>OV281345.1:27820226-29020226 GCA_923062675.1 Marasmarcha lunaedactyla | reverse complement strand
CAACATTTCAAAACACTCTCGGAAGCGTTCTCTAAACGGTCTAAAACCAATCTCGATCAATTAACTTTTCGTATAATGCCCCAATCCTAAACTCGAAGTCCAAAGTTGCTAAGCCTAGGAGCGCACTCGCGTACGCAGCCAATCAGTCCGTAGCCGATCTTGAAGCCCTACTGGCTGCCCAGGCCCAGGACGTGACTAATTCTTACCCTCCTTGAGCACCTTCAGTGCTATGAGAGCACCTTTAGGGCTATGATATTTCCCAGCGGATGATTCCATTAGGGTCCCCGCTTGCGCGGCCTTTTTCTCCAACTGGCCGTCGCTTCAAAGAAGGCTGTGAGGCAAATTATTGCCAAAATTATACAGGTGGTATTTTAGTGGGTAGTTGGCTCTGGTAAGCTTGGAGCGAGTCCCACATAAACTCGTATCGCGCAAGGGGGAACAAAAAAAAGGCGACCCATACAAGATTTTTTACATACAACAAGATTTTAACGAAAGAAATGAAACAACCACAATACTATCTAATAATGTTAAACTGCAACATGATTATAATTCAATCATCTACCAATAAGTTGAGTCCCAAAATGGCATATTCCTTACTTCAAAATAAGGCACAAATAAAATCATTATAACTATTTTTTTTTACTGAGGGCTGAGGGAAAAGAGGACTGGTTCGGCGTTTTGCTCATCCACACACCTTAAGGATTGAATTTAGGCTTCGGTTAGGGAGCCGCCTCGTTTCCCATGGTTTGCCACGTGTGGTTTAAATAGAAGAGAGCTGGTCCTTTGTTTAGTTCGCTCTGGACATATTCCGTTGGGTGCATTTAGATTTCTTTAGAGATCTTTAGAGATTAGAGAATGTGTTCGGAATGAAATTGATAGGTTAGAATTTGATTTGATTTGATTTGAAAGACGATACCGACTGTCACAAAAGCGAACTATTCCTTTTATTTTAAAGGCATTTCGTCCTGTTTTCTTCATTGTAAAGTTCTTAATTATGCGGATGACATAAGATCTTAGATAAAATAAATTCAACTAGTGATGCATATTGTTTGCAAAACATACCTTCTTGACTAGATTTCAAGACTATTGCACCACGAATAAATAAGAATTAAATATTTATGAATGTTGATTTTCTGATTGTTGATTACTGATTTTCTTTTCTCTTGTTGTTTGCTTGTAGTATTTAAATTTCACTTTTTCTTCCTCTTCTTTCTCTCTTTTTGTAAACGCATATAACCCTACCTATGAGTGGAAACTTGTAATTGGCCATCAGCTTCCAATTCGTGTTTTGCACGTGTTGTTCTGAACTTATATAAAAAAATGTAACTAGCTGTAAGTTTCCTTAAGAGTCATAAAATAAAATAATGTATTTGTTTCAGATTTTGATTGTAATAACAGTGATAAAGTTTTGAGTTTTTTGATTTGTTTATTTACAAGACAAAATAATGTAAATTGCTAAAATGTAAACTACTAAGTTTACTAAGTTATTTTCTATTTAGTTTTTCGTAGCTTATTTTTTTCTGTTTTGTTTTACAGCCGACTTAACCAAATTGGTGTATGGCTTAATAAAGATAAAAAAAAGGATTTAATTTCTAAAGTAATGTTTGATCCTGACGTAGTAGTCCAAGCACGTTTTGCGTATTTGGAATAACTAAGCGAATCTAACATGACAAATAAACATTTCCATAACTTAGCTAGTATCTTATAATATTTCATGCAAAATTACCATAAACTAAGTTTCCTGACAGTCAAGTAACAGTGAAGTAGCGAAATGTTGTAATATTCTGTCGTTTATGGTTAAAGTGGCCTAACAACATAGATCAGGGTCCTCGCCAGACAGCCGGGCAACCTCTCAGCCACGATACTCGCAGTCTCCATGAACCCCGCAACCCGGAAGCAGCTGTAGGTAAGAGTGCGTGTGCGCTGCGTGCGGTTCGCATCCGATTTGCGCCAATATTTAAATTTATTATTCACTGGCTTTTTGTTGTCTAACATAAGAAAACGTTTAGGGAGTTTGGTTTCATTACTACTCAATACTTTATTGCAATCATAATTTTACAGGTGATAGTGATAAAAATAATAGTGAATTTATACAATAAAAATAAGTAAAATTATGCACCTAGTTTAGGTATTGCAATGCGGAAGAGGACATTTTATGGTCATTGTGGATCATCGTTGAGTTCCGAATGTTTTGTCAATTACGGGGTACCTCAGGGCAGTGTGCTGGGTCCTGCTTTGTTCCTCGTTTATGTCAATAGTCTGTGTAACATACTAATAGATGGTGGCAACATTTTTTCGTACGCGGACGACACAGCTATTGTTTTTGCAGCTAGAGATTAGGAAACCCTAAAATCAGTCACTGAAGTGGGAATAGACAGAGTCGCTGCTTGGTTTAATTTACGTTTTTTGTCACTAAATGTTCAAAAAAGTAACTATATCTGCTTGAGTAAGTATGATAACGGCCAACCTATGCCTGATTATAGCATAACCATCCACCAGTGTGACGATTCTGCTATGTCTCGCTCATGCCCCAAACTTAAAGAAGTAATTTGTACAAAATACCTGGGTGTGATGGTTGACCAGCGCTTAACATGGCCATTAAAAACTGTTCCGACTTGCGGCCTCTGATTACCTGTTGCGCTTTACATATGTATCTTTAGCGAAATCTGTATTTACGTATTGCATAAATGTATGGGGTGGAGCTAATAAAACTAGATTTCTTGATTTAGAGTAGAGTAGAATCGGTCCTGTTTGGCCTCAAAAATGACTGTGCTGTAGGCTGGGACTCCATCCCAGCAGTATTTCTTAAAATGACTAAGAATATAATTTTATCCCCGCTTACAATGCTTTTTAATGTCTGCTTTAAACAGGGCTGTTTTCCTAAAGTATTTAAAAGATCCCTTATTACTCCTGTTTACAAGGGTGGTGCTCGGGACGGTATCGAAAATTATAGACCAATTTCTGTGTTGTCAGCCCTTTCTAAAATACTAGAAAGATTACTTAATAACCGTTGGATAAAATTTTTAGAGAAGTTTAAAATTTTATCCCCCTCACAATTTGGATTTAGATCGGGCATCAGCACACAGGAAGCAGTAAATAGCTTGACAAAAAGCGTGGTGGATAAAATGGAACAAAAACAAAAATGTCTCGGTGTTTTTCTGGACTTGGAAAAAGCCTTCGATACTGTTTCGATACCTATTCTTGTAAAAAAGTTGGAAAACATAGGAATCAGGGATTTTGCTTTGAAAATTTTCAGAGACTTCCTCAGTGATCGAGTGCAGAGGGTTAAAATCAAAAATTTCGTTAGTTCTGATGCTAATGTCACTTTTGGAGTCCCCCAAGGAAGCATTCTTGGCCCAAGTCTCTTCCTTATTTATGTTAATGACATGTGCAATATGTCCATGTACAATAGTAAAGTGTTTACATATGCTGATGATACTGCCCTACTTTTTTATGGAAAGACTTGGAGTGAGGTTCAATCTACTGCTGAAAAGGGCGTTCAAAGGGTAGTACAGTGGTTAGAAGACAATTTGCTTACCTTAAATATATCAAAATCTACCTATATTACATTTCATATTGATAGCGCTCTATCTGCAAATAGTAATATCGAAATTAAAATACACTCTTGTGATCTAAAATTAACCCAGATATGCTCTTCTCTTAAACTAACAAAATCTAAAACTGTAAAGTATCTTGGTGTGCTGTTGGATGAAAAATTAAGTTGGCTACCTCACATTCAACTAATGACGTCAAGAACCCGTAAACTCATTTGGACTTTTAAAAAATTAAGACATATATCGGACTTTAACTTATTGCGTACTGTTTATTTTGCTTTAGCACAATCAATCATAGGATACTGTATAAACACCTGGGGCGGCACATGTAAGACCTACCTAATTAGGCTTGAAAGAGCACAAAGGTGTCTGTTAAAAACTATGTTATCTAAGCCATATAGATATCCAACAAAAGAACTTTACCAAGAATGTCAAATATTAACAGTTCGGCAATTATTTATTCTCAGTTTAATAACAAATCAACACAATAATACTCATTACGATCCTGAGATTTATCGTAATAAGCGTAGGATTCCTAATATTACAATCACAATCAACTGTCGTACTACTTTCGCTAAAAGGCAATACGCTTTCCTCTCTGTGCACCTCTACAATAAAATAAATAAAATTTTAAACTTCTTCCCCCAAACCGTGTATGAATGTAAAAAAAAGATTAGGGCCTGGTTATTATCTATGGACTATTTTGAAACTGAAAAATTATTTACCTACCAAACCTAAATGCTGGAAACTAAATGTAATAAAATTCTTCATGTAAACTTTCATAGTATACAATATAAAAATTTTATATATTAATACACATATATATCATATATATATGTATATATATATATATATATTCTATTTATATTTACAAATTCTTCATTATTCATTGGGTACACACATATTTATTCACGCAACGCACACCACACATACATACATTCTTAATAATCTCACTTTTATTTACACAGTAAATCGTAATGTATAATTATAACAATCCATTTTTGAATTACAACTGTATATACTTTTAAGAAATTAAAATGTAAGAGGGCGCTGACCCCTAAAATACAAACTTTGTTTAGTTTAGAGGTCAGAGACTTCACATAAGCTTGTAACCTTTTCTGAGTTATTAAAAAAATTTATTATTATTATTATTATTATTATTTAGAAAGGTCTCAGAGATCAATACTAAAGGTCATGCACGTCAGTTTCCAACAGATACTCTCTAGTCTTTAACAAATTTATTATCCATTAGGAAATTATATATTTTAAATCTCGTCATACCTGTCTTGTACACTGTCCAACCTGTCTTGCGTCCCATGTGTCACTTTTATTACTTTGTAGTTACACAGCCAGATCACATAAGGTAAACATCCCTTAAACAAAGGTTATAAGGTTAGAAGTTTGCCTGGAAGAAGTTGATCTATGTAATAAGGCCGCCTACATTTTTAATTTGTATATTTCTTAGGTAATGTTTATTTTTCTATATTATTTTATATTGTATTGTATTATTTTATCATATGGATTAAACACAATAAAATCAACTACAACATAAAAACTTACGAAAAGAATATCTGGATTCTTGTTATGGACCTTGGAAGATTCTTGAAGGAAGTTTGCTAAAGCATTATACTCCTGATTCCAAACTCAAAATAAAGACAATTATTATGTTAACACAGCTTACAGTTTCTTCAGGCTAGAATTATTTAAATAAAACCATTAGGTAATACTGATCTACTGAAGTAGCCAATGTTCTACGTCAAGTCGAAGTATCAAGTATCGTATCCTGCTCTCATTTCATCGTATTCAGATGGCACCGAGCGCTGCAGCTCCCGCCAGCGGCCTGTCCGCTGGCAGATTTGACGCGATCACATAAATCGCCCGCCGCTGTGTGGGCAGAATTACTTCTACGTTCGTTAATGTTACGGTTATTTGCATTATAGATTTGCGGACCGCAGTGAAAAGTACGCTCTTTCTATTATTATTGAATAATCTATGAAAACAGCTTTAATTTTGAAGTAACGCAAAAAATCTCCAATGCATTGCGTTGATGATTTAGTCTGTGCTTCTGAAACTAAATTATTAGGACTTCAAAGTTGTAAGTAATGTTTGTTTATTTCAAACCAAGACAATTTTACCTTTAATCGTTTTGTTACTCTGCGTTCTTACCCCAAAGCGGATAAATCGTTCTTTTTCGTGTCAAAGTTCCCATTAATCATTTCTATAAATTATCTGAGAGTAATATTTCCCACTAGATTCGAACAGAAGTAACAATAAGTAACCTTCGAAAAGATGCGCTTCGACAATTTCTCATTCGAGAACTTATCGCCCGCCATTTCTTATTGCGTAATCGTATCCGCGCTGAACTTGCGAAAGTCGGAGGAATATAAATCCTACGCGATAGTCAAACAGCTCGGTGAGTTACTCGCAACCTCAAAGGCCTTACATAATGTGGTATTTCGTGGCAGCATTTTCGAAAAATCCAAACATAGAATCATTAAAAGAGTAAAAACGGTATGTGGAGTCTTTCGATAATTCTATGACAAGAAAACCCGAGTTCACATTAATTGTACAACCATATTACCAAAACGTATTGTATATTCGTACCAATGATTTTATTTTTTTTCAGACTCGTAAGCCGATTCGAATTACTCAATTTTCAAATTCCTTTAATAACATTTTATTCGCGTCTCGGAGCGACATAAGCCTTATTGAAGTGAGGCGTCCTTATATTGAAGTGCCGTTGTATACATTGATGAATACACGCGTCGCACCTTTAGAGATACTTTCCGTAACGTTGATCAGATTTGTATTATTTGCAATGTATTTATTAACGCCGAATTCACCTCATTTATTTGACGCAAAGTAATTTTTTTATTGATAGTAGCACAATTACCTAATTTAGATCAGCAGAGTAAGTTCCAGCAAAAATTGTTATTAAATATATTTTTTGGTACTCCTGTTTGATCATTTTCAGAACCAACCGAGCTTTAGGTGTCCATACAGGTTCAATTTCGAAGTGGTACTCGATAACACAAGGTTTGAATAAATCGATATTTCACACTGTCCCTTATCGACAACGTAACTCAAGCATGTATTGCGCTATGAATACATTGGACCTGGGTGACCTGGGTGACCTGGGTGAAGGTAGTGGTTGCACTCGTCGATATAGCTATATAAATAAGCTCATCTGGTTTATTATATTTTACAGTTGAGCTTTTACAGTGTCTAATGTTATGTTAGACCTTGTTGTGAAAAATTTGGATACTTTTTCGGTCATTCAGAAGATATGATTCGTAACAATAATAATTATAATAATAATAATCCCCAGACAAACACACCAACTGTATGGCCCCAAAGTAAGCAGAGCTCGTGTTATGGATGACCATACAGCGAACTGGGGGGGAACCCAGAATAAACATAAATATATAAATATCAACAACCATGACCCGAGAACAAACATCTGTGTTCATCACACAAATGAATGCCCCGGCCAGGACTCGAACCTGGGACCTCCGGCGTATGAGACAGGGCTACTGACCACTACGCTACTCGGCCGTCATACACTCAACAATGTTGAAGAGGTACGCAGATTATAATAGAAATGTTCATAAATTTTTTAAAAAGTTTTTAGAAATATTTCATATTGTGCGATAATCTGTACGTACATCAAAACTATAACAAAGACGAGTCTGTATTGTTGATATTTCTGAAGTGTGAATCCTTATAAACGCACATCTTTTAAATTTTTATTTGCGCGCGCATCACGGGTAAACGACTGGACCAATCAGCTTGAAATTCAACGTGATCATAATTTACGTACCCGAGCGACATCAAGATAAAAAGTTCCGGATAAAATGTACTGTAGAAAAATCTAATTTTATTTATTTATTTATTTGGTTGACAAACCATACAAGACACAAATAGTCCCAATGTAACAATAGTAACAATGGATATAAATACTCGTAAATAGTATATTTAGAAAATATTTATTTTATCAAAACTAAAAAAGAATAAACAATAATTTTTGAAATTTGAATAACCTGATACATTTATTTTAGCATTTATTTATTATAATGAAACTAAAAAAATACATTATTTAATCAAGAAAACAAACTTTTTGGCTCACAAATCACGTATGTCATTCTGGCATCTCTTTATGTTAGTTGTAACTGTGCTAATGCCCACTTTAGTATAAATATCTAATTTATTCTAAATGCAGCGATAGCTTCTAATCATTCTGCAGAAAGGTGAATTCTGTCCTACATTAGTTCTGTAATGTGGAATGTGCAATGTTTGTCTTCTGCCTTGTCGAGGAACCAGTAAAATCATTTTATGAAGAAAATCGCTGCAGTCTATATATCCGTTCATTACTTTGTATAAATACGTAATGTTGGCGACTTTCTTTCTTTACGTACTAACGTGGGCCTCACAGGCAACTATCGCGTCCCCGGCCCCTCAGGCCTCAACCCCGGCCCCTCAGGCCACCAACGCACAGACCCCTTAGGTCTATAGCTCTCCCGCGTCTCCCGTGCCATCCGAGATGGACTGTGAATCGGTCACATCGCGCGTCGCGTCGCTAGCGTACCAACCCGGGAGCGACTCAGTTAGGAGCGTTTCAGTTAGTCGCCAAACGCTCCAAGAAGCGCTCGAAGAAAGCCTCGGTATCCTCAATATCCGAGCCCCCCCCCCCCCCCGGTGTCTTCAACACCCGCCCCCGCGCCGTTAATATCGCTCGAAGTGACCGCGTCTCCGTCAGTCCCGTTGAAGCCAGCGACGCGCTGCGCTCCCGTTCCACCGAAGCCTCAGCTCCCTCCGCCCGTCTTTCTCCGCGAAAAAGCGCGATTGACTGCGGTATCTAATCTTTGCAAAGAGCAAAAAATTAATTATATCAAAGCAACCAACGCAAGCAATTCAACTAAAATCCAGGTTGCGACCATCGTTGACTTCCGCGCTTTCCCTAGGTTACTTTCAATTAAACAAATCGCGTACCACACCTACGCCCTCCCGGAGGAGCGTAAGATCCGCGCAGTACTACGGAGCGTCCCGTTCGAGCATGCGAACGAGGAAATACTCGAGGACCTTAAGTCCCAGGGCTTCCCGACTGAAGCAGTGCACAAGATGCACTCCAACCGCGGCAGGCGTTTCCCACTCGCTCTAGTAATCTTAACTAACACTCCCAACTCGAGGGAGATCTTCAGAGAGGCTGGCACAATCTGCGTACTTTCGAATATCTCTGTCGAGCGTCCCAACCCCCGCGGCCACCCTGGGCAGTGCCACCGCTGCCAGCTCTATGGCCACGCAGCGGCTAACTGCTCAGCTCCCCCAAGGTGCGTTGAGTGCCTGGACCCACATATTACAAAGGAGTGCACTCGCACTCCCGAATCCCTTCCCCCCCTGCCTGTGTGCTGTGCGGCCAGTCCGGCCACACAGCTAACTACAGGGGTTGCCCGCGCACTCCGTGCCCCCGAGGTAAGAGAGCTGCGCCTAAACCGGCGCCGACGCTCACTCCCGCTAACTTCCCACCACTGTGCAACCGGGGTCCCCCGGAAGCAAAGCCCGAACAGCCGACGCCTACTCCGGCTCTGTCCTGGAGGCAGCGTCTGGCCGCTCCACCTACACCTTCCCGTCCTATCCCAGCCCCCGTAGCTCCCGTAGGCCCGCGTCCCGCTCCGTCATCTTCACCTCAGTCGTCGTTGGCTGAGAACATGAAGACCGTGTTCAACGTCATCCAAAACGTCGACATTAACGAAATTTCCGTACTCGCACGCAAACTGCGAGCCGCCCGCTCTCCTCAAGAGCGTTTATTTGCGTTAGCCGAGCATCACTCGTTACTAAGTTATAATTACTAAAGTTATATAAATTTTATTTTTGTATAAATTCGTAAATAAGTAAATATAATGTCTAGACCCACAAATCCCGCGTCCAGTCGTATCAAACCCAAGGGCTTATCCCTAGTTTCTTTTTACGTTCGTAGTCTCAGTACTAACCTTCCTGAACTCTAAGTGTTCCTTCAGAACAACGAGCCAGACTTATTGCTTCTTCAAGAGACGTGGCTCACTCCAAACCGCTCCAGGGGATTCGCTATTCCCAAGTACGCGTTTACTCGTAGCGACAGGCCCAACTCCGACGGTTTCGGCGGCACTGCTATATATTACAAAAGAGGTTTCCATTGATGTCCTCTCCCTACCCCTCCTCTCCTCAACATGGAAGCCACTGTGTGTAGATTGGCTATGACTATAATAATAATAATAATAATAAATTGTTTATTTCAGATAATAGAAACATAGATATCAGTAAAAAACACAAATACTTAAAATACTAGGTATTTATCTTAAGGTTAAATTACACAGTCTTTACTGAGTGCACTACTCCCTAATAAAGGGCAAAGCCCTGTGAGCTTAGGATGAGTAGTGTGCTCGACCCAAACAAATGATTATTACAATATTAATTACATATTTGCTGAAACTATTGCTTATAGAAACAGTATATCTAGCTTTTAGAATAATAAACAATTTATTTAAAGAAAACATATCAAATAAAATATAAAAAGTTTTTATAATAGTTGACGCGAAGGACTTGTAGATTAATATGTGATTAGTGTGAGAACGTGTGTGTGTGCGTGTGTGTGTGTGTTTGTGGGTGAGTGTGTATGTGTGTTGGGTCATATGTGCCAGTTTTTATATTTATATTCTTATACCCTTTTTATACCATTGGAGTCATTAAGGATTCAGTTTGGTCAAAGCTTTGAGACAAAAGCCAGAGTAAAACCTTAGTTTTGCATTCAAACTTACTCAAGCTATAGAAATTTAAGGATTTGTTTAGTAGATTATAGAGATGTGGGCCGAGAAATATATAGTATTTGTTGCTAAACTTGGTACAGTATTTTTCTTTGATGCACACAATGTCAGCCCTACGTTTTCGAAGTAGAGTTGCATCAAACGGAACATTTTTATGATGGTGTAAAATGACAGACTGAATAAATAATTGCCTTACCGTGAGAACTTCGCAATTTTTGTACAGCAGAAAGGTAGGAAATCTATAAGGTCGGAAGGTGCACACTTTGAGAAGAATTCTTTGTGAACGTTCGAGTTCCAATAGTATAGTTTTATGTGTACCACCCCAGGAAGTTATGCAGTATGTTAAGAGGGACTGACATAGTGCTAAATATATACGTTTAAGCATATATGGGTCCATTACTTGTCTGAGAATTTTAAAGGTATATATCAGTTTCCTGATTCTAGAACTCAGTTGTGTTATATGCTGTCTAAAATTAAGATTTTGATCCACAATTATCCCCAGGTATTTAATAGTGGACACCCGTTCAAGTGCTGCGCAGGAGCACAGCTCTTTGTTGATACATTGAGGCATATGAGCAATTATCGAATATCTTTGAAAAGGTTGGCTAGAGTTTTGTATTGAAAAGGATAGATATTTGGTTTTATTTCTATTCAAAGTTAAAAGACTATGCTGTAGCCAAGTCGTTACTTTATTTAACCCACATTGAGCTAACGAGAAGACATCCGCCCAAGTATTTTCAGCAAACAGCAAAACCATGTCGTCAGCATATGATAGAATTTCACCACTTATGTTAAGGGAGCATAGGCTATTTATGTAGACAAGAAACAGCGAGGGACCAAGTATGCTTCCCTGCGGAACTCCATAAGTTAATGGTAATTCATTGCTTATATAGGATCCTATTTTCACCGATTGTTGCCTATTAGACAAATAATCCGTAAGCAGATTAAGCGGCGATCCTCTTATACCAACATGCTCCAATCTATTTAGTAAGACGGAAATCGAGACAGTATCAAAAGCCTTTTCTAAGTCAAGGAAAATGGCCACTACTTTTTTATGATTATCAAGACTTTTAGCAACATATGAGGTAAAGCGCAGGACAGCATCAGCAGTTGATTTGCCTCTGCGGAAACCATATTGGTTTTTAGAAAGCAGAGAATATTTTTCCAGATAATCAACGAGTCTTCTATTTATTATTTTCTCTAAAATTTTTGATAGAATAGGTAGTAAAGAAATTGGCCTATAATTATTGATACTGTCGTGATCCCCAGCCTTATGAATTGGAACAACTACTGCTCTTTTAAGGTTATGCGGAAAGACACCCAGGTCTAGACACAAATTAAAAATTCGCACCAGAACTGGGGAAAGAATCAATTTAAATTTTTTAAGTAATTTAGTTGTAATATTGTCTCAACCAGTACAGCAATCGTTTTTCAAATTAGAAATTATATCATTTACTTCGGCGCAATCTGTAAGGGTCAAAGAAAAAGAATTTGACTTTTTACTATTCCCTTCCAATCCATGGTGTTGTTCTGAACCTAAAGTAAATTGAAAATGCTTTTTGCTAAACCACTACCTACATTTGCGAAATATTGGTTAACGTCATCTATAGATTTCCGCTCGAAACCATCTTTAAGTAGTTGTTGTGCTGAATTGTCTTTTTGTTTATTAAAAGTTATAGCTTTGATAGCCCTCCAGAGCAATTTAGAGTTATTGCCGGCTTTTACTATTTGGTCCCTGTCGTACTGCCGTATCAATTGTTTAACGCAGTTAAAGTAAAAAATTTTATAACGTGTATATGTGTTTTTTAATACTAAATTTGTAGGATCCAGCTTGCATTTGGCATACAAATTATTTTATTTTTTTGACATCTAAGAAGTCCTTCGCTCATCCAAGGTTTTTTAATTATTTTTCTCGAGTTAGTTTTCACTGTTGAAGAATTTAATGTAATAGCCTGTTGAAGTAAGGAAATCAAAGAGTCAATTGCGAAGGTAGGGTCCTGACTAGTAAGTATAGTTGCAAAGTTATAAGATTCGAGGTGTTTTTTGATTCCTCCATAATCTATTTTGTGCTTTACTTTAGGAGTCGTGCTGGATAAATTATTATTCCCCAATTCGAACAAAACTGGCTTATGATCAGTAATATCAGTTTGTATTACTATCGTGGATGATGTGTAAGAAGATTTTAGAAAAACGTGGTCTAAGCAACTGTTGCTTTCATCTCGGGTTATATAATAATGGTAAGACAGAAGCCCATGGTAAGCTAGAAGATTTAAATATTTATTGTAATTAGGATCATTGTTTTCACCATGATTTTGATTTTGATTTTGACTGGATTGACTGGTCATCCGACCATCATCATAGCTTCAATCTACATAACTAGTGGCTCCAGACCAATCCGCAGCGACTTTGAGGCCATTCTCGCCCTCGGCCATTCAGTCATTATGTTCGGAGACTGAACGTGCCTATCGACCAACACCAGCGGTATCGCTCTCCTCGACATCACTAACTCACTCGACTTAGACGTCCTCTCTCCCATCACTTCCACTCACTATCCCGACAACCCGAACTATTCTCCTGACATCCTCAATTTTTGCAATTTTCAAGCATATCAACCTCGATCTAAGTTCTATCGAACCGCTCGATGACCTAGGTTCTGACCACCACCCCGTCTCCCTCGTGCTAGGACCGCCTAACGATAACGTCACCTCTCCTAAGACCTTTACCAACTGGAAAGGCTTTAAAAATACGCTAAGAGGCCCCCCACTCTCCGCTCGCGATCTCGCCCGATCAATTAGATAGCCCGATAAAATAGATTCATTAGTCAACTCTCTCACTGATGCTATAAACTCAGCCATCAGCGATAACGAAAAGGTTGCTAAGCTAGGCAATTCCACGCTTCCTCTAGCCGTTAGCAATCTCATAAAACTAAGAACGCTAAAAACTAAGAAATATCCCACGCCCGCCTATAGAACAGCTGCGAATCAGCTTCAACGTAAAGTAAGGTTCGTGGAAGTTCGAGACGCTCAGATGAAGGACCTCATGGCGAATATCTCCCCGTCCCATCAAGCGTATTATAGTAAGGCCCGAGCCTTACGCGTAGACGCCGTCTCTCACGTCCCTCCCGCGAATTCCTCCCACATCCAGGTGGTGGAGGACGAAGTTCTCCGCAGAGACTCTCTCCCCATCACCGCCGACCCCGTGACAGTCTCTAATGATGAAATCTCGCCTCTCATCAAAAGACAAAAGTCCAAAAAGGCTCCGAGTGCGGATGGTATTTCTAACCACGCACTTAAGCACCTGCCTCAACAGGTGCTTACCTTGTTAGCTGTTATATTCAATGCCTGCTTCGACCTAAGCTACTTTCCAAAAGCTTGGAAAGAAGCGACAGTCATAGGCATTCCCAAGCCGGGTAAACCTCTGAATATCCCGGCTAATCACAGACCCATCAGCCTCCTCAAGGCAATGTCTAAACTTCTCGAGAGAGTCATACTCTTTCGAATGCGGAACCATCTGTTTCCAACGGACGGCGATCCTCTCATTATTCCCCATCAGTTCAGCTTTCGCGCTAAGCACTCCTGCCTTCAGCAAGTTCATCGAATCGTCGAGTACATACTCGACGGCTTCTACCCGCGGCGTTTTAAAACGGTCGCAGTTTTCTTTGACATAGCCAAGGCTTTCGATAAAGTTTGGCACAGTGGCTTCATCTATATACTCTACAAAAAAGGCTTGCCGGATCGCCTAGTTAGAATAATCGCGTCGTTTCTCGAAGACCGTACGTTTCGATTTAAACATGAAGGCACGCTTTCCGCGCCTCGTCCCATAAAGGCCCATAAGAGTCCCTCAAGGCTCATTCCTCGCCTCTCTATTGTACATGGTGTACACTAACGATATTCCCGTCCCGACGAAAGGCGTCGAACTCGCCCTCTTTGCCGACGACACCAAAGGCCTCAGGTTCCCGGGTCTCACCACCAGGCTCCAAAAGGCTGTAAATGCCCTCGGTGCATGGTTTCAAAAATGGCGTATCGATGTGAACCCAGAGAAGAGCTCTGCGGTTTACTTCGACTGCAAACGCCGTCGTATCGCCGACAATCTTCACGTTAGAATGCAAGGCATTCCCATCCCTTGGAAGCGCACTACCAAATATACGACTCGTCCAATTCTACTAGAGTGGATATTGTAACAAGGATTCCAGATCTGAAGCACTACGTGTAAGGCTGCTGTAGATGGAGTGACTACAGTTGGATCTACGAAAGAGGTCACCTGCCGATTAATCAAACCTGACAAGCGGGAGGACTTCAACACCAGTGCATCAATGTGATTTATAAAATTAAATTTATTGACCACTATAACACCTAATTCACGTATACTGGACACCTTATATCGTAATATATATAAGTCTGAAATATTGAATTGTGGTTCCGTTTAGGAGGTAGGAGCTCACTAAGAAAGGATTTGGAGAATTTCCACCTCTAAAGGACTATACAATGGGTTTTTTTTCTCTTTATTTGGGATACAAACAGTTATGTACAATTATTATTTACTCATAATTGTCGTCATAACTTTCTTCGAAAGCTACGGGTTTCGTTCATAAGACATGTTACAGGTGTTGTACTAGTTTTGCAGTCTATAGTACTGATAGCATTTAATTTTACAGCTGAAATGCAGGTCCGCGGATACAAGCAGAATCATCTACTATCGCCTTGAAGTGACATTCTGTAAATGTTTACTTTAGCCCTTATTTTACGTGAGTGAAGCCGCGGGTAACATCTAGTAACGGATATTTTTTGACAAAAAAGAATAATACCATTAACTTTATGTGTAGGCACATTATAATTTGACGTATAAATGTTTGATTAATAATAATCAAGTCAGACAAACAAGAATAAATTAAATCGTCAAACGCCTAATCGAAAGTATCGCCTTTGCTGTGGTATGGTCAATATTAATATATAAATAAATAGAAAACATACATGACTCGCAAATTAACACCACTAGGCAGGATTTGGGCGTGGAACCAGAAACGGCTAGAATATACTCATAAACCAGCTTTAAAAAACAAACAAAATTTTAAATCCAAAAATGGCAGAACACGATGTTGTAATTGACAAAAGTAAATAACCTGAATCGCTTACTTTACTTACCACGCTTTTTCCAAAACATTTCTGTCCCCTCCATGTTCCAGCCATCATCCTGAAAAACTATCCCAAAAGCGCGGGAAAATACCCAAGATGGCCGCCGCGCGAGTGTATCGCCGTAATTCACAATAAGGCGACTCTTTGCCTGTATTAGTGGAGTCATATTTGCTTAAAGTATCCATTGAGGAAATATGAGTTTATGTAATGGCGGGAAAGCGCGGCGGGCTTGATCTACGGCCAGTGGTGGGGGATTAAGATGTGGGTGTGGATTTACTCTTTATTAAGTTTAGAAGGGTTGGCGGGAAAACTTGTGGCTTGGTAAGTTTTTATACACAGTGCATGTGCATAAGATGCATCATTCTGTACTGTCACACTGTAATTAACTATCACTGTCTTATGCTCTGAATCTTCTTTTAATCTTTATCTACAATTATAATTATAATCTTTGTATATCTTGATTCCCATGAATTAAATATCATACTATCTAGTTAATCAAGATTTTTCCAGCAGATTAGATTTGCAAATTAACCTGAGCACCAAAAGCATTTATAGTAAAAACTAACCATTTTATTTAGACTACATCCTTGTCCATTGCTTGACGTTTTTGGTCATTAAAAAAGAAAAATCAGAACAAAAACTACATAGTAATATTTCCTTAAAAATACCATCTCAAGTTGTACAAGCTCGACACCCGCCGCCCGCCGCCCGCCGCCCGCCAGTGGGGCACTGCGTAGCTAATCTCTACAAAAATACTTCATCCTGGCATGGCGGCATTGTTGCGAGTCAAATGCCTCTTTCGGGAAGAGAGTTCCAGTGATTTACTGAGGACGGGAAGCTACACAATGTGGATAAGATATTATGGATAAAAGGATACCGAGCAAATGATTTTGTTTTTCTTTCCAAAATATAATTTTATACTCTGTAAGTGCTGAAGATTACAATTAGAATTACATTAGTTATTTGTCGTGACAATAACCGAATAAGCTTCCTACTGTCATGACTCCTTCGCGTGCTGGTGTGTGTGCGACGTAACAACTATGCGGCACTTGACAGCGTGGCGATGTCGTGTTCGTGAGGATCTGATAGTTTGCATGCAGCATATTCATACGGCATCGTCATCATTTTTGGCTTGTTTTCATATTTAACTTTGCAATAACTTAAATGAAAAAAGGTTGTTCGCTTCTTTTGTGACAAGAAACCTCTGAATCGGCTGTAACTACTTGGCATTAGATGACGAGCAGGCTGTATTGCACCCAAGAATGTCTGTGGAATCAAGGGGTGCCTGGGTGAATGTGTACAAAAACCTCTAGTTTATCAAAAGCACAATAATTTATGCCACAAATTTCTTTTAAAATATAATTATAGTTCGAACTTTCAACATAAAAAGTCAAGTTTATCGAATAGGTTGTATTTACATTAAAAACATGATATTTTCCCTTAGTCGCGGTGCAAGCGTACAGTGTCCAGTCCGCGGCACTTAAGACGCCATTCAGAGAGGAGTCACTCCCGCGACCTGCAACAATGGCCGGCGGATGAGCTGCGAAACCCTCTAAATTAATTATATTCCATCTGAACCAGATGAATAGGCCCATTCATTAACGTGACTTTATTAAGTTGCGAGCCCGAGACCGCGCCGAGCCCGGTCTGCTATGTTGTAAGGGATAATTAAACATTCTCTTATTCTTCATTTTCTGTTGCGTATTTAGAGGAATATTTCTTTAGTTTTATTTATTACTTTTTTATATTTCTTTTAATCGAGTTAAGTTTGTTAATTTCTCGGAGAAAAGGAACATTTGAGGAGTGACATTACAAAAGGGGATATCTACATCTTATCATTTTTTTCAGAAAATTAAGAAAACCGACAAAGACAAGACACACAGATCTACACAAAGTCTGCATAGCTATGTAGGTACTATGTAATAAGATTAATAAAAGGGCATATAAAAAAAATATTTGGCTTTCTAATTTAGTGGTACAAAATAAACAAAAAATTAAATATTTTTTGCAATGATAAGATGTAGATATCCCCTTTTGTAAAGTCTCTCCTCATTTAGTGTAGCTACATTATTAAGAAAAACTAGAACTTAGCATATTCTTATATCATTAAAGACAAATAATTTATATTTCAATAAACTGAATTTCTCGCAATTATTGAGAGTAAAAAATTAAATTTATGACATTAACCTACTAATTTGTTAACTTTTCTCTTTGTAAAAAAGTCACGAATTTTATGACTTTTCGTGCTAAGGTTAGGACTGCAAAAGTCCGGACTTTATCCTGTAATCAGATTACGAGGCCCGTGAAAACTCGAAGTGAACTGAGTTAAGCTTTAAACGAGTGTAACTAAGGAACAATACTCGGGTGTTCAGCGACGCGCTAGCTTCCAGCCCGGACTTAACTTCAGTCAAACATTACCAATCTGTGTCTGTTATCATTATTGCAATAGGCTATTTTTTATTACTTTCAGATAGTAAAACACATCCTCTTCATAGAGACAATGCTTCATCACGCACGCTCCACTCGTGTTAAAGAAAACACCAATACGTGAAGATTCAAATAAGGTGCTTTGTTCAAGAATTTATCCTCATAAATTAAATAGAATATTCAAGAGTAAGTTACATTTAAAAGTAATAAGTACAACTTATTTGACAGTATCTCGGCCCTAGTGATCTAGTTTTGTTAAGGCCTTGGACCATGTGTGCCGAAATGTACACAACACAAAACCAAAACGAATTTATCCGAAATAACCACACCACGTCTACCAAAACCTTAGAAAAGCAAAATAATTCCAGTCTAATTCAAATTTCTTCAAAATATTTAAAGTTTAACATTCTACATTTCAAGAAATATTAAAAAATGATTTGTCGTGGGATACATACGGTTCGGAAATAACCAAGTTCCGCCTGCAAGCGACAACTGCTGGGCGACGCCGCGCTCCGCTGACTGATCCAGTCTTACAGAGAATTTATCAGAAAATTGAGGTGAAATTCAACCAGGACTTAGCTCAGTATATGTTTTCTGCGTTTGTATCGAAGTTATAAGGAGTAGTTTTTATTTGAATTGTGTTGGTGCATTAAAGCTAACTCGTATTTCGATAAACGAAATAAACCTTCGAAAAATAAATTATTATAGCTATCGCCCATAACTAAGTTTGAGTGTATTTTGGTCGATATAAGATAGCCTTTTTGTTATTTATAATAAAATTTTATATGTACTGTATGTTTGCAAACTTTCGGCACAGATATGTGGTGAGAGTATCAAAACGCCTGAAATGAGCGGTTTCCCAGTTGGCATATTCCGTTTAATTTTTAATCGTTAACAGATGGCGCCACGTATCGTTTGATTTGCACTTTTTAATTTTTATTCGGTTATTCAATTAAGTAATAATAATCAATATTATATAACACATTCTATTACAAGTTCGTACACATGTAGTGCTTGGTTTTTCTCAAAAACTTAATTGATCTTGATTTAGTTTGAAAAAAACTAAATGTCGTGCTCTTCATCTAAATCAAGTCTGATTTGAAAGTCACGGCGGGACTGTATTCGCCAGCCTCCCAATAAACTCAAACAAGCATAAAAGATTACCGAAAGGTTATTTTTATATTTCTCGCTCGATCGGCAACCCACTCGCATCAAAAGAAATAAATTGTTCGTAAACGAGTATTTTCGAAACAAATATATATTTTTTATCTGCCCCTCAAAGACCAGGGTTACCGATGCAAAAAACAACCGGATTCGTTACAGAAATATTGTGGAGCAGGATGGAACTTTTACGTAAACTGGACGTCACAATTTGATATTTTAATAAGAAGATATTGGTAAATTCTTTCTTTAAATTTTTACAACCACCATCATCTTCCTTTAAAATGTAGTAGGAAGATAGATATAATATAATAGATAATACAAAAAAATATGTTTTATTCATAGATTGGACTCTTGTATATCCTTTCAACGGATTTAGCTTAAACAAGAAAAAGGAACCCATATTAATTGTAAAACCTCATAAATAATATATTTTTAAAGTGGCGATTTCCTGCATGGAGGTATACATAATGTTTATTGAACCCACCACAATGACTAATGTGGTATGAGAATTGGATATTTGACAAAAAAAAAATTAATACACATTTAGACAACAGAAAATAAATATTTTTCGGGAAGTTTTAGTTCTAGTTGTTCGAGTAAAATGACAATTTTCCCGAGGCTCCAGCCGGGTGGTGAGGGTGTAATTTGGGTGTAAAAATCATTTTAAATGTAAATCAACAAGTTGTATTTCGATCGAGATGGAGTACTGACACAATTTGCACTACAGCTTCTTGTATTACCTCGAATTACCTCCTTCTCCCTTACTCGTAGGTACAAACAACCAACTCAAATTACAGAACGTCTCCTGGAGCGGACAACGGTATGCAAGATCAACATACAAGACTGATGGGGCAGCCGCCTAGCGCCGCCTAGCCGCCTAGCCGCCTAGCCGCGGCGGATCGAGTTACTAATGCGTCTGACCTGCACTCGCCTGTGTTTGCTTTGCATTAAGCCATCCGCCTTGAGGGACGACTTGGCAGTGACCCGCTGACTGACCGTATATGAGGAATAATGGAGGAATAGATATAGGATACACGGTATTTTATTGTTTGCATTGAGATTTATAAGCAAGCATTTTCGGGAGAAATCAAATTTTAAACTAATAACTTCTTTAAACAATTTTATTATTTGCAATGATTGCATAAACGATAATTTATGCTTTTGGGTATTTATTTTCCGAAATAGTAAGTAATGTAGATAGGAGGATGAAGTAAAACATGTCTTATTTGAAACCTGTTATACTCTCGTGATTCGTGCAATAGAAGATATAACAAAATGCACGTAACAATATTGAATTGAATATTACCAATCCGTTTGATATTCTGACCAATGGAATTTCACTTTTATTACTTTTATTTCAAAATGGCGTTATGAAGCGCGCGCTGGAGGCGAGGGGAGTTGAGAAGTGAGCTTGTATAATCGCATTACTGGATGGAAGGAGCTTACACTTGCTGTGCACAGTTTGATATGCAATGTTAATACGTGTGACGTCATTCATATAGTTGATTGCAAGCTCCACGATTATTTATTTATATCATTTATTACTATTTATTTTTAGAATACCCGCAGGTCAACACCCGCGTAACTAGGTTTATATGCAATCATTAAATATTGTTACACATCACTTAAAAGTAATACTTATAAATCAGCTCTTTTCGTAAAGTGCATATTTTACATGAATCATGCTAATAAACAAATTCCTTTTTAAGACATTGGACCAGCTATTCCAGTGAATGCAGTTGTTCCACAACGTAGAGTACTCGTAGAGTATTTTTCTGCAGTAATTTTGGGGCAAACGGTTTTAGAAACAGGGCAATGATTTTATAATTAACCTATTATTATTGTTCACATTAGATATCTGAACGAACTTAAGTACATATTAAAAACGAATAATGTCTTTCGAAAGACGG
Source organism: Marasmarcha lunaedactyla (assembly GCA_923062675.1). Classification (NCBI taxonomy): domain Eukaryota; kingdom Metazoa; phylum Arthropoda; class Insecta; order Lepidoptera; family Pterophoridae; genus Marasmarcha; species Marasmarcha lunaedactyla. Next base: position 28,999,242 of record OV281345.1, on the reverse strand, counting down.
CATCTGGCATATAAAGGATAAAAGCTTAAAAAATCCAATAGAGGGCTATATCACCTTCCCCAAGTAGGCACTAAGCCGTCTAGCTGCCGGCCACTTCACTCGACAGCGCCAAGTTGCGCTTACCGCGGTATTGCAGCTAAGCTGCGAGATCACGCCGCACTAAGCCGCTCTTAGGCTACCAAGTTAATTGGGAGCGGATTAAGGTAGCGCCCTCCAGGGTTGAGGAGTACGCGGGATGTGGACAATTCTTAGATAATTTTTGGAATGGACAAGATTATATAAAAGCACAAAAAAGTAATGGTATTCTATACTTTGGTGCCATCCGATCAAAGATTATGCTTGATTTTTGGTAAAAAAAAATGTATAAAATTATATAAATTTCATGTATTCAGAAATATAATACATACTATAAATACCATACAGCAATGATAAAAATACGACATTCATGTGGATGGTACATGACAAAAGTTTGTCGTGGATCTGCTTTAGGTATATAAAAAATCCTCGACATGACCTCAAATAAATCGTTGCCAGAGTGAGATCATAGCTAGTCTAACAGCAAAATCAATTTCACCCAAGTCTTTGAAATTATTGCTTGATACACATGTATTACAACCCTTGTTTTAATAAGTCGGACTAGCGTCAATGTGCAGCAAAGATCTTCACTTAGCACAATGAGTGTACGAACGTGATCATTAAGCCGACTAATGATGCGGCGCCCCCCGAAGGCTCCAGTTAGAGTGGTCTTACGTTTAGTGATTTCTCTGGCTTTTCTTCTCATAGAACCGGGACTCAACCGCGTAAATGTAGTTACTCTGTCGGTAAATAAGAAGGAATGTAGTACCGACCCACACGAGATCTTAGGAAAGGAAACTTTACTGCCACTGCAATAAGGTGTATGATTTGTTAAATTCACCAAATTCAAATTGGATGGATGGCTGGGTTAACTCGCGAACGGGTGCCGTTTGAGGGTATTCGTCGTTTGGATACTTGGGGGGAGGGAGACTTGCCAAGCTAACCGATGCAGATAAGAATAATTTTGTGTAGACATAAAGGGACACTGTAAATTTATTTTGAAAACAATACACCCGTGAAGTTTCTTGCTAGTGCTTCTTCGCGAAGGTTTTTCTAAACTGGTGGTAGTTTCAATGTTTAAAAATAAATGTTTTGACTATTACTTGTTCTTATTGACGTCAAATAAAGCATGACTCTACCACCAGTTCGGAAAAACCTTCGTGAAGAAGAACTGGCAAGAAACTTCACGGGTATATTTAAAAAAAAATACAATATCTCTTTAAGTCTACACAAAATTATTTTTATCTGCGTTTGTTAAATCGGCAAGTCTCCCTTCCCCAAAGTAAACAAACAACGAACACCCCAAAACGGCACCTGTTCACGAGTTAATGCTGGACCCAGCCATTGCCCTCCTCAACCATATAAGAGGGAAGTGAGTGATCTGTCACCCGACGCTACCTTAAGAGGACGGACTTGTCATCGTTGTGGTCAATCAAATTACGCCTGATAACAGGCCATCAATACTTCTAGATCTTACATAACTACAACACCTAACTTCCAATACTGTAAATAAATATTATACACGCCATCAAATCATAATATTCCTTGGCCATTTTCCGCTTGACTTACAGATGAAGTAAACGGACCATACAACCGATCCTAAAATCATATTCAAGTTTAGCGTAAAAACTACAAACGTTTTCTCGGTCCTTTCCTCGCAATCTCGCATTTTGGCATCACTTACAAGATCGCACGCAGCCCTCCAGAATGTAATAAAAATCCTTTTTCGGACTGAATTTATCGCTGTACGTCAGGCTTGACATAGGAAACTTAGATATAGATATGTGCTCACAGCGTTACCTAAAATCCAAATAATCGCGGCTTTCTCACAGTAATAGCAACATTAATATGAGATTTATATTAAGGACCGTTCTGAAACGTTGAATTTTATAACAGGATGAGGACAATCATTTCAGCAGCCGACCGAGGCCCCGCCGGGTTTCGGATAATTCAAATTCAATTCGGACTACTATCACAGTGAATAGAATAGAGTATTCTATATTTTATTATTGTACTATATAGTAATGTGAAAATTTTTCACATTCAATTACGATTAACATTAACTACGGTTTTTATTACAAAGTCTTGACGAGCGCTAAACTTTCCTGTTTGCCCTTTAGGTAACGTTTCGACAGTCTGAGGGATTGTATACGTTCCAATAGCTTCTTACGTTTGTAAGCTTCTTTATAACGGTTTCATTCATTTTTTAATTTACAGAAGTTTAATAAATGTTTGCTTTATTTGACAGTCGCCTTTCTACGTTTTAAATTATTGCTGACTGTATAAAAAAACAAGCAAATGCATAAACCTTAGGTCTGAACTAGGTAGTGCACATAGGTAGATTCGGCTATGTGAACGTTAATACGTCCTAACGTTACATTGAACCAAATACAGAGTTTAATGAAATTACTCAGAAAATTCTGAATAAGGAGTTATGCAAAAAAAGGAGTCGTCTCAATCTTCATAATGCCTCTGTCGCGAAATTGGACGTTTTCGCATAAGCGACCAAGCCGGACCCTTCGGTATTACGAATTGAAATGTTTATGGATTGAACAGTAATATTGTAGGTTAGTTCTGTCAGGATTGGACTACTGATTTAGGCGAATGTGCTAGTACAAGGCTAGCGGCGTCGAGAAGTTATGTTTCGCTGTGAAGTGTAATCCAAGTTAGATATAATGACATTGTGTAAATACAAAGAGAGCCTTCTTGCTTGTGGCTTCGATGAACGTTACAAATTTTTCATTAATTTGATAAAATGTTAGGTTGCATTGATGTCCAAAGGCTACAGTCAAAATAAATGTTTACTGAACACGGTATTATTGATTATTTTCTTTAGAGTATTTTGACTGTCGCGTAGTAAGGATGCAGGCAGCGGCAACACAGACTGCCCGCTCGCGTCCACTCCCTCATCTCGCTGCCTTCGAGAACTGGCCACACTAATTCATATTGCCCTTGTAGAGTCGTCGTTCGTCCGCGGCAGGCCTCCTACATACATATTGTGATATAAGAAAATTAATTTGAAACAAACATTAGACACCAGATGTTTAGTTTTATAAATTAATCGTAACAATATGTACGGCTCAACAAATACAGACATAGAGTTATAAGCCATCAAATTGAGATACCACGAAAAATCTTGCTTTTATTTTTCCCGGATGGAAACAATGGACGCGTAAACAAATAAGCCATAAGTTCCCCATGAGCTGGTATCCCAGTATCGGAAAGCAATACTCGTAACCGCCACGGCACGGCGGCGGCACGGCGGCCGCACGGCGGCGGCGCGGCGACGTGGGGTGTATCGTATGCAAACTGCTGGCAAATAAGACGCAGTGGCGTGAGCAAGCAATGATCTGAGAGTAACTGTTGCGATAGACTGTGAAATATCTTTGTTTATAGATAAAAAAATAAACTTTGTTTATAGATTCTGTTAAACAATAATTTTAGTTCAGAAACCAATTTAAGCTTTTGTTGGTTCGGTAGGTTCGATAAGTAATATGATTTCAGAAAAATAAGCAATGGAAGTTAGGTATACAATCGCTCAAACTTCATAAGGTCTCATAACTTTTTCTTTGTAACCTGTTACTGGTTTTCTTATATTTTATAGATTTATCGGCATAAAGGCAGATAAACTGGCAGAATACCTCATTAATAGAAACAAAATAATAAAGAACACTGGAAAGGCTTTTCTGTCTCAGCTTGACTTTAAAATACCTCTGTGGGTACATAATATGTATTATTGTTTATTAAATATATGTTCTTACACGAGTGCCATCACTATTCAGAATGTCCCTTCGAAGTAATTTAATTTCAATGGTTTTTCAAAAATACAGTTTTCCACAATAGAAAACCATAACGTTTACACAATTTTTTATACATATATTAGTCTAACTACAATAATATGCAAACTGCACCAGAGCGTAGAAACCGCGCAGTGAACGAACGACCAAATGCAGAGAGATAAAACTGTGGCGAGGAGTCAAAGAGGGGGTGAGGAGAGAATTGCTGGCTGATAAGAAGTTGCACACAAAAGAGGTAATGAAACTTTTACAACTGTGCCTTGTCTTCTGATCTTGAGTGATAAACCAAGTTATGCCCTGGCTGTTTATAAATAGTTATCAAATACTATCTGATGTTTTCAAATTAGTATTATTTGAACACACGAAATTGTAAGGATCAGTTAATTATATGCTTTTTTTACAAGTGTTATGTAAGCCTTAATAATATTTAATAAACGTTTTTCAATATAAAAAAATAAAAAAAAATTATATTAATTTATGGTATCTTTTTAAACATAGTCTAGTTATTCTTATCTGTTAAGACTCATAAATGGTTCTCAGTTTTACTATTTAAGTTTGATATAAACACACGAAATTGTAAGAATCAGTTGATTATATGCTTTTTTTACAAGTGTTTATATCAATCCAGAATTGAACTTTTTACCTATCGTTCCTCAGAATATCTTATAGAGCCGAGCAAATCAAGAAAAGATCAACGTTTAAACATTAATGAAAAACCATATCCTATACGTATCGAAGGAAGCATGTACCACCACAGATCATCACACACATACAGCGAAAACCGCATTCTTCACCCATGACGGCGGCTCTCGCACAAAAACAGTAATGAGCCGTGTTGGGCGACGCGCCGTACTGCGCCGCACTACTAAACGGCCGTTTCGAAAAAACTGCGGCTGGCCCGCCACAACTGCTTGCTAACACGTGGCGCGTATTTTGGTGTAAGATAGAATTTTTTTTGGTTTGATATATTGTAGGCCGGTAAAAGTATTATGGATAAAATTATTATTTTACTCTCTTTATTTGGGAAGCAAACAGTAATTTACACTTATCATCTACCACAATGTTCAAATACACAGACCTTGAGCTCACAACTTGTATGCAAACATTTTCAAATAACCCTAGCTTAGTTAGTTATAAAAATCTGTAAGATGTAAAATCTAGAAATTACTTTGTTTGTGCTAAAAGCATAATTTATTTTTCAAAAGTGTTTGAAGAGTTCAGTGATTCAAAAAAATGTCAATGTCACTTATTTGGTTACTGCAATAATTTAAAGTTCGCCTAAAAAATAATCGTTGAAGTACCGTAATTGATACGATAAAAGTTGGTGTTAAACAGTTTATATGGTGGTGGGAGGGCACGAGCTATGATGGAAACAATCATTTCTAACAACCTGGGTGCTTTAACATAATTGTTCATATATTAATAAAAAGAACATCGATGTATAATCGTCTTTTATAGAGTGAGGAATTTCGTGATACTTTAAAGCCTCAGACGTGTCAGTGAAAAATACTCCTGTACGATAATTTAGTGGTTTAATGAATATACTTTGTACACGGTCTCATCGGTCAGCGTGTACTTGTACTGCGGCGACCACACAACATAAGCATAGTGCAGGATTTCGTGTGTCTTGGGATTTTGAAATGGCTTTCCCTTGCGCACATGCCGAGTTGTTTGTAGGATTTTTTAATTATATTCTCTAGATGCGTAACGACATTCAGTTTTGTGTCTAATATTACACCGAGATCCTTCATTAGCTGTACACGACTTACCGATGTTGTAATCAAATCATGGCATTTCTCGTAATTAAGATTCAAGGCGTTGTTGTTACTGTTATAAGAATATTTGTAGCATTCATTTTGTTAACGGGTGATTTCTCGATCCTACCATCTCCAGAATAAGCATTGGCCAAGGCCGGCTACTCAGGGTAATTACTCATTAATGGATATCAAGTCATGAAGTATGAAAGAGTAAATAAATACGTACTTAGGTAACGATAATAACCCTCAACTATATTTACGAGCACCCACACCCTTGAACTACAGCGACATGATTCATTCAAGCCACGCTTTTCATTTTTCTAAGCTTGCTATCGATATATTCATTTTTCCGAGCATAGGTAACTAGCACCCTGCAGCTCCGTCGCAGTTAATGACGTGTAACGGCCGCAGATAAGCCGGCTGCAAAACGCGCGGTACACGGCGTGGTGGGTGCACGCGGCGGGAGCACGCGGTCTGTACACGCTGTGCGCCGTTCATCGACAAATGCTGTAGTTTCAGCATCACTGGACAGTGAACGAGGTTTAACTTTGTTACTAAATGGAAATGTGAAACGTACAGTAGTATTGCACGTTTTTATTTGTGCTTAAAAATGAACGATTCTTAAAGTTATGCATTAAAAAGTTTTCAATGACATCAATATATCTCACATCAAAATCAATAGGCAAATAGCTCCATTAATACACTCAAGATAGAAATACGATTTATTATTTTGGTTTGTAGTAATGCGTTCTTTTTTACAATCAGCTCGATTCAGTCAGAGATCGTTTTATAATGTAAGTTTATGTAATAAATACATAAATCTAACATTGGCGTCTGGGGGCTTAGATAGCGTCAATAGAAGCGAAGTCTACAAAAGGTAATCGTTGCTCAGAGAACTGCGGCGGACATAGAAATGGAAAGCATCAATTATTCTTCAGTAAACATTTGTATAATCATACAATATTTCGGATCTGAACCCAGTGGAGCTAGCGAGGTAGGGGTTTTCTCCCAAAGAGGTACTAATCAACCCAGCAAACTAGACGAATGAAAAGATCCCCAAATACTTATCAAAAAAGCGCAGCGAAATAAAATACGTACAGAAAATTTATGCAATTCTTTCATATAACAAATGCTGGCGTTAAAAACCGAAATAAATAATATGTCGCAGCAGTGTGTATCCGAACTACATGAACTCACGATTGATAGTCAGCTATTCGGCTTGGTCCAAACAAATAACGTGACACGTGATTGTATAAGTCTTCGTTTGGTTGTCCAATTGGCTATTGTCGTTACGTCTAGGGCTTCGTGTTAGACCCTCAGGTTGACTGAAAAATAATTACCTACTAATATTTCTTACGTTATTCCACGACGTTCCACGATCCGCTCACTCGTAATAATCTACTTAGTTTCTAACACCTACACTGATCATAACTCATTATTTTCATCTCAAACAAACTTGCAACTACCGCGGGCAACCTGCAGGTGGCGCCGCAACGCGTGGCAACCCCGCGATTGCACCTCGCTTCAGGCGGGGATCAGGTCGCTGTAGACGCCGCGTGAGTCAAGTCTGAGGTCAATAACAAAACAAACATACCATGCCGCTAAAGGTGCGATGCGAGAAAAAATACCTGAGTCAGTCCCTAGATCACTGTCACTGACATAAATCGATCAACTTTAGCACCGACAGATGGCAGGTTAGGTATCCGAACACATCACAAGAACACTGGTCGAGGTGAGCCGAATATTACTACCAACACTTGTACGACGTTTTTTCTGTCTAACGTGGAATTCTGACTGCTTAAAAATACTGTTTGTTTTGAGTTATCAGAAAATCATGACGAGAGTTAGACTTCATGTACTTAGTCATATTCTATCAGTGTTAAATTGTGTCTAAATCCATTATTGCGTGCTTGCGTGAACAATATTTTTCTCTCCTTTATTTTCAATGTCAATTTGTACATTGAATTCATAAAAAGACTAAGAAAGCACTTTCCTTTGTTTTGTCTAATCAGAATTTAAACTCTGTACATCGTAGAAGGCCAAAATAAAACGTTATGTTTCGTTCACCAACGCTCGCCTTTATTTGCAGTGTCCACATAAAGCGCAGTCATTGCAGTAGAGAAACTCCTGAAGTTCTTAACGAGAATACTGACCTAATTCAGTTTGCAAGGAACTGGCGCAGCGAAGTTTGAAGCTGTGGAAGAATGCCGGACGCCGCGCGCTTCTTGCGCCGGTAGTCACGCGGACGTTCGGTGAAAGGGACATTTGAGTTATGTTTAAAGTTTGTTTTCGTGTTAAATAAAACAGTTGTTTTAAGTTCTAGAGACAACAGTCGTGCAGCTAAGTTTAATTATGGCATGCGACCCGTTAATTGTTACTGTTTTATTTGACATTGGTTGTGACGATATATTGACTAATGGTGCATTTCTGTTCTCAGGATTCAGTTGTAATTGAATCTGAATTTGAGAGACTGTGGACCACCCCAGAAGATATCTGAACAAAAGAACCTCTCCGACCCGCACATTCCACACAACTACATACGAGTCGCAGTATTATTATTACCCTGGCAACTCAACACGAAGAAATACAACAATCACAGCCGCAATCAACACATACAGTTTAATTGGAGCCTCATTCCTGAAGTATGCCACTAAATATCAAAGATTCTTTGAATTATCAGTAATTATTTAATAAAGTTATATTTGTCTGCGTCATTTTTTTATCAGCAGATGAAAAATCAAATGTGACCTATAAAAATGTAATAAAAGAGAAAGAACTAATAATAACAAAACAAACATCCCATGCCGCTGAAGGTGCGATACGAGAATATATACCCGAGTCAGTCCCTAGATCACTGTCACTGGCATAAATCGATCTCCGTTAGCACCGACAGATGGCAGGTTAGGTATCCGAACACATCACAAAGCACTGGTCGAGGTGAGCCGAATAACAGTGCAAGCAAATATCCCGCGGCAGACGGCAGGCTCTCGCGAGAAACTCAGCGAAACTTTAAAACACCTGAAATATAATTATCTCGCCATGCATCAACTTTCTTCTCCTAGAAGACCATAATAAAGGTAATTAAGGGCCTTTATCGCCTGCAGGTGCTGCTACTAATTCATAATGGAGATGGGTAGAGCTGGCACGCGAAAATTATCCTTAATGTCGGTTGGATGGAATATTAAAAGATGTCTTAGCAAGATAATGGGAATCGCGAAGATTACAGTTATATTACAAAGGATTTGAATAGAATATTTTTTGGTATTATCATTTGAACAATTGTGAGTTAAACATGCAAAGCTTGAAGATTGAATCGTTGTCGATGAAACTAATTGTAACTCCTTACTGTAGAGTAAATTATAGCTAAAATGTTTGATGAGAAATGCAGACGTCCCCAAACTAGTTCTATATGAGAGGACCTAAATCTCACGGAGAGGTTTCAGCAGCGGCGTGGCGGGGGAGCCATCCGTCACTCACACAGAACTCACTAGACTCACGCGCTCGCCTCGAGCGGTACTTGGACGTGGCTTGCTGCAGTGGCATTAATGTTTCAGCAGCGGCGAACTATAAACTTAAAACTATAAATTAAAAAAAAACACGTTATAAACGTCAATTAAGGAGAATATTCTAAAGACTTAAATTCGTTACCATAAATACATAAATATAAAGAACGCTTGACTTACTCATTGCGACTACTACTCTGCTTATGTGATCCTAATATTTAAACCGGAATAACTTTTGTAGCTGCTCCTATCCAGTGTAACTAATGTACTCAATAACATAAGAGATTTTATAACTTCCGAAGGAAGATAAACATACGCAACACATTCTATTTTTAATTCACAAAAATCAAACATTATTTCAGCCACGTGCGACAACCCACAGAGAGCCGCAATCCGTCCGAAGTTAACTGTCGCGGCGCTGCAGGAGTTAAGTAATGCAAGGCGCGCGTGATGTGACTAGAAGATGTTCTAGTTTGGACTGGATTTCTAGATGTCGGGAAATAGGATCTTACTTCGAAGCTGTAATTTTATTTGTATTTGGATTTAAAATTTATTAAAAATAACAAATGTTTCAAGTTTTAGTACGACAAACTGAAAAACATATGCCCTCTGGGCATACCTAAACAACGTAAGCAAATCTGCATAACATACCTGGTAAAATCGCAGTCTGTTAACAGTCACAAATGATTGATCAATGTAGATGGACCCTTAGAAGGCCTTAAATAAAACTAATAAACCTTAAACGTAACAGATGACATAAGGGAGCAAAGTTGCAAAACATTACTTTAGAAACAATTTACGTCAAACTGATTAATTTTATGAAACTGCGTCTTAGATGTTCGCATCACACACATTAAATATTGACAGTAATGGGCTCAACTTACTTATCGTAGCCGAACTATTACAGATTCTAATCCCCGAAGGATTTGCGATGGGGAGATAGTTTCAAAATCCAAATTAATTATTAATTGAATCTTGTCTTAACGGATTCGATAATGGATCTTACACACATTTTAGAGTTTTGCACGTAATTTAAATACACTTATTCGCAAATTTCTATCGCTTGCCGAAGAATATAACTAATAAATCTTTTTGAAATTTTGTGTAATTTGATAATGTTTTACCGTTCGCCGTTTACCGGTATTTTTGTTACTTTGTCAAAGCGTAGCGTGATCGACTGCCAGGTAAGCCTAGGCTTTTGACCGGTAATATTGTTATTTATATGCTTTCGATTAATAGTGCATTTTATCAGACCCGATCTGCGTCCGGACCCGTTCGGACGTGTTGAAGATCGCTCCCGGCTGCCGAGTCACGATTGTTGTCTCACGACTTCTCTCGTATCAATACTCAAACGCCACTCTCAGATCCGTTCTGCGTCCGGCCCCGCTCGGACGCGTTCGCGGTCGCTCCAGCTGTTGAGTCACGATTGTCGTCTCACGACGACAACTCGTTCGCAATACTCATACGCCGGATTCGTACAAATCTCGCTTCGTCCTCGACGAATTGAGATAGCCTCTGCAGGGCCTACGCTGCGGCCGGTTTCGATCGGCTGCAACTAAGTCGGTCTCGCACAGCAACAACAGAGCTGAGCTTACCGCGGTCGATTAAATTCGATAGTGGTTCGCGAAGCTCGGGCTGTTTTTCTGGCTGCGTACTTGACGCTTGGCGCCTGCTACGCGGTCAGAGACTCGCTCTGCGGCCGGCCCCGGACGTTCGTAACGTAGTCAATCCCGCACTCTGTGCAACCCTCGAATTAAAAACCTCACCTCGGTGAGTGCAGCAACAACAGGGTTGAGCTTACCGCGGTCGATTAAATTCGATAGTGGTTCGCAAGACTCGGGCTATCTTTCTGGCTGCGTACTTGACGCTTGGCGCCTGTACGTAGTCAGAGACTCGCTCTGCGGCCGGCTCCGGCCGGTCGTAACCTAGTCAATCCCGCACTTTTAGTGCAACCCAACTCCATCAGGTCTACGGCCGGTTTTTGTTGTCAATTTATTGGCATCACACTCCGTAGTAGACTCGCGTTTGATCAGGTGGATACTTAACGGTGACAACTAAGCCTGATAGCGTTGCCCCGGTGCGCTTCCAAGGCCCTTCAGGCCAAGGAGAAACCGGCTGACCCGATCCCATTGCACTTGGGTCTTTCCCAGGGTGACGATACAGTGCTGTCCGAATTAGGGGCACCACTTCGCGTCGTCCCCAGCCCCCCTACCGCGGGTAGGGAGGTTTAGGTGCTAGGTTTGCTAGGGAACCTAGGCATTTTTTTATATATTTATATATTATATATTGTAGGACCAAGCCCTCCAATGGACCAGCAAAGCTTGGTAAACTTTGCTAGGTCGCTCGTCCAGGCGCTCGCTGCCTCCGGCATCCCCGTCCCAGATGACGTACTAACGCAGGCCTTACAGGCAACTATCGCGTCCCCGGCCCCTCAGGCCTCAACCCCGGCCCCTCAGGCTTCCAACGTCCAGACCCCTCTGGTCTATAGCTCTCCCGCGTCTCCCGCCTCGTCCGAGATGGACTGCGAATCGGTCGCATCCTCTCACGCGTCGCGTCGCAAGCGTACCGCTCCCGGGAGCGACTCCGAACCCGCGTCTGATACGTCGTCAGATGCCGTCACCTTAACCGGCTCTCCTGAGCCCGCGTTCCAACTAGTCGCTAAGCACTCCAAGAAGCGCTCGAAGAAAGCCTCGGTATCCTCAATACCCGAGCCCTCCCCGGTGTCTTCAACACCAGCCCCCACGCCATTAAAATCGCTCGAAGTAACCGCGTCTCCGTCGGTCCCATCGAAGCCAGCGACGCGCTGCGCTCCCGTCCCGCCGAAGCCTCAGCTCCCTCCGCCCGTCTTTCTCCGCGAAAAAGCGCGATGGACCGTAGTATCAAATCTTCAAAGAGCAAAAAATCAATTATCTAAAAGCAACCAACGCAGGCGACACAATTAAAATTCAGGTCGCGACTATCGACGACTTCCGCGTGTTCACCAGGTTACTTTCTTTAAAACAAATCGCTTATCACACCTACGCCCTCCCGGAGGAGCGTAAGATCCGCGCAGTACTACGGCTAACGAAGAAATCTTCGAGGACCTTAAGTCCCAGGGTTTCCCGGCCGAAGCAGTGCACAAGATGCACTCCAACCGCGGTAGGCGTTTTCCTTTAGCGTTAGTAATCCTGTCAAAATCTCCCAACTCGAAGGAGATTATCAGAGAGGCTCGCACAATTTGCGGACTCTCGAACATCTCCGTCGAGCGTCCCAACCCCCGCGGTCACCCTGGGCAGTGCCACCGCTGCCAGCTCTATGGCCACGCAGCGGCTAACTGCTCAGCTCCCCCCAGGTGCGTAAAGTGCCTGGATCCACACATAACGAAGGAGTGCACTCGCACTCCCGAATCCACTTCCTCCCCTGCCTGTGTGCTGTGCGGCCAGTCCGGCCACACAGCTAACTACAGGGGTTGCCCGCGCGCTCCGCGCTCCACCGTCAAGAGGGTCGCGCCTAAACCGGCGCCGCCGCTCACCTCCGCTAACTTCCCGCCGCTGCGCAACCGGGGTCCCCCGGAAGCAAAGCCCGTTCAGCCGACGCCTACTCAGGCTCTGTCTTGGAGGCAGCGTCCGGCCGTCCCGCCTGCACGTTCCCGACCTATCCTAGCTCCCGTAGCTTCCGTAGGGCCGCGTCCCGCTTTGTCATCTTCACCTCAGTCGTCGTTGGCTGAGGACATGAAGACCGTGTTCGACGTCATCCAAAACGTCGACATTAACGAAATTTCCGTACTCGAACTGTACTTCAAACTGCGAGCCGCCCACTCTTCTCAAGAGCGTTTATTTGCGTTAGCCGAGCATCACTCGCTTTTAAGTTCGTTATAAATTAAATTTTTGTATAAATTCGTAAATAAGTAAATTATAATGTCTAGACCCGCAAATCCCGCGTCCGGTCGTATCAAACCCAAGGGCTTATCCCTAGTATCTTTTAACATTCGAAGCCTTAGCACCAATCTTCCCGAGCTCAAACTGTTCCTTCAGAACAACGACCCAGACTTATTACTTCTCCAGGAGACATGGCTCACTCCTTATCGCTCCAGGGGATTCGCTATTCCTAAGTACGTGTTTACACGTAATGATAGGCCTAACTGCGACGGTTTCGGCGGCACTGCTATATACTACAAAAGAGGATTCCATTGCTGTCCTCTCCCTACCCCTCCTCTCCTCAACATGGAAGCCACAGTATGTAGATTGGCCGACAACCCGAACCACTCTCCTGACATCCTCGACTTTGCAATCGTCAAGCAAATCAACCTCGACCTCAGGTCTATCGAGCCGCTCGATGACCTAGGTTCTGACCACCGCCCCGTCTCCCTCGTGCTAGGACCGCCTAACGTTAGCGCCACTTCTCCTAAGACCTTTACCAACTGGAAAGGTTTTAAAAATACGATAGTTTCAGCCTTAGAGGCCCGAACTCTCCGCCCGCGATCTCGCCCGATCAATTAGATAGCCCAGACAAAATAGACACGTTAGTCAATTACCTCACTGATGCTGTCAACTCAGCCATCAGTGTTAACGAAAACGATCTCATGGCGAATATCTCCCCGTCCCACCAAGCGTATTATAGTATGGCCCGAGCCTTACGCGTAGACGCCGCCTCTCACGTCCCTCCTCTCACTCGTCCCGATGGCTCTATCGCCTTCAAAGACGAAGAGAAAGCCGAATGCTTCGCTGACAGCGTTGCGTCTCAATGCTCGCCCAGCACGCAACCCGCGATTCCCACTCACATCAAAGCGGTGGAGGACGAAGTTCTCCGTAGAGACTCTCTCCCCATCACCGCCGACCCCGTCTCAGATGAGATAATAATAATAATAACTCTTTATTGCTCACACAAAATAAAAATTACAATAAACATATTTGCAGTAAATTACTTAAATCTAATGTGGGCAAAGGCGGTCTTATCGCTGGCTGCGATTTCTTCCAGACAACCTTTGTGTAACTGGAAATCTAGTAATTGCGCGGAAGATATTTTACTAAAAAAAAATAAATAAAAAATGAGATCATTACAAAATAAACTCTACTGTCCCTCACTATCTATCCGATTTTTGATGAAGCTCCTCCAACGCAGCTCGTACACTAGCTGAAGTGGAAACTTACTAGTCATATCACCGGGCAGATCGACGGCAGACAAAGACAACAGGTGCTGGAGGACGTAGCTAGCGGCGTTTGGGTGAGGTCTGTAGGTGGTGCAACCTACGTCTAGCACTGGCTTTTAAAAACGTTAATCATTATAAACATTATTTTTCATCCCATCAAGATAGGACATCGCATTCACAAACGTATAGCACATACGAACCAAATAGGAGAATATAGGAAAGTGATCGCCAACAACCGCGGTTTCCCAGAGGTGGGCGTCGCTACATCATCTCAGCGACATTGTTTGTGAAGCGAGAAGACAGCTGGCCAGTCCCCAGGTGGCGAACTGATAGTGCCGACTGTCTTTTTAAATTTGGAAGGGTCTTCGTGAATGTAGAAAAAAATATGGGTGATATAAATGGAATACTGCCGAATAATTTTGAGTTAATTTTTAGTTATTGACTAGGTAAACTACATAAACTAGATAAATATTATTTTGAGATGTAAATTAAAAAATGAAAATTTAATTTGTGTTTCGCATGTTGTTGGCATACCTACTTCTATGTTATTTCTATAAATCACAGCAGTTATAAGATGGAATTTGAAGAAAAGTATAAAATACAAACACATTCATTCCGAGCTGCAGTCGGGCGCATCATTTATCAAGCCGCATTGTTTGCACAACGATTTATTTACCAATACTTTTATATCGAATTGAGGATAACTTTGCCGTTTCAAGACGAAGTACGCTGGATGGATAAAACTTCGTCTTACAATCTTTATTCCATGATACTCCTTAGGAATAAAATAGAATACAAAATCAGAATGATACTCCGGATACCCTAACCGGGCATCATATCATAATTATCGGAATTGAATTGATCCCGGCTTCGCCAGCACCAGAACATTATTGAGAGTCAATGCTGGAGCAGCAAGCATTTCCAGGTTGGCCGTGAAGATATCTAATCTATAATTTTACTAAATAAATATTTATATAAATATCGGCCATGCGCAAGTATCATTCCTAGCGAGACAATTGTTTATTTTGCAGCTTTTTATGAGTGTAATTATAAATTTAGTTTTACGTCCAACTTCATGTACCCGTGAAGAAAACAACGCCAACACGAGCACGACCAGCCTTGAGACGCGGACAAGTGAAGCCCTGCTTTGGAACTATATGTAGTAACTAATTGGAACTAGCTGCCAACTTGACCTGACATTCGCGCCAGTGGGACGAATATATCCAAAACAATTGTTATTTTTTGTTTTGTTTTTACGCAGTGTATACAGTACAATTAATTAACAGCAGTATCTACACTAAACACAACTGATATAATAAATACCAGAGTACATTAAATAATTGAAATAAAGTGTGACATTGATAACTTACTTAATCGGTAAGCTTAAATTAATTCGTTTGGAACGAAGAACTTACAACTTAATAATTTCTAAGTGTCGCTATCGAGGTGGTAAACAAGTCAATATCGTTGTCATCACCACTAATGTCATTAAAACATCTGCTTGCTCTAATAAGATACGAGTTTTGTTTATATCTCGTCTTGCTGAATGGCACGTGTAGTAAGGCGGGCTATCTAAAAGATCTAGAGTTGGTTTATAATCCTAGTTCACTGAGTAGCTCCGGACGGTCAACCGAGCCATTAGCGATACAAAGGAGAAATGTGACGTCCGCTACTCTCCTTCTTTCACTGAGGGGGAAGTGGAATTTACGGCATCTTGCCTCATAATCCGGCAAAAATATTTTGGCGCGAAATTGTAGGTACCGCATTATATTATTATAGTATAACTGTAACTCCAAATATTTGTGTAGGAAGCCACCAAGCGTACCATGTACGAAATTGTACATGCATGTTTCATAAATGCTGTTAAACTCTCTGTAAGTGTAGCGCACACGATGTGAGCTGCATGTGCCTGCAGCAGCGAGCGGATCGCGAACGAAGGTCGTGGAAGGATCGTGGAAGGCCGGCGCTGCTATATTTCATTATTTATGTTTTAAACTGTACAAACTAAACATAATTATTAATGTGCGCTTCTCTCTGTATTCGTGGTTTTCATTATAAATACTGAATTGGAAAATAATGCAGGTAAGTATTATAATTCTATCATTAGCTATTATGTTTTATTAATTAAAGTATTGTAGAGTCTTCTCGTGTTTTACTAGATACTACTGTCCCTCATATGGAAGGGGTAGAATACAACCAAGCTGAGCACTCGCGCAGACATGGCCCAGATAAACTGAACATTCCACCAAAAGGCTGTACACGCTTCTTACTCTTGCAATAGTCCTAGTACAAATTTCCCCAGATCGCTGGCACTCAAGAACTTGAAATACCATATTCTTTACACTATCTTTTATGTGAATAATTTACAAAATAAAAGACTTTCAGCAATTTTATTTATTTATTTATTTTCAAAGAAATCGGCAACAAGGGGAGTACTGCTTAGAGGTAACGAGTCGTTAGACTTAAACGTATCTAATAAAATTTAAATTACTACAGAAACCTTCACCATATGCGAGAAAGTTTCTGAAACACCCAAAAACACAAGAATTTTAATAGTTCGTGAATCAAAGCACGTATTCAAATTACGAACAGTTGGAATTTAAACTCAACTTTGCGACAGGTGGCGCAATTACTTAGGATTGCTGGTACTTATGAGCTCGTTACTTTGGTTTGCATCAACCACGATCTTATATCTCTGCGTTATAACAAATAAAATATGAATACTGTATATTTAATAGGCGATCGAAGGGGACATTACTACATTATACAATACG
Organism: Marasmarcha lunaedactyla; assembly: GCA_923062675.1. NCBI lineage: Eukaryota > Metazoa > Arthropoda > Insecta > Lepidoptera > Pterophoridae > Marasmarcha > Marasmarcha lunaedactyla. Next base: position 28,982,208 of record OV281345.1, on the reverse strand, counting down.
CTGCAGAGGGCTTTATACATTATCTGCCGCATTATTTCCAATTATTTAAATTTGCGTATCGATTAATATAAAATAGCAAAAACAATGCGAAAAGAAAAAATTGTTAACCTAAATAGTGACTTGTTTTTCTGACTTTAAGGCATTTGGTGTTTTCCGCCAAATTACCTTAAAAACTCGCTAAAGGCCGCGATAGTGTCTACGCAAAGAAAATAGGTTATGTATTTCAAGGCAAATAGGGATCCATCTCATCCGATGGAAAATGACGACAACGCCGAGGATGTTACAAGCTGATGCTTCACGTATGCTGCACATGTACTCTACGTTCTTTTGATCATTTGTAAGCGTGGCAAACAAAATTGTCTAGCAGAGATTCGCTTGCAACAAAGAACTGAAAACGATAAATCTTTTAATGGTAAAGTGGAAATGGCACCCAATTCGTCCAATTTTCCGCTGAAACATAAATATTTTCATCACCTAATCTCCACACGTACCAGGAGCACATAAGGAGCGAGCAGACGGCGGTAAGCAGGTTACAGGCGATAATTAACTTAACGCGAGCGTAGTCGCAGGCACAGTGCATCTCGTCGCGCCGCGCCGCACGCCCCCTGCCGGCGTCCGACCTAACTTCGTTTCCGATTTTAGTCACTACATTAGTTTGGGCGTGGATTTAATTGAAAGTTTAGTCAAATGTTGTATGTAGCGTGTGTAAGCGTTGTTTTTACTATTTGTAAAAAGTACTTAAAATGGCGACTTTCATCCATTGGTAATTAAAAACCATAAATACTTACATTTTCATCATTCACTCCCAACTCGTTTTTGTCTATGGTAATTATTATTCATTCGGAGGTTGCTGTTAGGATATTAATATAATAAAATACAGAGTTAATTATTGTTTAGTTAAAGTTATTGATTAGTCTCTCTTTTGTATCATAATTTAATCTTTTCGTTTCTGTCATAACGTACTTAATGCATTATTCTATTAGTAATTATTTGACGGTAAAAATATTCTTTAATAAATAATTTGAATTCTACTACAAATTGGAACCGAACATTACCATGAGTTAACTAATGAACCACCGAAAAACTTACAAAGAATTCATCGCTTTTGCTGAGTTTAATACGTTCTTTACGCTAATTTACTGTGATTACTCGCCAGCGTTTGCCTTAAAATAGAAGAATATCTTCAAGCTTTTTTTTTTCACAATGGACAAATTATTTATGGCCCTACTTTTTAATTTCACCTGACTTTGTAGCTTAACGCTAACGGCGCTTAGCTGGAACTTAAACTACTTCTACATACTAAGGAGTCCTACATACTAAGTGCCTAAGGGCCCACCCGGGAGGGCACGGATCTCGGCTTAGGACGCCGTATATTGAAACTACTACTGGTTCGGAAGGGTCATCTACTGCCAAAGAACCAGCAAGAATCTCTAGAAGAAGTGGGTTATAGATTCGAATGCCGTGTTGCCTTATTTCTAACTGGAACACCGGCGTTACTTGTTGCAATAGTGTCGTCGAGATCGGTTAAGACGTTACGCGGATGCCTATAACGAACCGCTGCGTCTGGGTTGGCTGTGTATTCATATGACTTATTGACCAGCGGGCTGGGATGGTGGGGAGTCTTGTCCAAGTGACGTCTAGACACCAACTTCATAAATGCGACAACGGTGGACAGCTCGAGATCCTTGTGCATATCTAGTTGCGGAGTTTTGAATAACCTGCAAGTGATTGAGATTCAACTTGCTGGCGTGAGCGAAAGCCACACTGGTTTGAGTTATGATGGGGTGGATATGGATATTTCTAAGCGACATTTTACACTTTTTGCAAATTAGAGGGTGCAGCCTATCCATGACGAAGGCGGCTCGGTCCCGGACGCGTTTTATATGATCTGCGAATATCAGTCCACTATCTAAAGTGATTCCTAAATATTTGACTATTTTAGCCCATGGGATCGGAGTACCAAACAGGGTGATCTGACCTAATCTTTTGGAGGGTTTCCTGGAGGTTGTCCTAGAGCAGGGTGAGAGGGAGAAGTACACTGCTGCACTTTTTTCTGGGTTACCTTCTATTCTCCATTTCCTAAACCAAGCCTAATGCGTTGGCTGTGGATTGGAGCATTCTAGTTAACCTACGTAGATTCCTATCAGATGTATATAGCACGGTGTCGTCTGCGAAGACCGCTAGGTGTATTTTCTCCGTCCTTGGGCATGTCACTAGTGTATAGTGAAAACAAAGTTGGAGAAAGCATCGAGCCTTGTGGGACACCGGCTAATACGGGACGGCGATTGGAGAGTGCACCTTCCAATCTGTAGCGAAAGGTTCGACAATGGAGAAAGTCTCGTATGATGTGCACGAGGCTGTCTGGCACGCCTAGTTCAAAGCGCTTATATAACAAGCCGTTGTGCCAAACCTTGTCGAAGGTTTTAGCCACGTCCAAGAAAAGTGCACCCGTGAATATCTGCAAGCCTCACATAAATGTCTAACAAAGCAAACGAGATCTTTCAATCTACTACTACGAGTATACAACACCGTGCTACCGAAACTACACCGGACTCCTCACACTACAGCGAGTGTGCCTCGTACGACCACACAGCGAACTAATGGGAAACTCATAATAAAAAACAATAAACAGAATTAGAAAATATCCATGATTCGTGGATTCTGTGAACTTTTAGCTATCAACTGTCTCTAAAGGGAGTCTCCCTAGATTACTAGACAAACGCATCTAATATTGTCCCTGCCTTCGCTACGCTTCATAAAAAAAGTGTTTTCAGCTTGTTTTGAGTAATTTTGCCAAAAAATCACAATCGCATATCGATTTTTTAAATATCAAATATAATTTCAATGCCCTCCTCGCCCTACACACATAAACAACGCAGACCACTCAGTATTCATAGCATTTACATGTTGTTTAAAATTATATTCGCAATCGATTACTGCAAGACACGACACATAATGGCCGCGATATAAATACTCAGCTCCACAAACATAGTCATACAAATAATTAGAAACTATACAATTCTATCGCGGGTCACTTTTGATAAAATTTATTACAGACCGCGCTATAACTTTATTCAAGGAATGCGCTCGGTTTTCTTCGTCTACTATGCAAATTAATTCAAAAATATGGTTTATGTATATTAAATATTTGAAGTAAACGACTGTTATTGGTCAAAACATGAATTTTCATTTTAATTCTAGCGAAGAGCAAGGAGTGTTTCGGACGATTTGCATAAAATATAGGTTTCTTCCGAGCGACGTGCAGGGACGCTGCGCTGTAGCGAGTGTCGTTCCAACAAATTTAAGATCCTGTATGTTTGTACAATATTTTATAAGTATGTACAAATAGTTAGGAAGCACTATGACAATACCAACTATATACTATACCAATTCAACTTTTCATATATTTATTTGTCACTATGTTTGAGTCTTTTCCTTTGATAAGGCATCGAAAAAAAATCTTAACAGTCACCTTGTACGGCATAAGCAGATGAAGTTATGTAAAATAAAGAAAGTGGAAGTAGTATACCAGTAAGTTATATGTGCGGGTCTAAGGTTTATTTGGAAATATCTCAAAGAAGTATAAGTCAATACGCTTTAGACTTTACACGAATAAAGCCGCAGGCACCAGCTAGTGAAATACGAAGTGTAAAGGTAAATTAACAATAAAACTAACAGCATTGTACTCCATGACTTAGTACCAGACAACCAGCACTCGAGTCGCGGCGAATGATTTATTTCCGATATAAATCGATACTAGTAAGGCAATCGAATACTGTGATGGCAAGCAGCCGCGACCAGGGACCCCGCCTTAGTCACAGGTAATTATTAAGTTTGGCAGATTTATTGACTTCGCCTTGTGTGTGTTGTATTACTGATTCTATGTTTTGATAAATATAATTTGTCATTTGAATTTACCTGTACTGTATTTACGTTCATTGCACCTTGTTTACTCAGACATTTATGAAATAGTAAATGATTGAATAAAACAAACTAATTTATGAAATTAATTATGTAGATTGTTTGTTCTTTATATTAAACAGGTATAAGTTTAATTGTCTTCTTAGAACACAATGGATTGATTTACGAAGTTGTAATTGTAAAGAATTTGCGATTAATGATTCAACAGGAGCCTTCAAAGAAATAAACTCATCTTGAAACAATCTAGCAACAATGTAATTCAACACATTAAGAGCACCTCTAACTTAGGCATTATACAGGGAATTCTTCAAGTTTTTGCCTCCCAGTGAAGAGGTCCGAGTCTCAAGGGCCCCTGTATTACGAAAGGCTCGTAATTTGGAAATATTAGATTCCGGCTGAGCCGTCCCTTTGTGCGCGACTCACGAGTTCCGAGAAGATTGGCTATCAGTTGTTATAGGCTATGGTTGTCACACGGCTTACTGCTGTTGTGTAGGCTGTGGGGATCAACTGATATGTTATAAATTGGATTTTTAACCTTGAACGACATTTTGACTTTTTAGATGATTAAAAAAATTTCATAATTAAAAACTTTTTACTTTAAGCATTATTTTCCGACAGTTCGTTACTGTTGTGAACACTATGACCTCGGAATACTGGTAAATTAAACAGTTATATGCAGAGGAATGGAACTCAAACGAAACTCATTTTTTCAGAATACAAGTATACCTACTAATTATATTTATGAGTTTATATTTTGTCTTATGTTAAGGATTTCACGTAGGTACTTGGTTATGTACAGCGCAGCGTGGCGTCGCTTCGTGAGGACGCGGGAAAATGAGCCGCGATGTGCGACGTCGCTCCCTAGTCAGGGTACCAGTGTGCCGCAACTGTAGACAGTGGTCGAGGCTACGTCCAGCAGGGGTTCAGGGGTGGCTGACTGACTTCCTTAAATTATGGTTAAAACGACCACGATGGTCGAAGAAATTAAAATCAAATTTGATATTCCAATACCTGGAATACAGATGGATTTATCTTCCAGGAACAGTTGAGCAAGCGCTGTAGCGCGCTCTACTCAGCATTCATCTAGTCACTGCTTAGTAAAGGATTATTACTTGCTTTCACAGCAATATTTATATTATAATTGTGAAAGTTTGTTCGTAGTTGTGAAACCACGAAATCACTCTAAAGGCTTTGGTATCCGTTAGATACATCCCGAATTTGTCAAAACACAAAGCAAGCAAAGTCTCGGGCATACGCTACTCATGAGTTACGTAAATGCACGGATATATTATATTGAAGTCGCTGAATGAAGACTCAGCTAGTGATCGTTTTGTTCATAGTAATTATCTCACTTTATTGTTACCAGAAAACGTAGAGGGAAATTCTCACTTAGTTCCTCTTGTAATTGAATATAAAAAGTTGTTCAATTAGATCTTGAATTAACAGCAGGTAAGTAGGATTGTTTTATAGAAGTTTGCTCGGCGCGCAAGCAATTGATGGCTACTCCTCAATGCGGGCTCGGAGTCCCTGGGGAGATTTCACTTTGTCAAATTGAAGCTACGCAGTTACTGCTATTACTGGGGCTCTAGTGCAGGGTCCCAGTTCCTGGCGGCAGGGACGTTTCATAGTAATACAAAATTATGTCAAAGAGTTGTTGACACCGCTTACATCCAGTAAACGCTTCAGTAAATTTCTCTTTGAAAGCGGTAAATTTATCATTATACTACTTTTGAGTTTGGCTTCGCTCGCGTACCCCTTAGGGGACAGCATTTTATTTAGAGGAGAGATACCTTTTCTGAAGTCCTGATAATCGATGTGCATAAAATAATTTTGCTCGGTTGAACCGTTAAGGCATGAAATTGTTACAAATAACTTACTTTCGTGTTTATAATATTACTTAGAATTTAAAACATTGGATGCCTCATTGGATGTTTTTGTAATATAACTAATAAATTAAGTTGGCTTTGCAGAAGTTCAACTTGATTACATTACGAAATACTACGATTGCCTCGGCTTGAGACCTATTGAAAAATCTACAAACAAATAATCTAATTAAAAACTAATTATAAATCGTACACGCCATGACATAAATAAAATATATTAAAATAAAGCATTCCCAAATTCCGACAATAAAGGGAAATCCCCTTCGGGCGGCATTTAACTGCGCTGCAGTAATTCGCGGCACATACCGATAAATTCATGTTAACCAGCCGCGGCCGACAGTCATAATCCCTCTTCAGCAATTAACCTGTTAAAAACGTGAAACATGGCAACAGGCCGCCGGATTGCTGTTGCCAATATTTTTTTGGATACCTTGCTCGTGTTTGTCAATTGGGCAAGAAAAGCTTCATTTCACTTTTCACACATGATCTGACTTAAGAGTGTCCAACATCTTTCACATAAAATTTTACATTGTCTAGGTAAAATTACAAGATACAAGGTACTGGAATTATGATATTAAGAATAATTTAGTGGAATAATCAAAAGTTTGATTTTGTTAGCTCAAAATACGTTTGGAGGCTGGGCAGGTGTTACAACATTATTTTCATACCTTGCCCAGCCGAGGTACCAAATGATTGTGGCAATGTGTGCGCAGCAACCCACTGTCCTCCGGCCTACCTTCCAGTTACAATAATATTGCTTTATAGCGTCAGTATTTTGTTAATTAGTTGCACTACGATTAACTAATAATTAATTTTTTTTAAATAATATTCATTTTAACAATCGTTTGAGGGTGTTCGTCGTTTGGATACTTGGGGGGAGGGAGACTTGCCGAGCTAACAGATGCAGAAAAGAATAATTTTGTTTAGACATAAAGAGACTCTGTAAATTTATTTTGAAAAAAATATACCCGTGAAGTTTCTTGCCAGTTCTTCTTCACGAAGGTTTTTTCGAACTGGTGGTAGAATCATGTTTTATTTGACGTCAATAAGAACAAGTAATAATTGTCAATGTTGAGAAATAAATATTTCATTTCATTTCATTTCATTTCATTTCATTTCATTTCATTTCAATCACATTATTTTATTAATAACCTGGCCAGCTGAAAGCCAGGACTGAAATTAAGCATTTACGTATCTTTTAATTTGGTAAAAGTCAATTTGTCAGTCGTTTGTAAACTAATATTATAACCACTATTGCTCACTTGGAACTGCCGAACCCTTTTTCACAGTTTGTAAGCTTCTAATATTATTCCATAGGAATAACGCTATCGACTGCCACTATTTATTTTAATCTCTTCACATAACTACTGATAAAATTAAGAACATTGGCCATCTCGGTAAATTACCCAACATCATCAAACGATTCTCTACAACAAATCGGCAGCGCACCGCCAACCGTCCAGTGCTATCCACATAAATTAGTACATCAACAGGGACTCGACGCAAATATTTCTGTCCCACGTGTTCCATTATTTATGGCCACAATTATTGTACTTTATACGCAATTAATTGTTGTAATATCTAGAAAATGGCAACCCTAAAATTGTATATTTTTTACAAATGGAATCTGCAATATGCTCGAACATAACTCAGAATTAAATTGGATTTGCGGCAATTTTTTCGATTCAGTGAATGGTATTTCAGGATTTGTCATTGTACGGCGATGCTTCTATTATGTATTGGCCTTTCCCGTTATATTCTCAATTGTCTGATTTGAATACGTGTTATTCAACTTATTCATTCGGTACGTCAATGCTCGCAATGTTGTCTTATACTTTTACCTTCTAATTTCTTTTTCCATTTATTTGGGCAACAGAGCTTCTTAATGGTTTCTGACGGTTTATTTATTTGAGCATTACGGCTTTTTAACGATATCACCCTGCATTCTTCATCAGAGATTTCAATATTTTGTAGATCACTTTTATGTGATCTTTAAGCATTTATAGAATATTGAATATTAATATACCTGGCAACACGAAGGGATAAACCTCTACTATTAATGAGGAAACTAGTTCATTGATTACATTACTAACCAGTTCATTAAGTCGTTTTTTTTTTTTTTTTGTTCCCCTCCGCGGGAAGGGCAGGAGGATAAAAATGCTCTGACGCATACTCCGGCGCGATTCCGAAGTTATGTGGGACTCGTCCCGACGCCTACCAGAACCATACCCACTAAAAACCCCCTGTCGGCTCGTGCATTTTTGCCACTCAGCCTTCATCTGAGCGACGGCCAATTGGAGAAAGAGGCCGCGCTAGCGGGGCCCAGAAGGGGTCACCCGCTGGGATTTACATAGCACTGAAGGTGCTCAAAAATTAAAAGAAAAATAAAAACATTAAAAATGAAAAGTAAGTAATGAAACATTAAAAATTGAAAAATTAAATTTGCTTTAATTCGAATTTACGTTAGAATTAGAATTAGCGGCCTGAAGGGCCTCGAGATCTACGGTTATCTTCGAACGTTCGTTTGTGTGCACGTTTCTCGGTCTAGCGATTTTGTATGCTGAATCTAGGACAGGAGCAGTATATGAGACTGATTTTCGAACAAGAGGATTGGGATGGGATTCGGCGCGTTTGAAGAACGATTCTGAGAGTGTTTTTAGATACTGTTGTACTGTAGGCAGTTCAAGATCTCTGTGCAGGTCCGCGTTGCGCACGTACCAAGGTGCGTTTGTGGCCCTGCGGCAGAAGAGGTTTTGAACTACCTGCAGTTTGTGCAGGACGGAGGGTTTGGCGTGAGCAAAGACTGGCGAAGCATATGACATGACTGGTCTAACGCAGACCTTATAAAGCGTACGTTTGTTTCTGAAGGACATTTTACTTTTTCTACCTAACATACTGTAAAGCCGGCCTAGGTAAAAACGTGCGAGTTTCGTTACTCTATCGACGTGAGGATTGAATGAAAGCGTCTGGTCTAATGTGACGCCTAAATATTTAGTACTGCGCTTCCAGGGGATGGGAGTGCCTTGCATTCTCAATTGGAGATTGTTGGGGATACGACTGCGTCTGTAGTCGAAGTAAACCGCAGAGCTCTTCTCTGGGTTCACATCGATACGCCATTTTTTGAACCAAGCACCGAGGGTGTTAATAGCCTTTTGAAGTCTGGTGACGAGACCCGAGGCTCTGCGGCCTTTGGTGTAAAGGGCAGTGTCGTCGGCAAAGAGAGCGAGTTCGACGATTTTAGCTGGGATGGGAATGTCGTTAGTGTATACGGTATACAAAAGAGGGGCGAGGACTGAGCCTTGAGGGACTCCAGCCTTTATGGGACGAGGCGCGGAGAGCGTGCCTTCATGTTTGAAACGAAACGTGCGGTCTTTGAGGAACGACGCGATTATCCTAACTAGGCGAGCCGGTAAGCCTATTTTATAGAGTTTATAAACGAGACCGCTGTGCCAGACTTTGTCGAAAGCCTTGGCTACGTCAAAGAAAACTGCGATCGTTTTCTTTCGTTTCGGATAGAAGCCGTCGAGTATGTACTCGACGATTCGATGGACTTGCTGAGGGCAGGAGTGCTTAGCGCGAAAGCCGAACTGGTGGGGAATTATGAGAGGATCGCCGTCCGTTGGAAACAGATGGTTCCGCATTCGAGAGAGTATGACTCTCTCGAGAAGTTTAGACATTGCCTTGAGGAGGCTGATGGGTCTGTGATTAGCCGGGACATTAAGAGGTTTACCCGGCTTGGGTATGCCTATGACTGTCGCTTCTTTCCAAGCTTTTGGAAAGTAGCTAAGGTCGAAGCAGGCATTGAAAATGACAGCTAACAAGGTAAGCACCTGTTGAGGCAGGTGCTTAAGTGCGTGGTTGGAAATACCATCCGCACCCGGAGCCTTTCTGGACTTTTGACTTTTGATGTGAAGCGAGATTTCATCATTAGAGACTGTGACGGGGTCGTCGGTGATGGGGAGAGAGTTTCTACGGAGGACTTCGGCCTCCACCGTTTTGATGTGATTGGGATTCGCGGGTTGCGTGCTGGGCGAGCATTGAGAGGCGACGCTGTCGGCGAAGCATTCGGCTTTCTCTTCGTCTTCGAAGGCGATAGAGCCATCGGGACGAGTGAGAGGAGGGACGTGAGAGGCGGCGTCTACGCGTAAGGCTCGGGCCATTCGATAATACGCTTGGTGGGACGGGGAGATATTCGCCATGAGATCGTTCATCTGGGCGTCTCGGAGTTCCGCGAGGCGAGATCTAACTTTACGTTGCAGCTGATTCGCAGCTTTTCTATAGGCGGGCGTGGGATATTTCTTGGCTCTCCGGAGAGCCGCGTTCTTAGCTTTAATAAGATTGCTAATGGCTAAGGGAAGCGTGGGTTTGCCTTTCTTAGCAACCTTTTCGTTTACACTGATGGCTGAGTTGATAGCATCAGTGAGAGAATTTACTAACGAGTCTATTTTGTCCGGGCTATCTAATTGATCGGGCGAGATCGCGAGCGGAGAGTTTGGGGCCTCTAAGGCAGAAACTATCGTATTTTTAAAACCTTTCCAGTCGGTAAAGGTCTTAGGAGAAGTGAGGTTAACGTTAGGCGGTCCTAGCACGAGGGAAACGGGGCGGTGGTCAGAACCTAGGTCATCGAGCGGTTCGATAGACCTGAGGTCGAGGTTGATATGCTTGACGATTGCAAAGTCGAGGATGTCCGGAGAGTGGTTCGGGTTGTCGGGATAGTGAGTGGGAGTGATAGGGGAGACGACGTCTAGGTCGAGTAGGTTGGTGATGTCGAGGAGAGCTATGCCGCTTTGGTTGGTAGATAGGCACGTCCAGTCAGTATGTTTGGAGTTAAAGTCTCCGAACATAATGACTGAACGGCCTAGGGCGAGAATGGTCTCAAAGTCGCTGCGGATAGGTTTGGTGCCACTAGGTATGTAGACTGAGGCTATGATGATGGTCGGATGACCGGTCATAGCCAATCTACACACGGTGGCTTCCATGTTAAGGAGAGGAGGGGTAGGGAGAGGACAGCTATGGAATCCTCTTTTGTAGTAGATAGCAGTGCCGCCGAAACCGTCGCAGTTAGGCCTATCGTTACGTGTAAACGCGTACTTGGGAATCGCGAATCCCCTGGAGCGATTAGGAGTGAGCCATGTCTCCTGGAGAAGAAATAAGTCGGGTTCTTTGTTCTGAAGGAACAGTTTAATCTCGGGAAGGTTGGTGTTAAGGCTACGAGCGTTAAAAGATACTAGGGATAAGCCCTTAGGTTTAATTCGACTGGATGCGAGATTCGCGGGTCTAGACATTAAAATTTATTTATTTAAAGTTTACAAAAATAAAAGAATTTACAACGAACTTAGGAGCGAGTGATGCTCGGCTAGCGCGAATAATCGCTCTTGAGGAGAGCGGGCGGCTCGCAGTTTGCGTGCGAGTACGGAAATTTCGTTAATGTCGACGTTTTGGATGACGTCGAACACGGTCTTCATGTCCTCAGCCAACGACGACTGAGGGGAAGATGACAACGCGGGACGCGGCCCTACTGGAGCTACGGGAGCTGGGATGGGTTGGGAAGGTGTAAGCGGGACGGCCGGACGCTGCCTCCAAGACAGAGCCGGAGTAGGTGTCGGCTGAACGGGCTTTGCTTCCGGGGGACCCCGGTTGCGCAGCGGCGGGAAGTTGGCAGGAGTGAGTGGCGGCGCCGGTTTAGGCGCGACCCTCTTGGTGGTGGAGCGCGGAGCGCGCGGGCAGCCCCTGTAGTTAGCTGTGTGGCCGGACTGGCCGCACAGCACACAGGCAGGGGGGGAAGTGGATTCGGGAGTGCGAGTGCACTCCTTGGTGAAGTGAGGATTCAGGCACTTTACGCACCTGGGGGGAGCTGAACAGTTAGCCGCTGCGTGGCCATATAGCTGGCAGCGGTGGCACTGCCCAGGGTGACCACGGGGGTTGGGACGCTCGACGGAGATGTTCGAGAGTCCGCAGATTGTGCGAGCCTCTTTGAAAATCTCCTTCGAGTCGGGGGTATTGGACAGGATTACTAGCGCTAACGGAAAACGCCTACCGCGGTTGGAGTGCATCTTGTGCACTGCTGTGACCGGGAAACCCTGAGACTTAAGGTCATCGAGGATGTCTTCGTTGCTGAGTTCGAACGGGACGCCCCGTAATACTGCGCGGATCTTACGCTCCTCCGGGAGGGCGTAGGTGTGATATGGGATTTGGTTTAATCCGAGTAACCTGGTAAACTCACGGAAGTCGACGACGGTCGCTAATTGTATTTTGATTGTGTCGCCAGCGTTGGCGGCTTTTAAGTAATTGATTTTGTGCACTTTGCACAAGTTGGAGACCGCGGTCCAGCGCGCTTTTTCACGCAGGAATACGGGCGGAGGGAGCTGAGGCTTCGGCGGGACGGGAGCGCAGCGCGTTGCTGGCTTCGATGTGACCGACGGAGACGCGGTTACTACGAGCGATTTTAACGGCGCGGGGGCTGGTGTTGAAGACACCGGGGAGGGCTCGGGTATTGAAGATACCGAAGCTTTCTTAGAGCGCTTCTTGGAGCGCTTGGCGACGAGTTGGAACGCGGGCTCAGGAGAGCCGGTTAGGGTGACGGCATCTGACGACGTATCAGACGCGGGTTCGGAATCGCTCCCGGGAGCGGTACGCTTACGACGCGACGCGTGAGAGGATGCGATCGATTCGCAGTCCATCTCGGACGAGGCGGGAGACGCGGGAGAGCTTAAGACCTGAGGGGTCTGGACGTTGGAGGCCTGAGGGGCCGGGGTTGAGGCCTGAGGGGCCGGGGACGCGATTGTTGCCTGTAAGGCCTGCGTTAGAATGTCATCCGATATGCTGACGCCGGACGCAACGAGCGCCTGGGCGAACGACCTAGCAAAGTTTACCAAGCTTTGCTGGTCCATTGGGAGGGCTTGGTCCTACGGTATATAAATATATAAATATATAAGAATGCCTAGGTTCCCTAGCAAACCTAGCACCTAAACCTCCCTACCCGCGGTAGGGGGGCTGGGGACGACGCGAAGTGGTGCCCCTAGCTCGGACAGCACTGTACCGTCACCCTGGGAAAGGCCCAAGTGCAATGGGATCGGGTCTGCCGGTTTCTCCTTGGCCTGAAGGGCCTTGGAAGCGCACCGGGGCAACGCTATCAGGCTTAGTTGTCACCGTTAAGTATCCACCTGATCAAACGCGAGTCTACTACGGAGTGTGTCGTCAATAAATTGACAACAAAAACCGGCCGTAGACCTGACGGAGTTGGGTTGCACTAAAAGTGCGGGATTGACTACGTTACGACCGGCCGGAGCCGGCCGCAGAGCGAGTCTCTGACTACGTACAGGCGCCAAGCGTCGAGTACGCAGCCAGAAGGACAGCCCGAGTCTCGCGAACCGCTATCGAATTTAATCGACCACGGTAAGCTCAACCCTGTTGTTGCTGCACTCACCGAGGTGAGGTTTTTACTTCGAGGGGTGCACGGAGTGCAAGATTGACTACGTTACGACCGGCCAGGGGCCGGCCGCAGAGCGAGTCTCTGACTACGTAGCAAGCGCCAAGCGTCAGGTACGCAGCCAGAAAAACAGCCCGAGCTTCGCGAACCACTATCGAATTTAATCGACCGCGGTAAGCTCAGCTCTGTTGTTGCTGTGCAAGAGACCGACTTACTTGCAGCCGATCGAAACCGACCGCAGAGTAAGCCCTACAGAGGCTAACAGCGTATGAGTGTTGCTACGAGTTGACGTCGTGAGACGACAATCGTGACTCAACGGCTGGGCGACCGCGAACACGTCCGAGCGGGGCCGGACGCAGAACGGATCTGAGAGTGGCGTTTGAGTATTGCTACGAGAGAAGTCGTGAGACAACAATCGTGACTCGGCAGCCGGGAGCGACCGTCAAACACGTCCGAACGGGTCCGGACGCAGATGAGGTCTCCATTAAGTCGTTGAATCAATTCCTTTTGTACTTCGAATTGATTCAGTATTAGTACGAGTAATAGGAAAGCGGTTGGCGGTTCATTGTCAGAACCAATACGCAAACCCAAGCCAACACAAGGGAAACAAAAAGTAACAGAAGTAGCGGACGGTCCGCCATCTTGAAGCTTAGAAAGGAAAGTACTTTCCAAATGTTTACGTGCTTTCTTATTCAGTTAGATAATATTTTGTTTCCAATGTAAGCTCCTAATTCTTCTAAAGAGAGAAGGTTATTTTTTCATCAGTACTTATAGGACAGTGTTGTATTAAGGTACTTAAATCTTGATCCGACCGTGAACTTCAGTATTATGATTCTTCGCATGTTTTTATGTTTCCTTACAAAGTCTTAATCCTTGCTTTTATTTTATTGGTTTTGTCAAAGTATCCTACTGAATACTAAGCAGAGTGATCACATATTATTTGTCACAGATACGTATGTGCGAAAGTTCACTTGAACATTTAAATTGACCATCCTTCCTTCAGGACGTTTTAAATAATGAATCAAACAATTTGAACATGAGGTCTACAAGTACTGCAATGATGTATTAGTTTCTGAACCCACATTCACAGGAAACAATAATTTTAGCATATTTGCACTAAGTCCATAAACAGAAGTAATTACCCCGCTGTAGAGCGATAAACCCGAGAGCCCGCCATTGTCTGCAAGAAGCAAGTCATAAACTAGTTAATGACCAGTGGGCTGTCATAAACCATATTCATTCGGGGTTCTACAATACGCTGACCGGCGGTTTATAAGTCATTAAACTTGTTTTAAAATTGTAGTAAAGTGCAAATGATCCGTTGAGAGGTCGGTATCTAGTAGTTCTCGCATTTTCATTTTGAATTTAAGATATTTCATGAAGCAATGAAATAAAGCATGAGCTCAAAGCAAACTTCTCGAAGGGCAGTTTGCGTCGCGTGCGATGGCGCCTGGAACTACGATACGTTTTTAAATCGTATTACGTGTACGCTCTTATTTCAAGAAGTGCCAGTCAAACTTGTTTTGGGCTCAAAATTTTTACGATCTCTACAAAAGACATAAAATAATAGTACATTTTCATCACATACTACCAAACCCATAGCTATATGTCACGCAAGGTCATCTAAACCTTAGGCAAGTAGTAGGCGGTCAGATAATGCCCGATTTACTCAACACCCGCAGCGAGAACAAATTTCCTCCCGAGCCTAACTGCCTTCGCCGCCATTTAATCAGACTCAAGTGCTGATGGAACCCATATACTGCCATAGAGGAAATCTATCACATCTAAAACTATCTCTCTATCTCATTTTATTAGCTAACGTGTGAAAGAGACGGTCACCGTCTTAATCTAAAATCAGGAAATAACCAGTTCCGACCACACCGCTCCGGATTTTTCCGGATTTCGGCAGTTTAGTATTCTAAGGGTTTTGGTTTTGACGCAGGAAACGGTGATAGATGTGCACCACGTTCTGCTTTCAACACTTTGAATTATCATGAAGTAAACAAAGAAATAAGTATATTTTATACTTAAAACTACTTAAAACATTGCTTTGTGATGAAGACTGAAACTTTTAATTCTATGAAATGAATTCAGTAAATAAATGTTTTGTAATAAGTACGGAATATGTATTTTCTCTAGATTTTTTAACAATCTGACTTGCTGTTCGCGTTAGACATCTATGAGGATCCTACCATACCATTTTAAGATAACGGCAAAACAGAAAACCCCATAATTAAGAGCAAAAGTCCAAAAAACTAAAGCAAATATAATCAGTGAGTCATTTGTTAAAATTTTTCCTTTCATATACAAAGCACCTATAGTACCGCATCCTCTCCTCCCTGAGGTCCGGGTTGTCCCGGAGGTCAAGTGGCGGTTGTAGGAGCGACGAGGCGGAAAGAGCCGGGCCCGAGTGCCCTCGCTGCGTTTACTTTGCGCACACTTACATGTCGCCTGAAGAAGGTCGGATTTATGGCTCGCCGCGGCCGTGGAGTGCGAGCTAATTAATATGCAAATGACCTTTATTTATACACTCGATGGGAGAAGAAACTATCATTGCACATAAAACTCACGTCCACAATAAAATAGATCAAACTTTCAATTGCATTTTTATTTCATTGCAAGTTTATTGTTTCCGACACGATAGAATGATAAGAGTTATACGGACGTGGACAATATAGAAACTCGTGGGATACAATTTACTGAATTAAACGTAACTGAGGTGAGGAGATCATTGCGATGCTTAGTTTTAGAAATTGTGTCAGCACGAGTATAGTCCGCTATGCTCTAAAGTATCACATGTCAGAGTTATGCGCCGAAAAAGATTGCAATAGAAAAATCAATATTGCCCTATGAAAAATTATTCAAAGCCTTTCTATGCAACGCAGTAGTCTTGAATAACAATTCTTGGCTTGATCACACATGTTACTGTTACATTATTTAAACTTTTACCATTTTGTAAAGTTATGTTTAATGCAATATTTTCAAATGGACAATAAGTTTTGCTAGTTGAAGCAAAATTTCACTGATGCCACACAATAAAACGTATAAATTATATGTATGTAGAAAACCCAAAAACGAATACAAAATTATATCTCGCACTACTCTAAAGAGTCTCACTTGAGAAATGCGGAAAGAAGTATAAAATAGAACGAGAATAAAACCACAAGTGTGACTTTCTGTGTTATGTTATAGCAAGCCGTGTCTTGATTTATCCAAAAACTTGGAAGATCTAAACGACCTTAAATTGTTTAGTCTCTAGGATCCAAAGCTTCTGTTGCCAGAGTTATGCGCTAGCTAAGTTTTTCTACGTCAATTGAATCTGCGCATGTCACTGTAATGTGACATTTGGAGGTTTGGTCGCTTACATGATTGCATTTGTTTAAGATTCCTTATAGATTTGCATTAGTTTTTTTTTTACGTTTGTCTTCTATCTCCCCTGATGGAAAGTGACGATGAAGACGAAGGTGTTACACGTCCATCCACGAGATACTCGACGCTTGAAAGATCTAGGACTATAGACTATAGAGTTTAACTGCCCAGGCCAACATTTAAATTCTTTATGAACTTGTAAAACTTATTGACTACGCGGTATTTTTGCAACGGTGCCTCTTGTATTAACAGTAAATTAAAGTATGTTCATTTAATACTTATACGTCAGACTAAGCCAAGAACTACTACTTAGACCTACCATAGTGCGTAGCATGGCTTTGGTCTGTCATATTAAGTTTTTTATTATACATTTTATCTTTAAAGAAAAGATCAAATTAAAAAATATTTTCAGGAAACATATGATCGCTTCTCTCGTTTGGCAACACGCAAAATTTCAATTAAACCCAACTCTATATATATATAAAGTTAAAAAATAGTCAAAAAGTATCACAATAAACTGATTAACGGGAACAAAACAGCCTCGCTAATCGGATCGAAGTGCACACAAGGCCGAGCGAGCAAGTTACGGCCGCCGCCGCGTGCGCAGCCTGCCGAATGGTCTGCACTGGGTCCGCGGCAATTAAGTATTGAAATGCGAATGAGTTTTAATTAGACACAGCGTGCGGTGGCCGCTGAGAGGTCGGCCGGTGGTCGGGAGGTGCTCCGGGAGGAACACGGAACAATGCTCCTACATGCAGGTACATGTCGAGGTTAATTAACCCTTATTTTATTTCTAACTCTGGAAACAACTCTATCTACATGATACTTGAGGTCGTTCGTAATTTCTTTTACCAATCAAAGGGGATAAAAACATAAGTATTACTAAACAAAACATTAAACCATGAATGATGCATTATTTATATTATAGCTCCGACCTTGATTACTTTAGACCTTTATTTTACTGGAGAGCCCAAATAATATAAAAACCCATTAACTACCTTACTGCGCAGTAGACGCGTTATCGTATCGGTGAAGAAAAAAAAAGAATGTTTTAACTTAAAACTAACTATTCAATAGATCCACTCCTCACAGTAATATATATTTTCAACTTTTACCAAAACAAAATTAAAATCTACCCTCTCATAGCACCCTCAGCCCAGCCCTCGTTAGGCAGCTCCGCTGGACACTCGATTAACGACAGCCCTGGTTTTTGTGCCAACTTCCAGCTCCGAATATACTAACTTCGACCCCGGAACTTCTCACGCGAAGTTCCCAATGAGGTCAGTAGAATTTGATTGGATTTCAGTCTTCCAAGTGGTCGCCAAGTACTTACGTCACGTGTGGTGTTTGGGAGGGGCACGTACCTAGAACAGAATTGGCAGTCGTTAGGCACAGGTGCAATTGTAGATTTTATGAACAGATGTGTAATATTATTTTGAAAATTAAAGCTTCGAAAGCTTTGAAAATGTGCCTTATTTTGTATTGTAATACCCTTGCGAAGGAGTACATCATTGAAAAATAATATAAAAGTGCATCATTAAAAGCGAGCTTAACTCAAGTGAATTAATTATAGTGCCGACATTTTGGATTATTAAATTTGGAATATTAAGACATAATATAATTTCTTAGCTACAGATAAAATTATCTGCAACTAATAGTCTTTTTTAATGCAGCAGCTGTAGTGCAATGGTTCGCCCAGGCCCCGCGCGGACTTACGCCGACGTCTTCGCGTCAGCTGGTGCCACACATCCACGGCCCACGCCTCGCGTGCTTGCCGCGAGTAATTTAATTAAAAATGTAAATGTACAGCGCGCGCTGATTTACACAGTTTCACACTTCACTCCTGTTGCTCGCGGTCGCCTCCACTTGTAGCTTCATTACGTGCCACTGGTCAGCTGCTTGGTTTTTACAATAAATTACGCGGCGACTGGTTATCAATTAAACTTAACTTAATGATGTTCATTAAATTAAAGCCCAAGCTGTGTTGTAATGCTTGCTTTTATCTGCAATTAATAAAAAGAAACCAGCTAACGAGTTCAGTATGTGTTGACGTATCGTATTTTTTATATATTAAGGTAAGTGCTTTTTTTAATTGTAACGCTAAATTGCATATGCTGTCTTGGTATTCTCTTCAACTACACTTATTTCATTAGCGACTGTTTAAATTCAACCAATCAATATGTAATAGCCCCTCCGTGTCATGTAAATTTACTGAATGAATAACTCACGTGGCAAAAGACAAAATGTACCTACTGCTTATTGGACTTCGATTGTGTAAACATACATATAGAGTATAACCTCCGTTAGTAAAAAAAATATCACTTTTATTACAAAATAATCAAAATATGCAGCAAAGGTCGCTAACAAAATACCTTCACCATGCATACTTGCACTTATTTCCCGATTCTCCCGCGGACATGAGCTGAAGCAAACGAAATCACAAGCAAAATCTCGTCAAATATAGTTAAATAAACTATCAATATAAAGGAGGCTGAGTAATCGTGGGCTAGACAGTTAATAGGTGAATTCATGCCAAAAAATAAGTTATATTAACCTTATTATAAATATAATAAACCGTGAACGATTTAATTTCTGGAAATGAAATAAATTCAAAATATGTAATTTCACTGTGATTTTTATGAGTGGAATTTAGTTTTAACGTCGGCAATACTGATTTTTTCCCCCAATAACGAGCGAAAAGAATGAACGCCACGTACGTGATTGACGAGTCACTCACTCAATCATGCCGTCAAATGGCTGCCATTCTGATACTCGTTTGTTTGGCTTTGTTCCATGCGCTTGAGTTGTTTTGTGGTTTTCCTATTTTCTTACGACTTACGCTTGTTATACAGACTAACTACGATTCTTCTTTACTTCAATACTTTCTGCTTGCCTACCGGATTCCGACAACCCGCCTTACACGACGAATATTAGATTTCTTTCCTTGGATACCCGATTTTGTATTTCGACATGAATCGTTGTGTTAACTGTGGCATTGCGTTTGGTCGCTGTGCTACTGTGTGCAGACGAGTTTTAAATGAAGAAATATTGGTTGTGATTTGACAATAGCGTATGACTGAAACAGTAAGTAATTTATTCTTGCAAATAATTTCAAAGTGAACAAGATAGTGGTTAAGATAAATGTTTATGCTATTTTGGGGAACATACAAGTGGTGAAATAATAGGTCTTTACCTATGAAACTGCCGTTTTGCCGTACTGGCCATTTCAAATGAAATTTTTTTTTTGACTGATAATTCTAATTTCAAATTAATTTTATTTGACAAACATGGAATTCTTTTTCTAAAATCGTCATTTGTTTAATAGTTAGTGTTTTGTTTTCAACGCATTCGAACATTTTTCGTCATCATGGATAAGTTAAAAATTCGAGTAATTATGGAGTATGAGTACCATCGTGGCAGCAAAGCGGCACAAGCGGCACGCAACATCAACGACGTTTACGGAGCGAACACTACAAACGAACGCACCACCCGTTATTGGTTTACCCGCTTCCGTTCTGGAAATTTTGACCTGAAAAATGAACCCCGTGGTCGTCCGAAAGCTTTGGTCGACAATGACGAATTAAAGGCAATTGTGGAAGCTGATGAAACTCAATCCACGGCTGAATTAGCAGCAGCTTTCGACGTTAGCATCAAAACAATATTGGTCCATTTGCGTCAAATTGGCAAGGTAAAAAGGCTTGACAAATGGGTACCCCACGAACTCAATGACCGCCAGCGCGAAGTACGCGTGGAGACGTGCCTTGCACTGCTTTTGGGAAGTAACAAGTAAGTAACAATGCGGAATTCTGAACCGCATTGTTACTTGTGACGAGAAATGGATCCTGTTTGACAATCGTAAGCGCTCAGCAAGTTGGTTGGACCCTGGTTCAGCACCCAAACAATGCCCTAAACGAAAACTTACCCCTAGAAAAGTGATGGTCACTGTTTGGTGGTCTAACGCGGGTGTAATTCATCACAGCTTCTTGCCAAACGGGACAAGCATTACTGCAGATGTGTACTGTGAAGAACTGAACACAATGATGGAGAAGCTCGCACGTCTCCAACCAGCTTTGGTCAATCGTTCGGCTCCACTGCTCCTGCACGACAACGCGCGACCTCATACTGCACAGCAGACGGTCTCCAAGCTACAAGAGTTGGGGTTGGAAGTTCTCCGTCATCCGCCGTACTCACCAGACCTTGCGCCTACAGACTTCTACTTTTTCCAGAATTTGGATAACTTTTTGGCGGGAAAAAAATTCAATACCCGAGAGGCAGTACAAAATGCCTTTGAAGAATTTGTTGCCTCCCGTCCAGCTGATTACTTCAAGAAAGGCATCAATAAGCTACCAATGCGTTGGCAAAGATGCATTGATTGCATGGGTGATTATTTTGATTAATAGAAATAAAAAATATATAAAAAAATAACGCTTCATTTTTTTTTTTGAAAAACGGCAATTTCATAGGTAAAGACCTAATATATATATGATTCGTTTTGGGACATCATTAAGTAATTTTTTGAAAAGTCCAACGAAATAATTTAAAATAACATTCTCATAACCTAACGAAACTTTATATGACACTACTAAAATATCTTATAGCTTAACTTCTAGAAATACAAATGTTTTCAAATTTTAGGTGAACACTTCAAATGAATGTTTCTTATAGAAAACACTATTTCCAAGTTGTTAACACCATAGACCAGAAATGTATGGGAAGGTATCTGCCTCCTTTAAATAATATAAGTAAAAATTAAATCAAAAAAATTATTTTCTCGACCAACAAAGTGAGTACCGTGTGCTTTCCCAGAGCGAAGTAGAACAAACCCATCCTGTAATCTACACATCCGCCTTCTGATTGAAATACGCGTCGGCGCCGGCGAGCACCCTGTATCACGCTACAAGAGCTTTCACCAGATACACGATGCCCTCCGGTCCTGTAGTGCTGGACTCCGAGTAATTACTACTGGAACATTTGGTTTCACTAACGATAGTGGTTAGAAGTTGTTGTCTGGTGTGTATGAAAAACTGGTGTACCTACATAGTCACTTTCCGATACTAATGACAGTTTAAACTAAGGGTTATGTTCGTTTTGCGTTTTAAGATAAAAAACATTTTGCCAAAAAAGTCAGTGATCCAAGAAAACTATTTTGACTATTTGTTCTTGTGTTTCATATTAGCATTTCTTCCGATATAATAAACAAAGAAGATCATTTAAAATAAGACCTAGACATCTACAGGAAGTTCGGTTGTGAAATCCAAAAATTAACATTACTAAAGTCCAAAAATTACAAACTTATAAAATAAGAATAATTGTATACCTTTTAATTACCTAAGAATTTATGAAACGTCGTTAAAGCATTGCGCAGTAAATATTGACAAATGTCACTCATCAGACAATTTTTCTTTTTAATTTGTACACCCCTAGTCTCCAAATACCCAGACTTTACAATTTAAGAGAATCCCTTGCAATTAATCCGGCGAGCAGTGAGGTGACCCTAAACAAAGAACCAATTCGCCGAGTCAACAAGCGGAGCGCTGGGCGTCACGGCCGGCACCCTTTATTAAACGGGTCATTCGCATAAAACATGTATTACACGTATTTT
The DNA here is from genome assembly GCA_923062675.1 of Marasmarcha lunaedactyla. NCBI lineage: Eukaryota > Metazoa > Arthropoda > Insecta > Lepidoptera > Pterophoridae > Marasmarcha > Marasmarcha lunaedactyla. The sequence goes on along the minus strand of OV281345.1, from coordinate 28,960,004 downwards.
TGTTTTAATTAATCTTCAAAACTGTCAACACTGGTATAGATCAAAGTTGCTGCCGACCAGAAAGTCCGACCGTCCGATCGCTGGTCGATGGGTGTATCGTGATGGCAGACAGAAATCGTATGTGCCTGTTGTGGTTAACACAAACGACCCGTCTCTTTCATTCTTTTGCATATAGATAAAAGTCGAATTTTTCAAAATTGAGTGGTGTAGCCACCTGGGGCCTCCGGTGTGTGACACGAGGTTCGCCTCCTGGCCGGGGCATTCATTCGTGTGATGAACACAGATGTTTGTTTTCGGATCATGGATGTTAATATTTATATATGTATGTTTTATTATGAGTTCCTCCCTAGTTTGCAGTATGGACATCCATAGCACAAGCTCTGCTTACTTTGGGGCCACACAGTTGGTGTGTTTGTCTGGCGATTTTATTTATACTTATAGTATAAGCTACTTCAAGGTCTAGAATTAAAAATCCAGTTCGTTACTATATATAGAATTAGTATTAATATATACAGAATATCAAAAGTTGTCAAATAGCAGGTTACATGGAAAATAATACATATATCGTAGAAAGCTGGCATATCATTGTATTAGCATTACAAACCGAAAGCTCAGGCTACAAGTTGTGCAGATCGAATCATAATTAATTAGCATATCGTGTGTTAGAGTTCGTGAGCCGCGGCGCGCGTTGTTCAGCGCTCGTATTTACTGAGATAATATAACGATTGGAATCACCGCGGTGGAAAATTGAGTAAAATTAAATAATTTCACTCTCCGATTTATGTCTTATCATTTCAAGTATTTAATATGGAATATTGCGTTATTTGGATAAGCACTCAGAAAAAATAAAGTAGAAATGAATCGTATCGTTTTGGAGCAACGTCAGGCATTGTAAGTTTATGTGAGCTTGTATAAAGCAATGATTATTTTTATTATAGAAATGCCAGCTGTCGATAGTCTCCGGACAGAAACCGTCAGACCCTGAGGATCTATTTTTTATAAATTAATCGTTGACCTTGGTGTTTTACTCTCGGGAGCCTGCTTTGTTATCTGCTTCAAATTTTACTTTCTTTAAAACTACAGATCTCCTACTTTTCCATATCACAGTGTCAGCGTCATAAATATTTAACATGAAATTCGAGCTATTTTTACCAGAGGAGAATATTGCCCCCACGCAGAACAATTCCACCGAGCATATAACGACGCCACGTTTGCCGCGATGGTGTTGCCATAAAACCTGATGCCCGCCGTATGCAAATGTTGCCATATCTCATAAAAACAATAAAACCACACTCGCGATGCCAAGTATCAAGTTACTCTATGACTTTATTTCCTAACTATTCCTTTTTAGTTTAAGACGTAAAAATAACAATGAAAGTTAATGGCGTCTGCGCTGCGCGTCTCCAGACCGTTGTGGCTGTATTACTTAGGTAGTAAAATTTCTTTTATTTTCATAGATCCAACTGGTATTGAGACAAAGATACCCGCTACTTATTTATACTATGCTTAAAGTTTTGGATTCTGTAATCTCCAACATGTATGTAAAGACTACTACTGCACTTACATTGAACATGGATGAAAGTATCTACGAGTAATATTTACTAGAAGCTATCCTAACTTGTGGTGTCTTTATGGTGCACGATAAAGAGTATTGTTATTTTTTATTATAAATGCGAAAATTCGTTTGTAGATGTTATTGTACCGATTATTCTGATATTTTGTACCATAATAAATAGTCCTTTTGCCCACAGAGCTAATACAAAACTATCTCCAAATGTACTCGTAGTATTTTGTCGCATCCTCTTTTCTGTAAAAAACTAAAATTAAAAAAAATTCAGCAACACTTTGCAAGTTCTTGAAAAACGCGGAAAGGAAATTTTTATCACGAATGGCGGGAACGATATCGAGATATTTCTCCTAAGATTTTATCTCATATTTACTAGTTTCGTTAATTTTATGTTCGTTGAGAACTTGGCGGAAAATAAGATCAATATGAAGATTTTTTTCATAAGAATTTCTTTAGAATTTCTTTTCCACTAACAATATGCTTTATTTTTTTGACGTTAGTATTTCAATATTTTTTTCAATAAGTATATTATTCTTACAAAATATATTGAAATTGTTAAATTAATAAACCAACGAACCTGTTTAAATGTTGATGTTCGGCAGATTTTAATGAAATTCGATTATGTTTGAAAAAGCTGGGCCCCTGACACGGGGGCGGTCTCTAGGGGATCTCAGGGAGTCTAGAGTTCCAACGCTAGTTTTTGACGCTTGTGCCTTGAACAAACATATTTCATTTGGGTTTTATCTGCATATACTATAACAACCATTGTGAGTGATTGCGACCATTGTAATCACGACCCCACTCAACTAAGACAATTTTCTTGAGTTTAGTCTGCACCTTCAATACAACTTCTACAACGGCCGAGAGGTTCCTTCTCCGCCAGCCTCGGGCTACTGTGCACGCCACAGTGCCGAGATAGTTCAGTAAAAAGGTATGTTGTAAAAAGGATAAATTAAGAAGAAAACATATCAAATTTGAGTATATCAAATGATATGAAAGAATTGAAGAAACAATACATTCTGATTTGCTCCATCACCAGAGTAAGATGTGATATAATAAGTGAATGCAAATAAAATAAATAATTTATCAAAATGAATATTTCAATTATCCTCTCTACTAACCTGACGTAGAATCGTTAGTCTACCTATGATATCTTTTAATCTATATCGATCAACAATTATTAAGAATTACGTTTTGTTAACCAATGATGAAATATAGTATTTAGAATTTTTGAATTTAGTTAACGCTATTACAAATAAAATGTACATATTTCAGTCGGAAAACTGATCAAGTCAAAATCACGTTACAAGCTCAAGACTGCATACTTACCAGAGCTGTGCGAGGCAGACCTTGATGCCTGTAGTTTGATTTTTATGTTTGTATAATGTTTTAGGCTGCATTTTTGTTCTTAACATAACGGAGAGACTACTACAGATTTATTTTCCACAACACGGTCCTTTTCGGTTACAGCTGTCAGCGTAATGCACATTTATCAAAAGGCTAATAAGTTACGACCGTCATTCGAGCTTGTAAGTTCTGCTGAAGCACCCTCGCATACAAATCTGGCGAGCTGTGGTTTTATCTCCGGCACGCGTCGGGCAGGTCGTCAATATTCAGCCAGCTCGCGGGCCTCAGCGGTCGTCCTCCGCACCTGCGCCGCCGCCTGCCGACGCATATGAGAATAGTTTTTTGAAGACCAAACGAGGGTGTGAAGCTTCTTCGGGGTATGGACTGTGTATTTGACCCACAGTGGAAATATTTTCTTGTGGCAGTAGCGAAAAAATATAAGCGATAAAAACGAGGTGATAAGCAATGGAAAAAAAATTATTTTTAGTTCGCTTAGGGAGTAATCCTAATGGAAACCGTTTTATGTTGGCTCCCAAGTATTTCATCTAATATTGTTGCTTAACTCATTGATATACTCTATGCACGGTATCTAAAATCATTACTATAACTTTTATTGGTATTAAGTAAACAGTGACCGACTAAACGCACAACTAAGGCACAGCCCGCGCACTTTACTTTGACCCGATTCCCCAGCCAATAAAATAAAAACCAATGTGGTGGAACCATTTGAAACGTTTACAGTTTTAAGACCACATGCAGACGGCCTAGATGAAACATTACCTCAAGTACCACCAGCATCTAATTTAGTTCCCTTACCGTGACTTCATCCCCCCCGCCGCATGTTGTGACAATTTGTCTTCTGACAATATCCACCTCGGCGCCCGCACCCCGTGCTCCCCTCAAGCCATTGCTCAAGCGGAATATCTAACTCACATCGAATGATTACCACCAAACGACGCATTAAACGTGTAAGGGAGACAGATGCTTTGTTTTTATTATAAGTTGTAAAGATGAACAAAAATAGTATATGGAATATTGCATACGAGTACCGTTTAGTAATTACATTTATGGGTGACTTAAACTGATAATATAACTGGTATGGTACAAGCACCATTAGCCTATAAAGAGTAAAACTATAGAGTAACATGATGAAGTGAAACATTCTTTTTTATTATATTGTCTTCGCGGATGTCACTATAGCTACATAATGTTATTCCGGGACAATTCATAAGACACATCATAATTACGGTACGTTATCATACAAAAAATAGCCTTGAATAAACTGTTATAAGGTACGTCTTTGGATGCTTTACTAGTTTATAAATACCAATAGTTCTTAAGAACCACCATACTCTGAACATACCTTCCAACACTGGTTCAGTTAAACATCCAGACACATGGAATCACCATAATAACCTTGAACAGGGAGTCTAACTCTGTTAAAATAAGTGCCCCAATCCCTTAAACCCACAGCTAACAGCGAGCGGCGGCCAATTGCAGTTTAGATGCGTAGTGTACTAGGGATGTTCTAGCTAGAGTTTCCAAGTAAAATCATAAATAAGTGTAATGGTTAAATGGTTTTTGTTCAGAATTTCACTGCGTAGTTTATAAAATTTCAACTGGAACGTGGTTTAGTAAATCGAGTAACCCCATCACCGGCGGGACACTCTGAGTTTGGCAGGTTTAAAAAATGGGTTCGATTTAAAAGGCGATTGCTTTTAACCACCCTTAACCACACTAATTGTAAAACTAAAGTTTCACAGCAGCCTTCACAATCCGACGGCAGCAACATCCGCCTCACTCGCCTGCGGTGGTTTCATGTAGTTTGTACTGCGCCATGCAAGACGCAGTAGTCTTAGTTCTTTGGATTTCCTCACATCGTTTTTCGACGTTATAATTCAATCGGTCATCAAACCAACGCGCCGCCGACGCCCTCAAGTATAAAACCAAAAATGTCTCTGTGTCGAATCTGAATTTCGCGTAGCAGACAACGTGAAACCTATAAACTGTTTTTTATTGAAAATTTGCATGAAGGAATACCTAATACAAGTCACTACGCTAACAGCCTCAGTGACCCACCATTTGACGTAAAATTTTCATGAAAAACGTTTGTATTTTTATATGTAATGAAAATGTACCTTTTGTATTAATATCAGAATGTTGCAAATAAACGCGGCCAACCCTAGAGCTGCTTCTAAGCAGATTGCCAGCCGCGGCGCTGACTCTAACTTTTATGCGAATTGAAGACAATCTACTTTGTTTCTGCACTCGCGGGGATATGAAACGAAAACTGCATAACGGGATTGCGCATTCAAACTTGTGCTTTTCTCTTTATCTCGCTGTATGTTTTAAAAAGAGAAATGTGAGCGGTTTTTTATGTTTTAGAAAAGTAATTACGATGCAGTATACTGCCACGTTGGTAGTACACTGCATCTTGGTATGGAAGGAGTGTAGGAGGTAATGATTGCATGACGATGTCATTTAAACTGGCATGGCAAAATAATATGCCACTTCTGCGAGAACATGCAAGCTTGTGGCAACCAAGCCCATCTACCATCAAGTAACAGAGGCAGCGGCGCTGAGCACACAATCTAACGCCTACACGTACTACAGGCAACCCTGAAGCTACGGTTACCAAAAAGGTAGCCACGTTCCATGAAGGAAAGGCTTGCATTATTTGTTTGCTTAGCGACGAAGAAAAATGTTTGGATAAATATTCCATTTGTGGGTTGCTACTTGCTTGGGTTTTTTTTCTGTTGTGTACTTGAGAAATATGCAATATAAAATCTGTATCAGAAACCTTTATTTATAACAATAAACTAAAGCAGTAGAGAAAACTCCGCGAGCGATATTCTCCGATATATTTCAAGAATGTTAATTATTTTATGAAACTTTATTAAAACTTTGAAACTCATTTGAATAGTTTGTTAAAATATTTAGTTTAACTTCATGTGGTCTGTACTTAGGTATTTTACATGAAACCATTTACAAAGCTAATGAAAATAATATTTTATGTAGAACATCTAGCTAAAAGGAATTCTCTTTCTCTGCGTTCATAAAATATTAAGAACATGAGGCGCGAAGGAAATCAAATCATTTGTTAATGTTTGTAACCTCTATCAGTCAATGTGCCAGATACCGTAATACATAAACTGTACATTTTTTACAGAGAATGCTTCTATAGCTAGTTCGAAAGCTACGCGTGCCAGATAAACTCTCGGTTGGGCCCTTCTTTTAAAGTTTACCTGTAATATATGACTTAACAAAGGTTTCTCACAACGAAAAATCCACGAGAACCGTATTTGTTTCAAGAAAGACCGCCTCATTGTAGGTTCACCAAGCGCGCGGGTCCCCAGCAGCCGCCTCACCAATATATCAAGACTCATCCGACTAATTTGGACATTATTGCCTAACCAACAAAGCCAAGTACAGGTGGTTCGTTACGTCCACATAATTCAACTAAATCCTGACAAAGCGTGTCTAAGTTTTGACAGTATCGAGGCATCAGAGGTCACGCCCACCCCGTGTATGCCCGAGCCGGCGTCGTGGGAGGTCGCGCGACCCGACGCCCGGCGGGGGGTTCATTGTAGTAAATTGAATTACAGAAAAAAGCAATTGCGTATGTCATTTGTTTAAGGTTTGATAAAATGCTGTGTATTAGGGAAAATTGCAGTGAAAATAGTTTATAGCTTTCTTTTGGTTTCTTATTGAAATCCGGGACTATGGGGTATCTACGGGAAGACACAGCCATCTATAAGCAAGGCGCAGCCACGTCAGCCGATGGGGAAAAGAATAAGCAATTGTTTGATCGCTTTGCGCTTCGCCGGTTGCCTTCACGCAAATATCAAACCTACAGACTTTCTTATAGTACCAGGGCGGCTGACAAGTTCGCGACCTGAGGTACTTAGCGATGACTAATCATCTCGATACTGATAACACTAGTAGCCCAACTAGTGGTAGTATAAATAAGACCCCTTTATTTAATTCAGTTTAAATTCTCTCACTGATGCTATCAACTCAGCCATCAGTGTAAACGAAGAGGTTGCTAAGAAAGGCAAACCCACGCTTCCCTTAGCCATTAGCAATCTTATTAAAGCTAAGAACGCGGCTCTCCGAAGAGCCAAGAAATATCCCAGGCCCGCCTATAGAACAGCTGCGAACCAGCTACAACGCAAAGTTAGATCTCGCCTCGCAGAACTCCGAGACGCTCAGAAGAACGATCTCATGGCGAATATCTCCCCGTCCCACCAAGTGTATTATAGTATGGCCCGAGCCTTACGAGTAGACACCGCCTCACACGTTCCTCCTCTCACTCGTCCCGATGGCACTACTGCATTCGACGTCGAAGAGAAAGCCGAATGTTTCGCTGACAGCATTGCCGCACAATGCTCGCCCAGCACGCAACCTGCTGATCCCTCACACATCCAGGCGGTGGAGGACGAAGTCCTTCCCAGAGGCTCTCTCCCCATCACCGCCGACCCCGTCACAGTCTCTAATGATTAAATCTCGCTTCTCATTAGAAATCAAAAGTCCAAAAAGGCTCCGGGTGTGGATGGAATTTCCAACCACGCACTTAAGCACCTGCCTCAACAGGTGCTTACCTTGTTAGCTATCATTTTCAATGCCTGCTTCGACCATAGCTACTTTCCAAAAGCTTGGAAAGAAGCAACGGTAATAGGCATTCCCAAGCCGGGTAAACCTCTGAATATCCCGGCTAATCACAGACCCATCAGCCTCCTCAAGGCAATGTCTAAACTTCTCGAGAGAGTCATACTCTCTCGAATGCGGTACCATCTGTTTCCAACGGATGGTGATCCTCTCATTATTCCCCATCAGTTCGGCTTTCGCGCTAAGCACTCCTGCCCTCAGCAAGTCCATCGAATCGTCGAGTACATACTTGACGGTTTCTATCTGCGTCGTTATAAAACAGTCGCGGTTTTCTTTGACGTAGCCAAGGCTTTCGACAAAGTCTGGCACAGCGGTCTCGTTTATAAACTCTACAAAATAGGCTTACTGGATCGCCTAGTCAGGTTAATAGCGTCGTTTCTCAAAGACCGTACGTTTCGATTAAAACATGAAGGCACGCTTTCCGCGCCTCGTCCCATAAAGGCTGAAGTCCCTCAAGGCTCAGTCCTCGCCCCTCTGTTGTACACCGTGTACACCAAGGACATTCCCATCCCGCCGAAAGGCGTCGAACTCGCCCTCTTTGCCGACGACACCGCACTCTATACCAAAGGCCACAGTGTTCAGCACCTTGTAACCAGACTCCAAAAGGCCGTTAACGCCCTTGGTGTATGGTTTCAAAAATGGCGCATCGATGTGAACCCTGAAAAGAATTCTGCGATGCGCTTCGACCACAAACGCCGTCGTCCCGCTGGCGATCCCCACGTTCGAATGTTAGGCATTCCCATCCCCTGGAAGCGCAGTACTAAATACTTAGGCGTCACAATAATTCCGACGCTTTCTTTCAAGCCACACGTCGATAGAGTTTCGAAACTTGCCCGTCACTACTAAGGCCGCCTAAATAGCATGTTAGGTAGAAAAAGTAAAATGTCTTTCAGAAACAAACGTACACTTTACAAGGTCTGCGTTAGACCCGTCATGACAAATGCCTCGCCAATCTTTGCCCACGCCAAACCCTCCCTCCTGCACAAACTGCAGGTAGTTCAAAACCTCTTTTGCCGCAGCGCCACAAACGCACCGTGGTACGTGCGTAACGCGGACTTGCATAGAGATCTTGAACTGCCTACAGTACAACAACACTTCAAAACACTTTCTGAAGCGTTCTTCAAACGCTCCGAAACCCATCCCAATCCTCTAGTTCGTGATTCAGTCTCATATACTACTCCTGTCTTAGATTCGAAGTTCGAAGTCGCTAGGCCTAGGAATGCGCAAGCGTACTCTTCCACCAGACTGTCAGCGGATCTCGAAGGCCTTCTGGCCGCAAATTCTAAGTCTAACGTAAATTCTAATCCTAATTCAATTTTATTTTGCAATTTAAAATTTTTTATTTAATTATTTACTTTTCATTTTGATCACCTTAAGTGCTATGTATTCACCTTCAGTGCTTTGAGCACCTTTAGTGCTATGTAATCCCAGCGGGTAACCCCTCCTGGGCCCCGCTAGCGCGGCCTCTTTCTCCAATTGGCCGTCGCTCAGATGAAGGCTGAGTGGCAAAAAATTGCACGAGCCGACAGGGGGATTTTTAGCGGGTAGTGCTCATTAGAAGCTAGTCCCGGATGCCTTGTAACGCGCGCGAGAGGCATGCGGAAATGCATTTTTTGCCTCCTACCCAAACGGGGAACAAAAAAAAATTAATTCAGTTCCTTCTCGCTCCGATCGCCGCCGTGTACGGACGTGCAAGACCCCGTTCTCCGTTGATCGGTCCCATCCCGATATTCCGTGGCGCTCAGTTTACTGACGTCACAGTTTAGCGTGTTGGTTCCGTGCTACGGTTTTCAAGGTTTTTCTACTACCTCTGAGTGCTATCGAAGTGAGATTTTTCTTTGTGACTAAGCCCCTTAGTCTTCAAAGTGCTGTGCTAAGTTGTGTAGAGCTTGTGCTGAGTGCTGTGTAGTGCCCAGCGTAAGTAGTCTGGTTTCAGTACAAAGGATACTTAACGGTGACAACGAATTTGTACTGAACCAGTCCTTTAATTTTTAATTTATTTATCTTCTCTATTTTATTTACTTTTCTCCTATTTTCATATTTATTTTTATCATATCTGTGTGTTTTGGTTTTTATTTGTCCTTTCTGTCGGTAAAAGTTGACCCTAACGCGGTCAACTATTTACCTGCGTACCCTTTTTTAAGGTTTCTAGGTAGCAGCTTTCGGTTTTTTTTTTGCTGCCGAGGCACCCTCGCGGGAGGGAGGTGGAAGATGCGTCATGCATACCGCCCGCAGGTAAATTCCTCTGCGGGGGGTTATGTGGGACTCACCAGAATGGCACCTACCCACTAAAAACCACCTGTTGGCTGTAGTTATTACCGTTAGCCTTCATCGGAAGTTTCATGAAAGTTGCACTGAAGGTGCTCAAAGGGACATGAGTTGGTGGCCGTTCTGGGCAGCCTCCGGTGAAGCCGGGGCTGGGCAGAGGTCGGCCGAAGCATGTTTTAGGGATCAATTCATTTAAATGAACCTATAATGAATTGAGAAGGAAACTATGCTGCGCCAGAGCTAGCAAACGCTCTGTCGGAGTACGTGAAGCCCTAAGTTTACGGGCTAAGACTGCGATTTCACTAACATCGATATTTTTCATAGCGTCGCAGACGATACGCATATCGTCTGCTACGGAGGATTGAGGAGTGGGTTTGTATGGGCGAGGAGCCGGGATGGAAATCGATGCGGGGCGCTGCCTCCAGTTTTCTGGGGCAGGCCTGGACTGTGTAGGCTTTGCAGCCGGAGGAACCCGGCTACGCAGCGGTGGAAAGTTTTCTTGAGAAAGGCGCGGGGCCTGTTTGGGTGCCGCCCTCTTGAAATTGGAGCGCATACAACGGGGTGCACGAGGGCAGCCCCTGTAATTTGCGGTGTGGCCGGACTGGCCACAAAGCACGCAATCGGGAGGAGAGGGAGTTTCAGGAGTGCGATTGCACTCCTTAGTGAAATGAGGGACCAGGCACTTGACGCACCTGGGCGGTGCGCGGCAGTTGGCCGCCGCGTGCCCGTACAACTGGCACCGATGGCACTGGCCGGGATGACCGCGGCGATGAGGCGCCTCGATTGAGATCCCAGAGAGGCCGCATATAGTGCTAACCCCTTTCAGGATCTCTCTGGACTTGGGGACGTTGGCGAGAACCACCAAAGCGAGAGGGTGTTGCCTCCCGTACTTGCTGTGCATTTTATGCACCGCGAGTGCCGGAAAGCCTTGGGACTGCAGATCCTCCAGGATAGCCTCGTTCGATAATTCGAACGGGACTCCCCTGAGTACCGCTCTGATCTTACGCTCTTCTGACAGAGCATAAGTGTGATAAGCATATTGCTTATCGGTGAGGAGCTTTGTTAAAGCACGAAAGTCGTCTATCGACGAAACTAAGATTTTAATAGATTCACCCGAGTTGGCCGCTCGGGTGTAATGAATCTTGTGCTCATTGCACAATGTCGAAACCTCAGTCCATTTACCCTTTTCCCGAAGGAAAACGGGTGGTGGGACCTTGGCCTTGACAGAAGTTGGGGCCGGAGCGGGTGTTGAAGACACCGGGGCAGCTGGCGTTGAAGACGCCGCAGGGGGTGTAGGGACGGGCGTCGAGGGCGCCGGGTCTTGTTTCGAGCGCTTCTTAGAGCGCTTCTTAACAAGGGTGAAAGAGGGAGGCTCATCAGGGCCAGTTGGGGTGGCGTCCGAGGATGACTCGGTCGCGGGTGCGCGCTTGCGGCGCGGAGGGGCGTCTACTTCGCTCTCCATGTCACTGGAGGAAGGGGACGCGGGAGGGCCTAAGACCTGAGGGGTCTGGGGAACTGGGGTGGGCTGAGGGGCCATTGTGGACATTAACGTCATGAGATGAGGGATAAGAGAATCTAAGAAACGGTACTTATCAGCATTTATAGACATGCCTTCAGTACTTTCGAGTTACTTTTTCCTAAACTCGTTAAAGCTTAGGGAAGCCATTGCGGAGGGGTTGGGGAGGGACAACAATATATAAATTTATATACTATGAACCTATCAACGATGACTAACTTCCTAAAACCGCCCTACACGCAGTAGGGCGGTTGAGGACGACGCGGATAACTTACTCGAACACGAAGACTCGAGGCACCTGGAACGACGAATTCCCGTCGACGAAGCTCACGTTCCACGAAGTACGCTTAACAAACCCACTGTCCGCCGTGAAAACGGCGTTAGAAACTTATTAGATGTACGGTTAAAACCCACTTTCCGCCGTGAAAACGGCGTTAGAAACTTATTACGGTATACAGCTATGAAATTATTTATTACGGCAACAACCATTGAAATTTGGGTGCTCGATTAGCGCGGGGGCTAAGGGAGCGGGAAGGCGTCTGCGATCGACGTGCGCTCGAGAACGCACGCAGACCGAGACTCCGGCTTTCGGTGTACTACGGTTAGTTTTAAGTGATTCTCCCCAGCCCCCCTACCGCTGGTAGGGAGGTAAGCCGCTAAGGTTCGCTAGGTTTTTAGGAACTAGGCATCTTTTAATATACTTATTTATACATATAATTGTCCCAACCCTCCCTAATGGATTCGCTAAGCGTTATTTACTTCGCGAAAGCGTTCATCGTCTCCATTCCGAAAGACATTCTAACGCAGGCCTTGCAGGCATCAATCGTGTCCCCGGCCCCTCAGGCCCCAACCCCGGCCCCTCATGCCCCAACCCCAGCCCCTCAGGCCTCCAACGTCCAGACCCGTCAGGTCTATAGCTCTCCCGCGTCTCCCGTTCCTCTGCACTGCACGTCGGTCTCATCATCTCAAACGTCGCGCCGTAAGCGTACCGCTCCCGGGAGTGACTCGGAATCCGCGTCTGATGCGTCATCGGACGCCCCCACCTTAACGAATTGAATTAAAGATAATTAATTCATTTCATTAACACTTCATCCCTGGAACAAGTAACAACACCATGTCGACCGAAACTGAAGATTCTCGCCATTTTGAGCACCGCGCAGTGATTAAATTCCCTGTGAAAAAAGGAAAAGCTCCGAAATACATTTTTGAAGAAATGTCATCGATTCTTCAAGATTTTAGGGCTTCGTATACCATGGTAAAAAATGGGCTCGGCTTTTTCAACAAGGTAGAGAGAGCTGTGAAGACGATGCCCCCCCCCCCCCCCTTGGTCGCCCAGTGACGGTAGTCACTGAAGAAAATGCTCGAAAAGTAGAAAAATTAGTATTGGCTGACCGCAGAATTAAATTGTGGCAGATAGCTGCAGAGTTGCAAATTAGTGAAGAGCGAATCGAAGAAATTTCGCACCAAAATTTTCATGTGAAAAAAATATGCTCGCGTTGGGTACCGCGAATGCTCACGCCGCTCGACAAACAACGACGACTCGCGAGTTGTCAGGATTTTTTGGAGTTGTGTCAGGGCGATTTTGATGAAATTTGTAATCGCATTATAACCGTCGCATAAAACTTGGATACGTCAGTACAATCCAAAGTCCAAACAAGAGTCTATGCAGTGGATTAAAAAGGGAAAAAGGCCACCAAAGAAGTTTAAAGTAAAATGTCTGCCTCTAAGATTATGGCGACCACTTTTTGGGTAGCGAAGAAATTTTTGATTACTTGCCTAAGGGAACTACAATAATTGGTCAATACTACGCCAATTTATTGGGTCAAGCACGTGAAGCAGTCGTTCAGAAGGGACGAGGCAAATTGGCGCGTGGAGTGTGGTTTTTACACCTCTCGCGTTGCGAGGGATGCCTTAAAATCCACTGGGTTCGCAGAAATCAACGATCCACCCTACAGTCTGGACCTGGTTCCCAATGAGCATTTCCTTTTTTCAAAACTGAAAAAGAAGTTGCTGGGACGAAAATTTTCGGCATGAAGTCGGGCGTAGAGACCCATTTTGAGGAGCAATCTTCAGAATATTTTTTAAGTGGTTTAAAGGCCTTGTATTCAATATGTGAATAGTGTATTTCACTTGAGGGGGATTTACATTTAAAAATAAAAATAAAAAATGTTATATTTTGTTTCATTAAGTACCCTAGGCCGCGAACTTATCAGCCGCCCCTCGTACCTATTGAGTTTATTCGGAAACCCTATAAACTGCCACCACAACATTGTTATGGAGCTTTTTCATAACAAAAAATGTCAAAGATTATTGCTTTAAAATTAATTAAAATATGGTTTAGTCGGCACCAACAAACTATCGGCTAATTAGACAAAATCTGTCACAATCCGTTTGGACATTTAAAAATGTTCAGTGAAGATGGTTGTAGCCCTGCGTTGCTCGACTGGCCTGCTCGCGCAACGGCGACACTTACTTTCAAAATATGCGGTTTTCTTCTCTCTCACAAGGAAAAACGAGGTTCTAGAATTGTGTGGCATGTACGGGGATTGCACTCTCGTCGTTTTAATTTTCCCCGATTCAGGTACTTAGAAAAAAAAAGATAACTAAACCGGAAAACCGTAAAAACGCTGTGGTTGGTTTGGAACCTAATATTTTTGTACCAGATTTTTTACTAGAGTTTTTATTAGTCCCATAAAATATCGATATATTTTTGCGCCAGAAACCAGTATCATTCCCGGCATGGAGGTATGCAATCGGTGGGCGAGTTGTTGATGCTGAATGTTGCCGAGCTGGCAGTTGTAGCAGGGAGAGAGCGGGTGGCAGTATTTCAGTTATTGATTTTAGGTGTTCAAAATGTACACTAATCCCACTGCAGGAATATTACAACTAAGGAGTGGTATCCGGCAGTTACAGTCCACCAAGCGTGCCCACTGTGGGTTGGCGGACTTAGCACATCCCTTCGAAATAATTTTTATGGTATGTGGGTTTCCTCAAGATGTCTTTCTTCGCTGTAGTTAGATTAGTCGCCTTGATGTACTTGAATTGTAATAAATCATTGGTACATTTCCCAGTCAATGGGGATCAAACCCGGGAACTTACGCCAACAGCGCCTTAAACTACGCCACCGGCGGCGCTCTATACGTACCCGACGTACAATAATGCATTAATAATAAAAAAGTCAAAGACACTGTGATATATCATAGTTATCAGTTGATCTGACATAAATATCTGTAGGTACATGGAAATCAAAAATCTACGTTCTTCCAAAAAAATTATGTTATGCTATAAAAATACTTTTCACCGTTTGCACAGCGAATTTGGCTAAATCAGCAAACTTAGTCATATCGTTCATTATTCTTAACAGAAAGCAGAGTTTTTAATCTCACCAGCAGCTCTCTGTCTATAATGCTATGCGTGGTGGTTCATCCACGTGCGCACTTTCCATCAAAACAAGGGATGCTCAACCCTCTGTCCTCCCCACCCTACCCCAGCCCCCGGCCGCGCACCCGGCGGCGCACGCGTCATTGGCTACTAACGCGGTGCGATTCCTACCTTCGATCATTGGGGGTGGTTTATACGGAAACTGCTGAAATATACGCGGCGGTTAATTGGACATGGTTACATACGTCACATTTCATGATGTTGGAATTTACTTGTCTAGAGTCATACTATAAATTAGCGTTGTCATCTTAAAGTTATGTTAAGTTAGAACAGTTTTTAATACACTGCTCACAGTTTGACTGATCTTATTGGCTTTAAAAGTAAGCCAGCTTACTGTGGATACTGAACAACACTATTGTGGAAAGATAGGAAATAGCTGCACTGATATTGAACTAAAAGAGAATTTCTTTTTTCGAAATTCTTGAATTAAAAACGTGAGCGACGGTAGCGAGAGAGTCGAGGTGAAATCTGCCAACCCGATACAGTCGTTGACTATAAACTGGCTAAAACCACTTCCACAATCAGGCAAGGGATGCCTCCGCGGCGGGACGTTATCAAAGCTACCGCAGAAATAAACGGGACCCACGATCATTGTCCCTAACAAGAACTAAAACCAGGTGTCGGAGTCAGGGCCACTAATATATCTATGTACGGATTTTTCAAAACGCTAAATAAATATGTGTAACTTCGCGTCACATTGTATGTATTACTATTCATTTATTTTACCATTAGAAAATGAAAATTTTTTAAATTACGTCGGATGTATTTCTGAAACAATCCCCGGAACTAAACAAAACGGAGATACTGCTTGTTCCCTCGATCAAAGCAGCCGGTGCGTGAAGCGCGCGCGCTGCGTCATTTCACCGGTGACACAAGTGCGCGCGGACATTTATGACCAGCCCCAGAGCTTATCACCCTCAGAGGAGACAACGAGGGTGTCGGGTTTACCATAACTGTGATTATTCGCACTTATTATAGTGGCAAAGGATCAAAATCAAATATTTTTTGACTGACTTAATCAATTTTGAAACACTTAGGTAACAAACAAATTACCTAAACCACGCTTTATATTATTTCACGCGTATTTAGTGAGAACGTGTCTGAAATCATCTTATCACAGGTTTTGTTTATCTCAACAACAGCCAATCTGCAACATAGGCTTACGCCTAATTTGGCATAATTTCTACATGTAATCTATCTCCATTTCAGTACTCTACTCGTTACGCACTGCCTGTAATCAGGGCTGCTTTATTGCTCGATATATCCTGTCGGGATCGAACCCGGGACCGCGGCCGGCAGCCGTCTATAAAAGCCATGTGCGACACGGATCCCGGCAATAAATCCCTAAATCGATGTACAAATACGGATAAGTACGATTGCCCGGCGCAGATGACGTGCCAGGCTTTATTTTATCGTTTGTAATCATTTATTTATTGCCAGAAAATGACACGACAATGAGAGCCCTTTAAAAATTGGATGATCAGCGAGTGTTTCGGGAGCACTTCCAGCGGTTCAGTCTTAACTTTACATACGAATAAAGAATGGCATAATAATTTGCCACTCACTGATGCAAAGCTGGAAGTCACTCGTTCATCGTCATGTTCCAGCATAGCGTCAATTTTTCGGCCACGATCACTTCCGTAAGTGAATTACTGAAGAAATTTGTAATTAATAGAGCATAAATAATATTTCAATAAACGTTGATCACACACGCTGAATAAAGAAGAGCTGAGTATAAAATTTAGTAACAAACTATAAAAAAATTTACATCACACCAAAAACAAAACATACCATTAAATTTGAAAAGTCATTGTTTGTACACCCAAAATGTATATGCAACCAACCATTACTTCACATTTGTCGACTAATATAAAACTCCATAGAAATTGAGGAAAACAACTGGAGCCCCCTCCCTCGGCACTGGTCAATTGCCTCAAGGCGGTTCCAGTAATTTGTGCTGATGTATGCTCTCTTACCCTGAGCTAAACACCCATGCACCTGATTTATCGGTGATTGGTCACTGCCGGAACACCCTCGGGTATGAGATTGCGGACTTATTTTTTTTCGGGACATTTTGTCAGGAATACATTTTGAATCTTTGAAAAGCTGTATTAAGAAAGTTACTTAATCACGAAGTTGAAGTAGTCCAAGCTCGGTTGCACTATAAAACAAATGAAACAAAACATGAAGTGCAAACAAAATTAAACTGAATGCTACGTTCAGAATTATCTTTAATTGAAATTTCTTGGAGCTAATTAAAATCTGCTTGTGTTAGGTTATCTTAGGTTTATCTAATTAAGTTCGAAATTAAGCAACAAGCTTATCGGATATTGTCGATCTGAGAGACGTCAAGACGTCCAGCGCTGGGCGTCGAACCTAGCAGCGGAGACAGCAAGAAACAGTATATTATTTTATATCATAGGGCTGATTGTTCAATCCCTAGAAAATTTTTTTTGAAAATAACTTTGACACTTGGCAAGAATTTCGTTGATATTGTGTCAAATCCTCAAGATTTTTCTACGGATAAAAGTTACCTAATTTTCGAACAACCAGCCCGAAGGCCACTGAAGATTAATGTCATTATCGACTAATGTCAATTGTTTAGTTGTTCCCAAAAATGGTTTTAGTCAATGAAAACCTATTTGGATATCACTTTTATAATAAAGGTACATAAAAGGTTCGACTGACTTGCACTGTGTGGGTTTCTGGAGGGAAATGGATGACAAACAGTATTGAGGACATTATCCTTGACACTGAAACTATTTATACAAATCAAAAAGATATCAATTCCAAGATTCTGTTTAATCTTAGAAGTCACTTCTCCAATATTGCGACGTGTAGTTAAGTGAGGTCGTACGTAGCTGTTGGGTTGTTATTTACGAAAGTAGCAACAGAACAATGGGGTCTCGTTTGTTGTATTTTGTATTGTGTAGATGGAGAAGTTCTATCTTCATTGAACCCACTAGTTTGCCGTACATTGTACTCGTAACAATCGAAGATTGAGCTAGCTTGTTTTCCTTGCAGCACCGGAAGGCCGCCGCCCGGAATCCAGCGACAGAACCACAGCATTCAACCTCACAGAGTACCAGCATCTGGTACGTTTATTCGTTTTCAATGGATACTTGGCAGCAGATAGCAATTATTATAAAATTGCTTTGCTACTTCCGCGATACTCGAGTGTGCAAGATATTCATTCATTTAGGCCCATTATTCCCCAGCCAGAGCATCCTCAGGGCGCGACGACTGCTCTTTGGTAACACAATCTAAATAAGCCCCGACTTACAGGAAACAGCGTGCATACTACTGAACGCTGAAGCGGTTTTCATCACACATAGCTGAACATTCTGGAATCATTTGAGTTTCAAACAAAATAAAGCACACTAATATCGATCCATTCTTACGAGAGATTATGATGCCACAACAAACACACAGATAAACGGGCACTCAGATACACACAGAACACCCCCCCTTTTGCGTAGGGGTTACAAAAATCAATAAAAACCTTCCTTGAAAGACTCGCTTCTTTATAAAACAATCAAAACAAAACATCAATATAGGTACTCTCCCTAAATTAGAATAAAATTGTCGATTTATCGCATCGCAGTGGAGGGGCACGCGCTGGGAAAGAACAACAGCGTTCCATCTGGCGAGCGTCCGAGGCGCGGCGCGGTTCGTTCGACGCACCGCATGCGCTGTTTCCCCGTAATGGAACAACAACTTGCTACTCTGTGCAACACCTCACTCACCCTACCTATGGAAAGAGAACAACATGAGTGAAGTGTCTTCGTAACCACTGACTTGATAACAACGAATGATTTAATGAATTCAATCGCTTCTTGTGATGTAGGTTCTTATAGGTTCAAAGTAATTACTCGGAGCAATTATACCTACTTCACAGAAAATAGTAGAAAGTAAACCGAACTTATCTTATTAATTCTAAACGTTTTACGCATAAACAAAAACAGAGATCATTCTTGAGTCATAAAGAAACACCTACATTTATTTCACACATACTTTATTGCCTTCACCATGATACGAACTTGATCCATCAAGGAAACTAATATTAATTTTACACTATTTAATTATTTCTTGTGAAACAAAGCATGATAAAAACTTCGCAGTCGGCACTACACGGGCAGAATACAATGAAACACAATTTAACTAATCCAAAATAATTAACTAAGTTCTCGCGATTCCCCGGAAGTCAAATCACAACCTCTTTCTTGTAACTTTTACAGCGGCGAAGTGCCCGCCCGCGGACGTTGCCTACATGCTAACTGCGCGAACTGGCGGCGAACAAGGCTCCACACAACTTCGCGGTTACTAATATACCATAAAGTACTTGAGATTGCTTCATTTTAATTCTTACTGAACGAACTTATTCTGAACCTGAAACGATATGCGGAACTCTTATATTTGTGTCTTTTACTTTCGTAGAAATAAGAAAAGGATAGCATGATGTGACCCGTAAACACGTATTTTTAAAACCTCAGCCAACAGAAGTCAGGTCTTGTGTAAAAGTTAGCAAAATTAAAGTTTTAAGTGTAGAAAAGTAGTAAAGTGTAGCTGTGTGAGCAGTTACATTTATTATTTCGTTGCGTGTACTGCATTTACAATCCAGTTTATGTTGTTATACGCGAAGACGTTTGAAAATTTGTTTGAATCCAATTATTTCGGCTAAACGAAAAGCATACTATCATTAATAATTACTTGTTATATTGAGTCGCAAAAGACTGTGCTCTTTTGTTTTTCGTTTTCATATTATAATTTTGTGTACATAAATTATGTTATAAATGAAAAGATGGCACTGCGGGAAAAGCCAAATAGTTACTAATATAAAATAACTTGTAAATAATTATTTGATTATTTATTAATTTACATTATTTCATTCTATTTGCACTTAAACCTATTACTTCCTCTTTGACTAATTAGACCATTTTAAGTCAATCTTAACTTAATGTTCCACAGTAAGCGCTGCTCCGGCCGAGAGCTGACGCGGTCAGCATTGCGGCATGGCTTACATCCTCCGCAGCCCCGAACTGTAATTCCACGGATCGCTCTACCAGCCACCGGAGAATGACATTGTCGTGAGCGTGGGGCTACACGGCACTACAGAAACTTCAGGTTCTGGCTGGCTTCTGTGACGCGACAATACAGTGATAATATACAAACTAAACACATCTAATGTGCCTAATGTGTACAATTATTGATTTTGATGTAGTATTATTTGTGAAGATCAGTGTACGGTGTGATCTATCTGCCCATTCATTAGAAATCTAAGAAATCACCGTATTATAAGCTTTTTGCTTAATTTATGTAGTTACCAAATTTACCAGCAAGCGCATTATAAATCTGAAAAAAAATTGTCTCCGCAATCCATTAAAAAACTAAAAAAAATCGTGTACGTCCGAATGGTATCCGTAACGGCTTTCAATAAAAAATGCGGTGTAAGATCAGTGACAATGCCAAGGATTATTCTCGTGTGTTTGCTGTTGTACTACGTACGCTTCTGGATATTCTTCAACGAGTTCTATTTTATCCAAGTCATAAGTTAATAGTATATTTCACTGCAATGTTCAAATTAAATATAATTTGATGTCTTATGAAAACTTGTTAATGCTTTATTAAGCATTATGCTTGAAATAACCTATTTACTAAGAATTTGAATAACTAAAATAAAGAAAAATCTAAATATATCACACTTTCTTATTATATAATTTTTGACCTTCAACTTTAAACCGTGTAGAGCAAGCCTTAAATTCACACAGAGAATCACAAGCCGAGACTTCGCTAAGATCGTATAACAAGCTCTAATGTTCACTAATAGGGTGGATATTTGTTTGTTTTTGTAAAATTTAATTTAAAATTGCGGTATGCACTCATCCCTGGAGGATTTTAGTCCCGAATTGGTGGCCACCCCGTTGTTGTACATTTGCATCGAGGGAAGGATAAAGATCAGAAACTGACTTTGATAAACACTTGGAAAATCAAATGTAAATTGAAGGCAAGATCGTGGAAAATCTAATTACAAAGAGATTTGAATACTTCGGTCTGATTTATTGGAATGGTATGAAGTTTCTTAACTCTATAGAGTTGTGTTTCATTTCATATTTGTTGTAGTGGATAGGGCACTGGTGTAGAATGCAACCTGCGCAGAGACTCGCGGCTCTTCCTCGGTCGGATGTTCGCGCTGGCTCGGCTGCCAACAACGCGGAGAGCGTGTATTAACATTTAGACAATGGTTACACTTTCAGGCGTTTGGCGTTGAGACACTGGTGTGCTGGGGTTGGGTGCTCAGCGACCCTTCAGGCAAATTGCTATACGGCTGGTGACCCTAGGGCTGGAACTTAATTTGCACAAAGTGTATCGATAGCGATCCAAGGCGGGAACCCTGCCAGCCCTCTGGTTACTTTGTCTTATGTACAAAGTAGTTTAGCCATTGTATTCTATATTTAGTTATTTTTCTTTTCTTGTTTTTCTTTTTCCTATTGTTAGGGAATGTTTGATCATTTAATGTTAATCTTAAATAGAGAAGTTTTCATGTAACTAAAAATGGTCGTAACAGTAATATACAATGCAGGTTAGTTGTCAGTATAAAATTACATCATCCAACATAGATCCTTCTGACCTAACAGCCATATACTCGTGCGGGAATCAAATACAATTTCTATATAGGTACGGTACTGGAAAATTCCTTGTATTATGTTGCGAGCAAATACGTTTAAAAAATTTTTAAACCCTATGTTCGGCAATTTTATAAACTAATCTTTTTATTTCTAAAAAATATTTTAGATTTCTGTTATAAACTGAAAAATAAAATTAGTGCAAACGATTATTTAAACAACATAGGAGCTATCAATGTTAAAATTAGAAAAAACAATGTAAAATCTCTGGTCGGAGCTGTATCCAACGACAGAAAATATCAAAAAATAAATTTGATGATGAATGGTTCCGATAAAAAAAAAAGCAACGGAACGATGAACGTAAACTTCGTGCGAAATTTTACACAAAAGTAATTTTATTTCGTACAAAATATTTTTTCGGTAAAGCAAGGTGCAGTAGGTTGCCGGAGTTATTAAACTTGTAAATCTTTTGAAACAAAGCAATAGTAAGTTTTCATCCAATTTCATGAACAAAGCGATATTAAACCAGTTTTGTGAAGTTCGTAAAAACTTGTTTTCATTTGTGGAAATTTGCGAAGCGACGCGGGGGTGCCGCGGGGGTGCCGCAGAGTCGATAAGGTCAACGCTTTGTTTGTGAGATGGGTATTAAAGTTCGTAATGTAATAGAAAATATATCTCTTTGTTGGGATCTTGCTTAAAATTGTTATTAATGTAAATTGAGTACGAACTACTAAATAGTATGTCGTAGCGTCAAGTCTGTAGACAGCCCCAGGGAATACATTATGGTAACGAATGTTTTCTCAGTCAGCTCGATCAATCCGTCGGGTAAACTTGACCGGCCACACTCGTGCAAGATCCCCAAAGTAATTGTTATTGATATTCTAGGTGGCTTCCCTGATTAGTTTCCAAACCAGTGGTAGGGGTCATTATAATTGTTGGCTTCCGAGAGACCTTCGTTGATTTTAAGGATGAGTTATGTTTTAAGAAACAAAGAATGGAAGAGTACGCGCTGATCGAGTATGGAGTTGGTAAAAATATGTCTGAAACGGAGTATTTCACACAATATTGCTATTGTTCGAATTGATTGTTTGCAGTCACACAATTTAAAATAAAAAGATAGCCTCAGATTATTATATGATTTAAAAAAAACTCGAATAACTGACATAAACCGTGTCATTTGAAATATAATATTTAGGAACTTGATCATATCATAAAGTCATCCATCGGGGCTGGACAGCGCCGGTATCCACCGCGCCGCAACTATCTTAGCGCGAACTGCCAGGGCATTACACTTGAAATAACGTTATTTCATTTTAACATTGATTAATTGTAATACATACTACAAGATTACGAAAAGCATATGCATAATTTACGAACATAAAAAAAAAATTTTACCTTCAACAAAATTAATTCCATGATTTATGATACCAATAACCAAGTGAACAATTAATTTCTCAGATGAGATAAAATCACAATCCAGAGATCCTCGCATTTTCCCACTCGACGCACTTCACAAAACTCGACATAAGTCGAAACCCGTAAATCTATCCAAGTTACTGCTTTTGTTGTAGACTCCGCTGGCGTCTTGCCATCGCAGAAAAGAAGTATAATGGGCTATATTTATTACGACTCTTTAGAAATGATATCTTCATTCCGTAAGAAGCAACTTACAGTGGAAAAGAATACGGGTTTAAAGTTGCTGGTATTATGGTATCTTCTGGTAGGTTGGATTGAAATGTAAAACAGTTGACAGTATGTTAACGTGTGTAATATTAAACTATCAACCAATATATATACTATACTGGGTGGAATCTTGTAATGCTACCTGGAAGGAAAGTACACTGAACTCTGGAGTTGAAATCACAAACAGCTTAATCGAATACGATTGATTAAACTTTTTTACTAGAGCACTAAAAAACAATTTATATTTCTCCATCTCCACATGTTAATGAAACTCACAGCAGCTTTCATGAGCACGCTGTGTTATCCCAACGCCATATTAAAGCAACAGAAAGCCTTGCTCCCATCACGGGCCACAAACAGCGGACTGTCAAAACACGCGCCAAAAAAAAAACCAGAAAAAACCCTTTCTGTTCTAACATTTTAATCTTTTGAAGAGAGCCTTCCCCAAGGCTAATTACGGTTTTTAGATTACGCACCAAAGGATACTGTTTTCATTACAAAAATTAAAGATTTTTTTTATTTAACCGCCGCCTGCTGTTTCGTTCAACGTTCGCCGGAAATATTTTGTAATTTTCTTAATTACTTCGTCTTTAGCACGGTCTTATGTCTCTATTTAATTTGGAGTCAAAAATGTTATCAATAACAGGTTTAGGTTTGAAATTATTCACAAGAAAAATAAATTTTAAAGCAACCCCCTTAATCTGACAATCGACGAAATTACTTTCCTAAGTGATGGCAATAAAACAACGTCTACCTTTATAGAACTGGTCTTTACTGGATTCGGGAACATGGAATATTATTATCTCGTTTAAATATTATATAACGATAGTAAGAAATACATACGATGTTGTTAGATGACTATTCATCAGTTAGAAAGTAGCACTAACTCAAATGCAAATAGGTGACATAAATACGAGTATGTTACTGAAACCATAATTGTCACTACCAGGTTCTGATATCGGGACTTCTGGAAATGCGGCTCAGTTCCTCGTGGGCTATTGAGGTCGATAAGTAATATACACGGCATCACATTTAATATATTACATAATCCTAAACGTTCCACAGCATAAAAATGAATATACAGAAAAAGGTTTCTTATTATCACGAAGAGTTTTGTAACAAGACCAATAAATCTTAAAACAATAACTCAGTATCCTTTCTATCGATTCTTTCAGCAATCGCCGGCCATCGCAGTCCTTCAGATACAATAACGTGAGTTGCCAACTCCAATATTATCAATAACGGGGAGCACCTATGTCGGAACTTTACCAATATCGGGTTCACCAGCTCGCGGCAATTATGTGCGGAGCAGTGTTGCCGATGCTTAGGAGTTGTGTATGGATGCTTTTTACAAAAGATTATCTTTTTTGGAATATAAATTGAGGGACGCGATTAAGCGTGATTAAGATTATGAGTGATAGTTATTATACGCACTCAAATCGTTTGTCAAAGAACTTTGTTATCAGTTATTGGAGTATAATAAGTAGTGGCGGTACAGTTTGTTGTGAGAAGATCTCGGCTGGGGCATATTCTGAGCGCTATAATAATAAGGTTCATTCACGTCGTTGTGTTCCGGTTAAAGGAAAGGTACGGCCATTACAATGGAACAAAGGCAGGTATATTAGTCGATATAATAATCACATTCAATACTGACAAACAAAACACCTAAGACTTATGAGTCCATGGCCGCGGATACCACTTACTATCCGGCAGGTCGCGTGTTCGTTGGCCGGCCGTGGCAATAGTGAACAACCAAATAACTATTTTGTAATACAAGCGCAGTACACTATAAACAATTAAAATCTTTTACAACGTCCTCGCAGATCAGAATGATTCAGGTTCACTTTGCTCTCAAATACTTGAGACGTACAATATCCTTCAGAACATCATGTATTGGAATCATTCCAAAGTTTTCAAAACGATTGTCTTAGATTTTTCAACTTACGATCAAAAATTTCGTAATGACGTCCCAAATAATAAGTTACGAAACCTTAGGTATTTTGAACAAACATTCAATTCGCCAGTATAAACAGTTCTCAACGCTATGAAACAATTACACACAATGTATCGGTCCCTCAAGAGGGAGCTGTTATAGGAAGAAACAATATAGGTCGAACGCCCGCTGAGTGCTTCGCTAAGTGTGTGCCGCAATTCCAAGCTTATGGCGAATCATCGAAATGAACCCTGGACTTAGTACGTCTAGTATTGCATAGTAACAAATGCGTTAAACACTCATCGTAGGTTTGTACCGTAGTGACGCCTTATACTAACATTCATCATATTTATCAATAGCTACTAGCTGTGATCAATAGCTACTACGGCACACTTTTGCTGCACACAGTCCGGTCTATATGTATTGCATCGAAACAGATTGCTTGGATTCAAATCAATTTAATCAAGAGTTCAAAATGTAGTCTTTTGGAGCTATAGTGAGTAGCTCAAACAACTTCACTGCAGGAACTTCCGACTTACCAAGATACCATCACGTATATCTTTAAAAATAAATTCGTTGTGTTTCTTCGTGATTCAACGTTTTTCTTTAGATTTTCTTTACCGTTAGAGCAGTCTGCCTAATTCACAGAAGTGGTAAAAATCTCATTGTTACGTTTGTGAGTCACCGAGTTTAATCTGGTGCTTCGAGGTCCAGAAGCCAGCTCTTGAACCTCGCCGTAGCCATGCGCCGTTACTCCCTATTTATTGTAAATATTAGGTCTTTACCTATGAAATTGCCGTTTTTCACGAAATAAATGAAGCGTAATTTCTTTATATATTTTTTATTTCTATTAATCAAAATAATCACCCATGCAATCAATGCATCTTTGCCAACGCATTGGTAGCTTATTGATGCCCTTCTTGAAGAAATCAGCTGGACGGGAGGCAACAAATTCTTGAAAGGCATTTTGTACTGCCTCTCGGGTATTGAATTTTTTTCCCGCCAAGAAGTTATCCAAATTCTGGAAAAAGTAGAAGTCTGTAGACGCAAGGTCTGGTGAGTACGGCGGATGACGGAGAACTTCCAACCCCAACTCTTGTAGCTTGGAGACCGTCTGCTGTGCAGTATGAGGTCGCGCGTTGTCGTGCAGAAGGAGTGGAGCCGAACGATTGACCGAAGCTGGTTGGAGACGTGCGAGCATCTCCATCATTGTGTTCAGTTCTTCACAGTACACATCTGCAGTAATGCTTGTCCCGTTTGGCAAGAAGCTGTGATGAATTACACCCGCGTTAGACCACCAAACAGTCACCATCACTTTTCTAGGGGTAAGTTTTCGTTTAGAGCATTGTTTGGGTGCTGAACCAGGGTCCAACCAACTTCCTGAGCGCTTACGATTGTCAAACAGGATCCATTTCTCGTCACAAGTAACAATGCAGTTCAGAATTCCTTCATTTGTATGCCTGCTGAGCAGTGCGAGGCACGTCTCCACGCGTACTTCGCGCTGGCGGTCATTGAGTTCGTGGGGTACCCATTTGTCAAGCTTTTTTACCTTGCCAATTTGACGCAAATGGACCAATATTGTTTTGATGCTAACGTCGAAAGCTGCTGCTAATTCAGCCATGGATTGAGTTTCATCAGCTTCCACAATTGCCTTTAATTCGTCATTGTCGACCAAAGTTTTCGGACGACCACGGGGTTCATTTTTCAGGTCAAAATTTCCAGAACGGAAGCGGGTAAACCAATAACGGGTGGTGCGTTCGTTTGTAGTGTTCGCTCCGTAAACGTCGTTGATGTTGCGTGCCGCTTGTGCCGCTTTGCTGCCACGACGGTAGTCATACTCCATAATTACTCGAATTTTTAACTTATCCATGATGACGAAAAATTTTCAAATGCGTTGAAAACAAAACACTAACTATTAAACAAATGACGATTTTAGAAAAAGAATTCCATGTTTGTCAAATAAAATTAATTTGAAATTAGAATTATTAGTCAAAAAAAAAAAATATTTTCATTTGAAATGGCCAGTACGGCAAAACGGCAGTTTCATAGGTAAAGACCTATTACATTCACTTTATTTTAGGCAGCAGTCACTAGTTTTAACTCATCGGACAACTTTTTTTGTCGGAAAAGGTACCTACTTGGTACAACAGTGAGAAGATCTAGATTCGACAAAATTAATATGAACATGTGGAAATATGGTATGACATTGAGAAGGGTAATCGAGTTAGTTAAGGTTAAAAGAGTTAAAATCTAGCAGCGTCTTACCAATATATTTAACTAGTAATTTTTAAAATGCCCTGCGACAGATGAAAAACATAAGAAGAATCCTTCTTGCTTCAACGTGTTCGAGTCATTACGAGTAAATTTTTTCAAAAACGACCTTAATTTTTTAACTTAAACTTTATGTTAAAATGAAATTTGTAGATATTTTTTACATCTGGAAGTCTCCTCTTACTTAGGCCACTCCTACAGACGACAGTACTTGGACCATCGGAACTTTACCCGCTTCTTTAATTCCACGCCGCGCGGCGCCTTCGAGCAGATAACTGCCGACGAACAACCCCCCACATTCCACTCCAAACATTTAAGCCTTTATTCCACTCCCTCACAATGAGAAGTAATTAGCAAACCTTCCCCATTTTTACAAAAGAAAACTCCAAAGTCCTTTCCTTTCACGGCTGAAAATTTCATCAAACTTAATTTTGTCAAAAGGATGACCCTCCTGAACTTATTACCATCGGGATAGATTGAATGCGTCTTATTGAAAGTTCAAATTGGAAAGAGGAAATGCTCAATATGCCCGTCGATTACAAATCTATGCACTGTTTAGGGGCCATTTTAAATATCCGTAGTGTTTGTAGTTGTCGGTGCGTCAGTTCTAGCTTAATTGAATAAAGGTTGGTTCGGAGGCCTCTTCTGGAAGAACACTTTCAATACTCCTTATTGAACCATTACGTCTAATAGCTGTGACAATAGACTATTACAATTTGTCTCGTCGAGTGCATGTGAGATACATAAAGTCCCAAGAGCAATACGACGTGTGAAAACTAAAACATTTCTTATTTGTTGTCGTAGAAGGTTCTCTTTTAGATGCGCTCGGTTGTCCCAATTGAGTTTATCACCGGATATTGTAAATTGGTTGCAGTTACGCTACAATGTGTACGGATCTATTGATGGGAGCTGGCGAAGCACAGGTCCTTACGTTTTGTTTCGCAGCCGAACTTTGATTAATCCCAATAAATCTTTTACACGTGTGTTGTGGACAAAACAAATGCCTCTCGGGAACATTAGTAATTTATTGATTTCATTATCCTAGACGCTTTTATGCCGCATTCTGTCATAATGGCGATTGAGGGCTATACTTCAGAAGAAGATATGAACAATATTCACGAAACTTACCTGCTGGACAGTTGCAATCTGTGTCCCTGGTCACCCGCTTCAGCAGTTGCTGCGACTCCTTGGCCGCGTGCTCCTCGTCAATCATATTCTGCAATTGTTCATGTTTCTTCTCCAGCACCATCAACCGCTGTTCTATTTTATGCTGACGATACAAACTGTATCCACAAAGAATGATAACGAAAATAAAACAACACCACAACACAACACTGTTAAGAGTATCTTTCTGCAACTCTCTGTTTCTTTTGAGGATTTGGTTGGCCATGGTTACTGGCTCATGTCACTTAAGGATAAGATCACTGAGGACTGGATAATTGCTCATAATGCAGGTCTAAAGGAAGGCGAATGAGGAAGTGTGATTGGGCAGTGGTGTCGCGGTCGTGAGGTCACGAGGATCGTCGTGCAGTCGACTGGGGCCCCGGCGCGGCACTGGGGGCAGGCGGGACCCGCGGGAAAGGAAGTGCCTTGTCCGATGATAATGCCCTTCTAGTTGTGTCGATTAGGAGTCGAGTACCCTTCCAAACTTTGATGGACGTGTTACATTGTCGTGCGATGCTGGTTCCGACGTGGGTTAATGCCGTGGAGGTTATAAATAACCCATTTCATGGTACATCAAAATGTTGTTTAGATTTTGGGTTCTATTTTTTTAAATGAAATGAACTGAAATTTTTATTTAAGTACAAATGAACAAGAGCTTAATGTCGTCACTGTTACAATACATGGCATGGTTTTAGATGGTAATTTTAAAATTTCTTTACAGTTTTACTGGACTCCACTAGGATTTTCCCTGTGTCGTGAAGACCAGTCTTCCCATTTAACGATGCGATTATACATACATATATATATATATATTGCTTTGAATTTTGAAGCTTGCCTTACTATTAACTACTTAAAAATGACTTTTTATAAAGTTTTCCCATCTTAACTCCTCATTAAGAATTCTTTTCAAATATAAAAACGAAACGAACATTTTGTTTTAAAAACTGAAACAAAAAGAAATCTTATAACTCAGCCATTAGCATTACAATAAGCAGTAACTAAACGATTTGCATTTATATTGCAAATAAATTTCATCTCGATCGGCGCAGCAATTAGGGGCATTTGAAATGTCCTTTGTTTCGCCATGGCGGCTAATGCTGGGGTGACGCCGATAAAAATGTAAATTCCGAGTCGGAGCTGTTTGTCACTGCAGGCGAAGCGATCGACTTGCGACGATCAAGTGATTAATGTCGTTGTCTTGGATTTAGTTGTTCTATCGAGAGTGAGCGGCAGTTCGACTTTCACAGCGAAGTTTTTACTACTTAATCTGAAACCAAAAATATAGGAACGAGGTCATGTTGTAAACATTGTGGTTATAATATATTTTTCTTCAAACTTTACTCTGCGATGTTCCGTAGCAAGACTCACTCAGTATTTCAAATGCCATGCCGTTCAAATATTATAATTATGAGTTTATGTCGATGACTATCAAAACCTTGTGGCCAAGATTTCGTTTAGACTATTCCATGTTTCTACGGACCAAATTATTTCCCTTGTGAATAGAAGCACAAGATCTCTTAATAAAAGAGGTGCTTTCAGACGTTTCTCAACACTGCTAAATTTATTCTACCTACTGTTATTTATTAAATATTCTCTTATAATATTTGGCGTATTTACTCGACTGTTCAAGCCTCAAAGCACAGGACCACCTTCTAAGGTCGCTTTGTAGCGAGCGCACTACATCTCGCGAACTTGAGACGTGAAATGCTACAGACATGTCGCTCACACTAAACAGTATTAACACCAAAAATGCAATACTCGGTCGCATCAGGAAAGTTGCGTAAAATGGAATTTCCGAAGACGTTTTAAGTAAAAAAAAAATGTTGATAAAAATGGTACTGAATCCTCCATTTGCTTTGCGAATATATTTGAATTTAAAATTTATACAAAAATCCAGTTAAAAGTGCTATATAAACTTTATTGGGTGCGTGTATGTTCGTGTATATTATTTAACTTGATGTACTAAGTGTCCAAAATAACCGTTTATACAGACTTTTATATTATTTTGACTTTATTTTTCTGCCGGCACTCTGCTTTTGTATAAGTACTTTATTTAGTGAGCTTTAAATAACCAACCCGTTACACATGAAACATTCCAAATCCGATTTGAATTCATTCCAAATCCTCAGTTTTAAAATGCCCAAACGTAAAATGGTGCGAAATAAAAGAAACAACAAGCCAATTCGCAGAGAAAACTAAAAAACAAAACAAGGCATTTTCGGGATAAAATTAAATTCTTCCGTACGTTACGGCCCGAACCCAGTTGGTATAATTGTATCTTTCATTTATACAGGGTGCGTAACACGAAGCTACAGGGCTCCCTGACTCCTCTAACGAGGGTGAATTAAAATTCCACACTCGCTTTACATACACCAGGGGTCGTATACATTTGACGATACGAAATCTTTCGTGTTTCTACGGTTCTTTCCCAATTTAAATACATTGCTCTTTTAACAAAATACGTTGAAGCAATCTTCTTTCAAATGACGCAATGTATATTATAGTTATGTCAGGAATCATTTCTTAGCCAACTTTGTAGAAGGTCCATGCGTTGTCCGGAAAATTTATTGGTTAACCCGGGTCCCTTGATGCTAAGATTTTATTAGGAAGTTGTTTAATTTACAAACATCTCACAAGCTTCGCCGCGGCGTGAGCTGGCAGCTGGGTAATGAAGCAACTGAGGCGAAGCCGCGGGCTGCGGGCAGGTCCATTGCGAACTTCATTTATAAAGTTCGTCCTTTATGGCTAGTAAGGTACCTATTTTGAATAGTTGCCATATCAGTTTAGAGGTGGTTTGAGGTTAATTAAGTCTAGCGAGGTGCCAAAGTTCTATAAACTGTTTTATATACTAACGTAAGTTATAAAGATATATTTTGACGAACATAAAACAGTTATAGAGAGGAGGATAAAAAACATGACCTACATTTGTGGCTAAAAGTGGAAACACGAATGATCTTTGAGGTGAAAAATCTTGAAACAAAATTTTGTAAGAAAGGGCATTAGACAAAAGGACTTCACAAAGAACGAATTAAGAAAGAAAGAAAAAAGCGGATGAAGTAGCGGACGGAGGCAAGTCGTATGAATTAAGTAGTGAATAAAGCTGTATTATTTCATTCTAATTTGTGTGAATGTGGAGTTTTTTTTCAAAAAGATATAATAGTAAATATAATAAATCTCCATACAATCACACCAACTGTATGGCCCCAAAGTAAGCACGGCTTGTTTACTGTTATGGTTGACCATACAGCGAACCCAGAGTAAACATACATATATAAATATCAACAACCATGACCTGAGAACAAACATTTATGTTCATCACACAAATTGCCCCGGCCAGGACTGTAACCTGTGACCTGCGGCGTATGAGTTAGGGCTACTTACCACTACGCTGCTCGGCCGTCGATAATATACAATCATTTGTACAATGAACAAGGCAGGTAGATAATTACAACAGCCGGTTCAACAGCTGATTACTCGTACTTTCAAGAATTACAATCAAAATAGCTACTACAATAAACGCTTCAGCAACTCCCGACCACTGCCGCCACTTCATCCGGATATCCGTCAGGTAGCGAGCTTTGAAAGATGTATTCCTAGCCGGCAACGAGCACGCGGCTCAGGGCGGCGTAGGGCGGCGTAGGGCGGCGTAGGGCGGCGTAGGGCGGCCCGCTCCCATAGACATCACTAATCCTATGTGTGTTGCTAATGTTGACTGTGAATATTACATTGACTCTTGATGCGTTGCCGACCGCTGGCGTCAGGGTTCAAGAATTGCCTTAGTTCCAATATCTGAGTTCCAATGGCTGTTTCTTTACGTCAACTGGAACATAACCACGTAAACGTGATTATTATAGCGGAAACAATTGGAATTACTATAGTACCATTCCAGACGAGATCTGAACAATGAATCCCTAATACCAATACTTACCTCTAATTGCTTCGACAGCCTCGTGATATTCAAGGCAGTAGGGCCATGCCTTTTATATTTTATTTTGTTACTTTAAAGACAAATAATGTTTCTGAAATGTTCATAATTACTTTCTGTTACTCTATTAAATTGTGTAATTCTAATGCTGTGCGTAGCAATAACTGGTGTGCAATTTTAGAAAATAATTGTTCAACATGTATAAGTGTAAGATGTTTTTAGATTGTACACTGTTAGCTGTGCCATCAAATAAATAAATAAATAAATAAAAAACATTTTAATGTATTTTTTTTATGGTTCCTCCGCGATTTCACTTAAACCGTCAAATTGTTGTAGGAATTTATTTATACTTACATTTACCTAAATACAACGGAAAAACTGTACAAAACCGCAAAACATACTCCACCTACCAAAAAACAACGCTTCCAAACTCCGGAACACACAGCTCCATTAGCTCCATTGGAATGATGAAATATTCACAAACATAGGAATGATATTAGCGAAACAATCCATTACTTCATCTCCTGGCTGCGCTCGCGTCCTCCGGGACCGCGTTCATTTCCTGCTGCGCGCGTGAGTCTTGTGCAGTTGCACGAGGCGTGGAGACTTCGCGTACTTCACGCTATTTCCCGCGGGTTGGCGTCCAGACCAATGTACGATGCTGGGTTTTGCCATTTCAAATTTGTTATTTCAAATTGTAATGTTCTTTTTTAAACATGCAACATCAAGTATCTACCGGTTGCCTATAGCACTTTTACCCTTTTGCGCTTGAGGCAAATGAGCTTTAGATTCACAGTACAGAAAGTGGTCGATAGGCTATTTCTGTTTGTGAAAAATAATAAATACAATGTAAGCAGCTTGACTTCGCTATGACGTCAGCACGCACCATTAGCTAGCATGTGTGCGTTTCTTTCATGTCGTCGTCAAATTGTATAGCTTCTAACCAAGTATGTTATTAAATATTTTTTCATAAAAGTGTGCCGAGAGACTTTGTCCCTATCAGTCCATATAGAATACCTTGTAAAGGCCCAGTTAAGTCGTATTTACGCCATCTCGATCAAGATGAAGCAAAAGCAGACTTTTAACAAGTGTACAATTTGTAACCATCCCTAGCACAAGCTGTGCTTACTTTGCGGCCACGTCTGTGTCTGGGGAATTATTATTGACTATTATCATTGTTGTATCTCAAGTATTTTCTTATATTGATACATATATATTGTTCAAAAATAATTTAAACTTTTTAAATTGCAAAAAAAATATTGCTATTCACTACGATCCGAGTCTAATTAGAAGTGAATAGCTATCAATATCGTGCAATGTTGCAAAAAGACCTTCGCTGTAATTCAGTATCGTAGATTTAATTATTTCTCCCGACACTGACTGCGATCCAAGGGAGGGCACCGAATGAAATTCAATTTAGAATGTCCAAAAAAACCGTCGGAAGTCAGGAGACGAGCAAATGAGCTACAAACACTAAGAACAAGGGGAGGGGGTAAGCCGATCAAACCCAGGCGGCCAAGCCCGAGTCGCGCGGCGCCGTGGCACTCCGAGCTGGCCATGCTAGTACACACAGTGAGCTGCCACGCGAATGTTCCGAGGACAGCAACGTTAGCGGCTCGGGTGGTGTTCATGACAGTGACACATCATTCAAATCAAATATACGAATTTTCGCGATCGACCGTTGCGAATCGGATGATAATCACGGCAGACCAGATGACAGAACAGCTTTCTTCAATGCACCCGATCATTGCAAAATTTAAACCACAACCGCATACATTTTTATGTCGCATATTTTTACTATTATTATGATAAACGTGGCATGCTTCACGTGCTTTCTATAACAATTAAGTTTGTTTGTTTTTTCAATCGCATGCAGTGTTCTAGATCTCATGATACATTGAGAATGTCAGGACAGCGTGCCTCATTAGCACCTTCAGTTAAAAAAAACAAATCGTATTGTTCATATTTACTCCGTCGATAAGTATCTATACCGTATCGTCAAATCACGTTTGCTTTAAAAATCTAATAAATCTACTGTCACAAATAACTAAAAATCCATTCAACCATTAATTAAATTATCAGTTTTTACCCTTTCCAGGACCCTAAAAAAGGGGAATGCAGCTTCATCGGAATTACTCGGTCTGGTGGGCGCGAGCGCGAGTGGCGCATCGACGGAAGTGCACTACGGCAGACTTACATAATGTTTCCCCCGATGACACTGAAATGCATGTAATTTGTTTTTATCAGAGTTGTCAATTTTTATCTCAATACGTCATACTTATATAGAATATATCATATAAAGGAGACTTAAATGCTTTTATTTGCGTTTTTCGACTGAACACATCTATTACAGGACTTAGGTGATTTTATAGCCAGTGAAAATTTAAATCTGAAGCATTGTGAAAACACAAATATTATCATGATTCACAACAGTTTTCCTATTTCCACATAAACCAAAAATTATCGTTATTAATATTTCTGCTCATTCAGCTATAGGAGTTTTAGTGTTAACAGCATATTATTTGATAATTATTACAACCACAAATTAATAATGGCCAATAATGCTAGCAACTAATAAATAACACATTAGATTGCACAATTACCAACATTGTATCGAGAGGCACTGGTTAGGCAGCCAGTGACAAAGAATAACTAAGTAAAATCGTTTGATTTAACTGGTTCATGCAAAATCTCTTTGTTCGTGGATTAGATTTTCGTATATTTCAGAAAGTCTCAATTTCCATTCTCGCGTTAACTACCAAAGTTAAAATACCTTACAAAAAACCTCCATGCTCTAAACCAATCATAACTCCTGGAATGCTCAGCAACTGGGCACCCAAAGTAGACACGTAACTAAATAAATGTAAAAAAGTTACATTTAGTTACGTGTCTACAGCGTTACCGTTTACCTACGAGACCGTCCGTATCTTCTGCCTCGAATTATTACTTCACATAACTAAAGTTCACGACATGAAGCGTCCAACACCTGCGACCATTGCAATTATTCATTGACAGAGCATGTATGCACAGCGTCAATAAATCACTGCACAGCGCGACGCAGCGACAAATGTACTTTTAATAGGGATTTACAGCTTGCAAATGGACTGTGTAACAACGCGCGGTCTATGAAGCCTAGGTATATCTCTGTGTAGGTGTCCGTTCTGCGCAGTCATGACTTATGGTGTTCGATCTTTGACCGCGATACATTCGGCCAATATGGCGGGACATTACATAGGTACTTAGGGCCGATTTTTCAATCGTCAGGTAAATATTACACGGAGAATAGTTTTGACTAGAATTTCCATAGAAATTATCCTACTAATAAAAATTATCTGAGCATTGAAAGTTCAGCCCTTAAACTAAGAAAACACAACAAATCTATAAATAAATAAATTTTTAAAAGATATGGAAATCGCGTATATGCGCGTAATAAGCGTACAAATAGCTACCGGCTTCACAATCTCACTATTTATTTATTAAGTTTTGTTGTATTAAGGAGGCCGCCCTTGGTTGGTGGAAGTAGCCTTGTCTTATACGCCGGAGGTCCCCAGTTCGAGACCTGGGTTTGAGTTTGAGACACCATTCGTGTTCATCACACAAATGAATGCAAAAATTTTTTTTTGTTCCCCTGCAAAGGGAGGGCAGGATGATCTGCTCTTACGCATACCTCGCGCGCGCGATTGAGGTAATGTGGGACTCGCTCCGAGCCTACCAGAGCCTCTACCCACTAAAAACACCCCTAAATGACTCTGGCAATCTTTTGCCTCACAGCCTTCATCTGAGCGACGACCAATTTGAGGGGTCATCCGCTGGGAATTACATAGCACTGAAGGTGCTCAAAGCACTGAAGGTGAATTCATAGCAGTGAAGGTGCTCAAAATGAAAAAGAACCTAATTAATTCGAGTTTAAATTAGAATTAGAAGTTGCGGCCTGAAGGGCTTCGAGATCTAGTGTTAGTTGCGTGGCTACGTTCGTGTGCGCGTTTCTCGCTCTAGCGACTTTGAACTTCGAATCTATGACAGGGGTAGTATACGAGACGGACTCTCGAACTAAAGGATTGAGGTGGGTTTCGGAGCGTTTGAAGAACGCTTCCGAGAGTGTTTTGAGGTGCTGTTTCACTGTCGGTAGTTGAAGATCTCTGTGCAGGTCTGCGTTACGCACGAGCCAAGGTGCTTGTGGGTGCGGCAGAAGAGATTTTGAACCACAGTTCAGGAGTTTGTGCAGGAGGGAGGGTTGGGCGTGGGCAAAGATTGGCGAGGCATAAGTCATGACGGGTCTAACTCAGGTCTTATAAAGCGTACGTTTATTCCTAAAAGACATTTTACTTTGTCTACCTAACATACTATATAGGTGGCCTAAGTAAAGATGGGCGAGTTTCGTTATTCTATCGACTTGTGGTTTGAAAGAAAGCGTATGGTATAAGGTAACGCCTAAGTATTTGGTAGTGCGCTTCCAGGAGATGGGAATACCTAACATTCGAACGTAGAGATTGTTGGCGATGCGACGGCGTTTGAAGTCGAAGTAAACCGCAGAACACTTGTCCGGGTTCACATCGATAAGCCATTTTTAAAACCATACACCGAGGGTGTTTACGGCCATTGAGTCTGGTGACGTTCTTCGGGACCTCGCGGCCTTTGGTGTAAAGGGCAGTGTCGTTGGCAAAGAGGGCGAGTTCTACGCCTCTCGGCGGAATGGGAATGTCATTAGTGTACACAGTGTACAACAGAGAGGCGACGACTGAGCCTTGAGGGACTCCAGCCATTATGGATCGAGGCGTGGAAAGCGTGCCTTCATGTCTAAAACGAAACATACGATCTTTGAGAAAGGACGCTATTATTCTAACTAGGCGATCCGGTAAGCCTATGTTATAAAGTTTATAAACGGGACCGCTGTGCCAGACTTTATCGAAAGCCTTGGCTACGTCCTGCTGCGTCCGGCTGCGACCGGATTTGTCACGTCTAATGAGAAGAGAAATTTCATCAATAGACACTGTGACGGGGGCAGCGGTGATGGGGAGAGAGTCCCTGCGGAGGACTTCGTCCTCCACTGCCTGAATATGGGAGGGATCCACGGGTTGAGTGCTGGGCGAGCATTGTGAGACAATGCTGTCAGCGAAGCATTTGGCTTTCTCCTCGTCTTCTAAGGCAGTAGTGCCGTAGGAACGAGTAAGAGGAGGAACGTGAGAGGCGGCGTCTACGCGTAAGGCTCGCGCCATTCTATAATACGCTTGGTGGGACGGGGAGATATTCTCCATGAGATCATTCATCTGAGCATCTCGGAGATCCGCGAGGCAAGATCTAACTTTAAGTTGTAGCTGATTCGCAGCTTATCTATAGGCGGGCGTGGGATAGAGCTTGGGTCTTCGGAGAACTTTGATAAGATTGCTAACGGCTAAGGGAAGCGTGGGTTTGGCTTGCTTAGCAATCTTTTCGTTATCACTGATGGCTGAGTTGATAGCATCAGTGAGGGAATCGACTAACGAGTTTATTTTGTCCGGGCTATCTAGAGAGTTGGGCGAGATCGCTAGTGGAGTGTTCGGGGCCTCTAGGGCCGAAACTAACGTATTTATAAACCCGTTCCAGTTGGTAAAGGTCTTAGGAGACGTAACGTTGTCGTTAGGCGGTCCTAAGACGAGGGAGACGGGGCGATGATCAGAGCCTAGGCTATCGAGCGGTTCGATAAACCTGAGATCGAGGTTGATTCGCTGAGCTACGTTGAGCCAACGACGACTGAGGTGAAGACGACGGAGCGGGGCGCGGGCCTACGGGAGCTACGGGAGCTGGGATAGAGCAGGAAGAGCAGGTGGAGCGGCCGGACGCTGTCTCCAGGAGTTAACTGGAGTCGGCTTCGACTGTTCGGGCTTTGCTTCAGGAGAACCCGGTTGCGCAGCGGCGGGAAGTTGGCGGGAGTGAGCGGCGGCGCCGGTTAAGGCACGACCCTCTTAGCGGAGGAGCGCGGAGTGCGATGACAACCCCTGTAGTTAGCTTTCTGGCCAGCACACAGCACACATCCAGGGGGGGAATTGGATTCGGGAGTGCAAGTACACTCCTTCATGGTGTGGGGATCCAGGCACTTGATGTGGGGATCCAGGCACTTGATAGGAGGATCCAGGCACTGTGAGGATCCAGGCACTGTTCTCGGGGCATGGTTGTTTGTATTTATATATGTATGAATATTCTGGGTTCCAGCTGGTCATCCACAACACAAGCTGAGCTTTCTTCGGGGCCACACAGATGGTGTGTTTGCCTGGGGATATATTTATTTATTATTATCATTTATTATATTTTCTTTTTTTTTCACTAAAGTGTATTTTTCATTAATTACGGCATGTTGTACCTCGAGCAGTTGCTGGGCAAATTCAACTAGATACGAACGCAAAGAAATATATTTCTCACTAGTGCAATCCAAACTTACATAGTGCATTCCCGTTTGGGGCGGTGGCGCGGCGGCTTGGCGCGGCGCTGCCAAAACACGATTCCTTGTACTTGAACGAGCGCAAGGCAAGTTAATTACAGTTATATTAGTTTTAAACAAATACAAAACTCTACCGTATGATCCACGGTGCACCAGAATGAGAAAAGACATATTAGCACAGGATGAAAAAACGAATACTAGGTGCTTTTGGTAGTATTCAGTATACAAAGCGATCAGCCTCTCTCTAAAACTAAACAAAAAATTGCATATTCATAGCAAAACCTACAGTGGAAGCAAGGGAATAATTACTAAATGGTTAACATCAAACAGAATAACGAAATAGAAAAATTGTTGGGACCATTGTTGATTTTTTTTAGCCGCCTAAGCAGCACCCTCCTCGCGGAGGGAGCCGGAAGATGCGTCATGCATACCTCCGCAGGCATCGTCTTCTGCGGGATGACGTGGGACTCACCAGAGTGGCACCTACCCACTAAAACCCACCTTGTTGGCTGTGGCATGGGAATGCCAAGCAGCCTGCATCGGAGCGACACCCAGTAAGGGAAGGAGGTGCGCAAGCGGGGACCCGCTAGCGGTTCATCCGCTGAGATCAATAATCACATAAGGTGCTAGTGACAGGTTGTATGATGATTATTCGGCCTGGGCAGCCTTAAGCTGGTGCAGATTCGCCGAGAGCTGATCGGGGGGATCTGAGAGTGCATTTCTCGGTCTACGGTCTTTATACCTCGACGGCATAGACAGAGCAGTGTAAGTTACTGTCTCGCGGCTGAGGGGATTTGGATGCTTTTCGGATCGCTTGAAGAAAGCGGTCGAGAGCGTCCTTAGGTGTTGTTGTAATGCAGGTAAGTCGAGATCCCTGTGCACGTCTGCATTACTGCACGTACAGCACGGTGCATCCATGGCCCTGCGGCAGAAGAGATTCTGGACTACCTGCAGATTATACAAATCGGAGAGTTCGCCTTGGGTAAACATTGGGGAGGCATACGTCATGACTGGTCTGACGCAAACTTTCGCTTGTTCCTGAGAGAAATTTTGCTGTGCCTACCTAACATACTGTTTAGGCGGGCCATGTACAGGCGGGCGAGTTTGGTAACTCTGAGTATGTGAGGTCGGAATGAAAGCGTACGATCGAGCGTTACGCCTTGTCACTTGGTGGTTCGTGCCCGTGGGATGGGCGTACCTAGCATTCGGATATGGGGGTCGTAGGGGCGTCGGCGTTAATGATCGAAGCGTATCGCAGAGCTTTTCTCTGGATTCACATCGATTCGCCATTTTTTAAACCAGGCTCCGTTTACGGCCTTCTGGTGTTTGGTGATGAGTGTGTCTACGTTCACGCCCTTGACGTACAGGGCGGTATAATCGGCAAAAAATAAAAATACATTTGGAAAACAAAAAAATATAACATTTTTATTTACTTGTTCAAAGATTTCTGAGTACCTCACGTAGGTCCAAAAAATATGGGCTATTAGTTTTTGTTTTGACAATAATATAGGTTAGGATGTTTTCTTACGTTTTTACGTATAATTTTTTGTTTTGATAAGTTTTGCAATATGTAACGTAGTATATTTTTAAAAGTATATTCATGTTTTTGATCTTGTTATCATAATTTTGCTCCGTGTTATTTGTTAATTAATTATTACAGAAACAAACGGTCACAAAATAAACAACAGATCAGTAATTTTACAACAAAATGGACCTACAGTTTCCTTAATGTTTATATTATGATGCTGTCAAACATTGAGCACATGCTTCACTTCAGTCCTGACTTTGTAACCTGTGTTATGTTGTTACCTTTGTTGACCTGAGAAAATAATGTCATTGTTAAAGTTAATAGTATTTTTTTCTCAATTTAATGATTAGGTAATCGTAGTGCAACAAATTAATAAAATACAGATGCTATACAGCAATGGGTTGCTGAGCACACATTGCCACAATCATTTGGTACCTTGGCTGGGCAAGGTACGAAAATAATGTTGTAACATCTGCCCAGTCATTAGATAATGTACTTCTCATGTATCAATCAGAATAAATACATAAAAAAACTATGTCTTTTATTTTTTTTTTATTCAAACTTTTTAATATTCTTCAATTCCTAACGTATTTTGAGCTTACAAAATCAAACTTTTAAATATTCCACTAAATAATTCTTAATATCATAATTCCAGTACCTTGTATCTTGTAATTTTACCTAGACAATGTAAAATTTTATGTAAAATATGTTGAGCACTCTTAAGCCAGACCATGTATGGAAAGTGAAATAAAGCTTTTAATGATCCTTTTTATAATCTACTTTAAAGAACTCAAAACAATATGGAATTGAATAGTGGAATTCTGATGATTTATGTACTAATCGTTTTAAAACACTTCTTTTTACTAGGTAGGTACCTAAATTATAAATAAATATATATGTTCACTAACTTTTCGTTACCATTGTATATTTGACATTTAACACTTCAATGATTTAAAAAATTAGTGCAGGGGTAGATGTCCCTAATTATTTTAAAAAATCATCAATTAATTGTAACGAGACATTTATGTTCACCACAACAAAGTGTGGTGCCGCTAGATTTCGAACCTCGTACCATAAACTACAAGCATCAATGAATACCACAGCCGCAAAATATTCAACATTTTTTAACTATATTACTTAATCTTCCTTTAAGTAACGCTTTAAGGGCACAGGGTACAAACTTAATCGCTATAAAAATTTCCCTTGTCATATAATTATGCTAAAAGAGGTTAACAGTACAGAGCAGGCGCCAGATGGCGCGTTCTAAAATTGAATTGTTCGCGAGCGAGCGCCTCCCGGCGGCTAATTAAGTAAACTTAATATTGTCATATCGCGTAATGATTTTAAGTGCTCAACGTGCACTGCTAGGTGGAGTCCGGCGCGGGCTTCTGCATCATGTCTTGTTGACGAGACATCGTAGGTACAGGCGCTCTGTTTGTTGAAAGCCGAAGAAAGGCAAGTGAGGCGTGGGGTCAAATTATGAGAGTATTCATTTATTATTTCGAAAACACAGGCGTGTTTATTCTCCGCGAAAAAGAGCAATTTCGACCTAACGCCCACTTTCCAAAATGTTTCTGTACCCTTAACCGACCACCTAGGGCTTCTGGGCGTAACTATATCGTCCCAACTAAACTTCGGGCAACAAATTGTGTCCATGGCTCAAACTGCTTCAAAGAAGTTGGGAATCATCTCGAAGGTCCGACGGTACTTCAGCCCTGAACAGCTACTTAATTTGTATACAGCTCAAGTTCGATCTTGTATGGAGTACTGTAGCCACCTTTGGGATGGTTCTGCAAAGTACCAACTAGAAGCGATGGACGCAGTTGACCGAAGAGCCCGAAAAATTATTAACAACTTTGACCTCACCACCCAAAAACTGCAAAGCCTCGACCATCGTCGGAAAGTTGCCAGTTTAGCAGTCTTCTACAGATTACATTTTGGAGAGTGCGCGAATGCTCTTTTTGATCAGGTTGAACCTTCTTGCATCGGACTACTAGACGCAGACAGACCTTCCATCCCTTCATGGTAGATATCCCAAGAAGTCGAACCAAACGCTTCGATATTTCCTTCTTGGTGCGGGTCGCCAAGGTATGGAATGAACTGCCTGCGTCTGTTTTTCCAGAAAACTATAGTCCTAGTTCTTTCAAGCGTCGAGTGAATAGGTATCTCTTGGATAGACGTGTAACACCTTCGTCTTCATCGTCACTTTCCATCAGGTGAGATAGAAGACAAACGTCTAATCCTTTTTTAATAAAAAAAAATGTCTGAACAAACATTTCTAAACGTTTATTT
Source organism: Marasmarcha lunaedactyla (assembly GCA_923062675.1). NCBI lineage: Eukaryota > Metazoa > Arthropoda > Insecta > Lepidoptera > Pterophoridae > Marasmarcha > Marasmarcha lunaedactyla. Next base: position 28,917,363 of record OV281345.1, on the reverse strand, counting down.
ATATTACGGCTAATGTATAGATAAGCCTTGCGAAATAAAAGCCTCTACATATTTTGATATCGAATTGCAACACTTCATTGCTGTTACCGATTCGGTGTTCTGACTGTTGAAAAAACTTTTTCTGACATTCAGTTGCATGACAGCGCTACCAGGCTTCGTATTGGAACACTAGATGGAGGACCGAGCACTCCTCGCGTGACTTCCACAGGAACAACCCCACTCGATCACCTAATTTCCGAATTAATTGCCGAGGCGCCGGCACGTTAGCTGATACTCGCCTGCCAATGCGATCCATTTACTGAAGTGCCTCGGATTAGGTGCCGACTGTCCTTCGTGGCGCCGCCGCCAGTGAAGCTGACTGTACTTAATGGCGTGTGTCATTACGTTACACACCCCGCTTATACTTTAGACTGAAGTGTGAATGTGATGATTTGGTTTAGATATAGCTTGGTATAATAAAGGAAAAAAGCTCGTACCTACTAAGGAAGGCATTTATAAAAATTTGTATGTTCGAAAAGTAATCAACTTATAATAATATTAAATTTAAATAATGAAAGAACCAAATAATTGTTAAACTAGGTATGCATACCAGAACCCGATTTGATCAACAATTCTTAACTAACATTTAAATTTATTCTTAACAAAAACAAAATTACACGCAAGTTTTGTAATTGCAATGTATAGGTATCAATCAAAATAATCAATTGTGTACGAAGATAAATATGATAAAAACATACAATACACACACCTTACCATTTTGAAGAAAGATTGACTTATAGAAAAATATTTAAAAAGTTGCTGAGAACCCAAACAAAAATAAATGTAAAATCTATGGTTTCAAGCTTCGAGATCTATATTCTGTAGCGACTCAATCTAAACTCAAACTCGGAGCGAAGGTCACTGAACTCGCGAAGAAAGATTTATGTAAAAATGAAAACGTCTAAATTATTCATGAGCTCCAGCGGTTTATCCGCAACACGGCACTTCCGGGCGGGATATTAGAAATGTCCGGGTAAAGGAAATATGTTGGTTGAGAAAAATACGTTTAGTAGTTTAGTTGACTTTTTGTACGAAAGTAAATAAACACACAATACTGAAACCCAAATGGTTTAAGGCAATGCTTTCTTTTAATGAATCTTAAAAAATTACTGTTTGTATTTTATTGATACATTGCACTTTATACCTCGGATTGGTAAAAAGAAACCGTTTGTTTTAGGTTAGGTACAATGGCGTTTGATACTCGTCACGTCAGCGACAACCCTGCGCGGCCACCTGTCTTAGCGCTCCAACTTCACCAAAACTCTTGCTTCCTATCAGCTATAATGTGTAAACCTGTGAAGCAAAAACAAATTTAAGTTTAAACAGCGTGCATCTGTTTCTGCCTATGGCTATGTGTCTTCCGACGAATGCACTGATTCCGAAGAAACTTATTTATATTGTTTATAAATTATGTTGTGTCAAAAAATGTATGAAACTAGGACTACAAGCCATATCAACGTATAACTTATCCACATGATTATCTTCTTCGATTAATTAAGTTGATGCACTAAACATGAAACTAATTCCTTTACTTAAAACTAAGGGGTGAAACCAGGTGCAGTAGCTAAAGGAGCTAAAGTATTAAACTTGACTAATGATGGAAAAAATATCAGAAGCCGATTTTATACGCAAATCTTAATGAATAATTTATTACGTAGGAGTAACTTTTTGAGGTTTATAAGCGCTTGGGCCGGGCGTGCGGCGGCGCCACTTCTCTACAATGCCCCAGTTCTATTTATAATCCGGATACTTACAATATTTTCTTGGAAGCTGATTATTGGATTAGCCGAGGCTGACATATTTAATGAGGTTTGACCCTCTTAGTAGATAGGTCAAATATACCTCTTGTTTATACCAATAAGTACAAGCAGTTGCTTGCTTGTAATATACTTATTGGACAGTTTCATGGTTGGTGCTTTATGTGAACCTTCCGGGACCTAGACTACACTATTGTCTGCTTTTAATTTATTCGTCTTTTATTTAATGACATTAAAAAAATTGGAAACAAGATATTGTTTGAAATGTAACCCATACATTTACATTCCTAAAAAGTTTAATCTGCCCTGAAACAGTTCCATAAAAATAAACTAAAACATGAGACCATCGGAAACTGCATTCAGCACTCTGTTAAAATTCCATCGCGTAGTTTTGTTTCTTTTCTAAACTGCAGTGGAGAGTGTACGCGTCGATTGAAACCGACACTCGCGGGGCGGGCCGGCGTTGCAGGTTCCTCTGTTTCCCACACAACCAGTGGCTGAATATTGCTCCGCGCAGCAAAATAAGTATTGAATTTTATAGCGTCCGAGATGTTGGCACTAATTGGTAAAGTTAATATCACTACATAGTATAAAAAGAAGTCGCTTCCCGCCGTCTGTCTGTCCCTATGTTTGCTTATATCTTTAAAACTACGCAACGGATTTTGATGCAGTGTTTTTAATTAGATAGAGTAGTTCAAGCGGAAGATTTATATGAATAATACGTGCATAATATAGTAGCTAAACACTGATAATTTTAGAGGTTTCTAATGTGATATCGTAAAAAACACATTTTTTTGCGCTTACATTGCATACGCTGGCTGAACCCTACGAGATAGATCAAAATAATGTACTACAGTATTGTATACCTCAAACAGGTCTACAGAAAAGCCCGGGATGGCATTTTTTATCCTTTACTTTTTACGAGAAATAATGGCGTATTTACCAAGCGATTTTAAGCAATACAGCATTAATCCTTATCCAATGAAGTACCTTAAATACATTGTGCATGTAATATAATTAGATCAATATGGCCCTGTACAGCGTGTAATTTAAATGAATATTTTCGAAGATATTTCAGATTTAAGAAGCCGGGGCGGGTCGCTAGTTACTTATATATCGCAAACTGTCAATTGTTTTAAACCTTGATTACATGTCAAGTCGGTACGCACCTTGTCCCTAACTTCTGATGGTACACTATCTTAACTGTACGTTTGTTATGTCAATATTGTAAACCTTGATTACATGTCAAGTCGGTACGCACCTTGTCCCTAACTTCTGATGGTACACTATCTTAACTGTACGTTTGTTATGTCAATATTGTAAACCTTGATTACATGTCAAGTCGGTACGCACCTTGTCCCTAACTTCTGATGGTACACTATCTTAGCTGTACGTTTGTTATGTCAATATTGTAAACCTTGATTACATGTCAAGTCGGTACGCACCTTGTCCCAAACTTCTGATGGTACACTATCTTAACTGTACGTTTGTTATGTCAATATTGTAAACCTTGATTACATGTCAAGTCGGTACGCACCTTGTCCCTAACTTCTGATGGTACACTATCTTAACTGTACGTTTGTTATGTCAATATTGTAAACCTTGATTACATGTCAAGTCGGTACGCACCTTGTCCCTAACTTCTGATGGTACACTATCTTAACTGTACGTTTGTTATGTCAATATTGTAAACCTTGATTACATGTCAAGTCGGTACGCACCTTGTCCCTAACTTCTGATGGTACACTATCTTAACTGTACGTTTGTTATGTCAATATTGTAAACCTTGATTACATGTCAAGTAGGTACGCACCTTGTCCCTAACTTCTGATGGTACACTATCTTAGCTGTACGTTTGTTATGTCAATATTGTAAACCTTGATTACATGTCAAGTCGGTACGCACCTTGTCCCAAACTTCTGATGGTACACTATCTTAGCTGTACGTTTGTTATGTCAACATTGTAAACCTTGATTACATGTCAAGTCGGTACGCACCTTGTCCCTAACTTCTGATGGTACACTATCTTAACTGTACGTTTGTTATGTCAATATTGTAAACCTTGATTACATGTCAAGTCGGTACGCACCTTGTCCCTAACTTCTGATGGTACACTATCTTAGCTGTACGTTTGTTATGTCAATATTGTAAACCTTGATTACATGTCAAGTCGGTACGCACCTTGTCCCAAACTTCTGATGGTACACTATCTTAGCTGTACGTTTGTTATGTCAATATTGTAAACCTTGATTACATGTCAAGTCGGTACGCACCTTGTCCCAAACTTCTGATGGTACACTATCTTAGCTGTACGTTTGTTATGTCAATATTGTAAACCTTGATTACATGTCAAGTCGGTACGCACCTTGTCCCTAACTTCTGATGGTACACTATCTTAACTGTACGTTTGTTATGTCAATATTGTAAACCTTGATTACATGTCAAGTCGGTACGCACCTTGTCCCTAACTTCTGATGGTACACTATCTTAGCTGTACGTTTGTTATGTCAATATTGTAAACCTTGATTACATGTCAAGTCGGTACGCACCTTGTCCCAAACTTCTGATGGTACACTATCTTAACTGTACGTTTGTTATGTCAATATTGTAAACCTTGATTACATGTCAAGTCGGTACGCACCTTGTCCCTTACTTCTGATGGTACACTATCTTAGCTGTACGTTTGTTATGTCAATATTGTAAACCTTGATTACATGTCAAGTCGGTACGCACCTTGTCCCTAACTTCTGATGGTACACTATCTTAGCTGTACGTTTGTTATGTCAATATTGTAAACCTTGATTACATGTCAAGTCGGTACGCACCTTGTCCCTAACTTCTGATGGTACACTATCTTAGCTGTACGTTTGTTATGTCAATATTGTAAACCTTGATTACATGTCAAGTCGGTACGCACCTTGTCCCTAACTTCTGATGGTACACTATCTTAACTGTACGTTTGTTATGTCAATATTGTAAACCTTGATTACATGTCAAGTCGGTACGCACCTTGTCCCTAACTTCTGATGGTACACTATCTTAACTGTACGTTTGTTATGTCAATATTGTAAACCTTGATTACATGTCAAGTCGGTACGCACCTTGTCCCGAACTTCTGATGGTACACTATCTTAGCTGTACGTTTGTTATGTCAACATTGTAAACCTTGATTACATGTCAAGTCGGTACGCACCTTGTCCCTAACTTCTGATGGTACACTATCTTAGCTGTACGTTTGTTATGTCAATATTGTAAACCTTGATTACATGTCAAGTCGGTACGCACCTTGTCCCTAACTTCTGATGGTACACTATCTTAACTGTACGTTTGTTATGTCAATATTGTAAACCTTGATTACATGTCAAGTCGGTACGCACCTTGTCCCTAACTTCTGATGGTACACTATCTTAGCTGTACGTTTGTTATGTCAACATTGTAAACCTTGATTACATGTCAAGTCGGTACGCACCTTGTCCCTAACTTCTGATGGTACACTATCTTAGCTGTACGTTTGTTATGTCAATATTGTAAACCTTGATTACATGTCAAGTCGGTACGCACCTTGTCCCTAACTTCTGATGGTACACTATCTTAACTGTACGTTTGTTATGTCAATATTGTAAACCTTGATTACATGTCAAGTCGGTACGCACCTTGTCCCTAACTTCTGATGGTACACTATCTTAGCTGTACGTTTGTTATGTCAACATTGTAAACCTTGATTACATGTCAAGTCGGTACGCACCTTGTCCCTAACTTCTGATGGTACACTATCTTAACTGTACGTTTGTTATGTCAATATTGTAAACCTTGATTACATGTCAAGTCGGTACGCACCTTGTCCCGAACTTCTGATGGTACACTATCTTAACTGTACGTTTGTTATGTCAACATTGTAAACCTTGATTACATGTCAAGTCGGTACGCACCTTGTCCCTAACTTCTGATGGTACACTATCTTAACTGTACGTTTGTTATGTCAATATTGTAAACCTTGATTACATGTCAAGTCGGTACGCACCTTGTCCCTAACTTCTGATGGTACACTATCTTAGCTGTACGTTTGTTATGTCAATATTGTAAACCTTGATTACATGTCAAGTCGGTACGCACCTTGTCCCTAACTTCTGATGGTACACTATCTTAACTGTACGTTTGTTATGTCAATATTGTAAACCTTGATTACATGTCAAGTCGGTACGCACCTTGTCCCGAACTTCTGATGGTACACTATCTTAGCTGTACGTTTGTTATGTCAATATTGTAAACCTTGATTACATGTCAAGTCGGTACGCACCTTGTCCCTAACTTCTGATGGTACACTATCTTAACTGTACGTTTGTTATGTCAACATTGTAAACCTTGATTACATGTCAAGTCGGTACGCACCTTGTCCCGAACTTCTGATGGTACACTATCTTAGCTGTACGTTTGTTATGTCAATATTGTAAACCTTGATTACATGTCAAGTCGGTACGCACCTTGTCCCTAACTTCTGATGGTACACTATCTTAGCTGTACGTTTGTTATGTCAATATTGTAAACCTTGATTACATGTCAAGTCGGTACGCACCTTGTCCCAAACTTCTGATGGTACACTATCTTAACTGTACGTTTGTTATGTCAATATTGTAAACCTTGATTACATGTCAAGTCGGTACGCACCTTGTCCCTAACTTCTGATGGTACACTATCTTAGCTGTACGTTTGTTATGTCAATATTGTAAACCTTGATTACATGTCAAGTCGGTACGCACCTTGTCCCTAACTTCTGATGGTACACTATCTTAGCTGTACGTTTGTTATGTCAATATTGTTAACCTTGATTACATGTCAAGTCGGTACGCACCTTGTCCCTAACTTCTGATGGTACACTATCTTAGCTGTACGTTTGTTATGTCAATATTGTAAACCTTGATTACATGTCAAGTCGGTACGCACCTTGTCCCTAACTTCTGATGGTACACTATCTTAGCTGTACGTTTGTTATGTCAATATTGTAAACCTTGATTACATGTCAAGTCGGTACGCACCTTGTCCCTAACTTCTGATGGTACACTATCTTAACTGTACGTTTGTTATGTCAATATTGTAAACCTTGATTACATGTCAAGTCGGTACGCACCTTGTCCCTAACTTCTGATGGTACACTATCTTAGCTGTACGTTTGTTATGTCAACATTGTAAACCTTGATTACATGTCAAGTCGGTACGCACCTTGTCCCTAACTTCTGATGGTACACTATCTTAGCTGTACGTTTGTTATGTCAATATTGTAAACCTTGATTACATGTCAAGTCGGTACGCACCTTGTCCCTAACTTCTGATGGTACACTATCTTAACTGTACGTTTGTTATGTCAATATTGTAAACCTTGATTACATGTCAAGTCGGTACGCACCTTGTCCCTAACTTCTGATGGTACACTATCTTAGCTGTACGTTTGTTATGTCAATATTCTTAACCTTGATTACATGTCAAGTCGGTACGCACCTTGTCCCTAACTTCTGATGGTACACTATCTTAACTGTACGTTTGTTATGTCAACATTGTAAACCTTGATTACATGTCAAGTCGGTACGCACCTTGTCCCTAACTTCTGATGGTACACTATCTTAACTGTACGTTTGTTATGTCAACATTGTAAACCTTGATTACATGTCAAGTCGGTACGCACCTTGTCCCTAACTTCTGATGGTACACTATCTTAACTGTACGTTTGTTATGTCAATATTGTAAACCTTGATTACATGTCAAGTCGGTACGCACCTTGTCCCTAACTTCTGATGGTACACTATCTTAACTGTACGTTTGTTATGTCAATATTGTAAACCTTGATTACATGTCAAGTCGGTACGCACCTTGTCCCTAACTTCTGATGGTACACTATCTTAACTGTACGTTTGTTATGTCAATATTGTAAACCTTGATTACATGTCAAGTCGGTACGCACCTTGTCCCAAACTTCTGATGGTACACTATCTTAACTGTACGTTTGTTATGTCAATATTGTAAACCTTGATTACATGTCAAGTCGGTACGCACCTTGTCCCTAACTTCTGATGGTACACTATCTTAGCTGTACGTTTGTTATGTCAATATTGTAAACCTTGATTACATGTCAAGTCGGTACGCACCTTGTCCCGAACTTCTGATGGTACACTATCTTAACTGTACGTTTGTTATGTCAATATTGTAAACCTTGATTACATGTCAAGTCGGTACGCACCTTGTCCCTAACTTCTGATGGTACACTATCTTAGCTGTACGTTTGTTATGTCAATATTGTAAACCTTGATTACATGTCAAGTCGGTACGCACCTTGTCCCTAACTTCTGATGGTACACTATCTTAGCTGTACGTTTGTTATGTCAATATTGTAAACCTTGATTACATGTCAAGTCGGTACGCACCTTGTCCCTAACTTCTGATGGTACACTATCTTAGCTGTACGTTTGTTATGTCAATATTGTAAACCTTGATTACATGTCAAGTCGGTACGCACCTTGTCCCTAACTTCTGATGGTACACTATCTTAGCTGTACGTTTGTTATGTCAACATTGTAAACCTTGATTACATGTCAAGTCGGTACGCACCTTGTCCCGAACTTCTGATGGTACACTATCTTAGCTGTACGTTTGTTATGTCAACATTGTAAACCTTGATTACATGTCAAGTCGGTACGCACCTTGTCCCGAACTTCTGATGGTACACTATCTTAACTGTACGTTTGTTATGTCAATATTGTAAACCTTGATTACATGTCAAGTCGGTACGCACCTTGTCCCGAACTTCTGATGGTACACTATCTTAACTGTACGTTTGTTATGTCAACATTGTAAACCTTGATTACATGTCAAGTCGGTACGCACCTTGTCCCGAACTTCTGATGGTACACTATCTTAACTGTACGTTTGTTATGTCAACATTGTAAACCTTGATTACATGTCAAGTCGGTACGCACCTTGTCCCGAACTTCTGATGGTACACTATCTTAACTGTACGTTTGTTATGTCAACATTGTAAACCTTGATTACATGTCAAGTCGGTACGCACCTTGTCCCTAACTTCTGATGGTACACTATCTTAACTGTACGTTTGTTATGTCAACATTGTAAACCTTGATTACATGTCAAGTCGGTACGCACCTTGTCCCGAACTTCTGATGGTACACTATCTTAGCTGTACGTTTGTTATGTCAACATTGTAAACCTTGATTACATGTCAAGTCGGTACGCACCTTGTCCCTAACTTCTGATGGTACACTATCTTAACTGTACGTTTGTTATGTCAACATTGTAAACCTTGATTACATGTCAAGTCGGTACGCACCTTGTCCCTAACTTCTGATGGTACACTATCTTAACTGTACGTTTGTTATGTCAACATTGTAAACCTTGATTACATGTCAAGTCGGTACGCACCTTGTCCCGAACTTCTGATGGTACACTATCTTAACTGTACGTTTGTTATGTCAACATTGTAAACCTTGATTACATGTCAAGTCGGTACGCACCTTGTCCCGAACTTCTGATGGTACACTATCTTAACTGTACGTTTGTTATGTCAACATTGTAAACCTTGATTACATGTCAAGTCGGTACGCACCTTGTCCCGAACTTCTGATGGTACACTATCTTAACTGTACGTTTGTTATGTCAACATTGTAAACCTTGATTACATGTCAAGTCGGTACGCACCTTGTCCCTAACTTCTGATGGTACACTATCTTAACTGTACGTTTGTTATGTCAACATTGTAAACCTTGATTACATGTCAAGTCGGTACGCACCTTGTCCCGAACTTCTGATGGTACACTATCTTAACTGTACGTTTGTTATGTCAACATTGTAAACCTTGATTACATGTCAAGTCGGTACGCACCTTGTCCCTAACTTCTGATGGTACACTATCTTAACTGTACGTTTGTTATGTCAACATTGTAAACCTTGATTACATGTCAAGTCGGTACGCACCTTGTCCCTAACTTCTGATGTTACACTATCTTAACTGTACGTTTGTTATGTCAACATTGTAAACCTTGATTACATGTCAAGTCGGTACGCACCTTGTCCCGAACTTCTGATGGTACACTATCTTAACTGTACGTTTGTTATGTCAACATTGTAAACCTTGATTACATGTCAAGTCGGTACGCACCTTGTCCCGAACTTCTGATGGTACACTATCTTAACTGTACGTTTGTTATGTCAACATTGTAAACCTTGATTACATGTCAAGTCGGTACGCACCTTGTCCCGAACTTCTGATGGTACACTATCTTAACTGTACGTTTGTTATGTCAACATTGTAAACCTTGATTACATGTCAAGTCGGTACGCACCTTGTCCCGAACTTCTGATGGTACACTATCTTAACTGTACGTTTGTTATGTCAATATTGTAAACCTTGATTACATGTCAAGTCGGTACGCACCTTGTCCCTAACTTCTGATGGTACACTATCTTAACTGTACGTTTGTTATGTCAACATTGTAAACCTTGATTACATGTCAAGTCGGTACGCACCTTGTCCCTAACTTCTGATGGTACACTATCTTAACTGTACGTTTGTTATGTCAATATTGTAAACCTTGATTACATGTCAAGTCGGTACGCACCTTGTCCCTAACTTCTGATGGTACACTATCTTAGCTGTACGTTTGTTATGTCAATATTGTAAACCTTGATTACATGTCAAGTCGGTACGCACCTTGTCCCTAACTTCTGATGGTACACTATCTTAACTGTACGTTTGTTATGTCAATATTGTAAACCTTGATTACATGTCAAGTCGGTACGCACCTTGTCCCGAACTTCTGATGGTACACTATCTTAGCTGTACGTTTGTTATGTCAATATTGTAAACCTTGATTACATGTCAAGTCGGTACGCACCTTGTCCCTAACTTCTGATGGTACACTATCTTAACTGTACGTTTGTTATGTCAATATTGTAAACCTTGATTACATGTCAAGTCGGTACGCACCTTGTCCCGAACTTCTGATGGTACACTATCTTAGCTGTACGTTTGTTATGTCAATATTGTAAACCTTGATTACATGTCAAGTCGGTACGCACCTTGTCCCTAACTTCTGATGGTACACTATCTTAGCTGTACGTTTGTTATGTCAATATTGTAAACCTTGATTACATGTCAAGTCGGTACGCACCTTGTCCCAAACTTCTGATGGTACACTATCTTAACTGTACGTTTGTTATGTCAATATTGTAAACCTTGATTACATGTCAAGTCGGTACGCACCTTGTCCCTAACTTCTGATGGTACACTATCTTAGCTGTACGTTTGTTATGTCAATATTGTAAACCTTGATTACATGTCAAGTCGGTACGCACCTTGTCCCTAACTTCTGATGGTACACTATCTTAGCTGTACGTTTGTTATGTCAATATTGTTAACCTTGATTACATGTCAAGTCGGTACGCACCTTGTCCCTAACTTCTGATGGTACACTATCTTAGCTGTACGTTTGTTATGTCAATATTGTAAACCTTGATTACATGTCAAGTCGGTACGCACCTTGTCCCTAACTTCTGATGGTACACTATCTTAGCTGTACGTTTGTTATGTCAATATTGTAAACCTTGATTACATGTCAAGTCGGTACGCACCTTGTCCCTAACTTCTGATGGTACACTATCTTAACTGTACGTTTGTTATGTCAATATTGTAAACCTTGATTACATGTCAAGTCGGTACGCACCTTGTCCCTAACTTCTGATGGTACACTATCTTAGCTGTACGTTTGTTATGTCAACATTGTAAACCTTGATTACATGTCAAGTCGGTACGCACCTTGTCCCTAACTTCTGATGGTACACTATCTTAGCTGTACGTTTGTTATGTCAATATTGTAAACCTTGATTACATGTCAAGTCGGTACGCACCTTGTCCCTAACTTCTGATGGTACACTATCTTAACTGTACGTTTGTTATGTCAATATTGTAAACCTTGATTACATGTCAAGTCGGTACGCACCTTGTCCCTAACTTCTGATGGTACACTATCTTAGCTGTACGTTTGTTATGTCAATATTGTTAACCTTGATTACATGTCAAGTCGGTACGCACCTTGTCCCTAACTTCTGATGGTACACTATCTTAACTGTACGTTTGTTATGTCAACATTGTAAACCTTGATTACATGTCAAGTCGGTACGCACCTTGTCCCTAACTTCTGATGGTACACTATCTTAACTGTACGTTTGTTATGTCAACATTGTAAACCTTGATTACATGTCAAGTCGGTACGCACCTTGTCCCTAACTTCTGATGGTACACTATCTTAGCTGTACGTTTGTTATGTCAATATTGTAAACCTTGATTACATGTCAAGTCGGTACGCACCTTGTCCCTAACTTCTGATGGTACACTATCTTAACTGTACGTTTGTTATGTCAATATTGTAAACCTTGATTACATGTCAAGTCGGTACGCACCTTGTCCCTAACTTCTGATGGTACACTATCTTAACTGTACGTTTGTTATGTCAATATTGTAAACCTTGATTACATGTCAAGTCGGTACGCACCTTGTCCCAAACTTCTGATGGTACACTATCTTAGCTGTACGTTTGTTATGTCAATATTGTAAACCTTGATTACATGTCAAGTCGGTACGCACCTTGTCCCTAACTTCTGATGGTACACTATCTTAGCTGTACGTTTGTTATGTCAATATTGTAAACCTTGATTACATGTCAAGTCGGTACGCACCTTGTCCCTAACTTCTGATGGTACACTATCTTAGCTGTACGTTTGTTATGTCAATATTTTAAACCTTGATTACATGTCAAGTCGGTACGCACCTTGTCCCTAACTTCTGATGGTACACTATCTTAGCTGTACGTTTGTTATGTCAATATTGTAAACCTTGATTACATGTCAAGTCGGTACGCACCTTGTCCCTAACTTCTGATGGTACACTATCTTAGCTGTACGTTTGTTATGTCAATATTGTAAACCTTGATTACATGTCAAGTCGGTACGCACCTTGTCCCTAACTTCTGATGGTACACTATCTTAGCTGTACGTTTGTTATGTCAATATTGTAAACCTTGATTACATGTCAAGTCGGTACGCACCTTGTCCCTAACTTCTGATGGTACACTATCTTAACTGTACGTTTGTTATGTCAACATTGTAAACCTTGATTACATGTCAAGTCGGTACGCACCTTGTCCCGAACTTCTGATGGTACACTATCTTAGCTGTACGTTTGTTATGTCAACATTGTAAACCTTGATTACATGTCAAGTCGGTACGCACCTTGTCCCGAACTTCTGATGGTACACTATCTTAACTGTACGTTTGTTATGTCAACATTGTAAACCTTGATTACATGTCAAGTCGGTACGCACCTTGTCCCGAACTTCTGATGGTACACTATCTTAACTGTACGTTTGTTATGTCAACATTGTAAACCTTGATTACATGTCAAGTCGGTACGCACCTTGTCCCTAACTTCTGATGGTACACTATCTTAACTGTACGTTTGTTATGTCAACATTGTAAACCTTGATTACATGTCAAGTCGGTACGCACCTTGTCCCGAACTTCTGATGGTACACTATCTTAACTGTACGTTTGTTATGTCAACATTGTAAACCTTGATTACATGTCAAGTCGGTACGCACCTTGTCCCTAACTTCTGATGGTACACTATCTTAACTGTACGTTTGTTATGTCAACATTGTAAACCTTGATTACATGTCAAGTCGGTACGCACCTTGTCCCTAACTTCTGATGGTACACTATCTTAACTGTACGTTTGTTATGTCAACATTGTAAACCTTGATTACATGTCAAGTCGGTACGCACCTTGTCCCGAACTTCTGATGGTACACTATCTTAACTGTACGTTTGTTATGTCAACATTGTAAACCTTGATTACATGTCAAGTCGGTACGCACCTTGTCCCGAACTTCTGATGGTACACTATCTTAACTGTACGTTTGTTATGTCAACATTGTAAACCTTGATTACATGTCAAGTCGGTACGCACCTTGTCCCGAACTTCTGATGGTACACTATCTTAACTGTACGTTTGTTATGTCAACATTGTAAACCTTGATTACATGTCAAGTCGGTACGCACCTTGTCCCGAACTTCTGATGGTACACTATCTTAACTGTACGTTTGTTATGTCAATATTGTAAACCTTGATTACATGTCAAGTCGGTACGCACCTTGTCCCTAACTTCTGATGGTACACTATCTTAACTGTACGTTTGTTATGTCAACATTGTAAACCTTGATTACATGTCAAGTCGGTACGCACCTTGTCCCTAACTTCTGATGGTACACTATCTTAACTGTACGTTTGTTATGTCAATATTGTAAACCTTGATTACATGTCAAGTCGGTACGCACCTTGTCCCTAACTTCTGATGGTACACTATCTTAGCTGTACGTTTGTTATGTCAATATTGTAAACCTTGATTACATGTCAAGTCGGTACGCACCTTGTCCCTAACTTCTGATGGTACACTATCTTAACTGTACGTTTGTTATGTCAATATTGTAAACCTTGATTACATGTCAAGTCGGTACGCACCTTGTCCCGAACTTCTGATGGTACACTATCTTAGCTGTACGTTTGTTATGTCAATATTGTAAACCTTGATTACATGTCAAGTCGGTACGCACCTTGTCCCTAACTTCTGATGGTACACTATCTTAACTGTACGTTTGTTATGTCAATATTGTAAACCTTGATTACATGTCAAGTCGGTACGCACCTTGTCCCGAACTTCTGATGGTACACTATCTTAGCTGTACGTTTGTTATGTCAATATTGTAAACCTTGATTACATGTCAAGTCGGTACGCACCTTGTCCCTAACTTCTGATGGTACACTATCTTAGCTGTACGTTTGTTATGTCAATATTGTAAACCTTGATTACATGTCAAGTCGGTACGCACCTTGTCCCAAACTTCTGATGGTACACTATCTTAACTGTACGTTTGTTATGTCAATATTGTAAACCTTGATTACATGTCAAGTCGGTACGCACCTTGTCCCTAACTTCTGATGGTACACTATCTTAGCTGTACGTTTGTTATGTCAATATTGTAAACCTTGATTACATGTCAAGTCGGTACGCACCTTGTCCCTAACTTCTGATGGTACACTATCTTAGCTGTACGTTTGTTATGTCAATATTGTTAACCTTGATTACATGTCAAGTCGGTACGCACCTTGTCCCTAACTTCTGATGGTACACTATCTTAGCTGTACGTTTGTTATGTCAATATTGTAAACCTTGATTACATGTCAAGTCGGTACGCACCTTGTCCCTAACTTCTGATGGTACACTATCTTAGCTGTACGTTTGTTATGTCAATATTGTAAACCTTGATTACATGTCAAGTCGGTACGCACCTTGTCCCTAACTTCTGATGGTACACTATCTTAACTGTACGTTTGTTATGTCAATATTGTAAACCTTGATTACATGTCAAGTCGGTACGCACCTTGTCCCTAACTTCTGATGGTACACTATCTTAGCTGTACGTTTGTTATGTCAACATTGTAAACCTTGATTACATGTCAAGTCGGTACGCACCTTGTCCCTAACTTCTGATGGTACACTATCTTAGCTGTACGTTTGTTATGTCAATATTGTAAACCTTGATTACATGTCAAGTCGGTACGCACCTTGTCCCTAACTTCTGATGGTACACTATCTTAACTGTACGTTTGTTATGTCAATATTGTAAACCTTGATTACATGTCAAGTCGGTACGCACCTTGTCCCTAACTTCTGATGGTACACTATCTTAGCTGTACGTTTGTTATGTCAATATTGTTAACCTTGATTACATGTCAAGTCGGTACGCACCTTGTCCCTAACTTCTGATGGTACACTATCTTAACTGTACGTTTGTTATGTCAACATTGTAAACCTTGATTACATGTCAAGTCGGTACGCACCTTGTCCCTAACTTCTGATGGTACACTATCTTAACTGTACGTTTGTTATGTCAACATTGTAAACCTTGATTACATGTCAAGTCGGTACGCACCTTGTCCCTAACTTCTGATGGTACACTATCTTAACTGTACGTTTGTTATGTCAATATTGTAAACCTTGATTACATGTCAAGTCGGTACGCACCTTGTCCCTAACTTCTGATGGTACACTATCTTAACTGTACGTTTGTTATGTCAATATTGTAAACCTTGATTACATGTCAAGTCGGTACGCACCTTGTCCCTAACTTCTGATGGTACACTATCTTAACTGTACGTTTGTTATGTCAATATTGTAAACCTTGATTACATGTCAAGTCGGTACGCACCTTGTCCCAAACTTCTGATGGTACACTATCTTAGCTGTACGTTTGTTATGTCAATATTGTAAACCTTGATTACATGTCAAGTCGGTACGCACCTTGTCCCTAACTTCTGATGGTACACTATCTTAGCTGTACGTTTGTTATGTCAATATTGTAAACCTTGATTACATGTCAAGTCGGTACGCACCTTGTCCCTAACTTCTGATGGTACACTATCTTAGCTGTACGTTTGTTATGTCAATATTTTAAACCTTGATTACATGTCAAGTCGGTACGCACCTTGTCCCTAACTTCTGATGGTACACTATCTTAGCTGTACGTTTGTTATGTCAATATTGTAAACCTTGATTACATGTCAAGTCGGTACGCACCTTGTCCCTAACTTCTGATGGTACACTATCTTAGCTGTACGTTTGTTATGTCAATATTGTAAACCTTGATTACATGTCAAGTCGGTACGCACCTTGTCCCTAACTTCTGATGGTACACTATCTTAGCTGTACGTTTGTTATGTCAATATTGTAAACCTTGATTACATGTCAAGTCGGTACGCACCTTGTCCCTAACTTCTGATGGTACACTATCTTAGCTGTACGTTTGTTATGTCAACATTGTAAACCTTGATTACATGTCAAGTCGGTACGCACCTTGTCCCGAACTTCTGATGGTACACTATCTTAGCTGTACGTTTGTTATGTCAACATTGTAAACCTTGATTACATGTCAAGTCGGTACGCACCTTGTCCCGAACTTCTGATGGTACACTATCTTAACTGTACGTTTGTTATGTCAATATTGTAAACCTTGATTACATGTCAAGTCGGTACGCACCTTGTCCCGAACTTCTGATGGTACACTATCTTAACTGTACGTTTGTTATGTCAACATTGTAAACCTTGATTACATGTCAAGTCGGTACGCACCTTGTCCCGAACTTCTGATGGTACACTATCTTAACTGTACGTTTGTTATGTCAACATTGTAAACCTTGATTACATGTCAAGTCGGTACGCACCTTGTCCCGAACTTCTGATGGTACACTATCTTAACTGTACGTTTGTTATGTCAACATTGTAAACCTTGATTACATGTCAAGTCGGTACGCACCTTGTCCCTAACTTCTGATGTTACACTATCTTAACTGTACGTTTGTTATGTCAACATTGTAAACCTTGATTACATGTCAAGTCGGTACGCACCTTGTCCCGAACTTCTGATGGTACACTATCTTAACTGTACGTTTGTTATGTCAACATTGTAAACCTTGATTACATGTCAAGTCGGTACGCACCTTGTCCCTAACTTCTGATGGTACACTATCTTAACTGTACGTTTGTTATGTCAACATTGTAAACCTTGATTACATGTCAAGTCGGTACGCACCTTGTCCCGAACTTCTGATGGTACACTATCTTAACTGTACGTTTGTTATGTCAACATTGTAAACCTTGATTACATGTCAAGTCGGTACGCACCTTGTCCCGAACTTCTGATGGTACACTATCTTAACTGTACGTTTGTTATGTCAACATTGTAAACCTTGATTACATGTCAAGTCGGTACGCACCTTGTCCCGAACTTCTGATGGTACACTATCTTAACTGTACGTTTGTTATGTCAACATTGTAAACCTTGATTACATGTCAAGTCGGTACGCACCTTGTCCCGAACTTCTGATGGTACACTATCTTAACTGTACGTTTGTTATGTCAACATTGTAAACCTTGATTACATGTCAAGTCGGTACGCACCTTGTCCCTAACTTCTGATGGTACACTATCTTAACTGTACGTTTGTTATGTCAACATTGTAAACCTTGATTACATGTCAAGTCGGTACGCACCTTGTCCCGAACTTCTGATGGTACACTATCTTAACTGTACGTTTGTTATGTCAACATTGTAAACCTTGATTACATGTCAAGTCGGTACGCACCTTGTCCCTAACTTCTGATGGTACACTATCTTAACTGTACGTTTGTTATGTCAACATTGTAAACCTTGATTACATGTCAAGTCGGTACGCACCTTGTCCCTAACTTCTGATGGTACACTATCTTAACTGTACGTTTGTTATGTCAACATTGTAAACCTTGATTACATGTCAAGTCGGTACGCACCTTGTCCCGAACTTCTGATGGTACACTATCTTAACTGTACGTTTGTTATGTCAACATTGTAAACCTTGATTACATGTCAAGTCGGTACGCACCTTGTCCCGAACTTCTGATGGTACACTATCTTAACTGTACGTTTGTTATGTCAACATTGTAAACCTTGATTACATGTCAAGTCGGTACGCACCTTGTCCCGAACTTCTGATGGTACACTATCTTAACTGTACGTTTGTTATGTCAACATTGTAAACCTTGATTACATGTCAAGTCGGTACGCACCTTGTCCCGAACTTCTGATGGTACACTATCTTAACTGTACGTTTGTTATGTCAATATTGTAAACCTTGATTACATGTCAAGTCGGTACGCACCTTGTCCCGAACTTCTGATGGTACACTATCTTAACTGTACGTTTGTTATGTCAACATTGTAAACCTTGATTACATGTCAAGTCGGTACGCACCTTGTCCCGAACTTCTGATGGTACACTATCTTAACTGTACGTTTGTTATGTCAACATTGTAAACCTTGATTACATGTCAAGTCGGTACGCACCTTGTCCCGAACTTCTGATGGTACACTATCTTAACTGTACGTTTGTTATGTCAATATTGTA
Organism: Marasmarcha lunaedactyla; assembly: GCA_923062675.1. Taxonomy (NCBI): domain Eukaryota; kingdom Metazoa; phylum Arthropoda; class Insecta; order Lepidoptera; family Pterophoridae; genus Marasmarcha; species Marasmarcha lunaedactyla. The sequence goes on along the minus strand of OV281345.1, from coordinate 28,898,513 downwards.
AACCTTGATTACATGTCAAGTCGGTACGCACCTTGTCCCGAACTTCTGATGGTACACTATCTTAACTGTACGTTTGTTATGTCAATATTGTAAACCTTGATTACATGTCAAGTCGGTACGCACCTTGTCCCTAACTTCTGATGGTACACTATCTTAACTGTACGTTTGTTATGTCAACATTGTAAACCTTGATTACATGTCAAGTCGGTACGCACCTTGTCCCGAACTTCTGATGGTACACTATCTTAACTGTACGTTTGTTATGTCAACATTGTAAACCTTGATTACATGTCAAGTCGGTACGCACCTTGTCCCTAACTTCTGATGGTACACTATCTTAACTGTACGTTTGTTATGTCAACATTGTAAACCTTGATTACATGTCAAGTCGGTACGCACCTTGTCCCTAACTTCTGATGGTACACTATCTTAACTGTACGTTTGTTATGTCAACATTGTAAACCTTGATTACATGTCAAGTCGGTACGCACCTTGTCCCGAACTTCTGATGGTACACTATCTTAACTGTACGTTTGTTATGTCAACATTGTAAACCTTGATTACATGTCAAGTCGGTACGCACCTTGTCCCGAACTTCTGATGGTACACTATCTTAACTGTACGTTTGTTATGTCAACATTGTAAACCTTGATTACATGTCAAGTCGGTACGCACCTTGTCCCGAACTTCTGATGGTACACTATCTTAACTGTACGTTTGTTATGTCAACATTGTAAACCTTGATTACATGTCAAGTCGGTACGCACCTTGTCCCTAACTTCTGATGGTACACTATCTTAACTGTACGTTTGTTATGTCAACATTGTAAACCTTGATTACATGTCAAGTCGGTACGCACCTTGTCCCGAACTTCTGATGGTACACTATCTTAACTGTACGTTTGTTATGTCAACATTGTAAACCTTGATTACATGTCAAGTCGGTACGCACCTTGTCCCTAACTTCTGATGGTACACTATCTTAACTGTACGTTTGTTATGTCAACATTGTAAACCTTGATTACATGTCAAGTCGGTACGCACCTTGTCCCTAACTTCTGATGGTACACTATCTTAACTGTACGTTTGTTATGTCAACATTGTAAACCTTGATTACATGTCAAGTCGGTACGCACCTTGTCCCGAACTTCTGATGGTACACTATCTTAACTGTACGTTTGTTATGTCAACATTGTAAACCTTGATTACATGTCAAGTCGGTACGCACCTTGTCCCGAACTTCTGATGGTACACTATCTTAACTGTACGTTTGTTATGTCAACATTGTAAACCTTGATTACATGTCAAGTCGGTACGCACCTTGTCCCGAACTTCTGATGGTACACTATCTTAACTGTACGTTTGTTATGTCAACATTGTAAACCTTGATTACATGTCAAGTCGGTACGCACCTTGTCCCGAACTTCTGATGGTACACTATCTTAACTGTACGTTTGTTATGTCAATATTGTAAACCTTGATTACATGTCAAGTCGGTACGCACCTTGTCCCGAACTTCTGATGGTACACTATCTTAACTGTACGTTTGTTATGTCAACATTGTAAACCTTGATTACATGTCAAGTCGGTACGCACCTTGTCCCTAACTTCTGATGGTACACTATCTTAACTGTACGTTTGTTATGTCAATATTGTAAACCTTGATTACATGTCAAGTCGGTACGCACCTTGTCCCTAACTTCTGATGGTACACTATCTTAACTGTACGTTTGTTATGTCAACATTGTAAACCTTGATTACATGTCAAGTCGGTACGCACCTTGTCCCGAACTTCTGATGGTACACTATCTTAACTGTACGTTTGTTATGTCAACATTGTAAACCTTGATTACATGTCAAGTCGGTACGCACCTTGTCCCTAACTTCTGATGGTACACTATCTTAACTGTACGTTTGTTATGTCAACATTGTAAACCTTGATTACATGTCAAGTCGGTACGCACCTTGTCCCGAACTTCTGATGGTACACTATCTTAACTGTACGTTTGTTATGTCAACATTGTAAACCTTGATTACACGTCAAGTCGGTACGCACCTTGTCCCGAACTTCTGATGGTACACTATCTTAACTGTACGTTTGTTATGTCAACATTGTAAACCTTGATTACATGTCAAGTCGGTACGCACCTTGTCCCGAACTTCTGATGGTACACTATCTTAACTGTACGTTTGTTATGTCAACATTGTAAACCTTGATTACATGTCAAGTCGGTACGCACCTTGTCCCGAACTTCTGATGGTACACTATCTTAACTGTACGTTTGTTATGTCAACATTGTAAACCTTGATTACATGTCAAGTCGGTACGCACCTTGTCCCGAACTTCTGATGGTACACTATCTTAACTGTACGTTTGTTATGTCAACATTGTAAACCTTGATTACATGTCAAGTCGGTACGCACCTTGTCCCGAACTTCTGATGGTACACTATCTTAACTGTACGTTTGTTATGTCAACATTGTAAACCTTGATTACATGTCAAGTCGGTACGCACCTTGTCCCTAACTTCTGATGGTACACTATCTTAACTGTACGTTTGTTATGTCAATATTGTAAACATTGATTACATGTCAAGTCGGTACGCACCTTGTCCCGAACTTCTGATGGTACACTATCTTAACTGTACGTTTGTTATGTCAACATTGTAAACCTTGATTACATGTCAAGTCGGTACGCACCTTGTCCCTAACTTCTGATGGTACACTATCTTAGCTGTACGTTTGTTATGTCAACATTGTAAACCTTGATTACATGTCAAGTCGGTACGCACCTTGTCCCTAACTTCTGATGGTACACTATCTTAACTGTACGTTTGTTATGTCAATATTGTAAACCTTGATTACATGTCAAGTCGGTACGCACCTTGTCCCTTACTTCTGATGGTACACTATCTTAGCTGTACGTTTGTTATGTCAATATTGTAAACCTTGATTACATGTCAAGTCGGTACGCACCTTGTCCCTAACTTCTGATGGTACACTATCTTAGCTGTACGTTTGTTATGTCAACATTGTAAACCTTGATTACATGTCAAGTCGGTACGCACCTTGTCCCTAACTTCTGATGGTACACTATCTTAGCTGTACGTTTGTTATGTCAATATTGTAAACCTTGATTACATGTCAAGTCGGTACGCACCTTGTCCCTAACTTCTGATGGTACACTATCTTAGCTGTACGTTTGTTATGTCAATATTGTAAACCTTGATTACATGTCAAGTCGGTACGCACCTTGTCCCTAACTTCTGATGGTACACTATCTTAGCTGTACGTTTGTTATGTCAACATTGTAAACCTTGATTACATGTCAAGTCGGTACGCACCTTGTCCCGAACTTCTGATGGTACACTATCTTAGCTGTACGTTTGTTATGTCAATATTGTAAACCTTGATTACATGTCAAGTCGGTACGCACCTTGTCCCTAACTTCTGATGGTACACTATCTTAGCTGTACGTTTGTTATGTCAATATTGTAAACCTTGATTACATGTCAAGTCGGTACGCACCTTGTCCCTAACTTCTGATGGTACACTATCTTAGCTGTACGTTTGTTATGTCAACATTGTAAACCTTGATTACATGTCAAGTCGGTACGCACCTTGTCCCGAACTTCTGATGGTACACTATCTTAGCTGTACGTTTGTTATGTCAATATTGTAAACCTTGATTACATGTCAAGTCGGTACGCACCTTGTCCCTAACTTCTGATGGTACACTATCTTAACTGTACGTTTGTTATGTCAACATTGTAAACCTTGATTACATGTCAAGTCGGTACGCACCTTGTCCCTAACTTCTGATGGTACACTATCTTAACTGTACGTTTGTTATGTCAATATTGTAAACCTTGATTACATGTCAAGTCGGTACGCACCTTGTCCCTAACTTCTGATGGTACACTATCTTAACTGTACGTTTGTTATGTCAACATTGTAAACCTTGATTACATGTCAAGTCGGTACGCACCTTGTCCCTAACTTCTGATGGTACACTATCTTAGCTGTACGTTTGTTATGTCAACATTGTAAACCTTGATTACATGTCAAGTCGGTACGCACCTTGTCCCTAACTTCTGATGGTACACTATCTTAACTGTACGTTTGTTATGTCAATATTGTAAACCTTGATTACATGTCAAGTCGGTACGCACCTTGTCCCTAACTTCTGATGGTACACTATCTTAACTGTACGTTTGTTATGTCAACATTGTAAACCTTGATTACATGTCAAGTCGGTACGCACCTTGTCCCTAACTTCTGATGGTACACTATCTTAGCTGTACGTTTGTTATGTCAACATTGTAAACCTTGATTACATGTCAAGTCGGTACGCACCTTGTCCCTAACTTCTGATGGTACACTATCTTAACTGTACGTTTGTTATGTCAACATTGTAAACCTTGATTACATGTCAAGTCGGTACGCACCTTGTCCCTAACTTCTGATGGTACACTATCTTAACTGTACGTTTGTTATGTCAATATTGTAAACCTTGATTACATGTCAAGTCGGTACGCACCTTGTCCCTAACTTCTGATGGTACACTATCTTAACTGTACGTTTGTTATGTCAACATTGTAAACCTTGATTACATGTCAAGTCGGTACGCACCTTGTCCCTAACTTCTGATGGTACACTATCTTAGCTGTACGTTTGTTATGTCAACATTGTAAACCTTGATTACATGTCAAGTCGGTACGCACCTTGTCCCGAACTTCTGATGGTACACTATCTTAGCTGTACGTTTGTTATGTCAACATTGTAAACCTTGATTACATGTCAAGTCGGTACGCACCTTGTCCCGAACTTCTGATGGTACACTATCTTAGCTGTACGTTTGTTATGTCAACATTGTAAACCTTGATTACATGTCAAGTCGGTACGCACCTTGTCCCGAACTTCTGATGGTACACTATCTTAGCTGTACGTTTGTTATGTCAACATTGTAAACCTTGATTACATGTCAAGTCGGTACGCACCTTGTCCCTAACTTCTGATGGTACACTATCTTAGCTGTACGTTTGTTATGTCAATATTGTAAACCTTGATTACATGTCAAGTCGGTACGCACCTTGTCCCTAACTTCTGATGGTACACTATCTTAGCTGTACGTTTGTTATGTCAACATTGTAAACCTTGATTACATGTCAAGTCGGTACGCACCTTGTCCCGAACTTCTTATGGTACACTATCTTAGCTGTACGTTTGTTATGTCAACATTGTAAACCTTGATTACATGTCAAGTCGGTACGCACCTTGTCCCTAACTTCTGATGGTACACTATCTTAGCTGTACGTTTGTTATGTCAATATTGTAAACCTTGATTACATGTCAAGTCGGTACGCACCTTGTCCCTAACTTCTGATGGTACACTATCTTAGCTGTACGTTTGTTATGTCAATATTGTAAACCTTGATTACATGTCAAGTCGGTACGCACCTTGTCCCTAACTTCTGATGGTACACTATCTTAACTGTACGTTTGTTATGTCAATATTGTAAACCTTGATTACATGTCAAGTCGGTACGCACCTTGTCCCGAACTTCTGATGGTACACTATCTTAGCTGTACGTTTGTTATGTCAATATTGTAAACCTTGATTACATGTCAAGTCGGTACGCACCTTGTCCCGAACTTCTGATGGTACACTATCTTAGCTGTACGTTTGTTATGTCAACATTGTAAACCTTGATTACATGTCAAGTCGGTACGCACCTTGTCCCTAACTTCTGATGGTACACTATCTTAACTGTACGTTTGTTATGTCAACATTGTAAACCTTGATTACATGTCAAGTCGGTACGCACCTTGTCCCTAACTTCTGATGGTACACTATCTTAGCTGTACGTTTGTTATGTCAATATTGTAAACCTTGATTACATGTCAAGTCGGTACGCACCTTGTCCCTAACTTCTGATGGTACACTATCTTAGCTGTACGTTTGTTATGTCAATATTGTAAACCTTGATTACATGTCAAGTCGGTACGCACCTTGTCCCTAACTTCTGATGGTACACTATCTTAACTGTACGTTTGTTATGTCAATATTGTAAACCTTGATTACATGTCAAGTCGGTACGCACCTTGTCCCGAACTTCTGATGGTACACTATCTTAGCTGTACGTTTGTTATGTCAATATTGTAAACCTTGATTACATGTCAAGTCGGTACGCACCTTGTCCCTAACTTCTGATGGTACACTATCTTAACTGTACGTTTGTTATGTCAATATTGTAAACCTTGATTACATGTCAAGTCGGTACGCACCTTGTCCCGAACTTCTGATGGTACACTATCTTAGCTGTACGTTTGTTATGTCAATATTGTAAACCTTGATTACATGTCAAGTCGGTACGCACCTTGTCCCTAACTTCTGATGGTACACTATCTTAACTGTACGTTTGTTATGTCAATATTGTAAACCTTGATTACATGTCAAGTCGGTACGCACCTTGTCCCGAACTTCTGATGGTACACTATCTTAACTGTACGTTTGTTATGTCAATATTGTAAACCTTGATTACATGTCAAGTCGGTACGCACCTTGTCCCTAACTTCTGATGGTACACTATCTTAGCTGTACGTTTGTTATGTCAATATTGTAAACCTTGATTACATGTCAAGTCGGTACGCACCTTGTCCCTAACTTCTGATGGTACACTATCTTAGCTGTACGTTTGTTATGTCAATATTGTAAACCTTGATTACATGTCAAGTCGGTACGCACCTTGTCCCTAACTTCTGATGGTACACTATCTTAGCTGTACGTTTGTTATGTCAATATTGTAAACCTTGATTACATGTCAAGTCGGTACGCACCTTGTCCCTAACTTCTGATGGTACACTATCTTAGCTGTACGTTTGTTATGTCAATATTGTAAACCTTGATTACATGTCAAGTCGGTACGCACCTTGTCCCAAACTTCTGATGGTACACTATCTTAACTGTACGTTTGTTATGTCAATATTGTAAACCTTGATTACATGTCAAGTCGGTACGCACCTTGTCCCAAACTTCTGATGGTACACTATCTTAACTGTACGTTTGTTATGTCAATATTGTAAACCTTGATTACATGTCAAGTCGGTACGCACCTTGTCCCTAACTTCTGATGGTACACTATCTTAGCTGTACGTTTGTTATGTCAATATTGTAAACCTTGATTACATGTCAAGTCGGTACGCACCTTGTCCCGAACTTCTGATGGTACACTATCTTAGCTGTACGTTTGTTATGTCAATATTGTAAACCTTGATTACATGTCAAGTCGGTACGCACCTTGTCCCGAACTTCTGATGGTACACTATCTTAGCTGTACGTTTGTTATGTCAATATTGTAAACCTTGATTACATGTCAAGTCGGTACGCACCTTGTCCCTAACTTCTGATGGTACACTATCTTAGCTGTACTTTTATTATGTCAATATTGTAAACCTTGATTACATGTCAAGTCGGTACGCACCTTGTCCCTAACTTCTGATGGTACACTATCTTAACTGTACGTTTGTTATGTCAATATTGTAAACCTTGATTACATGTCAAGTCGGTACGCACCTTGTCCCTAACTTCTGATGGTACACTATCTTAACTGTACGTTTGTTATGTCAATATTGTAAACCTTGATTACATGTCAAGTCGGTACGCACCTTGTCCCTAACTTCTGATGGTACACTATCTTAACTGTACGTTTGTTATGTCAACATTGTAAACCTTGATTACATGTCAAGTCGGTACGCACCTTGTCCCTAACTTCTGATGGTACACTATCTTAGCTGTACGTTTGTTATGTCAACATTGTAAACCTTGATTACATGTCAAGTCGGTACGCACCTTGTCCCGAACTTCTGATGGTACACTATCTTAACTGTACGTTTGTTATGTCAACATTGTAAACCTTGATTACATGTCAAGTCGGTACGCACCTTGTCCCGAACTTCTGATGGTACACTATCTTAGCTGTACGTTTGTTATGTCAACATTGTAAACCTTGATTACATGTCAAGTCGGTACGCACCTTGTCCCGAACTTCTGATGGTACACTATCTTAGCTGTACGTTTGTTATGTCAACATTGTAAACCTTGATTACATGTCAAGTCGGTACGCACCTTGTCCCTAACTTCTGATGGTACACTATCTTAGCTGTACGTTTGTTATGTCAATATTGTAAACCTTGATTACATGTCAAGTCGGTACGCACCTTGTCCCGAACTTCTGATGGTACACTATCTTAGCTGTACGTTTGTTATGTCAATATTGTAAACCTTGATTACATGTCAAGTCGGTACGCACCTTGTCCCGAACTTCTGATGGTACACTATCTTAGCTGTACGTTTGTTATGTCAACATTGTAAACCTTGATTACATGTCAAGTCGGTACGCACCTTGTCCCTAACTTCTGATGGTACACTATCTTAGCTGTACGTTTGTTATGTCAATATTGTAAACCTTGATTACATGTCAAGTCGGTACGCACCTTGTCCCTAACTTCTGATGGTACACTATCTTAGCTGTACGTTTGTTATGTCAATATTGTAAACCTTGATTACATGTCAAGTCGGTACGCACCTTGTCCCTAACTTCTGATGGTACACTATCTTAACTGTACGTTTGTTATGTCAATATTGTAAACCTTGATTACATGTCAAGTCGGTACGCACCTTGTCCCGAACTTCTGATGGTACACTATCTTAGCTGTACGTTTGTTATGTCAATATTGTAAACCTTGATTACATGTCAAGTCGGTACGCACCTTGTCCCGAACTTCTGATGGTACACTATCTTAGCTGTACGTTTGTTATGTCAACATTGTAAACCTTGATTACATGTCAAGTCGGTACGCACCTTGTCCCTAACTTCTGATGGTACACTATCTTAACTGTACGTTTGTTATGTCAACATTGTAAACCTTGATTACATGTCAAGTCGGTACGCACCTTGTCCCTAACTTCTGATGGTACACTATCTTAGCTGTACGTTTGTTATGTCAATATTGTAAACCTTGATTACATGTCAAGTCGGTACGCACCTTGTCCCTAACTTCTGATGGTACACTATCTTAGCTGTACGTTTGTTATGTCAATATTGTAAACCTTGATTACATGTCAAGTCGGTACGCACCTTGTCCCTAACTTCTGATGGTACACTATCTTAACTGTACGTTTGTTATGTCAATATTGTAAACCTTGATTACATGTCAAGTCGGTACGCACCTTGTCCCGAACTTCTGATGGTACACTATCTTAGCTGTACGTTTGTTATGTCAATATTGTAAACCTTGATTACATGTCAAGTCGGTACGCACCTTGTCCCTAACTTCTGATGGTACACTATCTTAACTGTACGTTTGTTATGTCAATATTGTAAACCTTGATTACATGTCAAGTCGGTACGCACCTTGTCCCGAACTTCTGATGGTACACTATCTTAGCTGTACGTTTGTTATGTCAATATTGTAAACCTTGATTACATGTCAAGTCGGTACGCACCTTGTCCCTAACTTCTGATGGTACACTATCTTAACTGTACGTTTGTTATGTCAATATTGTAAACCTTGATTACATGTCAAGTCGGTACGCACCTTGTCCCGAACTTCTGATGGTACACTATCTTAACTGTACGTTTGTTATGTCAATATTGTAAACCTTGATTACATGTCAAGTCGGTACGCACCTTGTCCCTAACTTCTGATGGTACACTATCTTAGCTGTACGTTTGTTATGTCAATATTGTAAACCTTGATTACATGTCAAGTCGGTACGCACCTTGTCCCTGACTTCTGATGGTACACTATCTTAGCTGTACGTTTGTTATGTCAATATTGTAAACCTTGATTACATGTCAAGTCGGTACGCACCTTGTCCCTAACTTCTGATGGTACACTATCTTAGCTGTACGTTTGTTATGTCAATATTGTAAACCTTGATTACATGTCAAGTCGGTACGCACCTTGTCCCTAACTTCTGATGGTACACTATCTTAGCTGTACGTTTGTTATGTCAATATTGTAAACCTTGATTACATGTCAAGTCGGTACGCACCTTGTCCCAAACTTCTGATGGTACACTATCTTAACTGTACGTTTGTTATGTCAATATTGTAAACCTTGATTACATGTCAAGTCGGTACGCACCTTGTCCCGAACTTCTGATGGTACACTATCTTAGCTGTACGTTTGTTATGTCAATATTGTAAACCTTGATTACATGTCAAGTCGGTACGCACCTTGTCCCTAACTTCTGATGGTACACTATCTTAGCTGTACGTTTGTTATGTCAATATTGTAAACCTTGATTACATGTCAAGTCGGTACGCACCTTGTCCCTAACTTCTGATGGTACACTATCTTAGCTGTACGTTTGTTATGTCAATATTGTAAACCTTGATTACATGTCAAGTCGGTACGCACCTTGTCCCAAACTTCTGATGGTACACTATCTTAACTGTACGTTTGTTATGTCAATATTGTAAACCTTGATTACATGTCAAGTCGGTACGCACCTTGTCCCAAACTTCTGATGGTACACTATCTTAACTGTACGTTTGTTATGTCAATATTGTAAACCTTGATTACATGTCAAGTCGGTACGCACCTTGTCCCTAACTTCTGATGGTACACTATCTTAGCTGTACGTTTGTTATGTCAATATTGTAAACCTTGATTACATGTCAAGTCGGTACGCACCTTGTCCCGAACTTCTGATGGTACACTATCTTAGCTGTACGTTTGTTATGTCAATATTGTAAACCTTGATTACATGTCAAGTCGGTACGCACCTTGTCCCGAACTTCTGATGGTACACTATCTTAGCTGTACGTTTGTTATGTCAATATTGTAAACCTTGATTACATGTCAAGTCGGTACGCACCTTGTCCCTAACTTCTGATGGTACACTATCTTAGCTGTACGTTTGTTATGTCAATATTGTAAACCTTGATTACATGTCAAGTCGGTACGCACCTTGTCCCTAACTTCTGATGGTACACTATCTTAACTGTACGTTTGTTATGTCAATATTGTAAACCTTGATTACATGTCAAGTCGGTACGCACCTTGTCCCTAACTTCTGATGGTACACTATCTTAACTGTACGTTTGTTATGTCAATATTGTAAACCTTGATTACATGTCAAGTCGGTACGCACCTTGTCCCTAACTTCTGATGGTACACTATCTTAACTGTACGTTTGTTATGTCAACATTGTAAACCTTGATTACATGTCAAGTCGGTACGCACCTTGTCCCTAACTTCTGATGGTACACTATCTTAGCTGTACGTTTGTTATGTCAACATTGTAAACCTTGATTACATGTCAAGTCGGTACGCACCTTGTCCCGAACTTCTGATGGTACACTATCTTAGCTGTACGTTTGTTATGTCAACATTGTAAACCTTGATTACATGTCAAGTCGGTACGCACCTTGTCCCGAACTTCTGATGGTACACTATCTTAGCTGTACGTTTGTTATGTCAACATTGTAAACCTTGATTACATGTCAAGTCGGTACGCACCTTGTCCCGAACTTCTGATGGTACACTATCTTAGCTGTACGTTTGTTATGTCAACATTGTAAACCTTGATTACATGTCAAGTCGGTACGCACCTTGTCCCTAACTTCTGATGGTACACTATCTTAGCTGTACGTTTGTTATGTCAATATTGTAAACCTTGATTACATGTCAAGTCGGTACGCACCTTGTCCCTAACTTCTGATGGTACACTATCTTAGCTGTACGTTTGTTATGTCAACATTGTAAACCTTGATTACATGTCAAGTCGGTACGCACCTTGTCCCGAACTTCTGATGGTACACTATCTTAGCTGTACGTTTGTTATGTCAACATTGTAAACCTTGATTACATGTCAAGTCGGTACGCACCTTGTCCCTAACTTCTGATGGTACACTATCTTAGCTGTACGTTTGTTATGTCAATATTGTAAACCTTGATTACATGTCAAGTCGGTACGCACCTTGTCCCTAACTTCTGATGGTACACTATCTTAGCTGTACGTTTGTTATGTCAATATTGTAAACCTTGATTACATGTCAAGTCGGTACGCACCTTGTCCCTAACTTCTGATGGTACACTATCTTAACTGTACGTTTGTTATGTCAATATTGTAAACCTTGATTACATGTCAAGTCGGTACGCACCTTGTCCCGAACTTCTGATGGTACACTATCTTAGCTGTACGTTTGTTATGTCAATATTGTAAACCTTGATTACATGTCAAGTCGGTACGCACCTTGTCCCGAACTTCTGATGGTACACTATCTTAGCTGTACGTTTGTTATGTCAACATTGTAAACCTTGATTACATGTCAAGTCGGTACGCACCTTGTCCCTAACTTCTGATGGTACACTATCTTAACTGTACGTTTGTTATGTCAACATTGTAAACCTTGATTACATGTCAAGTCGGTACGCACCTTGTCCCTAACTTCTGATGGTACACTATCTTAGCTGTACGTTTGTTATGTCAATATTGTAAACCTTGATTACATGTCAAGTCGGTACGCACCTTGTCCCTAACTTCTGATGGTACACTATCTTAGCTGTACGTTTGTTATGTCAATATTGTAAACCTTGATTACATGTCAAGTCGGTACGCACCTTGTCCCTAACTTCTGATGGTACACTATCTTAACTGTACGTTTGTTATGTCAATATTGTAAACCTTGATTACATGTCAAGTCGGTACGCACCTTGTCCCGAACTTCTGATGGTACACTATCTTAGCTGTACGTTTGTTATGTCAATATTGTAAACCTTGATTACATGTCAAGTCGGTACGCACCTTGTCCCTAACTTCTGATGGTACACTATCTTAACTGTACGTTTGTTATGTCAATATTGTAAACCTTGATTACATGTCAAGTCGGTACGCACCTTGTCCCGAACTTCTGATGGTACACTATCTTAGCTGTACGTTTGTTATGTCAATATTGTAAACCTTGATTACATGTCAAGTCGGTACGCACCTTGTCCCTAACTTCTGATGGTACACTATCTTAACTGTACGTTTGTTATGTCAATATTGTAAACCTTGATTACATGTCAAGTCGGTACGCACCTTGTCCCGAACTTCTGATGGTACACTATCTTAACTGTACGTTTGTTATGTCAATATTGTAAACCTTGATTACATGTCAAGTCGGTACGCACCTTGTCCCTAACTTCTGATGGTACACTATCTTAGCTGTACGTTTGTTATGTCAATATTGTAAACCTTGATTACATGTCAAGTCGGTACGCACCTTGTCCCTAACTTCTGATGGTACACTATCTTAGCTGTACGTTTGTTATGTCAATATTGTAAACCTTGATTACATGTCAAGTCGGTACGCACCTTGTCCCTAACTTCTGATGGTACACTATCTTAGCTGTACGTTTGTTATGTCAATATTGTAAACCTTGATTACATGTCAAGTCGGTACGCACCTTGTCCCGAACTTCTGATGGTACACTATCTTAGCTGTACGTTTGTTATGTCAATATTGTAAACCTTGATTACATGTCAAGTCGGTACGCACCTTGTCCCAAACTTCTGATGGTACACTATCTTAACTGTACGTTTGTTATGTCAATATTGTAAACCTTGATTACATGTCAAGTCGGTACGCACCTTGTCCCGAACTTCTGATGGTACACTATCTTAGCTGTACGTTTGTTATGTCAATATTGTAAACCTTGATTACATGTCAAGTCGGTACGCACCTTGTCCCTAACTTCTGATGGTACACTATCTTAACTGTACGTTTGTTATGTCAATATTGTAAACCTTGATTACATGTCAAGTCGGTACGCACCTTGTCCCTAACTTCTGATGGTACACTATCTTAGCTGTACGTTTGTTATGTCAATATTGTAAACCTTGATTACATGTCAAGTCGGTACGCACCTTGTCCCTAACTTCTGATGGTACACTATCTTAGCTGTACGTTTGTTATGTCAATATTGTAAACCTTGATTACATGTCAAGTCGGTACGCACCTTGTCCCTAACTTCTGATGGTACACTATCTTAACTGTACGTTTGTTATGTCAATATTGTAAACCTTGATTACATGTCAAGTCGGTACGCACCTTGTCCCTAACTTCTGATGGTACACTATCTTAACTGTACGTTTGTTATGTCAATATTGTAAACCTTGATTACATGTCAAGTCGGTACGCACCTTGTCCCGAACTTCTGATGGTACACTATCTTAACTGTACGTTTGTTATGTCAATATTGTAAACCTTGATTACATGTCAAGTCGGTACGCACCTTGTCCCTAACTTCTGATGGTACACTATCTTAACTGTACGTTTGTTATGTCAATATTGTAAACCTTGATTACATGTCAAGTCGGTACGCACCTTGTCCCTAACTTCTGATGGTACACTATCTTAACTGTACGTTTGTTATGTCAATATTGTAAACCTTGATTACATGTCAAGTCGGTACGCACCTTGTCCCTAACTTCTGATGGTACACTATCTTAACTGTACGTTTGTTATGTCAATATTGTAAACCTTGATTACATGTCAAGTCGGTACGCACCTTGTCCCTAACTTCTGATGGTACACTATCTTAACTGTACGTTTGTTATGTCAATATTGTTAACCTTGATTACATGTCAAGTCGGTACGCACCTTGTCCCTAACTTCTGATGGTACACTATCTTAACTGTACGTTTGTTATGTCAACATTGTAAACCTTGATTACATGTCAAGTCGGTACGCACCTTGTCCCTAACTTCTGATGGTACACTATCTTAGCTGTACGTTTGTTATGTCAATATTGTAAACCTTGATTACATGTCAAGTCGGTACGCACCTTGTCCCTAACTTCTGATGGTACACTATCTTAGCTGTACGTTTGTTATGTCAATATTGTAAACCTTGATTACATGTCAAGTCGGTACGCACCTTGTCCCTAACTTCTGATGGTACACTATCTTAACTGTACGTTTGTTATGTCAATATTGTAAACCTTGATTACATGTCAAGTCGGTACGCACCTTGTCCCGAACTTCTGATGGTACACTATCTTAGCTGTACGTTTGTTATGTCAATATTGTAAACCTTGATTACATGTCAAGTCGGTACGCACCTTGTCCCTAACTTCTGATGGTACACTATCTTAACTGTACGTTTGTTATGTCAATATTGTAAACCTTGATTACATGTCAAGTCGGTACGCACCTTGTCCCGAACTTCTGATGGTACACTATCTTAGCTGTACGTTTGTTATGTCAATATTGTAAACCTTGATTACATGTCAAGTCGGTACGCACCTTGTCCCTAACTTCTGATGGTACACTATCTTAACTGTACGTTTGTTATGTCAATATTGTAAACCTTGATTACATGTCAAGTCGGTACGCACCTTGTCCCGAACTTCTGATGGTACACTATCTTAACTGTACGTTTGTTATGTCAATATTGTAAACCTTGATTACATGTCAAGTCGGTACGCACCTTGTCCCTAACTTCTGATGGTACACTATCTTAGCTGTACGTTTGTTATGTCAATATTGTAAACCTTGATTACATGTCAAGTCGGTACGCACCTTGTCCCTAACTTCTGATGGTACACTATCTTAGCTGTACGTTTGTTATGTCAATATTGTAAACCTTGATTACATGTCAAGTCGGTACGCACCTTGTCCCTAACTTCTGATGGTACACTATCTTAGCTGTACGTTTGTTATGTCAATATTGTAAACCTTGATTACATGTCAAGTCGGTACGCACCTTGTCCCTAACTTCTGATGGTACACTATCTTAGCTGTACGTTTGTTATGTCAATATTGTAAACCTTGATTACATGTCAAGTCGGTACGCACCTTGTCCCAAACTTCTGATGGTACACTATCTTAACTGTACGTTTGTTATGTCAATATTGTAAACCTTGATTACATGTCAAGTCGGTACGCACCTTGTCCCGAACTTCTGATGGTACACTATCTTAGCTGTACGTTTGTTATGTCAATATTGTAAACCTTGATTACATGTCAAGTCGGTACGCACCTTGTCCCTAACTTCTGATGGTACACTATCTTAACTGTACGTTTGTTATGTCAATATTGTAAACCTTGATTACATGTCAAGTCGGTATGCACCTTGTCCCTAACTTCTGATGGTACACTATCTTAGCTGTACGTTTGTTATGTCAATATTGTAAACCTTGATTACATGTCAAGTCGGTACGCACCTTGTCCCTAACTTCTGATGGTACACTATCTTAGCTGTACGTTTGTTATGTCAATATTGTAAACCTTGATTACATGTCAAGTCGGTACGCACCTTGTCCCTAACTTCTGATGGTACACTATCTTAACTGTACGTTTGTTATGTCAATATTGTAAACCTTGATTACATGTCAAGTCGGTACGCACCTTGTCCCTAACTTCTGATGGTACACTATCTTAGCTGTACGTTTGTTATGTCAATATTGTAAACCTTGATTACATGTCAAGTCGGTACGCACCTTGTCCCTAACTTCTGATGGTACACTATCTTAGCTGTACGTTTGTTATGTCAATATTGTAAACCTTGATTACATGTCAAGTCGGTACGCACCTTGTCCCTAACTTCTGATGGTACACTATCTTAGCTGTACGTTTGTTATGTCAATATTGTAAACCTTGATTACATGTCAAGTCGGTACGCACCTTGTCCCTAACTTCTGATGGTACACTATCTTAACTGTACGTTTGTTATGTCAACATTGTAAACCTTGATTACATGTCAAGTCGGTACGCACCTTGTCCCGAACTTCTGATGGTACACTATCTTAGCTGTACGTTTGTTATGTCAATATTGTAAACCTTGATTACATGTCAAGTCGGTACGCACCTTGTCCCTAACTTCTGATGGTACACTATCTTAGCTGTACGTTTGTTATGTCAATATTGTAAACCTTGATTACATGTCAAGTCGGTACGCACCTTGTCCCTAACTTCTGATGGTACACTATCTTAACTGTACGTTTGTTATGTCAATATTGTAAACCTTGATTACATGTCAAGTCGGTACGCACCTTGTCCCTAACTTCTGATGGTACACTATCTTAACTGTACGTTTGTTATGTCAATATTGTAAACCTTGATTACATGTCAAGTCGGTACGCACCTTGTCCCAAACTTCTGATGGTACACTATCTTAACTGTACGTTTGTTATGTCAACATTGTAAACCTTGATTACATGTCAAGTCGGTACGCACCTTGTCCCTAACTTCTGATGGTACACTATCTTAGCTGTACGTTTGTTATGTCAACATTGTAAACCTTGATTACATGTCAAGTCGGTACGCACCTTGTCCCGAACTTCTGATGGTACACTATCTTAGCTGTACGTTTGTTATGTCAACATTGTAAACCTTGATTACATGTCAAGTCGGTACGCACCTTGTCCCGAACTTCTGATGGTACACTATCTTAACTGTACGTTTGTTATGTCAACATTGTAAACCTTGATTACATGTCAAGTCGGTACGCACCTTGTCCCGAACTTCTGATGGTACACTATCTTAGCTGTACGTTTGTTATGTCAACATTGTAAACCTTGATTACATGTCAAGTCGGTACGCACCTTGTCCCTAACTTCTGATGGTACACTATCTTAGCTGTACGTTTGTTATGTCAATATTGTAAACCTTGATTACATGTCAAGTCGGTACGCACCTTGTCCCTAACTTCTGATGGTACACTATCTTAGCTGTACGTTTGTTATGTCAACATTGTAAACCTTGATTACATGTCAAGTCGGTACGCACCTTGTCCCGAACTTCTGATGGTACACTATCTTAGCTGTACGTTTGTTATGTCAACATTGTAAACCTTGATTACATGTCAAGTCGGTACGCACCTTGTCCCTAACTTCTGATGGTACACTATCTTAGCTGTACGTTTGTTATGTCAATATTGTAAACCTTGATTACATGTCAAGTCGGTACGCACCTTGTCCCTAACTTCTGATGGTACACTATCTTAGCTGTACGTTTGTTATGTCAATATTGTAAACCTTGATTACATGTCAAGTCGGTACGCACCTTGTCCCTAACTTCTGATGGTACACTATCTTAACTGTACGTTTGTTATGTCAATATTGTAAACCTTGATTACATGTCAAGTCGGTACGCACCTTGTCCCGAACTTCTGATGGTACACTATCTTAGCTGTACGTTTGTTATGTCAATATTGTAAACCTTGATTACATGTCAAGTCGGTACGCACCTTGTCCCAAACTTCTGATGGTACACTATCTTAACTGTACGTTTGTTATGTCAATATTGTAAACCTTGATTACATGTCAAGTCGGTACGCACCTTGTCCCAAACTTCTGATGGTACACTATCTTAACTGTACGTTTGTTATGTCAATATTGTAAACCTTGATTACATGTCAAGTCGGTACGCACCTTGTCCCTAACTTCTGATGGTACACTATCTTAGCTGTACGTTTGTTATGTCAATATTGTAAACCTTGATTACATGTCAAGTCGGTACGCACCTTGTCCCAAACTTCTGATGGTACACTATCTTAGCTGTACGTTTGTTATGTCAATATTGTAAACCTTGATTACATGTCAAGTCGGTACGCACCTTGTCCCTAACTTCTGATGGTACACTATCTTAACTGTACGTTTGTTATGTCAATATTGTAAACCTTGATTACATGTCAAGTCGGTACGCACCTTGTCCCGAACTTCTGATGGTACACTATCTTAGCTGTACGTTTGTTATGTCAATATTGTAAACCTTGATTACATGTCAAGTCGGTACGCACCTTGTCCCTAACTTCTGATGGTACACTATCTTAACTGTACGTTTGTTATGTCAATATTGTAAACCTTGATTACATGTCAAGTCGGTACGCACCTTGTCCCGAACTTCTGATGGTACACTATCTTAGCTGTACGTTTGTTATGTCAATATTGTAAACCTTGATTACATGTCAAGTCGGTACGCACCTTGTCCCTAACTTCTGATGGTACACTATCTTAACTGTACGTTTGTTATGTCAATATTGTAAACCTTGATTACATGTCAAGTCGGTACGCACCTTGTCCCGAACTTCTGATGGTACACTATCTTAACTGTACGTTTGTTATGTCAATATTGTAAACCTTGATTACATGTCAAGTCGGTACGCACCTTGTCCCTAACTTCTGATGGTACACTATCTTAGCTGTACGTTTGTTATGTCAATATTGTAAACCTTGATTACATGTCAAGTCGGTACGCACCTTGTCCCTAACTTCTGATGGTACACTATCTTAGCTGTACGTTTGTTATGTCAATATTGTAAACCTTGATTACATGTCAAGTCGGTACGCACCTTGTCCCTAACTTCTGATGGTACACTATCTTAGCTGTACGTTTGTTATGTCAATATTGTAAACCTTGATTACATGTCAAGTCGGTACGCACCTTGTCCCTAACTTCTGATGGTACACTATCTTAGCTGTACGTTTGTTATGTCAATATTGTAAACCTTGATTACATGTCAAGTCGGTACGCACCTTGTCCCAAACTTCTGATGGTACACTATCTTAACTGTACGTTTGTTATGTCAATATTGTAAACCTTGATTACATGTCAAGTCGGTACGCACCTTGTCCCTAACTTCTGATGGTACACTATCTTAACTGTACGTTTGTTATGTCAATATTGTAAACCTTGATTACATGTCAAGTCGGTACGCACCTTGTCCCTAACTTCTGATGGTACACTATCTTAGCTGTACGTTTGTTATGTCAATATTGTAAACCTTGATTACATGTCAAGTCGGTACGCACCTTGTCCCTAACTTCTGATGGTACACTATCTTAACTGTACGTTTGTTATGTCAATATTGTAAACCTTGATTACATGTCAAGTCGGTACGCACCTTGTCCCTAACTTCTGATGGTACACTATCTTAGCTGTACGTTTGTTATGTCAATATTGTAAACCTTGATTACATGTCAAGTCGGTACGCACCTTGTCCCGAACTTCTGATGGTACACTATCTTAGCTGTACGTTTGTTATGTCAATATTGTAAACCTTGATTACATGTCAAGTCGGTACGCACCTTGTCCCTAACTTCTGATGGTACACTATCTTAGCTGTACGTTTGTTATGTCAATATTGTAAACCTTGATTACATGTCAAGTCGGTACGCACCTTGTCCCTAACTTCTGATGGTACACTATCTTAACTGTACGTTTGTTATGTCAATATTGTAAACCTTGATTACATGTCAAGTCGGTACGCACCTTGTCCCTAACTTCTGATGGTACACTATCTTAACTGTACGTTTGTTATGTCAATATTGTAAACCTTGATTACATGTCAAGTCGGTACGCACCTTGTCCCTAACTTCTGATGGTACACTATCTTAACTGTACGTTTGTTATGTCAACATTGTAAACCTTGATTACATGTCAAGTCGGTACGCACCTTGTCCCTAACTTCTGATGGTACACTATCTTAGCTGTACGTTTGTTATGTCAACATTGTAAACCTTGATTACATGTCAAGTCGGTACGCACCTTGTCCCGAACTTCTGATGGTACACTATCTTAGCTGTACGTTTGTTATGTCAACATTGTAAACCTTGATTACATGTCAAGTCGGTACGCACCTTGTCCCGAACTTCTGATGGTACACTATCTTAGCTGTACGTTTGTTATGTCAACATTGTAAACCTTGATTACATGTCAAGTCGGTACGCACCTTGTCCCGAACTTCTGATGGTACACTATCTTAGCTGTACGTTTGTTATGTCAACATTGTAAACCTTGATTACATGTCAAGTCGGTACGCACCTTGTCCCTAACTTCTGATGGTACACTATCTTAGCTGTACGTTTGTTATGTCAATATTGTAAACCTTGATTACATGTCAAGTCGGTACGCACCTTGTCCCTAACTTCTGATGGTACACTATCTTAGCTGTACGTTTGTTATGTCAACATTGTAAACCTTGATTACATGTCAAGTCGGTACGCACCTTGTCCCGAACTTCTGATGGTACACTATCTTAGCTGTACGTTTGTTATGTCAACATTGTAAACCTTGATTACATGTCAAGTCGGTACGCACCTTGTCCCTAACTTCTGATGGTACACTATCTTAGCTGTACGTTTGTTATGTCAATATTGTAAACCTTGATTACATGTCAAGTCGGTACGCACCTTGTCCCTAACTTCTGATGGTACACTATCTTAGCTGTACGTTTGTTATGTCAATATTGTAAACCTTGATTACATGTCAAGTCGGTACGCACCTTGTCCCTAACTTCTGATGGTACACTATCTTAACTGTACGTTTGTTATGTCAATATTGTAAACCTTGATTACATGTCAAGTCGGTACGCACCTTGTCCCGAACTTCTGATGGTACACTATCTTAGCTGTACGTTTGTTATGTCAATATTGTAAACCTTGATTACATGTCAAGTCGGTACGCACCTTGTCCCGAACTTCTGATGGTACACTATCTTAGCTGTACGTTTGTTATGTCAATATTGTAAACCTTGATTACATGTCAAGTCGGTACGCACCTTGTCCCGAACTTCTGATGGTACACTATCTTAGCTGTACGTTTGTTATGTCAATATTGTAAACCTTGATTACATGTCAAGTCGGTACGCACCTTGTCCCTAACTTCTGATGGTACACTATCTTAACTGTACGTTTGTTATGTCAATATTGTAAACCTTGATTACATGTCAAGTCGGTACGCACCTTGTCCCTAACTTCTGATGGTACACTATCTTAGCTGTACGTTTGTTATGTCAACATTGTAAACCTTGATTACATGTCAAGTCGGTACGCACCTTGTCCCTAACTTCTGATGGTACACTATCTTAGCTGTACGTTTGTTATGTCAATATTGTAAACCTTGATTACATGTCAAGTCGGTACGCACCTTGTCCCTAACTTCTGATGGTACACTATCTTAACTGTACGTTTGTTATGTCAATATTGTAAACCTTGATTACATGTCAAGTCGGTACGCACCTTGTCCCGAACTTCTGATGGTACACTATCTTAGCTGTACGTTTGTTATGTCAATATTGTAAACCTTGATTACATGTCAAGTCGGTACGCACCTTGTCCCTAACTTCTGATGGTACACTATCTTAACTGTACGTTTGTTATGTCAATATTGTAAACCTTGATTACATGTCAAGTCGGTACGCACCTTGTCCCGAACTTCTGATGGTACACTATCTTAGCTGTACGTTTGTTATGTCAATATTGTAAACCTTGATTACATGTCAAGTCGGTACGCACCTTGTCCCTAACTTCTGATGGTACACTATCTTAACTGTACGTTTGTTATGTCAATATTGTAAACCTTGATTACATGTCAAGTCGGTACGCACCTTGTCCCGAACTTCTGATGGTACACTATCTTAACTGTACGTTTGTTATGTCAATATTGTAAACCTTGATTACATGTCAAGTCGGTACGCACCTTGTCCCTAACTTCTGATGGTACACTATCTTAGCTGTACGTTTGTTATGTCAATATTGTAAACCTTGATTACATGTCAAGTCGGTACGCACCTTGTCCCTAACTTCTGATGGTACACTATCTTAGCTGTACGTTTGTTATGTCAATATTGTAAACCTTGATTACATGTCAAGTCGGTACGCACCTTGTCCCAAACTTCTGATGGTACACTATCTTAACTGTACGTTTGTTATGTCAATATTGTAAACCTTGATTACATGTCAAGTCGGTACGCACCTTGTCCCTAACTTCTGATGGTACACTATCTTAGCTGTACGTTTGTTATGTCAATATTGTAAACCTTGATTACATGTCAAGTCGGTACGCACCTTGTCCCTAACTTCTGATGGTACACTATCTTAGCTGTACGTTTGTTATGTCAATATTGTTAACCTTGATTACATGTCAAGTCGGTACGCACCTTGTCCCTAACTTCTGATGGTACACTATCTTAGCTGTACGTTTGTTATGTCAATATTGTAAACCTTGATTACATGTCAAGTCGGTACGCACCTTGTCCCTAACTTCTGATGGTACACTATCTTAGCTGTACGTTTGTTATGTCAATATTGTAAACCTTGATTACATGTCAAGTCGGTACGCACCTTGTCCCTAACTTCTGATGGTACACTATCTTAACTGTACGTTTGTTATGTCAATATTGTAAACCTTGATTACATGTCAAGTCGGTACGCACCTTGTCCCTAACTTCTGATGGTACACTATCTTAGCTGTACGTTTGTTATGTCAACATTGTAAACCTTGATTACATGTCAAGTCGGTACGCACCTTGTCCCTAACTTCTGATGGTACACTATCTTAGCTGTACGTTTGTTATGTCAATATTGTAAACCTTGATTACATGTCAAGTCGGTACGCACCTTGTCCCTAACTTCTGATGGTACACTATCTTAACTGTACGTTTGTTATGTCAATATTGTAAACCTTGATTACATGTCAAGTCGGTACGCACCTTGTCCCTAACTTCTGATGGTACACTATCTTAGCTGTACGTTTGTTATGTCAACATTGTAAACCTTGATTACATGTCAAGTCGGTACGCACCTTGTCCCTAACTTCTGATGGTACACTATCTTAACTGTACGTTTGTTATGTCAACATTGTAAACCTTGATTACATGTCAAGTCGGTACGCACCTTGTCCCTAACTTCTGATGGTACACTATCTTAACTGTACGTTTGTTATGTCAACATTGTAAACCTTGATTACATGTCAAGTCGGTACGCACCTTGTCCCTAACTTCTGATGGTACACTATCTTAACTGTACGTTTGTTATGTCAATATTGTAAACCTTGATTACATGTCAAGTCGGTACGCACCTTGTCCCTAACTTCTGATGGTACACTATCTTAACTGTACGTTTGTTATGTCAATATTGTAAACCTTGATTACATGTCAAGTCGGTACGCACCTTGTCCCTAACTTCTGATGGTACACTATCTTAACTGTACGTTTGTTATGTCAATATTGTAAACCTTGATTACATGTCAAGTCGGTACGCACCTTGTCCCAAACTTCTGATGGTACACTATCTTAACTGTACGTTTGTTATGTCAATATTGTAAACCTTGATTACATGTCAAGTCGGTACGCACCTTGTCCCTAACTTCTGATGGTACACTATCTTAGCTGTACGTTTGTTATGTCAATATTGTAAACCTTGATTACATGTCAAGTCGGTACGCACCTTGTCCCTAACTTCTGATGGTACACTATCTTAGCTGTACGTTTGTTATGTCAATATTGTAAACCTTGATTACATGTCAAGTCGGTACGCACCTTGTCCCTAACTTCTGATGGTACACTATCTTAGCTGTACGTTTGTTATGTCAATATTGTAAACCTTGATTACATGTCAAGTCGGTACGCACCTTGTCCCTAACTTCTGATGGTACACTATCTTAGCTGTACGTTTGTTATGTCAATATTGTAAACCTTGATTACATGTCAAGTCGGTACGCACCTTGTCCCTAACTTCTGATGGTACACTATCTTAGCTGTACGTTTGTTATGTCAATATTGTAAACCTTGATTACATGTCAAGTCGGTACGCACCTTGTCCCTAACTTCTGATGGTACACTATCTTAGCTGTACGTTTGTTATGTCAACATTGTAAACCTTGATTACATGTCAAGTCGGTACGCACCTTGTCCCGAACTTCTGATGGTACACTATCTTAGCTGTACGTTTGTTATGTCAATATTGTAAACCTTGATTACATGTCAAGTCGGTACGCACCTTGTCCCTAACTTCTGATGGTACACTATCTTAGCTGTACGTTTGTTATGTCAATATTGTAAACCTTGATTACATGTCAAGTCGGTACGCACCTTGTCCCTAACTTCTGATGGTACACTATCTTAGCTGTACGTTTGTTATGTCAACATTGTAAACCTTGATTACATGTCAAGTCGGTACGCACCTTGTCCCGAACTTCTGATGGTACACTATCTTAGCTGTACGTTTGTTATGTCAATATTGTAAACCTTGATTACATGTCAAGTCGGTACGCACCTTGTCCCGAACTTCTGATGGTACACTATCTTAGCTGTACGTTTGTTATGTCAACATTGTAAACCTTGATTACATGTCAAGTCGGTACGCACCTTGTCCCGAACTTCTGATGGTACACTATCTTAACTGTACGTTTGTTATGTCAACATTGTAAACCTTGATTACATGTCAAGTCGGTACGCACCTTGTCCCTAACTTCTGATGGTACACTATCTTAGCTGTACGTTTGTTATGTCAATATTGTAAACCTTGATTACATGTCAAGTCGGTACGCACCTTGTCCCTAACTTCTGATGGTACACTATCTTAGCTGTACGTTTGTTATGTCAATATTGTAAACCTTGATTACATGTCAAGTCGGTACGCACCTTGTCCCTAACTTCTGATGGTACACTATCTTAACTGTACGTTTGTTATGTCAATATTGTAAACCTTGATTACATGTCAAGTCGGTACGCACCTTGTCCCGAACTTCTGATGGTACACTATCTTAGCTGTACGTTTGTTATGTCAATATTGTAAACCTTGATTACATGTCAAGTCGGTACGCACCTTGTCCCTAACTTCTGATGGTACACTATCTTAACTGTACGTTTGTTATGTCAATATTGTAAACCTTGATTACATGTCAAGTCGGTACGCACCTTGTCCCGAACTTCTGATGGTACACTATCTTAGCTGTACGTTTGTTATGTCAATATTGTAAACCTTGATTACATGTCAAGTCGGTACGCACCTTGTCCCTAACTTCTGATGGTACACTATCTTAACTGTACGTTTGTTATGTCAATATTGTAAACCTTGATTACATGTCAAGTCGGTACGCACCTTGTCCCGAACTTCTGATGGTACACTATCTTAACTGTACGTTTGTTATGTCAATATTGTAAACCTTGATTACATGTCAAGTCGGTACGCACCTTGTCCCTAACTTCTGATGGTACACTATCTTAGCTGTACGTTTGTTATGTCAATATTGTAAACCTTGATTACATGTCAAGTCGGTACGCACCTTGTCCCTAACTTCTGATGGTACACTATCTTAGCTGTACGTTTGTTATGTCAATATTGTAAACCTTGATTACATGTCAAGTCGGTACGCACCTTGTCCCTAACTTCTGATGGTACACTATCTTAGCTGTACGTTTGTTATGTCAATATTGTAAACCTTGATTACATGTCAAGTCGGTACGCACCTTGTCCCTAACTTCTGATGGTACACTATCTTAGCTGTACGTTTGTTATGTCAATATTGTAAACCTTGATTACATGTCAAGTCGGTACGCACCTTGTCCCAAACTTCTGATGGTACACTATCTTAACTGTACGTTTGTTATGTCAATATTGTAAACCTTGATTACATGTCAAGTCGGTACGCACCTTGTCCCAAACTTCTGATGGTACACTATCTTAACTGTACGTTTGTTATGTCAATATTGTAAACCTTGATTACATGTCAAGTCGGTACGCACCTTGTCCCTAACTTCTGATGGTACACTATCTTAGCTGTACGTTTGTTATGTCAATATTGTAAACCTTGATTACATGTCAAGTCGGTACGCACCTTGTCCCGAACTTCTGATGGTACACTATCTTAGCTGTACGTTTGTTATGTCAATATTGTAAACCTTGATTACATGTCAAGTCGGTACGCACCTTGTCCCTAACTTCTGATGGTACACTATCTTAGCTGTACGTTTGTTATGTCAATATTGTAAACCTTGATTACATGTCAAGTCGGTACGCACCTTGTCCCTAACTTCTGATGGTACACTATCTTAACTGTACGTTTGTTATGTCAATATTGTAAACCTTGATTACATGTCAAGTCGGTACGCACCTTGTCCCTAACTTCTGATGGTACACTATCTTAACTGTACGTTTGTTATGTCAATATTGTAAACCTTGATTACATGTCAAGTCGGTACGCACCTTGTCCCTAACTTCTGATGGTACACTATCTTAACTGTACGTTTGTTATGTCAACATTGTAAACCTTGATTACATGTCAAGTCGGTACGCACCTTGTCCCTAACTTCTGATGGTACACTATCTTAACTGTACGTTTGTTATGTCAATATTGTAAACCTTGATTACATGTCAAGTCGGTACGCACCTTGTCCCTAACTTCTGATGGTACACTATCTTAGCTGTACGTTTGTTATGTCAATATTGTAAACCTTGATTACATGTCAAGTCGGTACGCACCTTGTCCCTAACTTCTGATGGTACACTATCTTAGCTGTACGTTTGTTATGTCAACATTGTAAACCTTGATTACATGTCAAGTCGGTACGCACCTTGTCCCTAACTTCTGATGGTACACTATCTTAGCTGTACGTTTGTTATGTCAATATTGTAAACCTTGATTACATGTCAAGTCGGTACGCACCTTGTCCCAAACTTCTGATGGTACACTATCTTAACTGTACGTTTGTTATGTCAATATTGTAAACCTTGATTACATGTCAAGTCGGTACGCACCTTGTCCCAAACTTCTGATGGTACACTATCTTAACTGTACGTTTGTTATGTCAATATTGTAAACCTTGATTACATGTCAAGTCGGTACGCACCTTGTCCCTAACTTCTGATGGTACACTATCTTAGCTGTACGTTTGTTATGTCAATATTGTAAACCTTGATTACATGTCAAGTCGGTACGCACCTTGTCCCGAACTTCTGATGGTACACTATCTTAGCTGTACGTTTGTTATGTCAATATTGTAAACCTTGATTACATGTCAAGTCGGTACGCACCTTGTCCCTAACTTCTGATGGTACACTATCTTAGCTGTACGTTTGTTATGTCAATATTGTAAACCTTGATTACATGTCAAGTCGGTACGCACCTTGTCCCTAACTTCTGATGGTACACTATCTTAACTGTACGTTTGTTATGTCAATATTGTAAACCTTGATTACATGTCAAGTCGGTACGCACCTTGTCCCTAACTTCTGATGGTACACTATCTTAACTGTACGTTTGTTATGTCAATATTGTAAACCTTGATTACATGTCAAGTCGGTACGCACCTTGTCCCTAACTTCTGATGGTACACTATCTTAACTGTACGTTTGTTATGTCAACATTGTAAACCTTGATTACATGTCAAGTCGGTACGCACCTTGTCCCTAACTTCTGATGGTACACTATCTTAGCTGTACGTTTGTTATGTCAACATTGTAAACCTTGATTACATGTCAAGTCGGTACGCACCTTGTCCCGAACTTCTGATGGTACACTATCTTAGCTGTACGTTTGTTATGTCAACATTGTAAACCTTGATTACATGTCAAGTCGGTACGCACCTTGTCCCGAACTTCTGATGGTACACTATCTTAGCTGTACGTTTGTTATGTCAATATTGTAAACCTTGATTACATGTCAAGTCGGTACGCACCTTGTCCCGAACTTCTGATGGTACACTATCTTAGCTGTACGTTTGTTATGTCAACATTGTAAACCTTGATTACATGTCAAGTCGGTACGCACCTTGTCCCTAACTTCTGATGGTACACTATCTTAGCTGTACGTTTGTTATGTCAATATTGTAAACCTTGATTACATGTCAAGTCGGTACGCACCTTGTCCCTAACTTCTGATGGTACACTATCTTAACTGTACGTTTGTTATGTCAATATTGTAAACCTTGATTACATGTCAAGTCGGTACGCACCTTGTCCCTAACTTCTGATGGTACACTATCTTAACTGTACGTTTGTTATGTCAATATTGTAAACCTTGATTACATGTCAAGTCGGTACGCACCTTGTCCCGAACTTCTGATGGTACACTATCTTAGCTGTACGTTTGTTATGTCAATATTGTAAACCTTGATTACATGTCAAGTCGGTACGCACCTTGTCCCTAACTTCTGATGGTACACTATCTTAACTGTACGTTTGTTATGTCAATATTGTAAACCTTGATTACATGTCAAGTCGGTACGCACCTTGTCCCGAACTTCTGATGGTACACTATCTTAGCTGTACGTTTGTTATGTCAATATTGTAAACCTTGATTACATGTCAAGTCGGTACGCACCTTGTCCCTAACTTCTGATGGTACACTATCTTAACTGTACGTTTGTTATGTCAATATTGTAAACCTTGATTACATGTCAAGTCGGTACGCACCTTGTCCCGAACTTCTGATGGTACACTATCTTAACTGTACGTTTGTTATGTCAATATTGTAAACCTTGATTACATGTCAAGTCGGTACGCACCTTGTCCCTAACTTCTGATGGTACACTATCTTAGCTGTACGTTTGTTATGTCAATATTGTAAACCTTGATTACATGTCAAGTCGGTACGCACCTTGTCCCTAACTTCTGATGGTACACTATCTTAGCTGTACGTTTGTTATGTCAATATTGTAAACCTTGATTACATGTCAAGTCGGTACGCACCTTGTCCCTAACTTCTGATGGTACACTATCTTAGCTGTACGTTTGTTATGTCAATATTGTAAACCTTGATTACATGTCAAGTCGGTACGCACCTTGTCCCTAACTTCTGATGGTACACTATCTTAGCTGTACGTTTGTTATGTCAATATTGTAAACCTTGATTACATGTCAAGTCGGTACGCACCTTGTCCCAAACTTCTGATGGTACACTATCTTAACTGTACGTTTGTTATGTCAATATTGTAAACCTTGATTACATGTCAAGTCGGTACGCACCTTGTCCCTAACTTCTGATGGTACACTATCTTAGCTGTACGTTTGTTATGTCAATATTGTAAACCTTGATTACATGTCAAGTCGGTACGCACCTTGTCCCTAACTTCTGATGGTACACTATCTTAACTGTACGTTTGTTATGTCAATATTGTAAACCTTGATTACATGTCAAGTCGGTACGCACCTTGTCCCTAACTTCTGATGGTACACTATCTTAGCTGTACGTTTGTTATGTCAATATTGTAAACCTTGATTACATGTCAAGTCGGTACGCACCTTGTCCCTAACTTCTGATGGTACACTATCTTAGCTGTACGTTTGTTATGTCAATATTGTAAACCTTGATTACATGTCAAGTCGGTACGCACCTTGTCCCTAACTTCTGATGGTACACTATCTTAACTGTACGTTTGTTATGTCAATATTGTAAACCTTGATTACATGTCAAGTCGGTACGCACCTTGTCCCTAACTTCTGATGGTACACTATCTTAACTGTACGTTTGTTATGTCAATATTGTAAACCTTGATTACATGTCAAGTCGGTACGCACCTTGTCCCGAACTTCTGATGGTACACTATCTTAACTGTACGTTTGTTATGTCAATATTGTAAACCTTGATTACATGTCAAGTCGGTACGCACCTTGTCCCTAACTTCTGATGGTACACTATCTTAACTGTACGTTTGTTATGTCAATATTGTAAACCTTGATTACATGTCAAGTCGGTACGCACCTTGTCCCTAACTTCTGATGGTACACTATCTTAACTGTACGTTTGTTATGTCAATATTGTAAACCTTGATTACATGTCAAGTCGGTACGCACCTTGTCCCTAACTTCTGATGGTACACTATCTTAACTGTACGTTTGTTATGTCAATATTGTAAACCTTGATTACATGTCAAGTCGGTACGCACCTTGTCCCTAACTTCTGATGGTACACTATCTTAACTGTACGTTTGTTATGTCAATATTGTAAACCTTGATTACATGTCAAGTCGGTACGCACCTTGTCCCTAACTTCTGATGGTACACTATCTTAACTGTACGTTTGTTATGTCAATATTGTAAACCTTGATTACATGTCAAGTCGGTACGCACCTTGTCCCTAACTTCTGATGGTACACTATCTTAACTGTACGTTTGTTATGTCAATATTGTAAACCTTGATTACATGTCAAGTCGGTACGCACCTTGTCCCTAACTTCTGATGGTACACTATCTTAACTGTACGTTTGTTATGTCAATATTGTAAACCTTGATTACATGTCAAGTCGGTACGCACCTTGTCCCGAACTTCTGATGGTACACTATCTTAACTGTACGTTTGTTATGTCAATATTGTAAACCTTGATTACATGTCAAGTCGGTACGCACCTTGTCCCTAACTTCTGATGGTACACTATCTTAACTGTACGTTTGTTATGTCAATATTGTAAACCTTGATTACATGTCAAGTCGGTACGCACCTTGTCCCTAACTTCTGATGGTACACTATCTTAACTGTACGTTTGTTATGTCAATATTGTAAACCTTGATTACATGTCAAGTCGGTACGCACCTTGTCCCTAACTTCTGATGGTACACTATCTTAGCTGTACGTTTGTTATGTCAATATTGTAAACCTTGATTACATGTCAAGTCGGTACGCACCTTGTCCCTAACTTCTGATGGTACACTATCTTAACTGTACGTTTGTTATGTCAATATTGTAAACCTTGATTACATGTCAAGTCGGTACGCACCTTGTCCCTAACTTCTGATGGTACACTATCTTAACTGTACGTTTGTTATGTCAATATTGTAAACCTTGATTACATGTCAAGTCGGTACGCACCTTGTCCCTAACTTCTGATGGTACACTATCTTAGCTGTACGTTTGTTATGTCAATATTGTAAACCTTGATTACATGTCAAGTCGGTACGCACCTTGTCCCTAACTTCTGATGGTACACTATCTTAACTGTACGTTTGTTATGTCAATATTGTAAACCTTGATTACATGTCAAGTCGGTACGCACCTTGTCCCGAACTTCTGATGGTACACTATCTTAGCTGTACGTTTGTTATGTCAATATTGTAAACCTTGATTACATGTCAAGTCGGTACGCACCTTGTCCCTAACTTCTGATGGTACACTATCTTAACTGTACGTTTGTTATGTCAATATTGTAAACCTTGATTACATGTCAAGTCGGTACGCACCTTGTCCCTAACTTCTGATGGTACACTATCTTAACTGTACGTTTGTTATGTCAACATTGTAAACCTTGATTACATGTCAAGTCGGTACGCACCTTGTCCCGAACTTCTGATGGTACACTATCTTAACTGTACGTTTGTTATGTCAATATTGTAAACCTTGATTACATGTCAAGTCGGTACGCACCTTGTCCCGAACTTCTGATGGTACACTATCTTAACTGTACGTTTGTTATGTCAATATTGTAAACCTTGATTACATGTCAAGTCGGTACGCACCTTGTCCCGAACTTCTGATGGTACACTATCTTAGCTGTACGTTTGTTATGTCAATATTGTAAACCTTGATTACATGTCAAGTCGGTACGCACCTTGTCCCGAACTTCTGATGGTACACTATCTTAACTGTACGTTTGTTATGTCAATATTGTAAACCTTGATTACATGTCAAGTCGGTACGCACCTTGTCCCTAACTTCTGATGGTACACTATCTTAGCTGTACGTTTGTTATGTCAATATTTTAAAACGAAATCAGCAAACACCAAGAAAAGTAAATTTTCGAGTATTCTTCTTTGGTAAAGAAGATATTGCTTGTTTGGCAATATTCTTCAGGTTTTATGAACTAGTTGGGAAAATAATAAAATAGTGAACTTTAAAATACACAGTCGATTCATTAGTTCCCGCAAGTCTTGTATCTCGGCAAGTTTCTGGAAATAAAAGGAAGAATCTGAAGTTTGCACATCGCCGGCCAAAGCAATAAGGTCGAGGGCGCGTGGCGCAAGGAGCGGAAGTGCGAGGTTATTTATTACCTGTATATATTGTTTTTGACCTACAAAGTAAAATAATATAAAACAAAATTTCTCTAAATCTATAATTGATTGATCATATTTTTATTTATATTTCATTTTTTTTTTTGTTATTAATAAAAGCCCCTAGGAGAATCAAGAAGGTTTGAATCAATGTTGGCCACGTTGCCACATATCATCAAATCTAGTAGGCATTCATTTATTTTATTCAGAACTGAATGTACCCCTACTTACTCTTCGGCGAACATCGCGAGACGATCCGACTCTCTGTTCTTTGACATCGCCCCTTACTTCACTTGACACTACAATAGGCATATTTGAATAGCCAATCATGACCATATTTTCTGTGATCTATATTATTATAAAAATGTTTATTTTGAGAAATGTTATAAATGTTGTGTTTCAATGTTGTCTTGTTTTTATAGTTGTGATCTATTGCGCTTTATAAATGTTTTACTAACCCACATGGATTTAAATACTTGTCTGAGCAATAATGATTAATGGTAATACCACCATGATACATTCGTATCATACTCATGCGATTATTAATCTTACTTTTTGAAGAATCTTAAAATATCCAGAAGCCGTGACCATACCGTCAAATTGTAGGTGAAGCGTATTGTATTGACAGCTCGATTTCAACTAAATAATATTATACCCGTGAAGTTTCTTGCAAGTTCTTCTTCACGAAGGTTTTTACGAACTGGTGCTAGATTCATGTTTTATTTGACGTCAATCAGAACAAGGTAATAGTCAATGTTGAGTTTTTTTTTGTTCCCCTCCACGGAGGAGGATCTAAAAACTGCTCTTCGGCATACCCCGCCGCGCGCGATCGACCAGAGCCTCTACCCACTAAAATACCCCCTGAATGACTCCGGCAATCATTTGCCTCACAGCCTTCATCTGAAGCGACGGACAATTGGAGAAAAAGGCCGCGCAAGCGGGGCCCTGAGGGGTCACCCGCTGGGATTTACATAGCACTGAAGGTGCTCAAAGTACTGAAGGAGACAAAGAGAAATTAAATTAATTCGAATTAAAATACCGCCTCCACCGCAGTTCCAACACCATTCTCAGTGTGTTCAATGCAAGGTGGGACTCACCAATGTTGCGCCGATGGATGCAGCTTCACGCGGTTAAACCGTGACGCTAAATCCTCCTGAGGCTAATGTTTTTGTAATTGTAATGTATTAGTTTTTAAGTTTACTAACTCGTAGTTATAAAAATCATTGTTACTAACACATCTATGGACTAACTGGCTGAAAATAAAGTTCTTTCATTATTTATTTTGTTATTATAATTAGAATTAGAATTTGCAGGCAGAAGGGCTTCGAGATCGTTTGAAAGCTGAGTGGCTTCGTACGCTTGCGCATTCCTAGGCCTAGCGACTTTAAACTTCGAATAAAGGGCAGGGGCAGTATACGAGACTAAAGCTCGAACTAAGGGATTGGGGTGGGTTTCGGAGCGTTTGAAGAACACTTCTGAGAGTGTTTTGAGGAGCTGTTGCACTGTAGATATTTCAAGATCTCTGTGCAGGTCCGCGTTATGCACGTACCAAGGTGCGTTTGTGAGGGAGGGAGGTTTGGGAGGGATCAGCGGGTTGAATGCTGGGCGAGCATTGTGAGACAATGCTGTCAGCGAAGCATTCGGCTTTCTCTTCGTCTTCGAAGGCGGTAGTGCCGTCGGGACTAGTGAGAGGAGAAACGTGAGAGGCGGCGTCTACGCGTAAGGCTCAATACGTTTGGTGGGACGGGGAGATATTCTCCATGATCCGCGAGGCAAGACCTATTTTTACGTTGAAGCTGATTCGCAGCTAATCTATAGGTGCGCTTGGGATGGAGCTTGGGTCTCCGAAAAGCCACGTTCTTAGCTTTGATAAGATTTCCAACAGCTTGCGTGGGTTTGCCTTGCTTAGCAATCTTTTTGTTATGTCTGATGGCTGAATTGATAGCAACAATGAGGTAATTGACTAACGTGTCTATTTTGTCCGGGCTATCGAGTCGGAGCGTCGAGTAGAGAGTCGGGCGAGATCGCGATCGGAGAGTTCGGGGCCTCTGAGGCTGAAACTAACGTGTTTTTAAAGCCTTTTTGGTAAAGGTCTTAGGAAACGTAACATTGTAGTTAGGCGGTCCTAGTATGAGAGAGACGGGGCGGGATCGGAGCCTAGGCCATCGAGCCGTTCGATAGACCTGAGATCGAGGTTGATTCGCTTTACTATTGCAAAATCGAGGATGTCAGGAGAGTGGTTTGTGTTGACGGGATACTGAGTGGGAGTGACGGGAGAGATGACGTCTAAGTCGAGTGACTCAGTGATGTTAAGGAGCGCGACACCACTTGTGTTGGTCGATAGGCACGTCCAGTCAGTATGCTTGGAGTTGAAATCCCCGAACATAATGACCCAATGGCCGAGGGCGAGAATTGCCTCAAAGTCGCTACGGATGGGTCTGGTGCTGGACCTGTCATAGCCCACCTACACACAGTGGCTACCATGTTGAGGAGAGGAGGGGTAGGGAGAGGAGAGCAATGGAAACCACTTTTGTAGTAAATAGCTGTGCCGCCGTGTTCGTCGGCGTTGGGCCTATCGTTACGAGTAAACGCGTATTTGAGAATAGCGAATCCCCTGGAGCGAGATGGAATGAGCCACGTCTCTTGGAGTAGCAGTAAATCTGGCTCATTGCTCTGAAGGAACAGTTTGAGCTCAGGAAAGTTAGAATTAAGGCTACGAGCGTTAAATGAAACAAAGGAAAAGCCCTTTGGTTTGAAACGACTGGACGCGGTATTTAAAGGTCTTATCATTGTATTAACTATTTTAAGAATTTAAACTAATAATAACTATTTATAATGAACTAAGAAGCGAGTGATGCTCAGCTAACTCGAAGAGACGCCCTTGAGGAAAGCCGGCGGCTCGCAGTTTGCGTGCGAGAACGGCGATTTTCCTAATGTCGACGTTTTGAATAACTTCGAACGGTATTCATGTCCTCAGCCAACGACGACTGTGGTGAAGACGACGGAGCGGGGCGTGGGCCTACGGGAGTTGGGAAAGGACGGGAAGGTGGAGTGGTCGGACGCTGTCTTCAGTTTTCAACTGGAGACGGCTTCGGCTGCTCGGGCTTTGCTTCCGGAGGAGCCGGTTGCGCAGCGGCGGGAAGTTGGTGCGAGTGAGCGGCGGCCACGGTTTAGGCGCGACCCTCTTAGCGGAGAAGCGCAGAGCGCGTGGACAACCCCTGTAGTTAGCTGTGTTGCCGGACTGGCCGCACACATACAGGGGGGAAGTGGATTCGGGAGTGCGAGTGCACTTTTTTGCTCCAAAGCTTTGCTACCTGAAGGATAAGACGCTATCTTGTCTCCGATTAGGCCAATGTGGTCAAAGCGAGCTTTCCTGGTTAACTTTTTGCAAGACTTGGCGGCAGCATTGTATCTTTTCTTCAGTTCGTGCTAGGCCACGGCTTTGCTTCTGCGAGCGTCAGCCCAGGCTTTGTACGCTTCTTGCTTAAGCTTTTCAGCTGTGAGGCAAGCAGCATTAAACTACAGTCTCGGTCTGCGTGCGTTCTCGAGCGCACGTCGATCGCAGACGCCTTCCCGCTCTATTAGCCCCCGCGCTAATTGAGCACCCAAATTTCACTGGTTGTTGTCGTAATATATAATTTCATAGTTGTATACCGTATTAAGTTTCTAACGCCGTTTTCACGGCGGACAGTGGCTCGTTAACCGTACTTCTAATAAGTTTCTAACGCCGTTTTCACGGCGGACAGTGGGCTGTTAACCGTACTTCGTGGAACGTGAGCTTCGTCGACGGAATTTCGTCGTTCCAGGTGCCTCGAGTCTTCGTGTTCGAGTAAGTTATCCGCGTTGTCCTCAACTACCCTACTGCGTGTAGGGTGGTTTTTAGGAAGTTAGTCATCGTTGTTAGGTTCATAGTATATATATTTATATATTGTTGTCCCTCCCCAACCCCTCCGCAATGGCTTCTCTAAGCTCTGATGAGCTTATGAGGAAGTTACTTGATAGTACCGGTGCTGAAGGCATGTCTATAAATGCTGATAAGTATCGTTTCTTGGACTCTCTCATCCCGCATATCATGGCGTTAATTCCCTCAATGGCCCCTCAGGCCACCCCAGTCCCCCAGTGACATGGAGTGCGAAGTAGACGCCCCTCCGCGCCGCAAGCGCGCACCCGCGACCGAGTCATCCTCGGACGCCACCCCAACTGGCCCTGAGTCTCCCTCTTTCACCCTTGTTAAGAAGCGCTCTAAGAAGCGCTCGAAACAAGACCCGGCGCCCTCGACGCCCGTCCCTACACCCCCTGCGGCGTCTTCAACGCCAGCTGCCCCGGTGTCTTCAACACCCGCTCCGGCCCCAACTTCTGTCAAGGCCAAGGTCCCACCACCCGTTTTCCTTCGGGAAAAGGGTAAATGGACTGAGGTTTCGACATTGTGCAATGAGCACAAAATCCATTACATCCGAGCAGCCAACTCGGGTGAATCTATTAAAATCTTAGTCTCGTCGATAGACGACTTTCGTGCTTTAACAAAGCTCCTCACCGATAAGCAATATGCTTATCATACTTATGCTCTGTCAGAAGAGCGTAAGATCAGAGCGGTACTCAGGGGAGTCCCGTTCGAATTATCGAACGAGGCTATCCTGGAGGATCTGCAATCCCCAGGCTTCCCGGCACTCGCGGTGCATAAAATGCACAGCAAGTACGGGAGGCAACACCCTCTCGCTTTGGTGGTTCTCGCCAACGTCCCCAAGTCCAGGGAGATCCTGAAAGGGGTTAGCACTATATGCGGCCTCTCTGGGATCTCAATCGAGGCGCCTCATCGCCGCGGTCATCCCGGCCAGTGTCATCGGTGCCAGTTGTACGGGCACGCGGCGGCCAACTGCCGCGCACCGCCCAGGTGCGTCAAGTGCCTGGTCCCTCACTTCACTAAGGAGTGCAATCGCACTCCTGAAACTCCCTCTCCTCCCGATTGCGTGCTTTGTGGCCAGTCCGGCCACACCGCAAATTACAGGAACTGCCCTCGTGCACCCCGTTGTATGCGCCCCAATTTCAAGAAGGCGGGACCCAAACAGGCCCCGCGCCTTTCTCAAGAAAACTTTCCGCCGCTGCGTAGCCGGGTTCCTCCGGCTGCAGAGCCTACACAGTCTAGGCCTGCCCCAGAAAACTGGAGGCTGCGCCCCGCATCGAATCCCATCCCGGCTCCTCGCCCATACAAACCCACTCCTCAATCCTCCGTAGCAGACGATATGCGTATCGAAATATAGAAAAAATAGCGTATAGAAAAATCATCAATCAGGATCGGCAGTGACAATGGGTGTGCCCCAGGGCTCAGTTCTTGGTCCTTTCCTATTTTTAGTTTATATTAATGATCTGCCATCGGTCGTTAAGAATCAATGCGAGGTCATATTGTTTGCTGACGATACTTCCTTCTTGTTTAAAATCAAAAGACATGAAATTGACTATCGAGCGGTGAACAAATGCATCTCCAACACAGAGCAGTGGTTCTCAGCTAATAATTTGCTCCTCAATGAAAAAAAAACGAAATGTGTTAAATTTACATTGCCAAATGTCAAACAGGTAAACACAAACATTGTAGTTAATAGCCAGGAACTGACTCCTGTAAACTCAACTGTATTTCTGGGCATAGGCTTAGACGCCAAACTGCAGTGGGGACCGCATGTTGATGGTTTAGCGAAAAGGCTTGGCTCTGCCGCATATGCTGTTAAAAAAATTAGACAAATTTCAAATGAAACAACTGCTCGATTAGTCTATTTTGGTTACTTCCACAGCCTCATGACATATGGTATTCTGCTGTGGGGGAGTGCTGCCGACATCGATGCTATATTTATTCTGCAGAAAAGGGCTGTTCGCGCAATCTATCAGCTCGGTCCAAGGGTGTCACTTAGAAGTAAATTTAAGGAAATAAATATTCTTACCTTCCATTCACAATATATTTTAGAAAATTTAATGTATGTTAAAAAGAACATAACCTTGTTCAAAAGCAAAAAAGATCTGCACAATGTTAACACAAGAGGAAGAAATATGCTGGCAACTCATAATAGCAGGCTTCATAAAGTCACTAACTCATTCATGGGTCAATGTATACGCTTTTATAATAAGGTTCCTGAGGATATCCAAGGTCTTCCTATTGACAAATTCAAAGAAACTATAAAGGAGAAGTTGTGTGCTAGAGCATATTATAAACTATCCGATTATTTGGATGATAAAAGCCCTTGGGTATAATCCCCTCATTAACAGGATTGTACTAGTATTTGTAACAAAGCATGTGTAATGTGTCTGTTTGTGCGATGAGTTCTTCGTCCCGATGAATATCTAAAGCGTCATTGTCACTAAAGTACGTCTTCTTATGGTAGCGTCGGGTGACGGGTCGCTCACTTCCTTCTAATATGGTTGAGGAGGGCGATGGCTGGATCCCGCGTTAACTCGTGAACGGGTGCCGTTTGAGGGTGTTCGTCGTTTGGATATTTGGGGGGAGGGAGACTTGCCGAGCTAACAGATGCAGAAAAGAATAATTTTGTAAAGACATAAAGAGACTGTGTAAATTTATTTTGAAAAAAAATATACCCGTGAAGTTTCTTGCCAGTTCTTCTTCACGAAGGTTTTTTTCGAACTGGTGGTAGAATCATGTTTTATTTGACGTCAATAAGAACAAGTAATTGTCAATGTTGAGAAATAAATATTTGAATTTGAATTTGAGAGAAATCGTTGCCAAACCTTATCTGCTGCATCGCTGAGATACTCCATGAGCCTGGTTGTCTCCCGATCTCCGCTATGTGACCGGTATATACTAGCATAGACCGATTGGTCAAGGCCGGTATCAATGTGAACCCACACGACGGAAAAGTCCAGATCTTCTAAGTAATGGAGACGGTGACAACAGATCTCGTCACTGGCATACATGCACACCCCAGCGTTCGGGCGGAAATGGGACTCTAGTATGTACCCTGGGTAACAAAGGTATGCCGAATCTGACGAATTACAGATCTACGTCTCCGTTAGGAAGAGTAGGTGAGGCCTCTCTGTCTCAAGGTGGTGATGCACATCGTTGAGATTTGAGTGCATTCCTCTGATGTTGCAGAAGTGCACTTTAAGAGAGAGGAAGTGCAACCGCTGTAAAACCTAACTCTTTTTTTTACGACTTTTCATATTGTGTGAGTTGAGTGACAGTGTGGTTGAGAACCAAGCAACTCGCAAAAAACTACGCACCGATGGGGAACTCGCTTGGAAACTGTGGGGACGCCCGAACCCCCCCGGAGATTGTCATCGGGTCCTCTCTAACCAGTCGCCAGCTGGCACGATGAAGCCTCCTGGGATTTTCCCGAGGTGGCGGGGCAGCCTTTTGCATGTGGCTAGCACACTACTTGGGCCCCTACTACCTGCGGTCGGCCAGCAGTGCACCGTTGCTTCGAATCCCGCTACCCGAGCGAGCCAATAAATTACGAGCTGAAGACTGATGCAGCACGATTACTCAGACCTACCCTCCTCTATGGCTACTCTGAACATCATGCCGGAACGCGACCATGTCACTTGGCGGCATGGCTTTGTTTAGTGGGTGGTGACAAGCCGAGGCCGAAACCTACCACCAGAAGATACTGCTCGTTTACCACCACCCGGGGACCATGTGCAAGGCATCGTGGGCTAAACCTTGCGGACACGAGCAGTTCCAATCCCCAAAAAATCTTGTGCTCAGCTTCAGCCGAGAAGCCCTGGGACTTGAGGTCTTCCAGGATGTCCTCGTTCGCTAACTCGAACGGGACACCCCGTAAGACCGCGCGGGTTTAAGGCTCCTCCGAGAGTGTGTAAGTATGATACGCGATTTGTTTGATCGATAAGAGCCTAGTAAAAAACCGGAAGTCGTCGATGGTGGCGACCTGAATTTTAATATTTTTTCGCCTGCGTTAGATGCCTTGATGTAGTTAATTTTGTGCTCTTTGCACAGATTGGAAACCGCGGTCCATCGCGCTTTTTCGCGGAGGAAGACTTGGACAAAATCGACGGGGTTGCGGTCACTTGCAGTGACATTAACACCTGGGGTAGGTTCGGGTGTTGAAGACACCGGGGTAGGTTCGGGTGTTGAAGACACCGGGTCTTGCTTTGTGCGCTTCTTAGAGCGCTTGGAAGAGACTAACGTGAATTGGGGCTCAGGAGAGCCGTTAAAGTAGCAGCGTCCGACGACGCTCCGGACGTGGATTCCGAGTCACTCCCAGGAGCGGCACGCTTGCGGCACGATGCGCGAGAGGATGTGTCCGATACACAGTCCATCTCGAATGGCACGGGAGACGCGGGAGAGCTAAAGACCTGGCGTCTGGTCATGGCGTTGGTGGTCTGAAGAGCCAGGGGGCGCGGTCGCTGCCTGTGAGGCCTGCGTTAGCACGTCATTATTAATAGGGACACCTAGGGGGCTGGCTAGCGCCTCGGCGAAGAACTTCGCAGAGTTTACTAGGCTTTGCGAATCCATGGGAGGGCTTGGTACGAAAATATAAATATATAAAAAAATAAAATATGCCTAGAATTCCTAGCAAACCTAGCAACCCTAGCGGCTAACCTTCCTACCATCGGTAGGGGGGCTGGGGAGAATAACTTAATACTAAAAAAAAAAAACTTACCGTAGTACGCCAAAGGCCGCTACCTAGAAACCTAAAAGTTGTAAGATAAGAGAAAAAGACACAAATGTGATAAAGATAAATATAAAAATAGAAGAGTAAATAAATAAAATAGTAGAAAAGAAATAATAATTTGCCGGCCTGTTTGGTGTGGAGGTAAGTAACCTAGCCTTCAATGCCAGAGGTCCCGGGTTCGGAATCCTGGTAGGGGCAGATATTTTAAACTCTGTTGACTCAATTAACATTTTTCGTGCACAAAAAAAATGTATACGTGCAATTTGTGATGCTGAATTTTTAGACAGCTGCAGGCCACTGTTTCAAATACTACACCTTCTTACGGTTCCCTCTTTGTACATTTATGAAATTTGTGTATTTGTGCGAGGTCATACACAGTTATTCAAAACTAATTACCATATGTTAAATGGTACAGGGAGACATAAACAGAAATTATATATACCAATGCAAAGATTAGGATTGTATTCGAAAAATGTTTTCTGTATGGCAATCCGTATTTTTAATAAATTACCTAGCAACAAAGACATTACCATTACATGTATTTAAAAAAAGATTGCATAGTTTTCTTCTGGAAAAAAATTACTACTGCATAAAGGAATTTTTAAGAATCCCGTAATTATGCTATCGACATTTTATAATTTTATTTTATACGGACATCTTACATATCGCGGGCTTCAAACCAGAGGGGCGTATACGCAAAAATGTGTTTATTTTTTTATTACGTCAATATTTTCAAGTTTTGTCGATACACGCAACCTAAATTTTTTATGTCAATCGATAAATTACTTTAGAAGATAGAGATAAAATAACTTTTGCCGTATGGATGACAGTCAAATATTGTTTTCGTACCAGAAAGGCGTACAGCAGTCGTAACGACAAGTGACAACTTGTGCATCGTACCATAAAGACGTATGTACATACAACCATCGATTTTCATAAGACTTCCAATATAATGTCACGCCATATAGACGTATGTGCATACGACTATCGAATTTTATTAAATTTCTAGTAAAATGTCATGACAAAAAGACGTATACGCATACGACCTTGACTTCACGCCACCGCTGAGAGCTTGCCGCGCCCGCGCTGCCCGCGCATTATGCAACAAGCGGTCGTATGTAGTAGAAGCGTTGTAACTTACAAATATTACTTATTAAGTTAAATAGTGATGAATCGAAGTAAACATATTCTTGGGTTAGCCCTACATGGTAAGTATTACTATACATTATTATCATTACTATTAAAAAGTTTGTATCGTTATTGTGGTTGTTAGTTATTGTTTTTAGGTTAGGTACTTGTTGTATAAATTCATGCTTTAACAAACAAATAAATTTATTATTAACTAAATAGAGGAGTCATTTCCAGGCTACAACTAATATTGTCAATGTGAGAAATTGTTTGTTTGTTACTCTTTCACGCCGATATGTCTAGATGTATTTGAATTAATTTCGAAAGGTAGACAGACCAAATACTGTTTTACATTCCGCCAACATATATTATACGAGCGAAGCCGTTGGCGTAAGCTAGTTAATATTAAATGACAAACGTTACGAGTTTATTGATTTTATTTTTACTATTACTGGTTCATTTTATAAGTATACATGTTATATTATGTATATATTACCTTATACACCGCGGCTTTACTTACGTAATATTTTGAACCTAATTTTTATTAGCTATAATACTGAAACACTACAATTTTCCGGGATAAATGTTAGCTTATGTGTTTATACACTATGTTGTCTATTTTACCATCAAATTTTACCGAAAAAGACAAACTTTCGCTTTTATAATATAAGAATGATAATTATATAATAAAATACATAATATGAATATTGGGAATATAAAATTGAATTCTAATAATAGATGGAACTTTCATTTTAATTTTCTATTTCTAGGGACTCAGCCAAATCGTGAGAATTCGTCCTCGGTTGAAGAGCAGATGGAGATTTTGCATTCGGAATGTTCATCACTTATAAGATCACCAATAACTGGTTCACATGTGGAGGTACATAGAGAATCGCCACTTACAACTAATCAACAAATGGTGCTAGTTGAACTGGAGAATGTTGGTTTTACTGTTGACGCAATTGAAAATGATGTTCCAATATATTCAACTGAATCGCCATTGTCAGTTTTCAATACAAATAATAATTTCGAGCTACAAGAATCAAACATTCCGTCAATTGAAAAACAGCTTACACCGCTTTTTACACCATTACCGTCCGTAAATTCTATAGTAAGCCCCAATAATATAGATTTTTCTGAGAACACATTTAATATTAATCTGAATCACTCTACAGAAACATTCACTGATGACAGTGACGACTCTGTTGTAGACCCTAATTACCAACCTGAAGACGTGGAAAATCTATGCTCACCAACATCGAATATTGCGTCTTCATATCAAAATGAACCACCAGCCAGTAATATTATCTCACCCCAAACAGAAGAATTGTCTACACTTGAAAGTAACCTAAAATGTCAAGGAGTGAAAAGACATAGAAGAAAAGTACCGGAAAGTTGGAAGAAAAGTATGAGAAAAAAGAAAAGAAACAAGGGAGAAGCGTACACATCAACTCATGGCAAAAATGTTCCAGCAAAAAAGTGTGGCAATCAAAACTGCAAATGTCAACGAGCTTGTCACACAAAAATTGATAATATCACAAGAGAAAGTCTTCATTTGTCATTTTGGGGTTTGGGAAGTCTTGAAAGACAAAGAGATTTTATAGTCTTGAACGTGACTTCAACTGAAGCAAAATTATCGCGAGTTGTTAATTCGAGAAGGAAATTCACATTGAATTATAGTTTTAAGGTAAATTCGGAGACGATCTATGTATGTCAACCTTTTTTTCTTCGTACGCTTGATATTAGTGACAAGATGGTCCGCACTGCATTGAAGAAAGCACGCCGAGGAGTAGGTAATATTCCATCTCCAGACAAAAGAGGTCATCACGTACCAGCAAATAAATTAGAAATAGAGCACATAAAGTTCGCAAATGATCACATTGATTCATTTCCGAAAGTTCCTTCTCATTGGTGCCGTAAAGATACAAAAAAGATTTATTTGGAGACAGCCCTTAATAAAGAAAAAATGTACGATTTATACAAGAAACATTGTCTGGAGAAAAATAAAAGGCCAATTGGCAAGACTACTTATAAAGAACTAATTTTAAAAAAGAATATAGGTTTTCACAAACCAAGAAAGGACCAGAGTTGGTGTAATAAATATGAAGAACTTACGCAAGAGGAACAAAGAGAGAAACAAGAAGATTATGAAGAGCATGTGAGCAGAAAGTACTATGCACAGGAAGAAAAAAAATCTGACAAAATGAAAGCTAGAATCGATAGTCGCTTGCATGTTTGTACTTTTGATTTTGAAGCAGTGCTGTATAGTC
Source organism: Marasmarcha lunaedactyla (assembly GCA_923062675.1). Taxonomy (NCBI): domain Eukaryota; kingdom Metazoa; phylum Arthropoda; class Insecta; order Lepidoptera; family Pterophoridae; genus Marasmarcha; species Marasmarcha lunaedactyla. The sequence continues at coordinate 28,853,720 of OV281345.1, read as the reverse complement.
CTTTGGTTTTAGGAAAGCCTGTATTTTACAAAAGAAAGTTAGGCAGTATGAATTTCACAATTCACAATGCAGCAACTAAACAAGGGTACTGCTATTTTTGGCCAGAATATGAAGGCAATCGAGGAGCAAACGAAGTATCAACATGTCTTTATAAATATATCACAAATCTTTTTGACGTTGACCACCTTGTGTTATATTCCGATTGCTGCCCAGGACAAAACAGAAATTCCGTTCTCATTACAATGCTGCATTATGTAATGAAATTACCTGAAAATAACATTAAAGTCATTGACTATAAATTTCTTGAACCAGGACACACCTACATGGAGTGCGATAATATGCATTCTACAATAGAACGAGCATCGGAGTATGCCAAAATCTACATACCTGATGACTGGCAAAATGTTATACGATTAGCACGGAAAGACAATCCATACAGTGTACAAGTTATGGATCACACAGATTTTTTCGATTTCAAAACTTTGCGCAATAATATTTTTTCACATAGAATCACAGCCACTGATGGAACTGTTTTGCAATGGTCTAACGTAAGATGGTTACGACTGAACATAGACCTTCCTAATTCGTTGTTGTTTAAATTTGAATACTGGGAAGAATTTAAAGAGGTAAAATTAAAACAGAGGGTGACAAGATCGGAAAGTAATTCGTGTCTTGCGAAACTGTACTCTGAACAAATTTTGTTAAAAAAAGTAAAACATGCAGATCTGATGGAAATGTGCAAAGATGGAACGATACCCAAGAATTATCACACGTACTACGAACATTTACCGTTAGAATCAAGATCGTTGTTGCAGACCAAAATTCATAAAGATGATGACGACTTAGAATTATCTGCGACAAGAGCCTCCTATTTAAGACGTCGGTCAGGGAAAAAGAACTAACAACTTTAACCTTCATGCAGCTAAGGGTTAAAGTCATTTTTTTTGTTTTTTTACTATAAAATTATTTGCATTTAATAAGGAGGGAAAGAAGATTAGAAAATATTCCGTCTATGTTATTGATCTCTTAATAACAATATTATAGCAATTTTTACTATCGTTGGGTATTTGTTTATGTAAACTACTTTGACTAGACTTTATTTAAAAATCTACTAGTGATACTCCTGACAATAACCAATATTTATATTTTGATGACAGTTCAAAAAATAAGCTGAATACTTACCTACCTAATTTACTTTACGTTTTACTGGGCACATTATCAAAGTTATGTAAATAATTGAAACAAGTGGTTCGAATTATTCGATTACTGTCATTAAATCTAAATATTAATTAAATTATCCTTAGACATCGCTAGTGTACTTTTAGAAGTATAATCTTACGCAATATGGTTACCAAGAATTGTACAATTCGCGAAAGCTGATTAGGCACCAAAGAAATAATAAAGCTATGTTTATTTTACTTTTAGTGATTTTGATACACTTTATAATTTGTTTAATTTTGAAGTTTCTTTTGAAATAAAATTATTGGAAACTATTTTTGAGTTTTTTTCTTCGATATCAGAAAAAAATCACCCTAAGTATGTTTTTACGTCTGTCTTACATTACAAATAATTTTCTAATTTGACAAACCAAATGGGCGTATAAAATTCAGAAACTCTAGAAATATTGGTTTTTTTTAAATAATAAATAAATTTTATCTAATATTTAACGATTCTTATACTAAATTCATACGTTTCTTTAATATCGCCTTCCAAACAATAGTTTGGTATTTTACGTCCATTCCCAAAAAGGATTTTTTGAGAAAATATAACAGAAGATATGCTTAATTTTGTCGAGCCAAATAGGAGTAAGCGCATCATTGCGGGTTTAAAAAATAGAAACGTTAAAATTAAGCATTTTACATAAATAGGGAAGTACTTTCATATGACTCATGACAGTAATTAACAATGTAAGTACATAGAAAAAAAAATTATTAAGTTTTTTTTGTCTCCTGAAAAGTTGGGGCTTTGCTTATACGCCTCTATGGTTTGAAGCCCGCGATATATTAGACAAATTGAATTGTTATTTTCTATATCCTGAAATAAAATATAATAACCAGTAATTAAAATAATGTAATGTATTTAATGGAATGAATTAAATTAATTTAATTTAATTTAATCTTGAAATTAGACTTTTTTTTATGTTGACATTTTTAAATTTATTATTTACTGATGATTTTATTGCTTATTACATTTATTTATTTATGGACATTTTATATTTAATAATAAGGACAATCAATTTGTATTATTCTTGTATAATAAATTGTTTTGACATTTGTAACAGTAATGTGACAGTTGTAACATTACTAGTACTACTTTAAATATTTGCACGCCTGTTAAGGTTGAATATGATTGTACTTTTAAACTATTTAAGACCATTATACATTTTTGACCATATTCAGCGAATAAATGATTCTTTCTTTCTTTCTTAATATATTTACTTTCTAGTCATGGATGTGTGTGTACGTTTATTTAAGTTTATTTCTAATATTTATAAATAAAAAAAATCTATGTGTGTTTATATTATATTAGTTTGTTTTATATTTCTTAAGTTTATTTATCCATTATCTAGTATCCATTCATTCAAAACACAAGTTCTTAATGATACTTAATCTGGGCTTGATAATGTGGTGTGATTGTTAGAAATATTTATTATTTATTATTATTATTATTAATATATAAAATAAAAGGACTGGACCGGTACAAATTAGTTGTCACCGTTGGGTATCCTTTGTACAAAGACCAGAATACTTTACGCTGGGCACACACAGCACTCAGCACAAGCACAACACAGCACTTTGAGACATAATAGACTTAGTCGCAAAGAAAAATACACTTTGACAGCGCTCGGAGGGAGTAAAAAACCCAGAAATACCGTATCACGGAACCAACACGCTATACTATGACGTCAGTAAACTGAGCTCCACTGAATATCGGGAAGGAACCAAGTAATAAGTGCTTACTGATGAAATGTATGTTAGCCCTGTTTTCAGCGTATCTTTTTGAAATGAATCGTAAATATTTTGATTATTTATTCAATAATTACTTAAATGATTAGTACTTTCAAGTCTAAGAATAAGTAAATATATTATCAATAAAGTCAATTCAGCCCGCCCGCCGCTTCCACCTCACGCCACTCTGGGACCCGAGCAAGCGGCGCGGTCGCCGAAGCGGCCGCACTTCTATCCGTGTTTACTGGCGCTGAGCGAGCTAATGAATGGCCGCCCTCGCCTGCCGATGTATGAGCGCCGGAGATAGGACGTGTAGATCTGCTGGAAATATCGATACTTACTCGCCTTCAATGGGGCGTCATTGAGAAACTGTATTTTTCATGAGAACTGAAATTGCTTTGCGTTTGTGGTGCAGAAGCGGAAAGATATTGGTGTTTAGAATCATCGAGTATCTAACTCTTTGAGTTCGTATCGTATCTTTAGTTATATGATTGGATGATTACAATAAATAAAACACTTTTTACCGGATATTATCGCGTATATTTTAGTTAATTTTAAAATTAAAATTATTTCGACGTTTCGGCATCTTTGCAGTTGCCGTGGTCACGATAGACTATAGACTATATAGATAGACTAGACGGTCAGTCTATCGTGACCACGGCAACTGCAAAGATGCCGAAACGTCGAAATAATTTTAATTTTAAAATTAACTAAAATATACGCGATAATATCCAGTAAAAAGTGTTTTATTTAAAGTATGTATCGTGAAAACTTAAGAAAAGATTTGATTACAATAAAGTTTTATCAATCCGTAAATGCGGCTTCCAAAATAACTAGTTAGATTAGAGCTTAAATTATTTAAAAAATATTCCAAAAAATACTCAGTTTCGCCATAGTTTTTTAAACATACAATCATATTTGAAAACAATAATTATTTTTAAATAATAGCTCAACTTTGACTGTAGCCCGAAATAGCCCTGAATATACCCTAAAGCGGTGCAATATTCTCTCAGACGAGTATTTGTTCCGCTGAAAAACCGCTATTCCATTCCGGCTACGCTTGCCGCGGAGTTCAGCGGCGGCGAGAGGTCGCAGACGCGGCTTGGACCTCGGTGTCCCGGCCGACCAACCGAGAATCATTGTTTGGTGCGTTTCTGTGGTTTGTTACTTAGATTTTTTCGTTGGTACGTACGTTTTGAGAACCTCGATAACCTTAAAAACTCTTGCAAGTTACAAGTTTCAGTCGTACAAGTCTACAAGAAGATCAATCATTGTATTGAATAACTACCTTCTACAATTTCAGTTAGACGAGCTGATAAAGAGCTAGGTATAAATCGTTATTTAAAACATTTATGAAATTACCCATGTTCTGTTCGGGAGCTACACCTCATTAAATGGCACACTGGGAAACAAATGCGTACTCAGTTGAAGCAAGATAGACAACAATAGGGCGATATGGGGTAAGGTGATACGAGCCCCAATGCAAGAGTTCGTCTTGTGCCAAATATTACAAGTGTCTAATATTCGAAGTAACATTTAGATAAATAAATTTCACTTTATTTGTTTAATAAATACACAATGGTTTTGAACACTTAATGAAGTTTATTAGAAATAAAGAACATGAAGCTGCAGTGCATTTCTTATAACTCATTTAACGCAGGGACGCAGTAGCGCAGGGATGTTTTTAAATCTGGCTCGAGAACAAAAACCTTTTTAGAATAAGCTATGAAATCGTCGTGCTCTCCGGTCGGTATTACGTTTGTGTGTAGCGTGTGCGTTGTCCATAACGATCCATAATTAGCTAATAAACCTAGTATCACTTAAAGTGAGTGGAATTGTACTTAAATGAAGTAATGATATTTGTATTGTGAAAGTTATGATTATTTATTTGTCTTTATTGTTTACATTCATAGAAAATAATTTTTGAATTATTTTCTTTTGAACAAAATCTAATCACCAGTGATTGCAAGTCAATAAATGATTCTAATTGTAGTGATTATCCATAGCCATCGTATTCAGATACAACACCTAATAACAGTCGATCTTGGATATTCTCCAGCATACATGGTAGACTTAAATAGTTAAATTTGCTCGCAAGAAATACGCTACACAAGTTGCAGTGGAACCTGCGAGGTTTTATCTTGGCAGCATAATAACCTGGCCGGGGAGGGGGGAGCAGCGCGTTCCACTAAACGAAGGTACGCCGGAAGTGTTGCTATAATATGAACGAACTGCAATCAAATCAGCAGACTTGTATGTTTTTTACGAATATGTAAATACTTAATGCATTTTATACTTGTAAACATACAGCAGTACCAGGACGCCACTGCTGAAGGTGAATTCGATGAGGAAGAAGGGGGTGGAGATGAAGGAGATTAGACTGTTTTAAGTTTCTTTATTGTATCCTACTTTATATTTTATTTCATTTTTATAGATCATTAATTTCCAATATTAATTTGGCACTATTTGTTCAGAGAAAATAGTGTCTTTTTAAAGCATTTTGCTTGAACAATGGTAAAGATGCCATAAAATAGATCATTGTAACTAGAAGGAACATTATGTGCACTTCATCAACTAAATATGTCTTCAATAAACGAAATATATATTATTTACACTTTGTTCATTTGTAATTATGTACTGTGTTGTATTTCCTAGTCGAATACAAAAGTCGAAATTGCGTGATTTCAAAATAATATAAATTTAATAAAAACTACAACGTATAATTATTACTTACTAACTATGTGTGTCTCATCTAAGATGTACAACGAATCAGATGCCTTGATATCTCGGTTCACTAAACACATTTTAAAAAATAAACTAATAAACGAGTTCACCATACAGTTACTCTGCCATCTAATTCGACGAATCCGTATCGGAAAATATCTTGTACAATCCGAAAGGTCCATTATTATGAATATTATTGGATGCCAAATATCCATAAAGATTCCTGTACTTACTTGCCGACCCGAACATACCCGGCAGATACGTACCGTAGTTTGACAGAAGCACCGCAAGTATCGGATCTAAAGCTACGTGGTTCTGGCTATTAAGCCCCTGTGGAACTTTAATAGGCAAAGTGACTAAATACAACTTGTCTCTTGAAAAATTCGAAGGATTCGTTCGCGATAAGGCATAGTTGGTATCATCTGGCTTCAGGCGTATGTTGTATTTCGTGAGGATGTTGAGAAATTTCCTTGTGAGGTTATTTTGTTTGTTTTGGTTATTTGGTGAATTGTAAATGTATCCTGGTGTTGAGTTGATCACTGTGAGCTCGGCTCTTGTTTGGTCGGACACGTGTGGAGGCTCCGTTACTTCGTATTTATGATGCTCTTTGATGTTGCCAGTTGCAATATTTATTTGTATCGTACTCGTGTTGAGTTCTTGCTCTCTTTTGGTAATAGAATCATCAAGTTGCTTCGCTCGCCTCGTTTTGTCATCGGAATAGATGTCGAGGTTATTCGAGCTGGCGGGGTTTTCATCTATATTTAATTTTGGATTTTTGTCTATACCTTTTTTCTTACATGTCCCTGAAAACAAAGGATCGTAAACAAAATATAATTAGGAACAGTCTTATTTTAAGAAACGTCTTATTCATTCGTTGTAAAGGTTGTAATGGCTACAATTAAAGATATTTTATATTTTTTTTATTGCCGAAAATTACCGGAAAGGTTATTAAAAGTAAGGCAACGTTCGAAAACAAGTAACAAGTTTTCACGAGAACAACATACATGTTACTTACTACTGGAAAGCACGCACGTTTTACAAAACATTAAGAAGACCGTACAGAACCCCTACATGTATTATAGCTTTTTGAATTAAATTAACAAATACTCACTTGTAACATGTGATCTCTCAACGTCTTTTCCAAAGTCATAAATCTCGTTCTGTTCAGTTGAGGGCTGGTGCACTGCGAGTGGCTTGGTCAACTGGATCTCAGCAGCTTCGCCATTGCCATCAATGCGCGGCCTCCAGTCGACGGACGAGGTGAGGGCCGGTTTGGGTTCATATCTATGAGCTGATCTCAATAAGACTTCTTCAAGAGTCAGAGGAACCCAGCCCTGGTCATAGGACTGTGATTTCACGATCTGCAATTACATATTTGTTTGTAATATTATATTATGAATCAGGTTGTGGTATATCAAAGCGTTTATATATTTGAGTAACAGCTCAAGTACAAGAAACCTTAAATACAGAAAATTTGTATTTAATATCTTTATTTCTTTTATCCTAATTATATATTTTTATCTAGTCCCAGAATCGCCTCCTGGCCGGGGCATTCATTTGTGTGCTCCACACAGATGTTTGTTTTCAGGTCATGGTTGTTGATATTTATATATGTGTTTATTCTGCGTGCCCCCCAGTTCGCCGTATGCTCATCCATAACACAAGCTCTGCTTACTATGTGGCCATACATTTTGTGTGTTTGTCTGGAATTTCAAAATTGAAATTCAATTTGAATTGAACGCGACATCTTAAAGGCTTTATAAGAAAGCAATGCCCTAGATAAACAACATAGAGTGTACAATATCCACGACCCGGAGGAAAACCTCTTCATCGCTCGGACAACATCGTGGTTTCATGTGACGAGGCCGCTACCGTCCTTGTTTATACTATTAGGGTTCACAGCAAGGTCAATCTTTGCTTAGTTACATTACTAGTTACTTTGCTTAGGAACTGCTGTTTACAATTTAATAATTATAGTGCATAGAAGCTCCTGTGAATATATGAAGAGCAATATTGCAGATATTGAAGAAGTTTTGTTCACAGTCTATCCAGTATACCTAGCGTAGCGTAGACATTCTATTTCACGAAGTCTATTTTGACTACGAGTGTGTAACTACACGTCAAATTTTCATATGTTTTAATTGAAGTAATCATAAGCGACGCTAAATTTACAAAAAACAATAATTAATTGTTCAGAAAGAGTAATAAAATACTTATTTTTTGGAATAATGTAACATTTTTAAATACAATACACAGCATTTTTATATCATTAGAAATCAGTTTTATATATTGACTAGTCGCTACTCCAACACTCACCACACAAACCGCCAGCAGCGCGAGCCACATGACGCAGGTGCTCCGAGTAGAGCTCCAGGTGCCAGCACTGACAGCCACTCGGCGACACGAAGAGCCGACGTCCCTGCGGCTTCTAATTGCTGGGTGGACTCGACACGTACCACTCAACTTCTGTTGCCAAGTCGTAAAGCGTTGTCCCAATGGTGTGTTTACTGTTTTTATCCTATTTTTTTAATACTCTTTTTGCTATACGCAGGGATAGTTATCATAAATCCCGCGATAGTGTAACTGTGTTGCTCAATGATAAGCTATACAAATGCTTATGGCTACCCCTTGTGTCGAAGCCATACATAAAACCAGATAAACACCAGGTCACATAAAAAGCAGGAGGAGACCAACTTTTTTAAATTTCACTTTTTCTTGAAAAAGATCCTCGTCAGAATTATTACAACCGAAACCGTTCAAAGCCATATAAGCAGAAATTGTTTTGATAGTCAGGGGTGTAATGAAATCAGTAAGTGAAAGTCAGTTTGACTATTTATGTAATTAATTGTGTCGAGTGGCCACCGCGTACGTACTTAATACGTGAGATATGCCCGTACAAACTTACAGGCGCCATTTTGAACAATTATTGTACACGGGTTACATAAGAAACTGAAAGTTCTCTATTTAGTAAAGCACGCGACGGTTAACGCGCAAACGCCTCAAGTGTGAACAGCGCCCGACACAGCTTAAACTTTAAAACCTGCAATACTACGCTTATTGACGCAACCTTTCACCTCGCCCCGTCTCCTAAGCCGTATTACGTAGAGCATAAGGTTCACAATAGCGTCATTAGTGATACTACTTATAGTGTTAGTACAAGGGAATGCTCTTACTGTACATGTTGCTGGGGATCGTTCTGTTTAATAGGAATTAAAAAGCATTACATAAGTAGGCTATTAACACACCACAATGAAAGTACTTATTTTGTTTTCCAACTGACCTGATGGAATGTGATGATATAGACGAGCGCGGTACACGCTTATACAAGAGGTAAGTTTAGTCATTTTATATCTCTGCACTCTTAAAAGGTCCGAAGGTTATATTTATCTGGAACAACAGGCACAGGTATGCATTCCACTCTGGCGACACGAACCAAAAACGAGCTGTCGAAACGTTTTCTTGGACTTCTCCACCACACCAGAAACGGGTGACATTTCTGACTGCGCCTGGGTGACCGGCGGGCAAAAGGAGAGAGATCTATCAACTCTTTAAAGAACTTTCAGTATGGTACGTTAACTACTTGGAAGTTATTGCAGCCACGCCGGCTTTGCAGCGCTCGGAGTAGCGCGGCCGGCGCACTTCGTTCAGGCAACCTGACACCATCTTACAGAAAAACTCTTAGTAAACTCCTGTTCTGACTGAAAGGTTGGAGGGGATGGCTTATTGCCTTGGAAATATAAGCGTAATTCAACCAATTTGTTTTTGATTCAATCAATTCAATTCAAATTAATTGGAATGGTTTCTTTCAATCTTCTAGGCTAACTTAAATTTTAACAAATGGAGAGGTAAGACTTAATTATTTTATAATGAACACGTCTGCGAAATGTTATTATAGGTGTAGGTACCGTGACCGCTCAGCCTTACAAGTGAATCGGAATGTGGCAGATGTCTATTAAGGTTTTGCTTGAATTTAAAAGAAATAAATAAAGACATTTATAGTATATAATAAGTCAGTAGAAATTGTACTATGGCTGAAACATGCCGATGAGCTCCGCGCCCGAGCAACGAGAGATTACTGATATTTGTTTAATTCAGGAATTTATCCGCCTACCAACGACTCATCACGTTACCTACCCACCTAGATACCCTAGATACACCTAGATTGTCCCTATACACCATGATCATGTTCAAACCTTGTATCCTTTCATCACTATTTGCGGTTTATTTCTACCCAACAACCCTCCCGCGTCACCCCAAACGATCTGATTTCACCATGACAATAACATTGCTCGGTAAAAACAAAGAATTTCGTTTATTTCGAGTAAATACAGCTCTTGGATAGTTTACTTATGTATAAAGACTCGAACAGGTTATACAAGCTATTCCTTACGGCGTGCAATTTTTCTAATGTGATATTCTAGGTAAATACTTGCGGCAAACAACAAGGTTTTATAGTGTTCCATTTCGATTAATACCTACTTAATGTGGCACCTAGCATGTTGAGCATCTACAAGAAACTGAACAACGCCATCTATCGTTTTCAACGTGTACTATTTTATCATGTTTTCCCTGAAAATATTACGTTGAACAATGCAATGCAATCATATAATGTTTTTAGTTTAAAACTGCAGATGTCACTGTATTAATAAATACCAGCCGAAGTAAAGAAATAGCAGGATCGCTGACCCCATATTTTGGGATAGATAATGTTAGTCAGAGAGTTACAGATTTTTTGATAGAGATTTTTAAAATTTAATATTCTGCTCCATCCTCCACCATCCACTGTACCGGGTACGAGATGGTTTATTCCTATTAGTAGGAGGGCTTCCTAACTATGAAAGAGAACAACCACTTTACTCGATTCACTTTATATATTCAGGATAGACACACTTGAAGAAATACAATTTTTATAACCTTAATACTATTGAGGCCGCTGCCTACAATAGAATGCTCTAGAACATTCTTACATATTCTTTCTTTTAATCAAGTTACAAACTAGGACAGATTTGTAAGTTGCCAGCAAGTTTGTTTGTGCGACAACCTCTTTTATTATATACTGCATAAGCAAACGTTGCAGTATCTAGGTGGATCAATAGGTAAAGCTTCTTGGTTCTTAAATATGATCTGATTAGAAAACATAAACGACATAATATATTTCTGTGCCTCCTGTGAAAATTGATACAAGTCGACTTGTACCCTTTTTGCGTTTTTTTATAGGAATAATCAGAAAAAAAAAAACATTTTTTTTGGTCTAACTCACGTTCTTCTATCTGCCATACTTTCGGAGATAATTTTGTGCAAAGTGATACAATTAGCATTATTTAACCCAAAAAAAGGTGCATATCGATATATGTTGACTTATAACCCCTTTTTGTGATTGCTTTAAACGCAAATTTTTGTGCTTCGTGGTATAAGTGGAAATGAATTTAGTTTCACATATAATTTTTCGGTATTTATTTTGTGAATATTAATATAATTAGAGTTAAATCACTTTGACCAAACTTTTTTAAAAGCGGACAAGGGTACAAGTCAACATGTACCTGCCAATCCGAAATCAATTTTCTGTATTTTTTTGTGATTAGTGATATTATGTCGAGAAGTATCACTTTACACAAATATTTTTTTGAGTTTAAAGGATATAAATTGAATTGTATCTCAAATTCATACCATACCTGTAATATATTTAAGCAATTATAAATGTGCAAAGTAATACAAGTTCGAGCATTAAAACGGAGGCGCGATTAAGCGGAGGTGCGCTGGGATGAAGTGACGCGGGACCACTTCACTCAGTTCTGGAGTCTAGGTAGTTATTAAAATAGGTCCGATTACATTGTGAAATGTATTGTAGTATGCCAAAAGAAATCGTCCAAATCTTCTCCAAAGAAAATACGAAAGGTCAGCTTTCGTTACTTCGTTCATAGTCCTGATCATAAAAAAAAAACATCCGCTTTGTAAAGGATGTTTCTTGAAGACTTTTGTGAATTTCACAAATTCCTTCAAACAGATTCTAAGAAACTACGGGACAATGGCGGGCACCCTCCACCACGTGAACGTAAAATCGGTAAGTCAACCCCTGGTTTTAAGGTAGAAGACCTGAAAGTTCATATTGCCTGTTTTCCTTGCACAGAAAGTAAGTAAACACACAGTAAGTAAACCACCAAGAAGTTTTTGACATCTGAGCTGAACTTACAAGTTCTTTTATAATTTATACAAACTGTTTTCTAAAAAGTATTTGAAACCATGAATTTGTCCTTTAAAAAACCATCGGTGGATACTTGTTCGACCTGTGATCTCTTAAATATGGAGCTGAAGTATGCATCAGAAGACTAGGTTATAAATCTAAAAAATAAACTCAAAAAGCACCAACAAGCATTTAAGGCTGCTTATGAAGAAAGAAAGAAAGATAAAGAACTGGCTAAGACATGCGAAGATGTTATGGTGGTAACAGAAGATAAAGAGATTTACCACTATGTTTGCCAACTCAGTTCTTACAAATAAATGTGGCATTTTATAAAAAAATCTCTGGACATAGAATTTTACTATACGCGACTTAAATACAAACAAAGCTTTTTGTTACATGTAGCCAGACTGTGAAAGCAATAGAGCTGACGAGGTAGCTACATGTTTGCGTGATTTCATCATTAATCAATTGCCGATATTAAATCCGAATGCCAAGAAGCTAATCATGTACTCAGATAGTTGGCCTGGACTAAATAAAAATTCTGTTTTCTCAGCTATGTATGTTGATGTTGGTTGATAAAATATCTCCACAATTACATTCCATTGAACATAAATTTCTCGTGCCTGGCCATACACACATGGAGGCCGACACCGACTATGCGTTGATTGAGCGTAAAAAGAAACACACAAAAATGGATATTCACCTACCCAGAGATCGGAACCAACTAGTGCGCACAGCCTCGAACAAAACAGAAAAGTTTACTGTCATTGAGATGACTTATGATAAGTTTAATGATTTCAATAATTTTCTGAAACAAAGTCTTACCCTACGAAAAACAAACTCACCCAATGAAAAGATTCTGTGGGTCGAAGTTCGTTCTTTTTTGTACACAAAAGAAAACGTTTCCGTTCTATGTGCAAAAACAGAAGTCTTGGATACTGATTACCTGACAACAGATTATTCTAAACGCGAAAAGTGTTACGATATGATAATAAATATGGTGCCTAAAGTCAACTCCTCCAAGATTGCAATTTCAACAGAGAAGAAAAAAGATATATTGAGTTTGCTGCGCTTTATTCATGAGAGTGCTCACGAGTTCTATAGAAGTCTGAGCTGCAAGAATAATGTCAAAGACACTCATCCAAACCTTGATGATCACTCCGATGAGGAGTTCTAACGTAGGTTTGCAACTGATTGACGATGCAACTGCTATTTTTATAACTTTACGTCAAACGTACTTAACTCATTTACTACAAGTCGACATATTTTTTATAAGTACTTAGGTACGTTTTTGATTTCTATTATTAATGTAAGATTATTTTGTATACCTAAGCTTACTGTATAAATTTAATATTTTTTGTGATTTCAGAAGTTATTAAATTTTTTTATGATTCAGAAAATGCTAGTGATAATGACAAAGTAAGTTAGGTTTCTTGCACAATTTAACAAGAATAATTGTGATACGTATTTCATAGATTTTAAGTAACGTATTTCTACTTAAGTATTGTGAAAATGCAAGATCCTTTAAAAAGCAGTTACGCTTCATTCTTATTCTAAAATATTTATGATTCAAAGATCTCAACCTACCATTGTTAAGAATTGTAATGAATAAGTGCCTTAAATATGAGTTAATTATACATTTTAAAGAAGTTTCATCAAATTTGATTATTTTTCTAAAATTTGTATTTATTTACACAAAAATATGGCTTTAAGTAAGGGGTATAACTTGACTTGTATCTTCTAACACATTTTTTTACAAGGCTTGGATTTTTACCAACTGATATAAATTAGAGAAATTTAAACTGTAACCGGGTATAAAGTCGAAAAATTTAATTTTCGAAGTTTTACTTTCTATTTTAGTTCTAGCTACTTTATTTTAGGAGCATATACCGCTGAATTATAGGATTTTCAAAGTCCATGTATATCATTTTACACTTAGTCAAAAAAAATTTGATCTGAGGTGCCTCACGCTATAACCATACTTGTATCTTTTAACACATCTCTCCTTTTCGTATTGGATATATCAGTAGGTACAACTCACATATTTTTTCGTGATTTTTTCCGAATTTATCATATTTACAAAAAAACATCAAATGCAGTTATAAAGCCCATATTTTAATCTATAAAAAGAAGTGCTCGCGTCAATTCTTGCTTTATTGGTTTACGAATTAGAAATTTTTGAACTTTATTTTCAATCTCCTATAAAATGTCGATTTTCGAGTTGTATCACCTTTCACAGGAGGCACAGATTTGAAAGATACAAAAAATTTACTTTCGTTGCATCTGCTTCGATAACAGAATAATCATTCATCAATTTCTAATTCTAATATTTGTTTCTCAACATTGAAAATGTTTCTTGTTCTTATTGATGTCAAATAAAAACCTACCTCTACTCTTAAAAAAACCTCTACCACCAGTTCGAAAAAACCGTCGGGAAGAAGAACTGGCAAAAAACTTCACGGGTATATTTTTTCAAAATCAATTTACAGTGTCTCTTTATGACTATACAAAATTATTTTTATCTGCATCTCGGCACGTCTCCCTCCCTCCAAGTATCCACACGACGAACACCCTCAAAGGGCACCCGTGCACGAATTAACGCGGGATCCAGCCATCGCCCTCCTCTACCATATTAGAGAGAAGTGAGTGACCCATCATCCGATGCTACCCGACTCCACATTCAAACTCTGTGTACCGAAATGACTCATGCCTCGTGTCAGCTTGCTTGTCAGATGCTTGTACTTGCGTAAGAAATTTTCATTAGATGCCTCATATGCAAAATTTTCAAACGTTTAGAAAGAAAATAATAAAAATATGTACATATTTAGGTATACAGGTAACCTAAATAAGAAAATTAAATATACAGCTTTTACAAGTGTATGTGGGTATGTATGTGTGTATGTGGGTATGTGGGTATATACCTAAGTACGTGTTGTCGGTTTATGGGGATTATCTTTTAAATAAAAATAATGTGCCTTGTTATCTAAGAGTAGGATATTTTTAAATAGTTAGATAGCTAGATTTTAAAATAAAAACACTTTGGTTTATTGAGCGTTCCCCAGGTTGACACTATCCTCAGAGTGTTAGTAACCATTTAGATACTTTCCGTTCGACCGAGCTTTTGGTAAGTGGATATAAGTGGGACACTCAGAAAGTATTGAGATAAAAAATAACAATGTTCTATTAGGTTACATTTTTTTATTGCATCGTTTAAAAGAACTGTCCGCTTTTCACGAACTTTTAACGAACCAATTTCATAGCATATTTTCCAGTCTGCAACGGTTACTTCCTTAAAACGGCCTTCTCGAACGAATTGAGTGTATCTTCTGACGATGAAAACTGTATCCCCTTGAGCTGGTTTTTAATTTTAAGGAACAAGAAGAAGTCACTGGTGACCAAATCAGGGCAGTAACTGCGCCAAAGTTTTACTGGTGTGGTGTTTAGGAAGTCCCTCGTCTTAATCGTGGAGTGCGCGGGCGCGTTGTCGTGGTTGAGCATAATAAGGCCTCGGAGTCCCGTGTTCGGTTGCAACCGGGGTCCCCCGGAAGCAAAGCCCGTTCAGCCGACACCTACTCCGGCTCTGTCTTGGAGGCAGCGTCCGGCCGTCCCGCCTGCACCTTCCCGACCCATCCCAGCTCCCGTAGCTCCCGTAGGGCCGCGTCCTTCTCCGTCATCCGCACCTCAGTCGTCGTTGGCTGAGGACATGAAGACCGTATTCGACGTTATTCAAAACGTCGATATTAACGAAATTTCCGTGCTCGCACGCAAACTGCGAGCCGCCCGCTCTCCTCAAGAGCGTTTATTTGCTTTAGCCGAGCATCACTCGCTCCTAAGTACGTTGTAAATTCTTTTATAATTTATAAATTCGTAAATAATAAATTATAATGTCTAGACCCGCGAATCCCGCGTCCAGTCGTATTAAACACAAGGGCTTATCCCTAGTATCTTTTAACGCTCGTAGCCTTAACACCAACCTTCCCGAAATCAAACTGTTCCTTCAGAACAAAGAACCTGACTTATTCCTTCTCCAGGAGACATGGCTTACTCCAAACCGCTCCAGGGGATTCGCTATACCGAAGTACGCGTTTATTCGTAACGATAGGCCCAACTCCGACGGTTTCGGCGGCACCGCTATATATTTCAAAAGAGGCTTCCGCTGCTGTCCTCTCCCTACTCCTCCTCTCCTCAACATGGAAGCCACTGTGTGTAGATTGGCTATGACTGGTCATCCGACCATCATCATAGCTTCAATCTACATACCTAGTGGTACCAGACCAATCCGCAGCGACTTTGAGGCCATTCTCGCCCTCGGCCATTCAGTCATTATGTTCGGAGACTTTAACTCCAAACATACTGACTGGACGTGCCTATCGACTAACACCAGCGGTATCGCTCTCCTCGACATCACTAACTCCCTTGACCTAGACGTCATATCCCCCATCACTCCCACTCACTATCCCAACAACCCGTCCTACTCTCCTGACATCCTCGACTTTGCAATTATCAAGCGAATCAATCTTGATCTAAGGTCTATCGAACCGCTCGATGACCTAGGCTCCGACCATCGCCCCGTTTCCCTCGTGCTAGGACCGCCGAACGATAACGCCTCATCTCCTAAGACCTTTACCAACTGGAAAAGTTTTAAAAATACGTTAGTTTCAGCCTTAGAGGCTCCGAACTCTCCACTCGCGATCTCTCCCGAACAATTAGATAGCCCGGATAAAATCAATTCATTAGTAAATTCTCTCACTGATGCTATCAACTCAGCCATCAGTGACAACGAAAAGGTTGCTAAGCAAGGCAAACCCACGCTTCCCTTAGCCGTTAGCAATCTTATTAAAGCTAAAAACGCGGCTCTCCGGAGAGCCAAGAAATATCCCACGCCCGCCTATAGAACAGCTGCGAATCAGCTTCAACGTAAAGTTAGGTCTTGCCTCGCGGAACTCCGAGACGCTCAGATGAACGATCTCATGGCGAATATCTCTCCGTCCCACCAAGCGTACTATAGCATGGCCCGAGCCTTACGCGTAGACACCGTCTCTCACGTTCCTCCTCTCACTCGTCCCGATGGCACTACTGCCTTCGAAGTCGAAGAGAAAGCCGAATGCTTCGCCGACAGCATTGCCGCACAATGCTCGCCCAGCACGCAACCTGCTTATCCCTCACACATCCAGGCGGTGGAGGACGAAGTCCTTCGCAGAGACTCTCTCCCCATCATCGCCGACCCTGTCACAGTCTCTAATGACGAAATCTTGCTTCTCATTAGAAATCAAAAGTCCAAAAAGGCTCCGGGTGCGGATGGAATTTCCAACCACGCACTTAAGCACCTACCTCAACAGATGCTTACCTTGTTAGCTATCATTTTCAATGCCTGCTTCGACCATAGCTACTTTCCAAAAGCTTGGAAAGAAGCGACAGTCATAGGCATTCCCAAGCCGGGCAAACCTCTGAACGTCCCGGCTAATCACAGACCCATCAGCCTCCTCAAGGCAATGTCTAAACTTCTCGAGAGAGTCATACTTTCTCGAATGCGGAACCATCTGTTTCCAACGGATGGCGATCCTCTCATTATTCCCCATCAGTTCGGCTTTCGCGCTAAACACTCCTGCCCTCAGCAAGTCCACCGAATCGTCGAGTATATACTTGACGGTTTCTATCCGCGTCGTTATAAAACAGTCGCGGTTTTCTTTGACGTAGCCAAGGCTTTCGATAAAGTCTGGCACAGCGGTCTCGTTTATAAACTCTACAAGATAGGCTTACCGGATCGCCTAGTCAGGTTAATAGCGTCGTTTCTCAAAGACCGTACGTTTCGATTTAAACACGAAGGCACGCTTTCTGCACCTCGTCCCATAAAGGCTGGAGTCCCTCAAGGCTCAGTCCTCGCCCCTTTGCTGTACACCGTGTACACCAACGACATTCCCATCCCGCCGAAAGGCGTCGAACTCGCCCTCTTTGCTGACGACACCGCACTCTATACCAGGGGCCACAGTGTTCGGCACCTTGTAACCAGACTCCAAAGGGCCGTAAACGCCCTTGGTGCATGGTTTCAAGAATGGCGCATCGATGTGAACCCTGAAAAGAGTTCTGCGATGCGCTTCGACCACAAACGCCGTCGTCCCGATGGCGATCCCCACGTTCGAATGTTAGGCATTCCCATCCCCTGGAAGCGCAGTACTAAATACTTAGGCGTCACATTAGATCCGACGCTTTCTTTCAAGCCACACGTTGAAAGAGTTTCGAAACTCGCTCGTCACTATTTAGTCCGCCTAAATAGCATGTTAGGTAGAAAAAGTAAAATGTCCTTCAGAAACAAACGTACACTTTACAAGGTCTGCGTTAGACCCGTCATGTCATATGCTTCGCCAGTCTTTGTGCACGCCAAACCCTCCGTCCTGTATAAGCTGCAGGTAGTTCAAAATCTCTTCTGCCGCAGGGCCACAAACGCACCTTGGTACGTGCGTAACGCGGACCTGCACAGAGATCTTGAACTGCCTACAGTGCAACAACATCTCAAAACACTCTCTGAAGCGTTTTTCAAACGCTCCGAAACCCATCCCAATCCTCTAGTTCGTGATTCGGTCTCATATGCTGCTCCTGTGTTAGACTCGAAGTTCAAAGTCGCTAGGCCTAGAAATGCGCAAGCGTACTCATCCACCAGACTGTCACGCGATTTCGAGGCCCTTCTGGCCGCAAATTCTAATTCTAACGTAAATTCTAATTCTAACGTAAATCCTAATTCTAACGTAAATGTGAATTAACTCAATTTTATTTTGCAATTTTTTAATTTTTGTTTTAATTATTGATTTTCATTTTGAGCACCTTCAGTGCTACGTATTCACCTTCAGTGCTTTGAGCACCTTCAGTGCTATGTAATCCCAGCGGGCCTTCTGGGCCCCGCTAGCGCGGCCTCTTTCTCCAATTGGCCGTCGCTCAGATGAAGGCTGAGTGGCAAAAATGCACGAGCCGACAGGGGGTTTTTAGTGGGTATGGTCCTGGTAGGCGTCGGGACGAGTCCCACATAACTTTGGAATCGCGCCAGAGTATGCGTCAGGGCATTTTATCCTCCTGCCCTTCCCGCGGAGGGGAACAAAAAAAAAAAAAAAAAAAACGTGTTCGGTCAGTCTCGGTCTGCGTGCGTTCTCGAGCGCACGTCGATCGCAGACGCCTTCCCGCTCTATTAGCCCCCGCGCTAATTGAGCACCCAAATTTCACTGGTTGTTGTCGTAATATATAATTTCATAGTTGTATACCGTATTAAGTTTCTAACGCCGTTTTCACGGCGGACAGTGGCTCGTTAACCGTACTTCTAATAAGTTTCTAACGCCGTTTTCACGGCGGAAATTGGGTTTTAACCGTACATCTAATAATTTTCTAACGCCGTTTTCACGGCGGACAGTGGGCTGTTAACCGTACTTCGTGGAACGTGAGCTTCGTCGACGGAATTTCGTCGTTCCAGGTGCCTCGAGTCTTCGTGTTCGAGTAAGTTATCCGCGTCGTCCTCAACCACCCTACTGCGTGTAGGGTGGTTTTTAGGAAGTTAGTCATCGTTGATAGGTTCATAGTATATATATTTATATATTGTTGCCCCTCCCCAACCCCTCCGCAATGGCTTCTCTAAGCTCTCATGAGTTTATGAGGAAGTTACTTGATAGTACCGGTGCTGAAGGCATGTCTATAAATGCTGATAAGTATCGTTTCTTGGACTCTCTCATCCCGCATATCATGGCGTTAATTCCCTCACTGGCCCCTCAGGCCACCCCAGTCCCCCAGACCCCTCAGGTCTTAGGCCCTCCCGCGTCCCCTTCCTCCAGTGACATGGAGTGCGAAGTAGACGCCCCTCTGCGCCGCAAGCGCGCACCCGCGACTGAGTCATCCTCGGACGCCACCCCAATTGGCCCTGAGCCTTCCTCTTTCACCCTTGTTAAGAAGCGCTCTAAAAAGCGCTCGAAACAAGACCCGGCGTCCTCGACGCCCGTCCCTACACCCCCTGCGGCGTCTTCAACGCCAGCTGCCCCGGTGTCTTCAACACCCGCTCCGGCCCCAACTTCTGTCAAGGCCAAGGTCCCACCACCCGTTTTCCTTCGGGAAAAGGGTAAATGGACTGAGGTCTCGACATTGTGCAATGAGCACAAGATCCATTACACCCGAGCGGTAAACTCGGGTGAATCTATTAAAATCACTGCCTCGTCGATAGACGATTTCCGAGCTTTGACTAAGCTCCTCACCGATAAGCAATATGCTTATCACACTTATGCTCTGTCAGAAGAGCGTAAGATCAGAGCGGTACTCAGGGGAGTCCCGTTCGAATTATCGAACGAGGCTATCCTGGAGGATCTGCAGTCCCAAGGCTTCCCGGCACTCGCGGTGCATAAAATGCACAGCAAGTACGGGAGGCAACACCCTCTCGCTTTGGTGATTCTCGCCAACGTCCTCAAGTCCAGAGAGATCCTGAAAGGGGTTAGCTCTATTTGCGGCCTCTCTGGGATCTCAATCGAGGCGCCTCATCGCCGCGGTCATCCCGGCCAGTGCCATCGGTGCCAGTTGTACGGGCACGCGGCGGCCAACTGCCGCGCACCGCCCAGGTGCGTCAAGTGCCTGGTCCCGCACTTCACTAAGGAGTGCAATCGCACTCCTGAAACTCCCTCTCCTCCCGATTGCGTGCTTTGTGGCCAGTCCGGCCACATCGCAAATTACAGGGGCTGCCCTCGTGCACCCCGTTGTATGCGTTCCAATCCCAAGAGGGCGGCACCCAAACAGGCGCCGCGCCTTTCTCAAGACAACTTTCCGCCGCTGCGTAGCCGGGTTCCTCCGGCTGCAAAGCCTACACAGTCCAGGCCTGCCCCAGAAAACTGGAGGCAGCGCCCCGCATCGAATCCCATCCCGGCTCCTCGCCCATACAAACCCACTCCTCAATCCTCCGTAGCAGACGATATGCGTATCGTCTGCGACGCTATGAAAAATGTCGATGTTAGTGAAATCGCAGTCTTAGCCCGTAAACTTAGGGCTTCACGTACTCCGACAGAGCGTTTGCTAGCTCTGGCGGAGCATAGTTCCCTTCTCAATTCATTATAGGTTCATTTAAATGAATTGATCCTTAAATCATGCTTCGGCCGACCTCTGCCCAGCCCCGGCTTCACCGGAGGCTGCCCAGAACGGCCACCAACTCATGTCCCTTTGAGCACCTTCAGTGCAACTTTCACTACAGGCGGAAGACCCGCTAGCGGGTCTCTGCCAGCGCGCACAACTTCCCGACGGGTGTCGCTTCCGATGAAGGCTAACGGTAATAACTACAGCCAACAGGTGGTTTTTAGTGGGTAGGTGCCATTCTGGTGAGTCCCACATAACCCCCCCGCAGAGGAATTTACCTGCGGGCGGGTATGCATGACGCATCTTCCACCTCACTCCCGCGAGGGTGCCTCGGCAGCAAAAAAAAAAAAAAAAACCGTGTTCGGTCGCTTGTTCCTGGTCTCGCGGTGCATCGATGCTTTTTCGGTTTCTTAAGGGAATTGATACCGAATAATATACTAGTTAAAAAATATTCGTTGAGGAGAAAAAATTTGCGATTAAAATTTTTCCAGCGCTCCTCGATCATTTCGCTTTCGTAGGCGTAAAAAAACAAACTGTGGACTGGCGCTTTGTTTCTGGATCGTATTGATGAATTCGTCACAAGTTATGATGTCATAAACACGGTGGGAAGAACCTGCTTTCAGTTTATAAATCATATCATGGCACCAGTGCACGCGCGCCTGCTTCAGTTCATCGGTGAGGTTTTGGGCTAACTAATCCAGAGCGTACCAATCCTCCTTACGCAAAGGTGGTTCTCTAGAATCTCATAAACACTTCCCGATATAATCTGCAGATTTTGCTGAATCTCCTCGTATGTGATCCACCGGTTTTGTTGACTAACATTTTTCACTTGTAGCGCGTTTTCTTCCGTAACAGCAGTCAAGAGACCACCACTTCTTTCTCCATCCTTCAAATTTAAGCGAGCGTACTTCAGCGTTATACCAGCGGTACACGGTTGCTTTAGAAGACGCCTTGTTCATTAAAGCTAATTGAAATCCATTAAACGATACA
This sequence comes from Marasmarcha lunaedactyla, assembly GCA_923062675.1. Classification (NCBI taxonomy): domain Eukaryota; kingdom Metazoa; phylum Arthropoda; class Insecta; order Lepidoptera; family Pterophoridae; genus Marasmarcha; species Marasmarcha lunaedactyla. The sequence continues at coordinate 28,831,790 of OV281345.1, read as the reverse complement.
TCGAGCCCAATTCTGCTAATTTCAATTATTTGTCATGCTACTGTCATTCAATTGCGACTCAACTTCGATTCTGATTAATTTGGCATTCTACTAAAACTTCAAGCGGATCTCAATGGAGTCGTAATTGGATGGTAATTCTAACGTAATTGACTTTTAGAAGAATGTTTGATGGGGTTGCCTTCTTAAATCTACCAAGAGACCAAAGGTTTTATTTATAAGGATCAAATTATTGTTTTATTATAAATAAACGTTTTCTTATATTATATGTCTCATTGACGACTTGCATTAAGTTTAATGAAACGCCTTATCGATAAAACATGATCTAATTATTTAAAAACTCTTAATTTTAAAAACATTGGCTGTATTACCTACATAATGATGTGAATGAATGAATTTCTATGACAATAAAAAATGAATGCACCTAATATTGCGGAATTACAAAACCTATTGATAACCTTCAATGTTGAATTATTTTCGCGCGTATGTGTTGATATATGAAAAGTTGAAATTGGTTTTAAATTTATAAATAGTTACTGAGTAGTATCAACAGCTGATTGCCATAAAACGAAAAAAAAGAAGAAGATTAACTTTATTCATTTTTATTTTCCGTTCCAACATGAGTATTTGTCAACTAACGACCCTGATAGAATTTTTGGAAGGGCAGCCGGAGCTTGCACTTGGGCGCAACTCGCGCTCTAAAGAGGGTCGCAGTCTGGCGAAGAGGCTTTATTTAGGCACGTTCTGAGTAGAGTATAATATGTATTTTAAAGAATCTGAAGATCATGACTCCATGCGGAGGGCAACGGATACGTTGGAGGCATTGAAGCGTGAAAGTGCGCAGGCCACGAGTGAGCACGCACAAGCCATACATGAGGAAGCACAAGCCACAATAGGCTAGCTGCAGCCCTTGAGGTGTTGGCGGAAAGGCTGTAGCATCCTTCAATAAAATTGGAGCAATCACCACAAAAGGTAAATTACATTCATTTGAATAGTATCTTATTTACCATGACATAAATTACATTGTTTCTGTGTAATCTGAAACTGCAGTTATATGTATAAGTTAACATTAGAATATAAGAAATAAAATGTAGAAATAACCATACAGGCATTCATAGCTTAGGACCTTATAACTATTTATATAAAAAATACCTACCCTCCCAGGATTCGAGCCTAGGAACTTCTGGTTTAGAAAGAAGTGCCAGTAATCAGTCTTGTATATTAAAAAATTATTTTCTTTTTCAGGTATCAGGCAGAGCCAGGAAAAGAATCATAATTAATGATTCTGACAGTGACTTATGTATTTTATTTAAATAAAAGATTGAAAAAATAATATCTAATATGTTTAATTAAGCATTATGCTCCCCCCACAATCTGTCTATGAGAGCCCTCTGGAGCACTCTTCCACTCTGTAGATCTGCATTTACTCTGCGGTTCGCTTGTGAATCCACCGAGGCTACAATTATGCCTCTTTCAATCTGAAAAAAAAAATATTAACAATAATACTTTATTGTTTTAATTTACAATATAATTTAGAGTAAGATGTTAGAAGTATTGCATTACTATACAGCTTATTAACTTGAATAAGCTTATAATGTCATTTAGAACATTTTAAGCCACACTTGTCTTATACATAGTGTTATAGCTTTTTTAAATCTTGAAATTAAGGTTCACCCTGTTCAGACATGCCAAACACCCTGAATATCTCTCAATAAACAAAACATTGGCATAGACATCATTCCCTTCAGTGACTGCAGAACAAGGCAACCATGCATTAACTTACTTCATGCTGTCGTTGACTCTCTGTGATGACTTCCTCAGATGTGAGAGGTGTCACTGGCAATCTTTTTTTATTTGCTATATTGTGCAACACACAGCAAGCATTCACTATTTTTCCTATAGCATTATAGTGCAGGGTTCTGGCAGCAAGCAGACATTTACAAAATAACATTTTACTTTGTTACCATGCACATTATTATTTATATTGCTTCAGTTATTTATATCTATTGATGTAACAAACCTGAAATGAGCTTTCAACACCCCAATACAGTGCTCCACAGTGTTGTGTGCAGTAATGCAGTTGATAGTAATGATGCTCCGGTGTATCTTCTAGGTATTTAACACAGGAGTCATTATTGTTATCCGCAGAGGATACACACTATCACCTTGAAACATAACAAAATTGTAAATTAATGTTCCCAAATTATGACATAATTAAGTATCACACACTTCATAGACATAGATGTCTTAAAATAGGATTGAGAAATTTTAAGACACCAACTGTAACATAACTGTATTAAATTTGAAAGTCTTTATATTACCCAATAGGAAGACACACTCTCCAGCATAACATCATTCTTTCATGTGATTATTTGGTGATTTTGCCAAACATTGGAGTCATGGGCTGACCCAGGGTTGCTCGCATCCACACAAAGTATAGTTTACTCTGCATCACAAATCTATAAGTAATTATGAAATTAGAAACTGGTTTTCAAACTTAATGGAGTTTTAACTAATAGGTTAGATAACTTACAATCATAAGATTAAGGGAATGGTATCCCTTTCAGTTGAAGTACCTTTCCTCATGAATAACTGGCCTCAGGATGGCTACATGACTGCCATCTATGCAGCCCAACACTCCCGGAATCCCAAATTTGTAGAACCTATAACATCAAGTAATAGGTACTTAAAATATTTATTTACACTTTATAGTTCAAATTAAATTAAGAAATTTAGCAGTCATGAACAACATTTACAAATCAAATACATCATACAATAAAAAGTATGTATAGTTTTTACAAGGAACCTAGTGAATTTAAAACCGTAGTTATTAAAACAAGTATCACTTTATGTTAGATTGTTTTAAGCATAGAAATAAGTATTGGTATTCATAGTAAATTGATTAAAGATTAAAAACTTAGATATTAAAAACACAAACAAATAAATGTACTTGATTCCTCACAGAAGATATCTACTTACTTGGCCTTAACTTTATTTCTCTCTTGAATATTCATCGGCCAGACGATGTATCTTTTGAAAACATCCAGTAAACGAAGAGCTAAGGGCCTCATATTAAATATATTTAAAAACAAAATCACAATCGACGCACAAAAATCCTCACAATATGTATTGTTGCAGAATGGTAGTCCAATCGTCAAAATACTCACTCAATTACGATTGAGTCGAATGTCAAATAAGAGTAGAATACCGTTTTAGTTTACAATCGAGTTCAACTGTAACACGATTGAAGAGCAGAATAGCAAATAGTACAATTGCAGTTCAGTCGAATGAAAATGGAACTTCGATCGTTAGCAGAATGCCAAATGTGTCAAATAATCCTATTACGATTAAATTGTCATTCAATTGAGCCATTTGTAAATTAGCAGAATTGGGGCCCTGGTATGTCGTTACCGTTATTGTATAGAGCCTAAATATGCATAAAATCTGCTATAAATATTGTTTTTGGTTTTATTAATTATTCACAAACTGTAAGCCACCTTTTATTCAGTCATACATTAGCAAATTATATAAATTATTTTATATAATGTAATTAGCATGGCAGAGTATAATCCTAGAAATGCGTGCGTCTTGTTGCCTTTGCAGTCCCTAACCAGGGAGTTTCTGATCTAATTCTATCTACGAGTGGGTAAGTATATGTATTTGAACTTGGATGCTGGCACAAAGGAATTACAAAACAAGCACAGGAAACAAGAAACAAATCCTTCCAAATTATTCACGGAAATTAAAATGGCGGCATATCCGGGAAGCAGCTTTCATGTGGGAATTGCTATATTATTGTTATACATATAGATCTTATGATCAATTAAAATATTTTTGGATAGAAATCATACCTATTATTACCATTAAAAAAATGTACTATTTGACGTTTTTATCTTTATTTATTTATGTACTTAAAGTACTGCCACGTGATACATACTAAGAGTACACAGTTCACTCATAGCTGTGATTGTTAGAAATATTTATTTATTTTATTTATTATTTATCTACAATAATGTTGTGATATGCATCACAATAACGGCGTACACAGCACTCCCACTAGCTTTGTAAAGAACATTTTGGCATACAACAATTAACAAAATACCCAGTCTACACAATATTACTTAATTTGGAGGCAAAAAATATAAAAGCAATTGAAAATAAATTTTAACAACAATAACCAAAGCTTATATCTTACTTAATATCTTTGAGAGTTGCTTTCAGTTCTTCTTCACGAAGGATTTTCCGAACTAGTGGTAGGGTCATGTTTCATTTGACTTCAACAAGAACAAGTAATTGTCAATCTTGAGAAATAAACATTTGAATTTGAATTTGAATTATACAGAGTCCGTGACCCGGCCAGTTTTGCGCCCGCTCCTTCCGGGGCTTCGGGAGAGCAGTATTTTTCTAAAGATGGAGACGAGGCCATTTTGAAATACGAAACGATGTCGATCCTCAATCATACATAATAATCAATCATACATAACATCATAATACTCTACAAAAATAACAATAATGTTTATGAAATAAAATGGTATACATTATTTCATAAACTGCACAAAGAGAGATTTCACACTAGTCGGCTTGGGGCAAAGAAACGCGCGATCGCATCTTCAGATAGCGGCGCAATTAAATAATTAATTTGTAGTGTAGTACATAACCGAAGCACCGAGCGATGGCGCGGCATTCGAAGAATGCCTTATAAGCTACGTTCGTACGCCTATTATTTGGTTTACGTAATAGGTAGCCACCAATCTAATCATTTAACTATAGTGAAGTGTCCGATTTTGGAAATATTATTTGTAATGGTAGTAACTGTAGTAAATTGTAATTTTTTTTGTGAAATCATGCAATTTTATATCTTAATTGTTTTAAACTATCGCAGTTATTTAAACTTTAATTTACGGAATTCTTACCACGATTTACTACAGTACAATTGGCGTTGTTGGATCACCCACAATGCAAATTAAGCATTGTGGGTGATCCAACAACGCCATTAAGGTGGCTAGATTTTTAGGGGAGGCAAATAGTGTATAAGTTACATTTTAAAACATGTAATGTCGAAGGCTCCAATTCTGACCATGGTAAAAGCTTTTATATTTGAGCTCTTTGTTTGAACATAATTTACAAGTTTACCCGAGCTTTCATTTGGATGTTTAAGCTTTTCACTATTATATGTTTGTTTCTTTTATTGTAAGTAAGTAAAAGAGGAAAAACTTTTATCAAATTCGTCTTAACTTATCAAATCCCCTGGACATTATTTATCTTCGGTGCTGTAAATTAAATATACTCCTGAGTTCTCTTCAGTATTAGTTCAATATCACCTCGGTTCGGCGTCCGACCGCTAGATGTCGCTGCGCCGCGGGTGCCACTCGCTGGGTGACAAAAGAAAGCCTGACCGATGCAGTAATCTATGTAATTTACAATTATTCGCGGTTTCAGGAAAATTGCTTTAATTGGGCCGGTATTTTGTTATGTTTGATTGCTTTTGTGACGATTTGTGGAGATCAATTTTTATAACGTACGAAAAGGTTTTCCGTGTTCTCTATTTAGGGTTCAGTAGTACACTGCGAGATACGGACAGTAGTTAGTAGGTAGACATATTAGCCACCCGGAGAAATTATGGTAGAAATAGACTGAGAGTAGAGATATATTTCGTAGTAGAGTAGGCCTGAGGTATAATAGTACAACACAAGTCAAGTACCAAACTATTGCTGCATCGTGCTATAGCCCAATCTTTCACAACGGCTTCTAGGAAACAAATGAACAGATGACCTCACCAGACGCAGATTGTGTCCAGTGACCTGTCGCAGAGACATCCGCGGCGACGGCTCCATCTGGGCATCTTGTGTTGCAACTCGTGTACGATGGTTATTGTTAGACGATTTGTTTGCAGGGATCTAACCAGAGTTGTTACAACCTGAAAGATAGCTACGAACTTCTTAAAGAGATATGTGGCAAAAGTATTTTAAAGGGTTATTTCATGAATGAACGAAATACCTAATCTATATTACTGTATACAAAAGTGCGATACAAATTTCTACAGAAACCAGATTCTCAAACCACTTCCCGTTTGTATCGATAAGGGACGTAACCAAAATATCTATGTACGTAACAGTTTATTTATTTATTTATTAGAAAACCAACAGCGTATAAAAATTTTACAATATTAAGGTTTTAAAATTAAAGTAAGGCTAATAACAGGTTTTCCTTAAAGTAGTTGTGTTCGCGGTACAAAAACATTGTTATTCAATTTTACTTACGGGTTTGAACCTATATATATATACATACACATTATATATTCAATATAGATATAAATAGTTATAGATACATACAAACATATTACTACAAACTGTATTGATAAATTGAACATAGTAAAACATGCAACAAATACTAGGAATGGATAGATATATTAGAGATATCATGGAATAAATTATATACATTTAGGGGATAAATAACAGAAACGTCAGTATAAGATTTCTCAGAAAATATTTTTATTTTAACAAAATAAATAATTAGAATTATAATACAAAGCGATACTCACTCATACTCGACACACACACACACACTTTCTTACAGCTACACGCTAACTCCTACATACTCACACCCACACCAAAACACACACAATATAAACCCCGGTTCAAATTAAAATTATAATGGTTTTTTTTTATAATTAAATATTTTATAATGTTCTTCTAAACTATTTTGTGACGTACTGTGAAGTTCTTCTCTCATTATATGAATTTTTAAATTATAATTATATTATATTATGTTGTTCCTGTACAATTAGACATTTGCGAATATGACCACGGCGTATAACAATATTATGGTAAATTATTTTCAAATAAAAAATATAAATTTTTACTTTATTTCTACTACTTTAAACAGTTATTCGCATGAATTGTAGACTGTACAAATGAACCTCGTGTGTTTTACCTAATGTAGCCACCAACGAATTAAACTATATTATATAAAAATTGATATGAATGATTATATTATATTATATAAAATTGGATGAACTTGGATAAAACCAAGGTCATGTTCAACGAACATGTACTACCGGAACCGATTGCAGTGCACGGAGCCGTTCTCGAAGTTGTTCAAAAATATGTTTACCTCGGGCAGACATTGCAGTTAGGTAGAAACAACTTTGAGAACGAGGTGAATAGAAGAATTCAGCTAGGTTGGGCAGCGTTTGGGAAACTACGTCAAGTCTTCACATCCACGATTCCACAGTGCCTAAAGACGAAAGTCTTCAATCAGTGCGTCCTACCCGTCATGACATACGGAGCCGAAACTTGGACACTAACGGCACGGCTGGTCCACAAGCTGAAGGTCGCTCATCGTGCTATGGAAAGAGCTATGCTCGGTGTTTCTCTGCGGGACAAAATCAGAAATGAAGTGATCCGGCAGAGAACCAGGGTCATCGACATAGCGCACCGGATTAGCAAACTGAAGTGGCAGTGGGCTGGCCATATTAGCCGAAGAACCGATAACCGTTGGGGTAAACGAGTTCTTGAGTGGAGACCGCGTCTCGGCAAACGTAGTGTAGGACGTCCTCAGACACGGTGGAGTGATGATTTGCGCGGGATGGCTGGCAGGAGCTGGATGCGAGTAGCCGAGGATAGACCTCGATGGCGTGAAATTGGGGAGGCCTATGTCCAGCAGTGGACGAATATGGGCTGATGATGATATAAAAATTATACATATAAGAGATCATTAAAGATTGATATATCATTACTCGTTTTAGATTTTTCCCTCGTGTTTTGTTCACTTCAAAGCTGGATTCATCGATTGTTTTATTCCCGTGGGTAACGAAAACCGGTTCAGGCGTTCAAAAGCTAGGGAATTGCATTTTATACTATTCGGTCATGTGTTTTTAGTTTGTTTGCTAATGTCTTACTAACTAACAACTCCATAACATTCCACAAACCGCAGTCCATGAAATTATGAAAAGCATATCAATACGTACCGCAGAGCAGTTCACATGAGCATGTCGTTTGTCCAACAACTGTTATGTACTCGAACTAAAGTTTTGTAGTCCGCAGCAGCGCGGCGGATCATAGAGGTTTGAGGCTTCCGCGTTTCTGGAAAAATTTTGGGAAATGCCGTGATCTTCCGGAACGTAAATCGCAAATAAAGTGTCTCATTTATTACTACACAATACAAATTTTTTAGGAATGAGTTAGTTTAAGAGCTGCGCTTTCGGATTATGTATACGTAGTCAAACAGAACGCAACCATTCCTCCAAAACCAAAGGTGCGAATGAAATGCATAAAAATAGTCTTCAGTTTTATAATATCAGCTGGAAATTTGAACAAATTAAAACATTTTGTGACTCGGCCCCAAAAAGCGAGCAAGGACGTAACATCCACACTAACTCTATCGCGTGTAACAGCAGACCCTCCCAACATCAACAATTTAATTGCAAGCTGCGTGTCACGTCACATCGTACACAAGTTGAATTTTATAATGATGAAGGATGAGTAAACCCGCATACCTTATGTGAACTTCATTTGCAAGCTGAAGCCACCTGCGTCCCCGACGGCAGCCCTGCGCCACACACAGCACGCAACACTGCTGGGTAACGGGAAAGGGCCGCCGCCGTCGTCATACAGATTTGCTTAATGGACGCTCGTGCGAGCCGCTTTGTTATTTTGCTCGGTTTTTCTTAATGCAGAAATTGAGCGTGTAGATAACTGTTGTTGTGGAACTCGCAGAGGCCTTCGTTTTCGTTTTATATGAAAATGGCATGGCTAATACGTATTGTCTTTGTGATTATACCGCTTGCAAAAGCACTGAAGTACCCAGAACTTGAAATAAAAAATTGTAATCCTAGGACACATTAATTTATAGTTCAAACAACTGTGGTAGTTTATAATAGTTAATGTTTGTAAAACGGTTACATTGGAGGGGAAGTATCATCACCTGTGTTCATATTTAAATAAATAAATATAATAAAGGATCCCTGGGCGCATAAACATAACATAAATTAGAAGTTAGGTATATATTTGACATAATATGACGACATGCTTGAGTAATGTACACACATCTGAATATTAGAAGTGAAATAAACTTGTATTTATAGCAAACATCTAGATTCGTGTCACGTAAATTTGATTAAGAAAAGTTATGGGTCATACAAATGTTGACATAAATGTCAAAGTACTGGTACATTCGAACCGGGTATTAATGCGATTTGAAAGGCCTACAGCTTAGCCGTCGTAAAACCAGCTTTACGACTTAGTGTTTCGAGTTGTATTCTTTACAGTTGATTTGTCAAACCATCGAAGATACACTACAGATGAAACTTATCTAACAATAGTAAGAAAGTCTCGCAGGATCTTAAAACTTAGGTAATGCACAAACAGAAATTTGCAAAATTGCATAATTTCTGTTGACGGAATTTTTTTTTATTCAAAAATGCAAAGCCACATCTTGTGGTCAGTCAGTTGTTATTTTTAAACTTTATTTCCGTCTGAATTGGAAACTTTTACTTGCTGCCACGACGTGACGCCCAGTCGTGGGCCAGTGCGCAGGGAACCAGTTTATTATTCAATGAAACGAGTTTGGTATCGTGATATACTTCGTTTATATATGGGTGGAGATTGTTACACCTATTGTATAATTCGTTTCGTTGTTAAATGTGAATTATTTCGATGTACCTCTGCTGTTAGTGACTCATATGACTACTCCCTTTACAGTTTTGAAAACCCAAAACCTACGACCCTTACATTGATTAAGTAAGGGGTCACGAAAATAATACGCATTCTAAATAGAGCCTCAGTGCGCAGACGCATGTCAAAATGCTATCGAAATCAATGAAAACGTCTTTAGATCTATCCCGTTACCTGAAATGCGCATTCAATGATTTCAATGCAATCTCCAGATCGCGATGGAAGGATCGATGTGCATCGCTCATTCGGATTCAAAAGCTTAGATATAATAATTGACATGTGTTCCGAGAATTCCGAGATCGTATCTTTGTCGTGGCCACATCATAGATATTCTTTTTTGAGCTGCCTAAGCGGCACCTTCACAGGACGCAGGAAAATACCGGCCTCTGCGGGGTGATGTGGCACTCACCAGAGTGGCACCTACCCACTAAAAACCACTTTGCCGGCTGTAGCATGGGAATGCTGTCAGCCTTCATCGGAGCGACACCCGGGTAGGGAGGTGGGTGCGCAAGCGGGGACCCGCTGGAGGGTCACCCGCTGAGAAAAATAATCACTTAAGGTGCTAGTGACAGTGACATGATGATTTATGGCTTAAGGTCCGCCCCCTTAAGCTGGTCCAGATGAGCCGAGAGCTGATCGGGGGGATCCGAGAGTGCATACGGACTTTGTACCTCGACGGCATGGACGACGCAGTGTAAGTTACTGACTCGCGAATTGACCCACGTCGTGAAATACACTGAAAACTCGCGCATTCATGTGAACATAGCTGAGGAACCTTCAGTTTGACCACAGTAGTGAACATTCGTTAAAAAGACTTGATCAGCGACGTGATCACGACAACCTTTCTGCTCCTAACTGCAAGTGACGTTGAAAGCGTTTGATGGATTAATCAAATCAGCTTCATCAGTGTGTTCTGATCACAATATCCAGTGTATTAGTTTCGTAATTGTAAAAATGTTAAGTAATTCTATCCTTTGTTGTACAAGCTGTTAATTTGTCATAAAAAGTAGAAAAACAAGAATTTATTTTTTAGTATTTCGTCAGTGAACTGTGGGTTACCGATCATGATTATTTTTCTATTTTAAAATCGAAGGGAACCAGCATGAGAGCACGAGAGCAAGAAGCTTTGGACAAGAAATAGAATTCGAGGTTCAAAAATAAAAATAAAACATTGTGTACTTTTGGTTACTATGGCGATAAATTTTGCAATATTAGTTTCTATTTCACATTATGTGAAGTGATAAAAACATTGACTATATCGCATCTGTGTAAAGAGGACATCCAAGGGTTGTAAAAAAATCAACAGTTAATTGGTGTTTTATTTCACACATTGTACTCTCGATGTGAAATTTTATTAAAGGCTTTATCTTACTTTAGCTTAAATGGAGTTCTGTCTGACACGCGAAGTCACCATAATCTCAGATATCCAAAGGCGACAGCAATCACAGATGTTCATAAAAAACCAAAAAACCCCCCATCCCGGCAAACCGTCAAACCGTGGCAAATTCTTTACAAATACACAATACATGCGATGAAAACTAATTAATCCATTAATTGCGTTAACTGAAACCGTAATCCCACACTTCTAATTATCCAACGAATAGCCAACCGCCAATCACCAAAACGCGCGTTTAACGTTTTTGCATCCGACGGTACCGGTTGCCGTGGAGCCAGGTATCGGCCGGCACTTGTTCGGACTAATGAGCGCGTACGAACTATCCATTGGAACTGCGCAATTATGTGAATACTTATTATTAAATATATGATTGTTATAATTGATTGATATGAAAATTTGCTGGAAACAAAGAAATAACTCGAATACCCGACCGTCTGTAACAGCAACAGTTACCAAAAGCTTGGGATTCAGTTTGAATTATGTGACTAAGTAATAATAGCAGTAGTGGTCGGGAACATAGTTCTATGACTGAACATTGGTGGCATCTTATCTATAAAGGCTATTTAATATCATGCTCCGGATTCAGAAAAATATTAGTTTTTATTAGTAGTTGAGAAAAATATCTAAAAAAGCCAATATCATTGAACACAATATGGTGCCAAAAATGTGTATCTCTAGTACCCGAAATATAGCCACAAGGATCCGCATATATTTACCGTATGCTCTGCCTGAATACGCTGCTTTCTTGAAGCGTTTGTCTTTGAAGCAAATATTTCTATAATTGCTCAAAGTAGCCGACTATAAACATGACCATCAGCCGTCACTTCGCAACAGAAGATTTACGTCAAAACTTCTTCATACAGATTAAAAAGATAACAAAGGAAGTAAATCGTAAATAAACGCATACACATCCGAGCCATTAAGTTCGACTTTCAAATCTCGTATCTCACATATTGAATCTGAGCAAGTGAGGAAACAGAGCGCGGCTGCGTCTGCGCAGGTCGCGGCTCCTAATGGACTTTCTAGAAATAAACATTAAGGGTGTGAAAGTGAATTCTGATTTTGATTTTTTGGGAAATCAAAAGTGTTAATTGTTTATGGTTTGTGTGCAGTAGAGCTTGTAAACCTTGAATTTCTGAGAATAATGAGTGAATAGTGTCGTGTCTCAAACGTAACGTGACTATAGTTCGTTCGCGTTAAGAATACAGTGAATCATTGATGCAACTACAAATACTAGCCAATGAGATTGCCGTATTAGAAAAAGTTTTCTTTTCGTCGGTGACGCTATTGGCTATAACCTAATGCTGAGGCGATACGTCACTGTATTCTTCTATAATTCACGTATTCGCGAACGAACTATAGATTGCAGGCGATGATGTTCGCAAGTTTATTGCATTAGTGAGCTCTACTAATCTTATGGAGGGGAGAAATTCGTTTGATTGTTTTTATTTGTAACTGCGTCACAGCCGGCAAACGAGCACACGAGCCATCTGACGCACACACGTTCATCTTGTTTGTGGATTTATCGATGAATGCTGCGTCGGGGAACGCAGCCTCAGGTTGGAACTGCCTTTGTTCCAGTCACTCGTTTCCTTACCGTTGACCGGAACACAAGCACGTGGACATCACGTAACCACAATAGCAAGGGCTAGAGATGGAGTCGTGGGACTTGGGAAAAACAGGGCTGATATTAAAAATAGACTCACCATAAAAATATTCTATCCCGAAATGAACACGGGTAATACTGAGCCCTCCAGCGTGGAATGAATTACAGTCACGGAAAATGTTATATACTTGTGGTATTCATAACATAGCACACGTGGTAATAGTACCAGCTGATAGCAGCTTTATTTTAAAGCTTAATTTTTATAAAAGTAAATAAGCAAACCCCCAGAAAAACACACCAACCGTATATAAGTAAGTCCCCAGACAAACACACCAACTGTATTTAAAGCATATTTTATTTCTAAACAAAATCATTTTTGGGACTTTGACCTGCTTAATAAATGGAACTTTTTCGTCAGGTATAACTGATTAGCAAATACTTTAAACTTTAATTTTTTTTTCTGTTCTTGATGTGGTGATGTTGGTATTTTTATTCACACAGACGTCATGTCATAGTTGCAGTTGTTAATGAAGTGCAACCATAAGTAATGAGGGATTAAGGAGCTGCTGACTCTGCAATCCTCATTCACATTAACTCTTAACAAATGTAATTTTATAATTTACCTTCACCCTTTACTTACAAGGACTTACGTCATGAATTTACGAGGTTGAAATCTATCTATATTTGTTAAGTCGTCGTGAAATTACAATATTTGAAATAACCGCGGTTGTAATAATAATAAATCCCCAGACAAACACACCAACTGTATGGCCCCAAAGTAAGCAGAGCTGGATAACCATAAAGCGAACTGGGGGGAACCCCGAATAAACATATACATAAACAAATACCATGACCCAAGAATCTTGTTCTCTAATCTGACATAATCTGTGTTCATTACACAAATGAATGCCCCGGCCAGGATGCGAACCTGGGACCTCTGGCATATGAGACAGGGCCACTAACCTTATTCATAGCCGTGTTTCAGAAATCAGTCGCACATAACTTGCTTCAATTAAACATTAGCAAAACTACCAGATAGTGTACCATTTATCGGACACCAATCAGTGTCAAGGCACAGGACCTTACAGCTGTATTGCTGCCGCTACTAATTTCCTCCGCAAGTTCAATCCCCCGGGAAGCAGGAAAGCTCACAACTATACTTCAGCTAAGAAATCATGAGTGCTCAACGCACTTCCTCACTATAATATTATAGCAAAAAATCGCCATCCATGTGTTGCAGTGCGAAGAAATGCCCGAAGCCGCATAACTTCTCAGCGCAAACGCCGCGGACTTTCTCAGTAGTGGCTCGAGCGGCGCCTGCGCAGAACGTATCGCGGATTGGAGGTTTGACGTTTGTAAACGCGGGAAAACGAATGTCAAAGTTTGTTTAGTGAGTGCTGTGGACTCCTGTGCTGGCTGTTTTTGGATGTGATTTTGTTTATGGTAGGTACTTTTGATAAGAAAGATCAAAGCGAAATAAAAATAGTTTTTTTATTTTAAATATCTAATTTTATATTTGCAAAGAGATCTTTGTTAGATTTTATTGATTTATAGAAATACAAAAAAACTTTTTAAAATTGACTCGTACTTCATTAATGCAGCATATTAGCTTAAAAAGCTAAAACTTACAAAAATATAAATTAACATGTAAATAAAAACTAATAAGAAGGATAGAAATAAACTATTTAAAAAAATCCACTCGTGATGCAGTTATACCTGAAATATATGAAATTACGCGAAATGGCAACCATAGTTTTTAACATAGATCAAGGGGTAGTTATGAATAATCATAGAAAGTACAGATTGTCAAATAATTCAATTGCTTATTTACAGCTAGGTATTGTGCGCGAGGTAATATTACAGCAGATGATCGATATCTAGAATAGATCGATATCGCTTTTACGGTTTACTTAAATGCCACCGTGATAATAAAAGCAAACAAATCCAGCAATTTAAAAGCATTATACGCCCTGTAAATTCAAACATTTATCAAAACATTTTTCTAACTAAGTTTTCCATCTAACTTCGAAGTTAATTGAGCGCAGCGCGCGGTCACTCGGCCCCGCAGGTATAATCAAGTTGTGACAAAAACAATGATTTGCTATACAATAATTAAGTAAACTAAAGAAAGTTACTTCTCACTGCGTTTTGATATGAAATGGAAAGTGTTGCGGTTTGTGTCGTTGTAACTTGAGATGCCGTGAGGATATTAGGGCTCGATCACTTGTGGTTTCGTATAAACGCCAAGCATAAGTTGTACACATAGTAAATATGTAGTTGTAAATAGTACTATCATCAAAAGCGAGGTGTCATCGAAACCAAAGTCATCAAGACCTAAGACTTGGACGATTGTTTCCACATTTCAGCTGATCACAATTAGGTGACATAAAGTTTAATTTAAGACCTTGACATAAGCGAGATTTTCATACAGCACTTGTTACAATCAAAAAGTTTTTCGTCGTATACATTTATTTGTCCTAGCTAAATCGTACCACAATAATAATATAATAATAATAATATTTCTAACAATCACACCACATTATCTAGCCCAAATTAAGTATCATATAAAGAACTTGTGTTATGGACACTAGATAACGGATAAATAAACTTAAGAAATATACACACATAGATTTTTTTTTCATTTATACATATACATACACATCCATGACTAGAAAGCAAATATCATAAATTACAATTTAAAATTTCTATTTTATTCATAAATTATTATTATAAAAATTATTATTTTAAAATTAAATTGAATATTTAACCTGGGCTAAAATACATTTTTTATTTTTATTATTGTCTTTTATTATTGTATTATTGTAATTAATTTTAAAAAAAATTTTGCAATAACCGTGTAATTATTCTTGTAAATTTCCTTTTCTTATTATCTATGTTGACATCAATATGAATTTTATTGAAAAGCATAGATTTAAAAAAATACATTTATTCTTATAAGTACATAAATTGTAAATTCAACTTTTTTATTTAAATTTTAACCTATTTTTCCTTTTTTTTTTGACATTGATTATAAAATTTATTCTTAATAATTTTTTATAAGTCAGACAAAAATTATGTAAATCCATTAATGGCTGTAAGTTTTGTTTTATATGTGTTATATTTAATGTAAATTTTAAGTGCTGTGGATTTTGTAAGTAATAAATAAATAAATAAAATAAAATATCTGCCCCTACCAGGATTCGAACCCGGTACCTCTGGCATGGAAGGCAAGAGTACTTACCTCCACACCAAACAAGCCGTGAGAAACCCAAATATATCCCAACTCTAAGTTTGAATCAAATCACCCCTACGCAGGTTGTGCGATTTACGTTTATACAGATGTAAGACTGATGGACTTTTACACGTTATAAGTACGATCGCGCCAACCATTATCCGAACGTGTTTTGCTACTCCTTGCGTGAGTTTTCAGTAATATAAGCAATATAGTGCCAAAAAATACTTATATAAACACGACATACCTATGAATATAATAAAGTATTTTTGTATGTACAGTATACTTACGAATGAAAGACTTGAGGAAAGCTGCAAGTCATGGTGTAGCACACAAAATGGCAATCCAATAAGTTGTGAAATCTGTATAAATGTGCAAAATAAATGCTTGTCACGTTACGTAACTGGCTCGCTACTCACTGGTCGCCGGGCGTCCAACTTGCTAGGCGTTAAGTTCTAACTTGTTGCCAGTAGTAAGTAGCTCGACTAAGTTCGGCGTGTCGTTTTCCATTATACAAATACACTATTGTATCGAGTATTATATTACGAGCAAAATCGAAAATAAATTAGAGGCCATCATTTTTTTCCTATTACTTATGAAAGATTTCTTTGTTATGAAATCTTAGACCCAAATTCACTATACTCTGTTTGTTTAATTAATGCCCTGTTAGTTTTGTAACCAGGCAATAAAAGACAATTTCTGTTTCACCATGCTGTTACAAATGACAAACAAACGTCTTTCGTAGTTTGAAGAATATGACAACGCATATTTCCAGTCCTACTTATAGCCGAGGCGCCAAAGGAAGTAGAGTTGAGTTTTCAATATTTCAGGAACGCGTTTTGGAAGTTGTTTAATGAATATATTTTTCACAACGACAATTTTATGTAACGATTAAAATTACTTATGGCTAGTCGAATAGAAAAAAAATCTGTACTGGCGCTAAGGAATATATGAATTATATGGACAAATGAGACTTTTACTGCCTGTGACATGTGAGAAATCATCTTTAAATCGGCTTTTTGAAGAATCGAGTTTAGGTCAGGTACCTCAAAAAGTTAAGAGCCTGGTAATTTGGATCATCGCAATTTTCTTTTGCTTCCATATGTATAATCATACAAAAATATTTAATATTGGTTCTAAAACAGCAATGCTGTTACGCCACTTTGGCGTAAAAACACTTATTCAATCGATTAGCTTGGTATCTAACAAGACGGGGCTTAAAAACATTCAGAATCATAATCTATAGCTTTGCTGAGCTTCAAGAATGAGGTGTTCATATAACACATTGACATTAGCTTCTAGCAGTCCATAACTTAACTTTACGTCATACCAAAATAAACAATTATTATAACACATGTTGACATACTTTAATATTTAATTAAGACAGATAGGTGCAACAAAGTACATCACGAATGAAAAGAGTGAAGATTTTTAAAGTCATTCCTATCATGTTCGGTTTACTGTTATTAATCAAATAATACTTCTACGATATAATCATATAATATATAACGACATTTGGTGAAATTGTGCATTCTCCTTACTTGTGTTATTATTATTATTATAAAAGATTTTTTGTTACAGCCACAACAAATAACAACTATCCACATATCAAGTACAAAGTATACTTTCTTTAATATTTTGTAAACATCTTGCAATTGCATCGTATATTGTTTTGACGTTTTAGCGTAAAAGATTGCGCGCCGGCATCACATGAGTAGATAAACAGAACAAAGACAAAGCTCCATACAACCGCACGAATCGGTTGCACTACTACAAGCACGCGGGGAATGTGTGTGTGACCACTGGCCGCTTGGCACGTACGCGGCGAGACAGGTCAAAAGACATTGTCAAAAGGCACAGCCAGTTGACAATCTCAGAGTCATTGCGACGCACGTTGTTTGTTTTGTTAGTTGCAAGTTTGAATATTTTAATGTAAAAACGTTGTATTTTTTATTAATAATGGTTGTTTATTGTACAGTGTGTATGAATAATCATAGAAAAAATAAAATTTAATTGCTCGAGCCAAAGTTTCGCGAATATTTCGATCTTGAAATAAATATTGTCTATATTGGCAATGAAATACTTAAGCGTATTAAAGATTGTAAATTGGATATGCCATGTGAGTGTTCCCAGTTAGGTTACTTGAAAAAATTATGTTAAATTCAGAATTTACCACACCATCAAAAGAAACAATAAATTATTAAAAAACAAAAATTATAAAAGAAAATTAATAAAGTAAGTAATTTGTATAGTATTCTATCATACTGAATAATAAATATATTTAACAAATGTTTTGTTTAACCTATTGTACAACCCTACCAAAATAGGTAACAATTTTTCACGTTCTTAAGAAGCTTTGTCTCTGTTCCATTAAACTACTCATGTGCCGGCATCATTTCACAAACCGTTGTTAGACATCATATCAAAATGTAAAATGACTCTGAGTTTTAACCCTTACCTATTTAACTACGGTGTTCAAGTATGGTAACTAGCGAAAGTAAACTTTAAATACTATTGTGGTTCATTTGTTCCATGGAATATTTGATTTATACTTTATGTAATAATTCACTACGAGCTACGAGTATTATTATTGTATTGCACAGGCGTGTACCACCCTAGTGTCCATCATCGCTTACCATCGAGTTGTGTCGCTCTGTGCGTTAGGCTTATTTTTTGGCTGTGGATATATATTTATGTAAATACTCTAAATATAAGATGAAACAAATTTTTCGTCTTAAAAATAATATAGTTAAATGTATAGATTATAATTTGATGTGCCCGCCTCTACCGCAGCAGTACCACACGGATCCATGGATGTGCAGATACACTTGAGACCAACAAGGCAGCTTGCTTTCTGTTAACGAAAGGAGGTATGTTAGTATATTTCAGATTAATTTCCATATACGGGCAATCTTAACTAAAACGAGTTATAAAAACATTTCAATAAAATTTTTACATTTAAAAAAATCTTTACTAAGTTTTACACACCTTTCAATCTGAGGTGGCATAAACAAATATGGTACGGAATATGAAAGAAGCAGAGCATTTTGATCGCCGCCATTGAAGACTACATACCTCATGGAACTCGATGGTAACAGTGCTATTCTTAGGCCAACAATACATAATCAATAGACCACCTGATTTAAATATCTTAAAAAAAATTGTAAAGCATTTGAGTGGCACGACTAGTTTTCCCCGCGGCGTCGCTTCACGCTCGGCTTTAATCCACCATGCCTTTGTTACGCAAGTCTGGCGCTGAATTATTCAATTATTCAAACCATCTCGCTACCTTCATTAAAAACCATTTCCTATCAATAATCTGCCGTTAGATTGCAAATTCTTACAATTTTCTATGATTACGCAATCCGCAAAATCAATTTATTATTGTAATAAACAACTTAAATCACTATTATGCACAATGATGTGGAAAAAACTATGTTTTTTTTTGTGAAATACTGGACGGCATAATTTTAAGATAAAACTAACGAGCGTCTTTTTTAATCGTTATAATTAATATGCAAATGAAAATAAAAGGTTAAATAAATCAATGCGATATTTTATCACATTTTGTATTAGGAATAACTCCATATTAGGAAATAACAAACCATCAACAGAATATTTGAGAACTTATTCTCAAGGAGCTGATCCCAGTGCTCATCTTGGATTCGTATAAAATTTTCTACAATGGATTTTAAAAAGTAAATTAGCGTTAACTTAACAGCCCTCATACCTACCTGTGGATGTCTGAATTTATTCAGTATAAATTGTCATTTATTAATTCAAACATCCACTCGCAGACTTTTCACTAAACTTGTATTCTGGATTTCGGACTACCCATTTCACAGGGAGCCGTTGGCTTTTCATGGTTTTGCTAATAGATCCAAAAGGCTCCAACATCTGTCATTATAACAGGACACATTGTACTAGAGTCTATCGGTAGTACAAAAATAATATCAAACTTTTGTCTAGCTTTTACAAGGCCCTGAACAGCCAAATTTTAAAATTGCAGAAAGGTGCACTTTTTGGTATGATGTAATGAAATATCTTTATCAATTTGACAAAGTAGAATACAAATCTAAAATTCCCAAACCTTATAACTTTGATAACTGACGCAGCAAATATTAAACAAAACAATTTACTCGAACCATTGTTAACCTAGCTTAAAACCATCATTATCGCTCTCTACAACACTTTAAACATTGTATTTGCATTAAAAATAATCTCATGATCGAAAGCTTTAGTTGCGTAATGGATGATGCTCGTTCACACGTCGAACTGTCGGAGGAACGGTGAGCTTCCCGTTAGACGCGCGCGCGCCGCGGCGGTTCATCGGGGAGGGTAATTGCTGAGCTGTGTGAACACTCCTTAGTACTTACATAGTTACAGTTTTGTACAGAGGAAATGGGGATTGCAGAAATATTTTGCGGAAGGTGTACGAAATGTTAATAACAATGTGAAGTTGCATATTGGCTATCGCACACATAGGACCGAGTAACGAAATAGACAAGAATCGCAAGATTTAGATTTACCTTTTTATCTCGGCCCTTTGCAAGAACTGTCTAGGTTGGACATCGCTCATAGGCATAGCCTTACATCTCATAAATACCTTTCTTCCACCTAACGTGATGTCTTTCAGCTGGTTATCCATAATGCCGCGTGTACAGATACATCAAAAAATGAAAAGGATTATGACCCACATTCAACAGATAATTTAATGATGGGCATAAAATAAGAATTGCTTTCGGTTCCATATTATAGGATGAATTATACGAGTATTAACAGCTGATATCTTAATTTAAATCAAAAACTGATAATTAACCAAGATATGCAAGGTATAACAGACAAAGGGCATTGTAACAAATCAAGATAGTAAGCGTGGTTCCATCTTATTACGCATCGTAACTTTAAATGATTGCAAGTTGCAAACCAACACACATCGCTTATTTACTTAGGTATCTCTGCAACGATTTCAATAGTTCCGCTATTTTAGGTAATGATCGCCTTAGATTCAAATAATTATTTAGTATGAAACACCATGAGTTCGGTGTGGTCAAGCAGCGTACCGACCTACCGTATCCACCTATCGCGTGAGTCACGCTTATTAGCAGCATTACGATTTAAAACATAATATTTTTTGATCTAAGACTGTTACGAAGCAGACGCAGCTGGCTGCGGAGAGGTATTCTTTTGTTGTGAGCATTCGTTTGCAGTGTTTTGTAAAACTTACAATAGTTGCTGAAAATCATAATAATGAGAACAGTTTATATAAATGTTTTTATTTTTAATGTAAACTATCGATTAAGAGATGGTATTGAACTTGTGATTGTGAAAAAATATAATAGCACAACTATAAAAAGAAGCCACTCCAATAATGAGGCCAGATTCATTTGACCTTCTGAAAGTCGACAGGTACTTTAAATCCGACTACCCTCCGTTTACAGCCATCTAGAGAGTTACGCAGCTAGCTAGGTTGGAGGCCCTTCAGCAAATATAATTAAAATTAAATCAATCATCTTAATAGATTATTGTATAAAAATGAATTAAGCTTTGTTTAATAACAAAGTTTAGATATTTAAAAGAAGGAAAAGGATACAGCTAGCAGACAGGCGCTGGAGTGGTCGCCTCGGCTAAACGACCGCAGCATAGGCGTGCTAAACCTAGTGATGATTGGGTGTGATCCGCGGCAGACCAGAATATTTGGTATAATTTAGGAGAACTAAAAGTCCGGAATAAACTTCTAAAGGCCGATTGATACAGGACACTGTAAAATGTTCATTTCTACAAGCTACATTTTTATTTACTCATGGAACCTCACATCAATAGCAATTTAACGGTCATGTGTATATGCTCACCTCTCCGGTTTTTCATGACCACTAAATAATTAATGTAGACCATATGTACGTTTTAGTAAATTTCACAGTAAAATACATTGCTGTCATTGATTTATGCCATCGTTTTGTAAAATATAAATCCTAAAGCAGTGGAGCGAAATACGACATTGTTTTTTCAGTTTCTTTTTCACCGTTTATACTTTTACATTAAATCAATTCACATTGCAACACTATTTCTTTTGGTTCCAAAAAACATAAATCGACCAATACAATACAGGTGCTATACTTAAGTTCCTCGTTTTGCTTTTTCAGAGACGGGTGCAGTCACGCGCGGAAGTGACGCTGACGGGGTAGGGGTGAGGCGGCGACGCGCCGACACACAAACGTACGGACATCATGTGTGTGCACTTTGGGTGTTCTGTGAACTTTGTGTGACGTTGTGACAATGGAGGTCTTCATTGTGCTGTTGGTGACGTGTGCGGGGGTGGCTTCCGGTAAGTCTATTGAATATGCATTTTTAATGCCAAAAATCATTTTCTAAATGTAAGCTAACCTTAGAATCCTGTAGAGTGTTTCCAAGCCCTTCCGTCTAGAACTGCTACCGGATAGCATAAGCTGAACAAATGTTTGAGCTGTCGCGCCGCCGACACGGTTACGAAGAAATTATTTCACAAGGCACATGTCATAAAGTTGCAAGCTGTACATGTACTTAGGGACTGCAAGATATCCTGCTTACGCTGAATGTATTTGAACTACATTTGATCTCATTGACATAAATAAATCTAATTTTTAAACTGACACAAATACATTACGTAAGCGATGTCTAGGACCGAATAAACAAATAATATATTTACGTAATATTATACTCTATAACAATATTGTTTAAATAGTAATTCATTAAATTTAACGAGTATTGTATAACATAATTATGAAATGGCACAAAAGTAGCATTAGATCACAGTCCTGCACTTACGAAACACATCAACTTAAATGCTATACTTAGCCAATAATTTCGTTTGACAGTGTCAGATCGAACGTAGCGTGACTAAGCGTCTTTTTAATGTTACTACACGACACTTCCTTGAAATGCAATGCTTCTAAAAAGACGAATTTATTAATTCGATTTTATTACTATTTAACTAACTTGACTATCCGATCACAAGTAGGTTAATTGTTTGTATTCGGAACATGTCAACTGCACTTGTAGTGTAGAGTTGCCAGGCGAAGTGCCGCAGGTTTTGATAACTAGCCGCGATGAGATTAACAAAGTTGACTAAACTAGATTCTCAAATCTCATTAATAGTTACCTGTAAAAAAATTTGGTGAAGAAAGCAGTAAATTATTTGACTTCAGATAAACGAAGCGTACATCATTTGTTACCAGATAATGAAGCTTTGGCGCTTAACAACTATAGTAGTCACTGCGGTGAGCTTTACAAATGTGTGACTTAATTCACGCTTCCGACTCTTTGAACGTCGGATCCGAAAGCGCAAACATAGAGCATCGTAACTTGTACACACAATTATACGCTTACAAAATATAAATTATGATGATATTCATTTTTCATCAGACATGGGATCCGGAAACCCCTGTCATACATACAATCTACGCTATGAAACTTGTCAAATCATAATAAAAATGAAATTTCTCAGTAATTTGACAAATCTGACACCGATCGACGTCACGTCTGCTACAAATGACATCGAAACTGCAATACCCACCGAGACCTACACACGTAACACATTAAACATACATTCAAAACCTATTTAGAGCGCAAAACACTCCATTAAAATGTAATTTTCATACTTCATTTGCAAAAGTCATGAGTTCAAAAAGAATAATGCACTTTCACAGACTTTCACTTGGTCAAATGTCAAAATTGTTTAAAATATTTCGGAACAATATTGCGGCCGCTTCGTTGTGTATGTGAACTTGTTTCGGCTCGCTTTATCATCAAGATTATAGCAATTAAACCGTAGTTATTAATACATTCTAATAGTAAAAACAAACCTTACTTCAAGGGTGTAAAGTACAATATTCAACGACAACGACATTGTTCTTTCTTTGTAATAAATCTAGTTATCGTGATAACCAAATAAGTAAATATGAGGTAAAATGTATATTTGTGTAGCATTGAGTAACATACGAGTACTTTTCATGAGTTACATAAGTGTCGAAGATTATTATTATTTTTAACAGTAAAATGTTCCGCGTTGATGTCTTATTCACGGCGACCGGTCTCCGTCACATCTAGCACTTTTTATACTATGATATTGGTACGACTGGGTCAAGTTTTTGTTCAGAAATGTTTATCAACTTGCACTAAAGAATTATCGTTACGTTCCATATAATTTTAAAAGTATAATTTCACGCTAGTATACGTAATATTTTAAATGAAATTAATAAAAAGAAACGGTAAGAACACTCTCGATCAAAAATCAACTAAACTGTTGATTGGCACGTGGAAAATGGATACACTGGGAGTAATATATCGTCGATACCAATGCCATATTACATATAGACAATTCATACCCATACATTACCGCACAAAAAAACGGCGTCAACGTAACTATAGATCTATACCTACCTGATATATAGAGTAATATAATTTGTGGGAGAAGGAAAGAATAAGACGGTTCACTTGTTGTAAGAAAGAGATACCTATGTACTTCGTGACGTTGCTTCGCACTAATTGGTCGCGAGCGTACGAGACGTAGAACGTAAATTGTCGAAACTCTATAGCGTTGTCTCTTTTACTCCCGCATACAAAATCATATTACATCTTCGAGTTTGTTGAAACGAATAGCCATGTCTATTTTATAGCAAAATAAAATAATAAATATGATAGTTATAAAAAAATAGTACTTACGCATGAAAAGAAACGTTTATTCTATCTTTAACAGTAACAGTGTAATTAGTACACTGTCTAAACACACAAGAAGGCATTGTACGGTATTAAAACACAGAATAGGGAATAAGTTTTGTTTGATGTTTAGCCGTGACACTGGGTTGCACAAGACTGACTCAAATAGCCGGCAACTGCCTTGCATTTGCGTTGCCATTTTTTAGAGCGGATAACCTGTCTATATATAATATGTCATTGGTAGATAGTGTGTTTTATGATAAATCGGCAGGTGCTTGTATTCCACCTCAGCTATTCCGATAAAGAAGAAAACAAAACATAATATCGAATATCAATAAACTATTATCAAAAATATTTTGAATACTATTACGTTTGATTTAAATGATATATCTGTCCGTTCGTCCAAAATCAGAATCCCGATTGATAATTCACTGGTTGACGTGCAGCCCTAGCCCGGCCTACGACTGCTCGACTGTGTGTCACCAAGCGGACAGGAGGGGTACTTCGCTTGTTTTAGATAAAGGGTAACACAGTGTACTCACTGCGTATGTGTGAATCTATTTTAATAAGGCATACATCTCGCGGGCGCGTGCGCATACTTCAAATTAAATTCAAATTCAAATATTTATTTCTCAACATTGACAATTACTTGTTCTTATTGACGTCAAATAAAACATGATTCTACCACCAGTTCGAAAAAAAACCTTCGTGAAGAAGAACTGGCAAGAAACTTCACGGGTATATTTTTTTTTTTCAAAATAAATTTACAGTCTCTTTATGTCTATACAAAATTATTCTTTTCTGCATCTGTTAGCTCGGCAAGTCTCCCTCCCCCCAAGTATCCAAACGACGAACACCCTCAAACGGCACCCGTTCACGAGTTAACGCGGGATCCAGCCATCGCCCTCCTCAACCATATTAGAGGGAAGTGAACGACCCGTCACCCGACGCTACCATAAGAAGACGTACTTTAGTGACAATGACGCTTTAGATATTCATCGGGACGAAGAACTCATCGCACAAACAGACACATTACACATGCTTTGTTACAAATACTAGTACAATCCTGTTAATGAGGGGATTATACCCAAGGGCTTTTATCATCCAAATAATCGGATAGTTTATAATATGCTCTAGCACACAACTTCTCCTTTATAGTTTCTTTGAATTTGTCAGTAGGAAGACCTTGGATATCCTCAGGAACCTTATTATAAAAGCGTATACATTGACCCATGAATGAGTTAGTGACTTTATGAAGCCTGCTATTATGAGCTGCCAGCATATTTCTTCCTCTTGTGTTAACATTGTGCAGATCTTTTTTTCTTTTGAACAAGGTTATGTTCTTTTTAACATACATTAAATTTTCTAAAATATATTGTGAATGGAAGGTAAGAATATTTATTTCCTTAAATTTACTTCTAAGTGACACCCTTGGACCGAGCTGATAGATTGCGCGAACAGCCCTTTTCTGCAGAATAAATATAGCATCGATGTCGGCAGCACTCCCCCACAGCAGAATACCATATGTCATGAGGCTGTGGAAGTAACCAAAATAGACTAATCGAGCAGTTGTTTCATTTGAAATTTGTCTAATTTTTTTAACAGCATATGCGGCAGAGCCAAGCCATTTCGCTAAACCATCAACATGCGGTCCCCACTGCAGTTTGGCGTCTAAGGTTATGCCCAGAAATACAGTTGAGTTTACAGGAGTCAGTTCCTGGCTCTTAACTACAATGTTTGTGTTTACCTGTTTGACATTTGGCAATGTAAATTTAACACATTTCGTTTTTTTTTCATTGAGGAGCAAATTATTAGCTGAGAACCACTGCTCTGTGTTAGAGATGCATTTGTTCACCGCTCGATAGTCAATTTCTTGTCTTTTGATTTTAAACAAGAAGGAAGTATCGTCAGCAAACAATATGACCTCGCATTGATTCTTAACGACCGATGGCAGATCATTAATATAAACTAAAAATAGGAAAGGACCAAGAACTGAGCCCTGGGGCACACCCATTGTCACTGCCGATCCTGATGATTTTTCTCCATTTATTGCAACTTTCTGTTTTCTATTAGAAATATATGATTTAATCAAGGCAAGCGCTCGGTTTTTAATGCCGTAATGGTGCAGTTTCATGAGTAGAGTAGTATGATCCACACAGTCGAACGCCTTGGACAAGTCACAAAAGACACCAATAGCATCACACGACTCCTCCCAGGCGCTGAATACGTGTTTTATGAGCTCAACACCGGCATCGGTTGTTGAGCGACCCCGCGTGAAACCAAACTGCTTAAAATTCATTAAACTATTACCGTAAAAATGAGAAACTAATTGATTTAAAATTAATTTTTCAAAAATCTTACTGAGCGTTGGTAGTATAGATCTAAAATTATTAGGGTCAGACATTCTACCTGCTTTGAATATTGGAATGACCTTACTCAATTTCATTAAATCAGGAAAAACACCATTATCAACACAGTCATTAAATATACTGGCTAAGTACGGGGCTATACCATCAATGACAGATTCAATAATTTTAACAGAAATCCCATCTAAATCGGCAGTATTTTTTACTTTAATGCTTTTAAATGCATTTAAAACTTGTGGAACAGTAACATGTTTAAAAATAAAATCAATATTGCATGAATTTACATTTTCCGTTAGCAGTGACTGTGCAAGAGTGGAACATGAATTAATACTCGAAGTAGTTGACACAGGGATGGCAGTAAAAAAATTTTCAAATGCTTCAGCAACTTCTTTGTGTGGTTGACAACACTATATCATTAATTTTTAAATTATATTTGGTGTGTGGTTCTTTTGCTTTCCCAGTTTCCTGATTAATTATATTCCATGCAGTTTTTGAAATGTTAGTACTATATTTAATTTTATTATTAATGTAATTAGATTTAGCTACACTGCAAACTCGTTTAAATAATTTTGAATACTTTTTAACATATTCATAAAATGTCTTATTATGATTATAAGTTCTTTCACTGTACAATTCATATAATCTATTTCTACTTCTGCATATTCCCACTGTTGCCCAGTCACTAAACCTAAATAAATTATTATTTATACATATTTTCTTTTTTTTTAAAACAGAGTCATATTCATTTCTAATTATATTATGAATAGAGTTATATTGAGTAATAGGATCTGCACAGTAATCTAATTTAAATGTTTTTTCAAATACATTTTTCCTAAATGTTTCAAGCCGTCTCTCATTCATGGGTATAAAGGTAATTTCTCTTTTTAAAGCCTTTTTTAGCCCAATATCAAAAGTGGCCAACTGCCCACTATGATCTGATTGTAGTTTATTAATTACTGACTTTGTACATGGCATTAAATTTGTAAAAATGTTATCAAGACATGTGGCTGAGGTCGCTGTGATTCGCGTAGGCTCTAAGAAGAGATTTTTTAGGTTGTAACAATTAAAAAGATTCAAGAATCGTTTACTTAGTGATGTCTCTACTAATAAATCAATATTAAAATCGCCACAAATAATGATTTCTTTGTTTTTGTTATTTACTCTATGTAATACCTCATCCATAGTGCTCTCAAATACTTCAAATGGTGAGGATGGGGGTCTGTATACACTTATTATAACAATATTCCCTATCTCAATACAGGCTATTTCAACTGATCGCTCAACAGACAGACTTACAATATCAGTGCGTTCTTTAAATGTTAGGCTCTTATGAGTGATGATCATTGAGCCGCCGCAAGTTGTTTGTTCTCTGTTGAATGAACTAGCAATTACATGATTCTTATAAGAAGACATAATTTGACACTGTGTGAGCCAGTGCTCTGTGATACATAGTATATGAATATTTTCACAGTTTATGAATAGTTCGATCTGTAATTCCTTACCATCAATGCCCTGCATATTTTGATGGACTATGTTCAGAAAATTATTTTTTACATTTTTATTGCTTAAATTACTACTTAGAATACTGGTGCTAGATGTATTATCTATTGTCACTAACTTATGTTTAAATTATTTCTAATACTATGTTTTGGAATATTACATTCCAACGGGTCAAAAGTATAAAGTGACTGCTCAATAGAAGCAGCGGTTGTAGTCAACGAATTGACTGTTATGAATAAAATATATGATAGCGAGTATGCTATATGTCGTAGGTCATTACTGTACAAATTGTACCTATCATTGCTCATATATGGCTTGTTAATAAATGTATTTAAATCAATAAACTGAAATTTTTCACTATGACGACATGTCATATTTTGTACATCTATATTTAGTCGATGCTTCATATTATTTTCTGAGGGGCTCTGGGTAAATGGAAATGCAAACAAAATAATTTTACTAATATTCTGCCTGCAATTCAATCTAGCAAAACATGCTGTCATTGTTTTCCTACTTAGTTGCTTACATCTGCCTACTAATATAATCAATATTGTATTAGGGTTAAATGTACGGGATGTAATTTTATCAACTATGTCATAATATGAAGCACCGGGGTAACAATAATTAGTTATTGGCCCCCCAACACACCGAGTAAGTTGCAATCCCATGTTCTTACCAAGTTCATCGCTATACATAATTATATTTAATTCACTTTTATTTGACTTCTTATCTAAGCTACTACCTGAGTTTGATACTACATGCTTAGTGACATATGGCTCCTCAGGTTGACTGGATATTGGCAGAGGACAATCTGATGTAGTATTATTTGAATTACTTTCATAATAATTAGTAAGGGACTCAAAGCGGTCATGATTATATTTAGACAGTTCAATCAAATTGTCCATAGCTACAGTGTGTTCCTTAATTTCTTTTTGAGAAATTTCATACTTATTGGTTAGAATAAGTAGCTCTTCATGTAGTCTCTGTATTTCTACATTTAATTTCTGTATGTCACTTTCATAAGTTAACCTATTCTGCTCCAAGTTACTTTTACAGAATATCAGTTCATTCTTTAGTTTTAAACATTGATTTTTACTTGGAATAGTTTGAGATAAAATGCTTTGCTTTTTGATAAATTTAGAACTACTCTGAATAGATTGATTGAGTTTGACAATTTTCTTACTCTTAGTTTTGCTCAATTTTATGTTACCAGTATGGTGAATTTTATTGTTTTTATTATGTACCGTTCCCAAAGATTCTAATGCAGGGTCTGCATACATTGAAAGGTCACTTGTTAAATCAATTATTAAAGAGGAATCTGAAGGAACTGTAGTGACCATGTCGGGGTCACTGCAGACAAGCTCATTGAACAATGATTGGGTCTGAATTACTGTCTCCTGATTTATTTTAGACTCCAAATACTGAGTTGTTATTTAACTAGCGCGGAGTTATTGTGCATATTTGTTCACAGTCTAGTAAGCCGGTGATAAGCCGGCGACTCGCGCGGCGGATTTTTGTCATATTTATAATATTAAAATAATTGTCCAACTTACTGCTCTAGTAGTCGGCTGTGGTTTGAGATTTTGGTTTTGGGTATTTTTTATCACTATACACTCTACAATTTCAAAAACCTACTTGAATTGAAATTATTATATTTCTTATTGCTTTTATGTAACAAGCTATGTGACTATCTATCTTTATACCTATTGTGTGGATCAAATGGGAAGCTGGAGTGTACATGAAGACGTTGGATTTTAGCTCCCGGTGCAAAAAGTATGTGTAACGAGTGTACCGGCGCGTCTGCCCGTGACGTCGTGCCTTCCATGCCAAACGGACCGGTTGTGGTGCGTCTTTTGTGTGACAGCTGAATAAATCGAGAGTGTTCATAGTTTCATGAAATCGCTTCGCTGTTCAAAAATTATTCAGACTTTTTGATTGTAACTAACATCTTGTCCATTATCAAACTTTGTTGGTAAAATTTTATCAAATCCTTTTCATTGTTTGACTTTGGCTCGTATGTTTTCGTTTTAACAAGACATAATTTTAATAAGATATTAAATGCTGACAGTTGTCTAGAGAAGAAGTTCGAGTTCCGTTAGTGCAGTATTATATTTATGTATCTGGCTGGTTCATCGCGTCGTCCATTACACGAGCTCTGCTTACGTTTCATTTTTTTGTTTTCGAAAGGTCAGTTTATTTGTGGCTCTATGGGCCTTTTCAATTTCACCGTCTTTGTGGCCTTGCGCTGACGGCGCTTAGCCGGAACTTAAACTACTCCTACATACGATACGCCTAAGGGCACCCGAGAGTGCGCGGACCTCGGCTTTGGACGTCGTACATTGAAACTACCACTGGTTCGGAAGGGCTACCTACTGCCAAAAAACCAGCAAGAAACCCTGTAGCAATGCGTACGCCGCGTTAGCCTGGCCCACCGGTGGGTTAGGCGATTCGAATGCCGTGTTGCCCTATTTCTAACTGGAACGCCGGCGTTCCTTGTTGTAATAGCGTCGTCGGGATCTGTTAAGACGTTGCGCGGACGCGTATAACTAACCGTCTCGTCTGGGTTGGCTGTGGAGTCAGCTGACTTATTGACTAGAGGGTCTTAGTTTAAGGCTTACGTTTCATCTAAACATTAGCTTAAATGGTTATTAAGATACCTGTAAATATAACGTCTCCCTCTACTATACCTACGGATGACAGTGTAGCCAGCACTGCATGGCGCTCTGCCGCTGCAATCACTGAGATAACATCCGAAGCAGTTGCCGTCTGCCACAATGTAGGGAACTGGGTCAGCCGGGTCACTGACCTTCGAGGTGGCTAGGTTTAGAGCAAAGATAGAAATAAGCCAAGACCGATCCATCTATATACTTATGTACTATGTTCGCGTCCATTTTTCTTGTTGGAACTAAAATAATAACCAGCTAATCGTATTTATATTCCTGATAAAAACATAACAATGTGAGCTTAAATCAAATTAGGTTAAACATGAATATTCATGTAATTGAATCAACTGGCTTCGAATGTCGTAAAGTAAGATCCATTCAAGCAGCGCCGCTAAATACCTCAAAAAACGTATCATAAAATAATTACTGAAAAATACTTTAACAAGAAAGTCGGTATATCAAAATTATGTTCAGAAAATTTTGTGTTGACTAGACATATCTCGATTGCTTATAACTTTTGCTTATGACTTTGAGGCATAGATATCCTCCATTAAATTGCTGCCTTCATCATCCACTGTATTGCTCGTGTACTGGATAGAGAAAACGAAATATTTATACATGTTTATATTTATTTAGTTAATGACGAGCCTAATTTCAACTTTCCCACACTCAATTTTCACCCTGCCAACCCACGCAAATTCCCACATCCATCTCTGTAGCTGATCTTACACACATGTGGCCGTGTTTTTTGTCTCGTAATGAGTTTCCAAAAGCGTCCGGAGAGATATGTCAGCTGGCCCTTGCAACAGACATGTTACTCTAATGTATGCCTCAGGTTTATAGCGTAACTACAAAGTTTTGCCAATATGTTTAGCCTATTTATAATTCTAACGTGGAAAAAATAATACTCTTATTGAGGGAAACCCGCTGATCCGGAAAATCACAGCCCCTATTGGTAAGCTTGGAAGAATTAAGCAAATATATATTATACATTACGTACCTACGTGAAAACGACAATAGTTATAATTTTTATTTTGACGTTAGTAAAATTAAAAAATAATCAGAATGTATTTCTAGGAGAATTGCGTGAGCATCTGCGTCGTAACTTTCCATCAGGTAAAATAAAGATGGAAGACAATCTTTACGAAGAACTGTGTAACTGATGGTCAGCACACTACCATACGAAGACATGTAATATCTCAACACAACATATACCGACGCGGTATTACGTAAAATTACCGCACAGTTATCAAAAAGCCAAAAATTATTGTACATACCAATTGTTTAATATCGCATTGCTTCTGCTGGTGCGTCATAATGTTTTTTTACCATTAGCAATTAAGGAGTAGATATTGCGCGATTTCCACTACCGCTTCGTACTTCCATCGTCCAGCTCTTGTAAATGATGCCTGTGTGTTTATCCCGTGAAGTTCCAGTTTAATAAGCGTCATGGTCACAGTTAGCGTTTGACTGATTAGAATAAAAACATATCAGCAAGTTTCATACAAGCAGTTCCAGTAGGTCGTTCTCACGTTACTACAAACGAGACAGTGATCTAAATTTAAACGCGTGTCTTCGTGAACACGACTCAGACGTGAGATCTCGGTACCTGCTAATTTCTGCAATCACATACACAAAAATATATTGTCCTTTTCATCTTGAAAAAAAACAAACAAAAAGACACACTAATAACGCTAAA
Source organism: Marasmarcha lunaedactyla (assembly GCA_923062675.1). NCBI lineage: Eukaryota > Metazoa > Arthropoda > Insecta > Lepidoptera > Pterophoridae > Marasmarcha > Marasmarcha lunaedactyla. Next base: position 28,798,963 of record OV281345.1, on the reverse strand, counting down.
TGGCGAGTGTTTATAATATTCGTCATATCATAAGTGAGGTGCATGTCTGTAATCACGTCATATATGTAGGAAAGACAAAAGAATCTACATAATGTAGGTAGATTAATAATGATTTGTGTGACATTTTGACTCGAACTAAATTTAAACTAGCTTTTGCCCGCTTCTTCGGTCGCGTAAAATAAAAGTGGTTATATCTTTAAAAGTGTTGTTCTGATTTCTGAGGTATATTGTTGTCAAGTTTCATTAACATCCTTTCTGTAGTTTTTGCGTGAAAGAGAAACAAACACGCGTACATCCTTACAGACTTTCGTATTTATGATAGTAGGCTTTTTGATACCTTCGAATACATTATTGTAAGTTCCGTCGATATCTCTAACTTTAATAATAATAGGTCTTTACCTATGAAACTGCCGTTTTGCCGTACTGGCCATTTCAAATGAAAATATTTTATTTTTTGACTGATAATTCTAATTTCAAATTAATTTTATTTGACTAACATGGAATTCTTTTTCTAAAATCGTCATTTGTTTAATAGTTAGTGTTTTGTTTTCAACGCATTCGAACATTTTTCGTCATCATGGATAAGTTAAAAATTCGAGTAATTATGGAGTATGAGTACCGTTGTGGCAGCAAAGCGGCACAAGCGGCACGCAACATCAACGACGTTTACGGAGCGAACACTACAAACGAACGCACCACCCGTTATTGGTTTACCCGCTTCCGTTCTGGAAATTTTGACCTGAAAAATGAACCCCGTGGTCGTCCGAAAACTTTGGTCGACAATGACGAATTAAAGGCAATTGTGGAAGCTTATGAAACTCAATCCACGGCTGAATTAGCAGTAGCTTTCGACGTTAGCATCAAAACAATATTGGTCCATTTGCGTCAAATTGGCAAGGTAAAAAAGCTTGACAAATGGGTACCCCACGAACTCAATGACCGCCAGCGCGAAGTACGCGTGGAGATGTGCCTTGCACTGCTCAGCAGGCATACAAATGAAGGAATTCTGAACCGCATTGTTACTTGTGACGAGAAATGGATCCTGCTTGACAATCGTAAGCGCTCAGCAAGTTGGTTGGACCCTGGTTCAGCACCCAAACAATGCCCTAAACGAAAACTTACCCCTAGAAAAGTGATGGTCACTGTTTGGTGGTCTAACGCGGGTGTAATTCATCACAGATTCTTGCCAAACGGGACAAGCATTACTGCAGATGTGTACTGTGAAGAACTGAACACAATGATGGAGAAGCTCGCATGTCTCCAACCAGCTTTGGTCAATCGTTCGGCTCCACTGCTCCTGCACGATAACGCGCGACCTCATACTGCACAGCAGACGGTCTCCAAGCTACAAGAGTTGGGGTTGGAAGTTCTCCGTCATCCGCCGTACTCACCAGACCTTGCGCCTACAGACTTCTACTTTTTCCACAATTTGGATAACTTCTTGGCGGGAAAAAAATTCAATACCCGAGAGGCAGTAGAAAATGCCTTTGAAGAATTTGTTGCCTCCCGTCTAGCTGATTTCTTCAAGAAAGGCATCAATAAGCTACCAATGCGTTGGCAAAGATGCATTGATTGCATGGGTGATTATTTTGATTAATAGAAATAAAAAATATATAAAAAAATTACGCTTCATTTATTTCGTGAAAAACGGCAATTTCATAGGTAAAGATCTAATTTACAGCCTATGTTACTCGTTGGTAATGTAACTTTCTGTTAGTGGATGAATTTTCAAAATCATTTAAGGCGTTTTCGTGTTTCCCAATTACAAACGAACATACAAATATACAAAAAAATTAAATCTTACCTCCTTATAATGCATAGATTAAAAGTAAGTATATGCTACGCCGAAGCTACGGTCAACACAATACAGACCGAGGTTTACTAAAACAATCACATTAAAGATAAAAACAAATGTGTGTGTTGACCTTACTTCACTTTAAAATATTAAATTTTACGAAAACGTGAAATGTAAATCGATTTTTAAATGTTCAAAATATAGAGAACCCTGCGCATATTTAAGTAGGTAGTTGCTTTGTACTGACTCAAAGTTGTCGATACTTTTTTCGGAAAAACATTTATTTGACATATTCTATTTTTCTCGAAAATAAGATTTTCCTAGTATGCTGTGTGGTCCGAGAACCTTTTTTTATCTGAGTTGAATGCTCTTTTAAGCAAAGTCAACCTAAGGTAGCTAGTGAGCCACTCAGTAGCTAGTGGTGTCTACTTCCCCTCGCGGCTGTAGCTGACAACCCGCGCATGGCTCCCTGGCCTGGTGCCGCTGAGCCCCGCGCGTGCGCATCTGTGTGTTCCGTGCAATTACTGACTGTCGTTTGTTTTACGTGTTGTAACTTGACGTGTACGTTGGAGGAATAATAAATGCTCCTTACTTTAGGGACATTTTAACCCCTGCCTCATACGCCGAAGGTCCCGGGTTTCTCAGTCCTGGCCGGGTCATAACTTTGTGTGATGAACATAGACGTTCATGAGTCATAGATGTTTGTATTCATGTATGTATGTTTATTCTGGGTTTCCCCAGTTCACTGTGTGGTCATTCATAACACAAGCTCTACTTACTTTGTTTGTCTGGGAATTAATTAATATCATAATTAACGATTTCAACGCAAAATTGAGGGTTATTAAAAGATCTTCTATTTATTTCACTTTCATTGTTTATTGAAGTGGACTGTCGCCAAGCCACCCAACTCCCCAGCCTGGGGAGTACATCAACCTCACAGCGAAACATCGGCACCAATTACCAGATATCCGCAGCAATCACCTTGTGAAACTGACGCTTTCATCTTTGACCGATCGCAACCGCCTTTCAGAATAAGATCATTTTAGTTTGAACCTTTTTAATAAAGCAATTTCACAATTATTTGTAACGTTAATTAGTTTTTGTCATGAAAAGAGACTTAGGAAATTTATATAATGGAAATATGACGTTGTTGTAGGACTTATAAATAATAACGGTCTCTGTCAACTGTGATATATATTCCAAATCAATCTATTATAATGTGATGATGTTCAAGAGTGTTACCTGTCACATAATAATAAATATTCTCATATCAAAACGAACCTGCCGGATATGGAGGTGCCTCTCAGTCAGACGGTGCAGTAGCTCACACATACCGCACGAGATCTCGCAAACACAGATATCTTCCGGCCAGGTAACACATTATTTCAAAAGAAAACCAAATAAAACGCAAATTCTTCCGTTTCTTCTCTGTATTGTTCATGACCTAAGTAAATCATCTCAAACGAAACGAGTACAAGTAAAATTAATCTTTTTACTGTGGCAGCTAAAGTTGAAAATTCAATGAAATAAGAAGCAAAATATTTGTCTCACGGTTACGAAGAATATGACAATTCATATATTTTTAATTTTTAAATAGCTGTTATTACAAAGGAGTAGAGTTGACATTGGGTTGGGCAAATATAGCCTAGTTTAGAGGTCTTTCTTCGGTTAATTAATTAGCTTGGCTGGAGAAATCTATGGGAGTTCGTGTTCTCTCAGATCTAAGCGAGGTACTGCAGCTGGCTTGTAAAGGGATTTTTGAATACCTTTGTAATTGAATAGAAACGATAAGAATAAGGATTGTGACATCTATTAAGTAATTTGGCGACTGTTAGGTTTTAATTGATTCTTTTTCATACCATTCCTAAGTTGAGAAGAAACAGCTAATTACATTATTTTATGCTTAATACATATGTGAGATGAGAACTGGCTTATTATTATGACCCGAAGTTGTGGAATACGCGCTTTGTACCTTAACGACAATATTGCCAGCTTAGAAAATACAGCCTCCTTTTGACCAAGGAGACTTTTTATATAACATTTGTATTTCTGAGATATACTCGAAGTTCATAACTGGAACAAAGCTTTCTTGAGCTCGTCTACATTTGATCAGCCCTTTTTGCGACACATACCTACGTAAAATACATATTAGCGTATACTTTTTCTTATTTAGAGTAATTTCATTATTTCGTTCAACAATTTCAAATGAAAATTCCTCCTTTACCTAGTGGTCAGTAAACCACAGTCTCGCAACTAAACCAAGTTTAACTAATCCAGGTTTGCGCAAGCTTCCGTCGATTCACAGGACGTAGTGGTTGCAGCGATTAACAGATTACGAATTTGCATAAATGCTACATTATTTATGCTAAATGTACTGAGACCTGCTTCTATACAGTCTATCTTGTTTTGAGATATAAGAGCAAGAATTCGTGAGGGAAAATATTAGTGTGAGAGGATCGTTGTCTCTTGGTTTTGTGCAATTTCCTTTAAAAATGTATGATTGGGTTCCGCACTGTTCCGAAACAGCATCCTGATGCGCCCATGCAGACGGGGCCATACGGCCAAAGATCTTAGAAATAATTTTTGCTCGGAGGTATGAGATTTTTGCTTGAACGCTAGTACCTTCTAGTAATAGCGCCGGGTTCTGTTTATAATGAACATTACATAAAAACTATCAAAGGCTTATTGCAAAAGTCAAAGTTTATTTATATTCAAATTGATTTGGGTACTTTAATCGAGGTCTTATGAATATTGGGAAACCAGCTTCAATAAAATGAAAGATAACAAGAATAATAAATAGAGCCTCTACAAGCCATCCATTACTCCATCATACATAATGATAATAACGCCATAAATAATGTAATACCGGTAATAAGCAGCGCACAGTAACTGTTCCTTGGAACGAGCTCGGTAATGGCTTTTGCGGAGCGGCGCAGTGGCGAGAGGACCAGCTTTCCTAGGTATTGAGCTTTTTGATGCTCGGCCATTTTCAAATTCAAATATTTATTTCAATGTTTTGATTGTTCTTATTGGCGTCCAATAAAGCATGACGACCACCAGTTCGGAGAAACCTTCGTGAAGCAAGACTGGCAAAAAACTTCACCGGTATAACTTTTAAATAAGTTTACAACGACGCTTTATGGCTATACAAAATCATTCTTATCGATGAGCTCGGCAAATCTCCCTCCCCCCAAGTATCCATACGACGAACATCCTCAAACAACACCCGTTCAAAAGTTAACGCGGGATCCAGCAGCCATCGCCCTCCTCTACCATATTAGAGGGAAGTGACGGACCCGTCATCCGACGCTACCGTAAGAAGTGGTTCTTAAGTGACAATGACGCTTTAGTCATTTATCCTACCTGTAAATGACGGGATTATACCGAAGGGCTTTTATCGTCCAAATAATCGGATACTTTTGCTTTGTAGTTTCTTTGAAATTTTCAGCAGGAAGACCTTGGATATCCTCAGGAACCTTATTATAAAAGCGTATACATTGACCCATAAATGTTAAAACTTTCCATTCTTTCACAACCCTATGAACCATTTCGCGGTTAACTTCCATCATATATCTCCTCTCAATATTCACGTGTCAGCAAAAAAATCTTCAAACCCAGCCCTTCCTTATTTTATTTTTTTTATCACCGCACATTACTGCTTGTAGCTCTGGTGGTCACCATCAGATGGCTACAATAACCGCAATGTAACAGTCAGCAGCCGCACGTGTGAGGCGCGCGTCGCGGCGTGGGTCATCACGAATCACGGCGCGGTGATTGCTTGCGATTGGTTAGGGTCCTTCCCAGGCGTGGTGTTGTTGAATAGTCAAGTTTGCTGTTTGTTACTGACAGTGATAATTTGTTTTTGACCGTTTTGTATTTGCTCGACTTTTTAGAAATGAAACAGATTTTACTAGAACTCGGCGGCTCCGAACTTAGCCACATTCACAGATATAATCACGTGCAAAATATATTCGGCACTGTCGCACACACACACCTGTTCTAATGTGGGAGCAGGAGCCGCCAAGTTATGTGACGCATTCTATAGTAATATAACTATTTACTTTTCAAATAAGTATCCAAGAATATTTAGACATACATGTAAAACAATAATAATTCACAGAATCTTAACATACCTTTAATAATTGAAAACCTGGCTTCAGCAGGTATGAATATATAACACTACGAATTAAGTAGGTACATATTTTTTTATGAGTAGGCAATATACATTTGACCAATTTACACAGTATAACTCGAAATCATTCCATAGATCCGGTATGATTTATTAACTAAAACAAAGATTGTTAAGATTTAATAGCTTACTTTCCTTATATTTAAACGTCCAATTAAAATATGATTTCTATGAAAACAACTTCAGTAAGTACCATTCATAAACACAGCAAGTGAAACTTTGCCAACTGGTAGCTAGACGTAGTCCGCTAGGTTCGGTCAATGACCCCGCGCCAGATCAGAGGAAGTATCGGCGGTAGTGTTGCTCATTTAGTGATATCATGGTGTCATTTCTTCAGGTTTTTATAATAAAATAAAGAATTATGACGTATCATTTTTATCAACCCTTCTTGTAAAGTCTGATGTTGGATGCAACCAACGCCTATACCATAGATTTTTAAAATAAAACTATGGTATTTATGGGCGTTGCTAATTGAGGTTACTGCCTTCTTACTTACCTGTACCCAACGCACGCAGCGCAATACGTCGCCTGGCGGTAATCACATGTAACTATCTGTTAGAGTTTTCTATTCCTTTATGTTAATTTCATGCTTTAGGCTAAGTGAAGGCGATATGGTTTTGGAATAGAAAAGACAAGTTTATCGTGGATATGACAGGAATAAAGGCAAGTCCAATAAGATAATGATAAATCTTTCCAGCTAGCTTCGAGTTGGCATTGAGTGCTTCCGCAGGAGCGAGTGTTGTGCCGCGGTTGTACCTCGCCTGACGCAGCTTTGATAGCTTCATGTGAGCTCCAATCATTTTATAATTATAAGAAATTTTCATTCTAACTTATGTTTGTTTGAAAACTCTACAATATCAGACATGTTCGTTGTACTCAGTATACGTTTGCATTTACATTGCATGATCAATGTACGAGTAGATTAATTTGTAGCTTAAATCCATCAAAGAAAAGAGCATTCTTAGTTCTCACGCTACTTACAACCTTATTTAATTATTGTAAAGGTAGGAAAACTTTTTGATACTACGTAATTTAATATTGGGTGGAATTTTGTTGTGCATTTCAGCAAAATGTTGACGAGAAACTACCTAAGTACATATTACATATCCATCGATGAAGGGCTTAAGTATCTGTTACATGACTATTCGGCAGCTAAACAAACGCAGGCATTATTACAGGCCTTAGTAGAAAGAACAATAGACTTTTCACGCTCCGGCCTCTTTATATTTATTAACCAAGGAATAATTATTGAAAATCTAGACAACCTTGTAAAGATAGCTTAATTTCAAAAGGATCACCTAATAAATACCTCACAATCAACATACCACTAAAATCACTAAACACATTTCATACAACACCACAGTAACTCGCCGATCCAGCCGTCCGTGTCGATCCGACACCGCCCAACAAAGTCCGACAATTACCATTAAAAATACTCACAATAATATAGCCGCAAGTCTTCTTCACATGAGAACAACGCGCCACAATATAACTCCTGCGCACCTGAGATGCCGTTCGAAGCTGAGAAAAACCTGGCTCATGTTAGTTCCGCGTTCCGTGTTCACCATCGGAGATATTGTTACTGAACTTGCTGATATTGTTCTGCGGAGGAAATTGGTTTCTTTGCTCGCAGGATTTGCATAAATGATGGTTACGTGTTGGTTGCGTCGCTGTGTTCAAGTTTTTTGTGGGCGTACGCAATGAGCTTAACTCTTGTTTGATGCTAGGTCTAAGCTGGTATTGTTGATAAAGTAATTTTATATAGTACTTATCTATACTTTTATTATAACGAGGGAAGATGTGTTTGTTTACAAGTACAACTCTGAAGCTATGCTCTTTTACCACTTGCCACCATATCATTGACTACGCCATCCAGGAGTCAAATACATAGCTTTATCCAGAAGTACGCAGGTGAAAGCATGCGGGTTTTCTAGTTGGGTACACACTATCATTATAAGTTTCAATTACCTTGAATTAAAAGAAAATCATTTCAAATTATGAAACAATTTTTAATATCATTTAGAGATGCTACACGGAATTTAAATTAATACTACTTTTGTATATAGCCGATTAACTTAACGGTTGAAGAAATCATTATTCACAATCCACGCAAGTAAGACTTGTAAGCAAAACGCATAAAATATCTATTAGTTTTCGATAATTACTTTACATAAACAATACAATCAATCGCCTAGCAGAATTTCTACATTTCTCCTAAAGACATTCACCCCAACACTTACACTTCACAAAAACTTAATTACATTAAACATAATTACACAAACACAATCATACAAATAGGATCAGGTTTCCAAGGTCAAGTACCAGGGCGGCAGAAGTCCCCCGGCGGTGTCAACAAACGAGTTCGGAACTAACTGACCTACAGAACGAGCTTTAGCTTTCGTTTTCGAATTACCGTTAAGTGGTTTGTGAGTGTAGTAGCAGGTGCAGTTAGAAGGTGGTATTTGTGGTTGTTCTGGTTGAGAGTGATTCATTATGACATATTTATTTTTGGTAGTGGGTTAGATATGGTGCAGTATGATTGTGCCCAATTTTTTAAGGGTTCTTTAAAAAGTAAATCTCTGTATGTTTTTCTTTTGTGTAAAAGACTTCAAGCCATGTTTTTTGCTGCCAACAACCTTCTTACAACGTTTACATCGCCTTCGGCTTTTTATAGTCGCAGTATTTGTATTAATGTTTTATTTTAAAACCAATCATACATAACTAGTGGAAATTACGCTTGACATCTATAAATATTACCAAAATGTTATCGCTTGAAGGTAAACAAACCACTGCAATCTATCTGCCTTTAAAGTTTTTAAACAATTCGAAGATAAACTTAATCGATATTATAAAGTATATTGATAAACTTTGACACAAAAATCTTTAAAATTATGCAAGAATCGAAATCAGAACTTTGAAGTGTTACGCACGTTTCTGTCGTAAGCTACGCTTTCCTTTGAAATAAATATCTTCTATAAACCCATTAGAGATTGTAATGTAATTTGCAAATGTAAACCGTGATATGAAATACTCAAATCTCGAAATAATGCAAATAATGACGAATATATTAGCATTCATTTTAGATACTTAGGTGATAAAGTTGATAAGCTTTTTCGATACTACTAGCGCGTAAGCTTTCCATGACAGCTTGTTAACAGTCCCACTGGAGCATGAAGCCAACCAACAAGACGGTGGTATCTGGGAATTAATAGTCCAACATTTTGTCAGGTTGCCTATAATAAAGCATGACTCCGACTCGATCCACGTGCGGACCCGTTCACACGTGTGTCGTTGTCCCGCCGCCCTCTATCTAGTCCCCGCACAAGTTGCATGCCTCAATTTCATAGAAGTCGTTTTCACGTCAAACATCGCTGCCGCTACCGTATTCCTAGTTTTATAGGAACGTCATTTTCACGACGCAACTTCTACATCATCGTTTGCGGCTCGTCGTCGCCAATCACCGTCACCGTCGTCGTTCCGGCAAGCTCTTCGTTCCAGTACTACGAGTCGTCGTAAGTTCAGCCAGGTGGATACTTAGCGGTGCTACCTAAGCCTATTAGCGTTGCTCTGGTGCACTTTATAGGCCTTTCAGGCCTTTAAGAAACCGGAAGACCCAATCCCTTTTCACTGGACCTTTCCCTGGGTGAAGGTACAATGCTCCCCGAATTAGGAGCACCACTGCGTGTCATCCCCAAGTTAGGAAGTAAGACTGGGTTGGTAGGTTCATACTATACATATTAAAATATTTGTTGTCCCTCCCCCCACCCTCCCTAATGGACTCGCAAGAATAAACTGTCGCCCTGAAACAGTTCTCTACTATCATCAAGGCTTAGGGTATTCAGATTCCCTTGGCCGTTCTCGACTTGCTTGTCTCCAACACAAGCTGCCCTCCTAGACCCTCCCGCGTACCATACTTCCAGTGACATGAAGTGTGAAATGGACGCCCCTTCGCACCGCAAGCGCACCGCTCCTAAGAGCGCACCCGTGACCGAGTCATCCTTGGAAGCAGCCCTAACTGGCTCGGAGCCACCGTCCTTCACTTTTGTAAAGAAACGCTCAAAACAAGCCCCGGCGTTATCAAGCTGTATCAAGCTGTTACCGGTGGTTGTTGAAGCCTCTACTCAACTGATGTCACCCCAAACCTCAGTCAAGCCTGAGGTCCCACCACCCGTATTCCTTCGGGAAAAGAGCAGATGGCCCGAGATTTCCAACTAGTGCAAAGAGCGCAAGATTCAATATACCCGAGCTTCCGACTCGGCTGAATAAATTAGGATTATTGTCTCGTCTACAGACGACAAAATCCAAGCTCTAACTAAGCTTCTCATCTGTAAGCAAATTGCTTACCACACTTACGCTCTCCCAGAAGAGCGTAAGATCTTCCAGTACTTCGGGAAGTCCCGTTCGAATAAGCGAACGAGGACATATTTCCCGGCACTTGCAGCAGTGCACTGTGCGCAATGTACAGCAGGTAAGTTAAGCGTCACCCTCTTGCCTTGGTGGTTCTTGCCAACGTTCCCAAATCCAGGGAGATTTCCAAAGGGGCTGGCACTATATGCGGCCTCTCTGGAATCTCGATCGAGGCGCCTCATCGCCGCGGTCACCCTGGGCAGTGTGACCGATGACAATTGTACAGGCATGCGGCGGCCCACCCTGGCTTCTCTCCCATTCCGATCCACATCTCAACCTTCACGAGCAGACGACATGCGTGTAGTATACGATGCTATCAAACATATTGATATTAAGGAAATCTTAATTCTTGCTCGAAAACTAAGTGCTTCCGGCTCACCGACAGAGCGTCTCATAACTTTGACAGAGCATAGTTCTCTTCTCAGGTAATTTAAATTAACTGATACCTCAGATTCTCCGGCTTCGGCCGCTGTACCAGCCTTACTTTACCTCATGTCCCTTTGAGCACCATTAGTGCAACTTTAATAACCTGCGCACGACCCGCTACCGGGTCCCTGCTTGCGAACCACTTCCCTAATCGGGTGTCGCTTCTGATGAAGGCTAATGGCAAAATTTGCTACATACATCAAGGTGGTTTTTAATGGATAGGTGCCACTCTGGTAAGTCCACATCGCCCTGCAGACTGGCTGCGGATTATGCATGACGCATTTACCACCAATCCCCGCGGAGGGTGGTTGCTTACGCGCAAAACAAAAAAAAGCATGATTCTACCACCAGTTCGAAAAAACCTTCGTGAAGAGGACCTATTAGCTCGGCAAGTGTCCCTCCCCAAACTATCCAAACGTCGAACATCCTCAAACCGCACACATACCTTCGTTAAAACTCCTAACTTATGTCGGCTTATTGCTCTGAGATTGCAAAAAAAAGATTGTTTATATCTCAAGTGAAATTAATGTACTAAACAAATCTCAGATCAAGATGCGGCACCAGTTTTAGTTAGTAAAGAGAGGTTAAACTATTGAGGGCAGGCTAGATTTACACTCATTTAAGATAACGCTTACTTGTTCTTACTTTCATAATAATATTTATTTCAATACCAGATTTTAAGTAATATAACTTAAGTGCTTAAAATCTTCTTTTAGACTTCTACGTCTTTACTAGCCTTTGTATTATGACTATTATCATGCCAAGGCAAGAAAAAAAACTAAAACCAACATTGAGTCGATCCTTCGGCGCGGAAGAGCATTTAGAAGTCAAACCGAGGTGCTACTGAAATTACGTAATATTTTTTCGCTACTAAACTAGATTTTATGCGGCATCTTCCTGATAACATAGACCATGGCTAGACTAGATTATTAAAAAAACACAATTTAAATACATTTGCATAATTAATTTTGAATTCTGATTACACGATTCGATCTAAAGCGGTCTAGTTTAATTCTGCTTTGATAAAATCAAACAAGCGCAGTTTATTCATGGTTTTGGGTTCTGGTTCGATGTATTTTTTTATATACAGGGTAGATTTTTAAGGCGGGGCAGTAAGGGCTCTTGATGGTTATAGTTACAGGAAAACGTTTCTAGGAGACCATTCATTACTTTGTGAGATATTCTGAACTGCATCTGAGCCATTCGAGGGTGTTCGTCGTTTAGATACTTGGGGGGAGGGCGACTTGCCGCTCGCACGGATGCAGATAAGAATAATTTTGTATAAACATAAGGAGACATTGTAAATTAATTTTGAAAAATTATACCCCTGAAGTTTCTTGCCAGTTCTTCTTCACGAAGGTTTTCCCGAACTGGTGGTAGAGTGATGCTTTATTTGACGTCAATAAGCACAAATAATTCTCAATGTAGAGAAATAAATATTTAAATTTGAATTTGGAAAATATGGTTAGCGAAAAAATGCTTGTATACAAAAAATTAGGCCAATCGTTCCTATTTCATGTGGGCATCAAAAGCCCCTATGTTTGTATATAGAGGCGTTGTATTGCTCTGATAGTACCTGTCATTCGAATCAAATAGTAACCTAAATTAACTTTGTCAAGATTTCTCAATTAGAGTTGCTCACATTCAAATGTTTAAAATAGTATGCTTTTGAAAGTTTTGAAAATCGCTGTAAGTAGATTGCAAGTAGTTTAATTATTGGCGGGTTCTATTGAAGGAAAGTGTCAATCATACTCCAACTCACGGACCCACGCACTCAATCATCATCAACAACCTACCTGTCATCACTAGTCACGGCCTGGGACAACCGAGATGAAACCTAGCAAGCGCAGACACCCAGCGAGTCGGAGATAGCAGACCGCCTCGCTGGCCTGTTTACTGATCAAGTATTGTAATCTGTGTAGGATTGAACCGTCGAGGGAGATTTATTGTATCAACTTTAAGACTGTATTTTATATGAAAGTTTCGAAAAAGATTGTGATTGACTTTTGCGGAGTTCTATTTAACTTTATATGTACAAAAAATACATATAAAGACAAAAGATTAGTTATGGTTATCGATAAAAACCGAAATTAAATATAAAATACCAAACCGATTTTTATTATTAAAAAAATTTTTTTTTCGCTTTGCAGCTACATGGGGTAGGAACGTACGATTTTTGAAGTGAACAATAAAATGTATCGCAGAGATTCTTTATTTTCTAAAGAAACTATTTCCTAAACTTCACATCCCTGACTCATTTCACTTCAAGTTAATTCATATAAAAGCCGCTCAGCGATCGATCTCCGATGCTCCGCAGCCATTTCTTCAAGAACAACCGTTTGCGCCGGTTTCACATCGTTAGCAAATTACAGGCTTTACCTCAGAGCAGTATTGTACAAACCAATGATTTGAGCCAGATCTTAATCTATGCGGGTTTCAAGACCATTAGGTTGTTCTGGAATTTATGATCTATATTCCTAAGAAACAAGATTTTATTTAATATAGATGTAGTATTTTATAAAAATATTATAATATGTTTATACCATAATCGGTGACATTATTCAGATATCTCGTCTTCTAATGGGCTTGCTAATCAACGCGTTGTGATATATTGGTATCGCTCACTAATTATTCATCTTCACTTTATTAGAACATCAGAACACGGAAGCTATAACAGCTTCGATTTTTTTCATTAAAAGGTCACTTGATGCTTGCGTCCATATAAATCTTGGGGTATTGGCTTGTGCGAACCAGAACTTACAAATTTTATTTAACTTAATATTGCTTTTTATAACGAAACATATTAGCAAGATCCTCATTGGATTGATGTCATTTTTTCTATCACATCAATGTAGCAGTTATATTTAGCATATAATTATTGCATACCAATTTATACATTATCATCTCACTTTTTTCCTACATGGTGTCATAAACTCTCTCCATTTATCGATATCACCTAGTATGTTCATCAAACTGGCGGCAGCGCGCATGCTCACTAGCGACGTCTGAAAGAATATGATCTTCTCGCGCCATGTTTGATCCTTTTCGTAGACACATCGTGAACCAATATTGGTGCGAATTTTATTTTGTGTTATATTTTTACGTTCGTGTATATATAGAAAAAGATATTTTTTTTTGGTGTAAATATGACATCTAGTTTTTAAAATACATGGTCCAGTGTAATAAAAAAGTAAATTGAAACATGTTGAATGCAATAAACATGGCCACAATTATGGGTTCAATTCGGTGGACACGATACTTTTTACTCGTGTACATTTATTTCGGCTCAAACCCAAACACCACAATAAAATTATCTTTTTATTAAATGTTTAATTTGTCAATAGAAAAAGTTAAATAAAATCTCTTGTAAACATTGTAAAATTAAATTGGACTACATTCAAAGCGAACAACATCCACGTGTTAGCTAAGTGAATAGTGACAGACCATAAACTAGTACTTGTCAGATTGTTCGATCGTCAGTGTATTGTTATCTGCTAGCAAGGTTAGTATTTAAATTACGGACAAAAAGTGTTTTGTAATGAAATTCTCTGATATCTAAGTCAGAGTACAGAGTATCTCAATAATAGTGCACTTTCTTACTTATCTTTAAGTTTTGGTCTGTACATCAAGTAACGTTCTTTCTCTTGCTTTCGTTATTTTTCTCTTTTCTTTATGTTGATTCGGTCACGTGTCGACAAATCAAACGAATCAGTCAATAGTGGTACTAATTCTTCTGCTCATCATCATTTCATAAAAGACGTTTTGTTAGAAGCGTTCAAATCGTCCACTGGGTACAGAGGTTAAGCGACGTCGCTCGATTCAATACGCTGTGCATAAAGAAATGCAATGGATTAAAAATACAAATATAACAAGCTTATATCGTCCACAGCCTTTTTAAAATTTATTATATTAATTTCTATAATGTTTAAATTTTTTTAAATTGTTTAATTATTAAACTTGTCTTAGCTTTTTAGTAAACACTACCTAGTTTTTCTAAGATATTTTTAAACGCGAGAACCTTTAATTGGCTCTCCATGGTTGATCGATTGTTCATTCCTTTGTAACAAAGCTGTTGGTTCTCCAAATAATAAATAAGTAAATAAACAAAACTATTAATAGTTACGTATTTTATACATAATACAAAGCACTGCCAACGACCAATGCCAACAACACGACAGAGACGCAACATACTTGCCTCGCGTGAGGTCCTTCGCTATGTTCCACTTAACTTGACAAGTAGATACGACAATATCGCATTGTTCACACCAAATAGATCCGCCTTGTACAGTCCGAGAATTCGCCGGAGGCTCAATTAAGGCGAGAATCGCTTGCGCGCTCTTCGGCCTTATGTAGGCGGTCCGCATAATAAGGAGCGACCACACTGCAGGGGATTCGGGTGCGAATCTGAGCCCGCACCATGTTCCCTGACTTTACCTCGGACGGTGCTGTACCTAGGACAAAATCTCATTTATTTAAATTCACACACATTATAGGAAATATTATTGAGATTATATGAAACAAAGTCTAGTTTTTTGCTCGTGGTTTTGTTCACAGCTTGTTTATCTTAGGATCAAAAGATTTGTTTTATTAAACAGGGAATTGTTCTACGGAAAAGCAATGAGCAAAAAATAAAGGTGTAATTAAAGTTCTTATAGTTTAAAATTTTCATGTTTGACTATAATGTTCCTATCTGACTATAAAAACCCTTCTGGAACCCGAAGGACTTATTTCTTTTGCAGCAACAGGCGCGGCGTTGTTTTTGCCAACAAAACGTCTGTGATAGCTCTATGTGTAGGTATATCTAAAGTGTAGTTTGCGTAAAGTCTCAAAGACGGGTGAAATACTGAGATTCATAACAATAATACGTCGTACTCAACGCGTCTCTGTCCATGTCTAGGCAACTCTCTGTACAATCACACAAGTTTCATTATATTGTGGAATATCTCTTCTATGGAACGCGTGTTGTTCCGTAGCTGGCAACGTCTCAAATGAAAGGACATGCATGACCCATCTACATTAACTCATAAACCCAATCCTGAAGCTCAGCACCGAGCGAACCGCTACTAATGCGGCCAATGCTAGGCCGGGGTTGACCGCAGCGACACCCGCGCTCTACACGACTTCCGATATACTTTTTGTGCTCAATTAATATAACAAAATAATTAAATACATTTTGTTTAACCCTAAATTAAGAATTTCTAGACTTGTCTTCTAGTCCAAATATATTTTTTTTTCATTATTTCGGATTTTCGGATTATATCTTGTATAGTTTGTAAGATGTATTGGTAAAAATGTGTTGTATCAGACTTCCAAAGAGCTTCTTGAGAGCACCAGCTATTTATCTATATGTCAATGCTAATACAATTGAACTAATATATGCTGTTTCTTCTATTCTAATCGGGCACGAAATTATTAATTTTAAATTCATTTCAATCTGAATAATTAATATAATATAAGGCCTTGACATTATAGCTTTAAATACAGTAAATTAGCCTAAAATCTGCGCTCAGACAAATCGATCATTGGGACGGCTTCAGCTTCCGACGCGAGCGTCTCTTGCTTATCTGACGCTGCATGAGAATTCCGAATATGAATCAAGTTACCTATTCAAATTATGATGAGAACGTGTTCGTTGGCGGAAGGCTTTGTACATGTTAGTGCATTGTTAGACTTGCAATAACAATTCACTTACCTTCAAATTCGACGATGTTTTTTAAAATGATTTATGTTCGATGGATATCTTTGTAACTGTAAGAGTAGCTGTAAGTCTGTAAGTTGTGTGAAAAAAGCAAAAATAGTTTGAAATATAGAAATACCAGCAGCATCAAGCTTTAGGACTGATGTGATTGGTCGGACCGTAACACATATGGCTTCTTTTTCTAATAAATAGAAGGAGTGTTGTCATTCCTTTGTTCCTCGTTTATCGCTGAGCTGTGGTATGCACGTGGCCTTAGTACAATGAAGCCCCAAGCCTTCTCTAGTGACAGCGGGATTTAATGTTACCAAGTTTCACTTCTCCAGCTACACGTGAACTTTGTAAGTAAGACAGCACCATACTCTTGTCACATTTTTTATAAATAGGTTTTTAACTTGAATTGTTTAAATTTCTCAAATAGATAAAAATTACGCAATCGGCAAAGAAAACCAAATACCAAATCTGTGATGGGCTCAATCTTGAGAATCAATCTAATACTTTTTCTGCCTATTAACTTTCATTTGATTAAGAATAGAACGATTTTATCTTGAGAGCTCATTCGTCGACGTGATTGAGATGTCTATTGCTTAGAATTGTTCAATGTTGACGACGTTTTGTACTGCGAAATAAAATTGTTAGCGTAAAATTTCATCTGTGGGAGTGAGGGGAATGGAATATTCTTGTGTTGGTTAGTTATGCATCTTATCATTTGAAATGTTTTATTTTTGAATAATAATAATAAATCCCCAGACAAAAACACCAACTGTTTGGCCTTAAATGAAGCAGAGCTTGTGTTGTGATTGACCACACAGTGATCTGGGCGGTAACCTACAATAAACATATGTATATAAATATAAACAACCATGACCCAAGAATACACATCTGTGTTCATCACACAAATTATGCCCCAACCAGATCTCGAACCTGCAACCTCCGGCTTATGAGGCAGGACCACTACCCACAACGCCGCTCGGCTGTCAACAGACAGGGAATCCTCCCAGTCATCATAAAATGAATCTAAACATTTTCCTAGCCCCAGTTGGTTCGCGCCGCCACAGTGTGGAATCAGCTGTCGGGTGCTGCCGATCTAACAGTAGCATTATGTAACGTCAACAAGAACCATAAATTACCTTTATCAAGAGCTGACGTCACAACAGCAACGTTGGCCCTCGTGTCGCGGGGTATCCGGCACCCCCATGTGAGTTCCGGGATATTTCATAGTTTTCGAGTAAATATTTTTTATTCTGATAATTCAGAGACCTACCTACTGCAAATGTTATATTCATTTTAAATCTGATATAATTACTCATTACTTATAAAACAGAACATATCACCACCCATTTATGTAAATAATTGTCATTCATTTAAAAAAAGAGCGATTTAACTTTGAACAGACATAACATTATTATAAAAAAAAAAACTTTTAATTATAATGTTATGTATTCATCTCTCTGTGACCGCAATTGAAAATCGTAATAGAACATCGGAATATTCATGACAGAACTAATCAAAACAAAAATATGTAATTACAAAAGAAACAAGCGCACTCTCCTTTACCTTAAACCTCATAAGACCGATTTCTTTTCCCACTCCTTTACTGTTCATGCCGTCAGACTGTGGAACTCACTTCCTTATGAAATACGCGAAGCAAAATCGTTACCAATTTTCAAAAATAAAGTAAAGCAACACTATCTTTCTCAACCTTAAAATGTTGTGTTGATGTTCAAACTTTATGTGTATATGTAGAATATTAATATAAATCATTCATTTATAAATGTATGTATGTATATACATAATAGAATTTTATGTATGGGTTTAAGTTAATTTATATGTTTATTTTATGATTATTTAATGTATTCTATTTTATTTTATATTATTTGAATATAGTTGTACACACTAAATTTGTTCTGTACTACTTTGTCCAGTAATAGGTCTGCTGGTAGAAATTTCTATTAGAAATAAGCTGTACCTTTGTACTTTATTAGTTTATAAGTCATTTTTATTATTGTGTTTTTCTGTGTGTACATAAATTATTAAATAAATAAAAAAATAATAATTTCAAAATTGGTAAAAAGTATGACAGTTTATTAATATGGGTCCGTATTCGGTATTTGTTATAAACTGTTGAATCGGCTAAATTGTTTAGAGGCCTCGTTTTAGTAACAGAGGTTAGTTCGCAATACGCGCATACAACCTTATTGTGTGTGACCTTATTTTTGTTTTTAGTGTTTATATTGTAATTTCGAAATCCAAATTTCATGTAAATTAGATTATTTACCGTGCGCTATTTCTGTACAGCATCAAATTGATGTCGTTACTGGAACTAATGCAATTGTCACAGTGGAATCTCAGATTTCCACAGACTGCCGAATTGAGAAATACAAGATGGCCGGCCAGTATGACAATTTACCATAACTGACGATGCTCGTAAGATAACACTTACTTCTCTTCACAAGTACGGTGTACAGCCATAACAACACCAACAAATACAGCGAGGATCGTGTAACATGAATAAATAAGTTCCCAACTAATTGCAAATGAATAAACGAATGACAAAGAACTTAAACAGTTCAAATTGAGCAACATTAAATACAGTGATTGCATAGAATAACTATCTGTAATATTTGTGGCTACTCTGTACACTGTTAGCCACTCTGCGGAGGTTATTGATAATTTCCTGTTACATTTACTTTTGATGTTCTTTTGTTCAGAGATAAAAGCCCCCAAAAGAATGACGCCATTAGGATTTGAGCAAAATTTTGAATACCAGAGATAGTGATCGGCAAATATTTTTATGTCACTTGTAAGACAGTAGAATGGCGAGAGAAGGCCCTTGGTGAGAACCGGTGGCGTAATACTAAATTATTTGATTCTCCTATACATTGCAGTGAGATCCGAAGATTTTTATTGTATTGTTTTACATGAATGATACTTGTTTTTTGCTCGTTCTGTAACATACACTTAAGTATTCAATTTGCATAATACCTATTTATGGTGTATTACTTAGCAATCATCTCTTGCATGAGATTTTGTAAGTTATGTTCGAGTACAGCAAGGCTGCAGTTTTAGTTGATATTATACAATAGGTTTCTATGTGTTGTTCATTTTGTGACTATCATGGGCCTAAAAATTATGCAGTAATTAAGTATTGTCCGTTTGATATGTAGATATTTGAATTTACGCAATCTAGAGATATTAGAAGAGAAAGGTGTAGTAGCTAACTAAGGCTAGCTAACGTCCATCACATAGGCAAATAATACGATTGAGGTTTGAGAATGTTTCGTCTGAATCTTTATAAAACTCCATGTAATTTTGAAAGTTACTGATCCTAAAATTGATAATATAATGAAAAGGTGTATAGACTAAATAAAAAAAATCCACTGCATCATTCTTGACTGTTGTAAGTTTATTTGATAAATAAAAATCTGCTTTTCTCGTAATAAGTTACTATTAAAGTGAATTAAATTGAGTTTAAATATTTTTTCGGTTGTTCCAGGTTGCAATTTTTACCCCGTCGGAGAATATCTCAAATTCGTGCGGATACCAGAAAATTTAAAAGTTGGCGAGGAAGTACTCAGAGTTCAGGTGCACCCCAGGTGAGCGTTCAGTACTCCACTTCATCACTAGACAAACTCTTTCATTGTTTGGCTTCAGCGCAGCGTCTCTCTTTTGACTGTGCCATTGGATCTGCTATTTCCTGAATTGTCTTATCCTTTGTTTCTGGTAAATATTGATATAGTAAGTAATTAAATAGTGAGGCAGTTATTCCGAAAGATAGAAATGCACCCGGTAAAATAAATACATGGAAAATGAAAGTGTACCCATCAAGACTTTTGAAAACTACCCAAAGGCTCTCGTTGCAATTCCACGCCCTTTTATTGGTATCAATTCCCCGTATATCGAAGTGCTAATTATAATGGGGCCACAACAAATCCACAATACGGTAAGGAATATTATCGATACATACTTGTTTTCAGCAAAACAATTAAGTTTTACTAAAAACAAATGTATAGATATACCGAACAGGAACAACACACCAATAGACGAGGACACAAAGAGCAGTGTTCTCCTTGTCAACACTTTAGATAAACTACACCCGGCAGACATACCGCGCACGCACGCCCATTCTAAACTTAACATACTGGAGTACGCGGTAGACTCTCTGCCCGTGATTTTCTTCATAATGTCTATGGCATATACATTGAACGCCGTTTTACCAAAAAATGATACAACCCCAACATAGCCCATGACAACGTCACCGGTTTATAAAACTCTTTTTAAATTATTAAATTCAAAATGCCTTTCAAACACTCTCTCGAGACTTTAAATTTGAATGCGGCATTATTACTTCTTAGGAGCCCCTTTGGCTCTGGATCAAGTTTTTCCTTTTCAATACAGAATCCTCACTCGTGCCTTAAATCCATCTGTGAGCATATTATTCACATTCAAACAATTTTTCAAATTTCAATTCAAACAATATTCACACAAACACAAAAGCAGAGGCTCGCGAGCCAATATGGAGATTCGGGCCAAATGGCTGTCGTTGCTAACGTGTGAACGTTGCAGACGACTCCAAAACTTCTGATGGTTCTCCAAAGCAAGTATGTCCCAGTTGCAGTAGCAGCCCATATGCCCCAGAAGTAAGTCGCTGATTAAATGTCAGAAATACCCCCCTGTACTCCGGCGAAGTGAACTCGAAGACCTCTAGCAAACTCACAGTGATTTGTGATGGTAACAGTACTCCAAGAATAACTTCGCTGATCAAGAGATGGTACGCGCTCTGACTGTAGTACATCAGGTCAAATGCTGCAAATGTCGTGAGACACAAGAAGATGAATAGAGTGTTTCTTCCGAATTGCGCTGCCATGATAGGAAATATCACAACCCATGGTAAAGCGCTGTCATTGAACGTACAAGCTGAAACAATACAATTGTTTAGACGGTTGAATAGTGAAAACAGCTGAATAAATACATTAATAGACTCAAAAGTATTTGCAATTAATTCCTTTTCATAAGTAGACTGAGTGTCAAATATAACTTAATTGACATTATTTTGGGTCTTAATTAAAATGTATAAGTTATGACTTAAAAACTCGTACTTACTAAAAATAATATTTTATGTTTAGTTTTTGACACGAGAGACTTATTTTAACTGCCATAATAGCATCAGATGTGCGAAAGACAAATCAGTGCATCACAGAAGATTTACATACATCCTACTGCTTGGGTTGGCAATGCATGTTTAACTATACGATACATGGTCATGGATACATATTACCATCAGGTGGTCCAGGTATTTGTTTATCAGCTTTATTACAAATTTGAGGAAAACATAATACATACAAAGCCAAGAAGCCATCTCCTCATCAATGAGCGTGGTGTTCTGTAACCTGAGCTGCGGGACGATCACCGTCGGAGCGCCCACCGTCAGCCCCAGCAGGAAGTGCGACGTCCTGATGCCGCTCGCTAGCACTAACTGAAATGTTACAAATATTTTTTTATGCTTTCTAAAACTATAAAACTTAAAACCAATATAAGTCACCGTATAAAAATAAAGAAGGAATATTCATAACAAATCCTAAATTAAAATTTAGCATGAATGTGTATTGCTCTGTCAGTCTAACGATGATTATTTCTTCACAAATAAAACTTTGTCCAAAAGCAAATTTGTACAAGGTTTTTTAGGACTAGGACAAATATATAAACATCCAATAATAAGCTGCCATTATCTATAAAAAAATATTGATAGAGAAATCTGTCACTATAAAAGGGAACGGGAACTTTAACTTGTTAAGAATTGTAAGGTTTGTACAGTGGAGAAGGCCCTTATTTTCCACCTGCATTACATGCACTGTATCCGTCTACGACACCATTCACTTGCTTCAAAAACGGTTTCCACGCATGTCTCTCGCTGTACAACATCACGTCCGGCGCGTCACATTACGTGAAATCACATATTTCCATATTGTCCTCAGCATTCAGCAGTGCACAAAATACATTCAAATATATCGAATAATGCTGCTGAAATGTTTTAATTCTAAGCCAAATTAACATTTGAATAAATATTACTCTGTTGCGGTATTTACTCACTAGTAGAGTTTAAATCGTCCGAGTTTGGGTTTGGTTCCGTATCTCTGAATCGTATATTGCCGTGAGACGTAGAACTGCCTCATGAATATGAGAATTTATTCAAAAAAATGGTATTGTTTTATTTTTGTATTTACTTTGTTACTACTATTATCATTGTCTCATCAAGCAAGCAGCCGAGGAACCCTGAAATTATTCAATCTGAAGTAAAAAAAAAATGTATTAAATTTATTGTATCTAATTTAGTGAACATTAGAACCATAATAAACTATTTATTATAACCATTCCTAACACTGCCGATTGAAAGCGAGGACAATACCTACATAATTATCATATTTATAGTTACTAACTAACCTAACCTTCCAAACAAATACTAAATAACGAATTGAAATTACAAGAAACACCTAAATAAGCCCATGGTCCTCTTGCTTGACTCACTTTCATTTCTATTACTATCAGTATACTATCCAGTGGAAGCACCAGCTCTCCACTTAAAATACTTTGTGTTGGAAATGTATTGGAATCGTTTAAAACAAAGGATCCTGACTAATGATAAGAAGCGGGAGTGGCTCTGCAATTTGTTTGTTGCAATGTTCGCCTTGTCGCCACCAGGCTGGTTTGATTGCAATCAGAGGCTCGGAACGAAAGTCTTCTGAAGTCAACTTCATCTTGTTATAGGCGGCAACCGATTTTTAAACACTAATATTTGTAGTTGCTTAATTTAAATAACTATATAAATACATAGTTTAATTTCTAGTGCTTTCATACTGATCCAAAATTTTACATCCGTTTCATGTGGTTTAACTCTCGTCATTCATTCAATATAACAAGTACCGTTAAATTCCATGCAAAAGCTGACTGTGCACCTGTGTTTGTGTGTGTAACCTATGTATTGTATTCTGAATGATCGTACAGATTTTTGTTTTGTTTACTTAGTATAATTTCCGATCAAATTTGTATTCTATATAGTACTAAGAAGTTAAAAAAAAATTTTTTAATAATAAATATTGAATGTTCGACCGACGACACTCGTAGTATAATCGTGATTCATGGGCTGTCTCTCCGTAAGCTGGCTAAGTAATCTGATACTAAATTATAGCAGATATTTTACAATGCCTTTATTCATTAACACTCCTCTATCGTGGAATTTTATATGCTGTTAGGTAATGAGCACTTCAATAACGAAATTATTTTTATATATTTTAATAATAATCTTTCATTGTATTATTAAAATTTGCCTAATTTATTCGTAGACCTTACCACAGCCTTTGGAGTAAACAAATCTGACTGAACTCACTTTACATCAGCAGTAATTTTGTTTTGGTTTAGCAGTTTCTCAAAACGTTGCAACTTTTTACGCTTTTCAAATATTGCAATTAAGTTGATTACCTAGCCAGCGCTCTCATCAAGATCTGCAACAAGTAAGATCATGGAGTTTTCATCACACACGGAAGTTGGAAAAGCATACTCCTGAATGTAGGTTTTGTTCTACTGCACGATGCTGACTACATACGGGGATTTGTTTTTACTTCCTATTAGTTTCACAGATTTAGCGACAGAACAAGTTCGATGCATTCAGTTTATAAATACCCGTAGGTATTTGTTAATTTCTCTCTCCATGACTTCCTGGCATGTGGAGTTCCGATAGATGCCTGTATGCAAATATGCCAGCTCCGGAGTCGGGGCATGTCAATTGCATTAGGAAGCGTGTACAGGAAGAGTGCAAACTAGTTGTATGGGTTTCTTGTGGGAGTCACTCCGGAGCTGGCTTTCTTGTCGGTACTTTTCTGAATCACTATGTTTTTTAAATATGTTGAATGGAAAGTTCAGTGTAGGAACCTATGCATATTGAGGTCCTGTAGAGACCCTCGGACGCGCTAAGTTCGCAGTTCGTACTAGCGTTACACTGACACGACAAACGATTTTTTTTATTGAAAAAGGATGTGACGTTTGTCTTCTATCTCACCTGATGGAAAGTGACGATGAAGACGAAGGTGTTACACGTCTATCCACGAGATACCTATTCACTCGACGCTTGAAAGAACTAGGACTATAGTTTTCTGGAATAACCGACGCCGGCAGTTCATTCCACACCTTGGCGACCCGCACCAAAAAGGAACTATCGAAGCGTTTGGTTCGACTTCTTGGGATATCTACCATACAGGGATGGAAGGCCTGTCTGCGTCTAGTAGTCCGATGTAAGAAGGGTGTGGGTTCAACCTGATATTAATATTCTAGTGAATATCTCGCTCGTACAAGTTTCAAATTTACGTGTTGTTTTATATTAGTAAACTGTAAAAGCCGATTTCCAGCTCAAATTCTTAATAAATACACTAACAGAAACTAAGAGTGAGCCATCCGGTAGATAACGCCAAAACGAAACATTTGCTGTCGGTGATACTCTGCACAAAGCGGGGGATCTTTGAGGCTGCCGGCGTAATATCACATCTTATATTTAGTAACTGAAACTCTTCGAATGATGTCATTAGTGTTCTTTTGTAGCTAACAATAGGTATAACTACTTGGCGCCTAAGTGTTCACTTATTACTGCGGTAATATTCAATCTCACAAAACTTCCACCTAACTATTATTTAGCTAGTTATCGAACAAATAACTTGTCATCGGAGTTACTTGTTGCGTTGCTAAGGAATTATGTAAGATGGGAAATAGGCATTTGTATAGGTGCAGCCGGTTTACAATAAAAAAAATTTAAAATAATAAAACGGACGCCCGCTCCGTCAAATAAATGGCATTGTGAGCACGCACCTCAGTTTTCTTTCACTGCATCAACTGTATACTTTGCAAACTTTATAAAAATCTGCTGTCAGAAAATCGTCCATAATGGTGCTACATGTCCCTAGAAATATATTGTGTTTCTAGTTTTATGCGCAGTTTGTTCTCACTGCGTCGGTTTCCGACCACCATGAATGAATATGGAATCTGGAAACTTGCAATCTACGACCGCTAGCGTAATAGAAAACATAATTTTACGAATTGCAGGATGTAACTTGGCTAGGGCCCCTCCGAGAACGTAGTGGGTAGTAGCCCTGGCTCACACGCTGAAGGTCCCAGGTTCGAGTCCGGGCCGGGGCCTCAGTAAGTGTGATGAACACAGATGTTAGTTCTTTGTATTTGTATGTTGTTTACTCTGAGTTCGCTTTATGGTGATCCATCACAAGCCCTGCGTTTATTCTGGGGCCAACCAGTGGGTGTGTTTGCTGCAGATTATTGTTATTTTATAATCAGAACTTAGTTAAACGTAAAGGCAACTACGTAAGGTGTTACGTGCCTATATACTAACTATACTATACTATACTATACTATACTATACTATACTATACTATACTATACTATACTATACTATACTATACTATACTATACTAGCTATAGCCAGGTTAAAACATTAAGATACAGAGAGGTGGAGGTTTCGAGCTACTTGTACTTGTAATATTCGCCAGGAGGATCGGGTTTCTAGATAACGAAATAGGATATATTGAGATACCTTCCTATCCGTGTTGAGTTTATTCCAAAGTGTTACAGTTCTGTTATAACTAAAATGTAAATAATTAAATACAGAAATATCTAAGATCGATAATTTATTTAAATTACATATATTTATAATTTAACTCATGAATATTAAAATCAATCCCTGTGGACAAACAAAAAGTATATTTTGTCATTATTTGTAGGTTCCTTATTTAAACTATCAAAACTAATAAATGTACTATAATTGTATACAAAGTATTTAAGTAATGTCCTTGAAATCGTACCCAAGACGTCACCTTATCATTCTCAAGCGTCTGCCATGTTTGTTGCAATGTATGCATATGAACCATTAGCACTGTAAAAAAAAAATTAAATTC
Source organism: Marasmarcha lunaedactyla (assembly GCA_923062675.1). Lineage (NCBI taxonomy): Eukaryota > Metazoa > Arthropoda > Insecta > Lepidoptera > Pterophoridae > Marasmarcha > Marasmarcha lunaedactyla. The sequence continues at coordinate 28,772,501 of OV281345.1, read as the reverse complement.
TCCGCAAGGGATCTTATAACACCTCGAGTGTGCGCGCACAGTTCCCGACCAATATACCTAGAAGTGCACGAAAACGGTATCCGTTTTTGTACTAATTTTGTTTAATACTATGAAAGTAAGAATAATTTACATTTCATATAATAGCATTCTACACCATGTGTGCCTGCCTGATAACAAGTTCCTCCTTTTTTGTTTTTATTTTGCTTAAAATCTGTGCAGCGCCATCTTGCAAAATAATAATGAAACTAAGTGGTTTAGTTGTGGAACGACTACTTTCGACGCGAGTAAAGTAAGATTACATAGTTCTAGTAGAAAACTAAAGATGGCGTTATACAGTAATATGAGGTGAATAGGGGTCGCAAGGATTTTGGATTTGACGGCCTGTTTGGTGTGGTGGTAAGACCTGTTGGTCCCGGGTTTGAATTCTGGTAGAGGCAGATATCTTATTATATTTGCTTTCTAGTCATGGATGTGTGTGTATGTTTATTTAAGTTTATTTCTAATATTTAAACATGAAAAAAAAATATCTATCTGTGCTTATGTATTTCTTAAGTTTATTTATCCGTTATCTAGTATCCATAACACAAGTTCTTAATGATACTTAATTTGGGCTAGATAATGTGGTGTGATTGTTAGATATATTTAATTATTTATTAAGGATAAATAGGAACACAATTCGTAGAATTTGGCAGTAAAAAAAATTTTCACAAAACACAATTATTTCGTTCACTATTTATTTTTTTTAAGAAATGGTTGCACCGATTTATGAACAAATTCCGAAAAGTTAATAAAATACGTTGTTTTTTTAAAACGGTTCCTTCGACTGGCCTGTGAACTCCGCAAAGCTTGGTGTTGTTACTTCGGAACAAGGTGTATTGTTTCATGCCAAGTCATTATATGATACTCGAGTGTTTCTGGAACTAGCTTCATGTAAAAGTAAACGTGGATATACATTTCGTTAAAATTATAAAGGCTGAATCATATTTCACGTTGAGGTTAATACCTACGGGAAGGGGTAACTAGGAATGCTTCTGGGTTCAATAGAAAAGGAGTGTAGTGTTAATAGAAACGGAGACGAGGTGAATACGAAAAATGTTGTCAGGGTCACTTTAAGGCATTTAAATACAAGATGCTTTGAATTTTTAATAAGATTGTTATATTATGTTTAACTGTAAACTTGTATTTGCATTCTTAATAATTGTTTATTTACCGTAATATAAATAATAAATTGATGCTTTGGGTTGAGGGCTAGGCGGTGCTGCGTATAAAAGTACCAGTTTCTACGTATTTTATTGACTTTGTTCGCTGCCCCGATAAAATTAGTTTTATTAAACCTATTGTAGAGGTAGATAGATTTAAATAAGCTCGTACAAATGGTTGCATAATATTATTTATTTTACTTTTATTTTATTTTAATAAGTATTATGCATACTTTTACAAAAAGAAATAAGACCATCGTCACAGAAGATAATGATGATGGCTGAGAGAATCAGTGCAAAAGTGCCAGCCGTAGGAGTTGTTCTTATTCACCCCATACGTCCTTCCCATTCACCCCAAGTGCAGAGCGAATTGGATAAACTTACAAAATCTGATTTTGTCTTGTAATTTAAACTTGTCTTCTATGGTCTGAATTGAACGAACCAGCCTTAACTAAGAGTATATTTTATTTTAAATTATAAGCCAATTTTTTAAATAAACACCAAAATCGAAGTGTGAGAAGATTCCCATTCACCCCATTACTAACTATTTAGTTTGTTCTTTTTGAAACTTATTTTTTCAGAAAGTAGTACCTAAGGATAGTTTAAAACTCGTTTAAAGTAGCATATTTCCAAATACGAAACAATTGTAATAAATGGAACTGACAAAAATCCAGGTTTTCATTCTGGAAGCACCCGACAACCACTAGTGAAGCAGCATTCATAATTAACCATCGATAATATACTTAATGAACGAAGCTCATGTTAAACTAAACAATGTCCATGCTTCGTGGCTTCACATGGTTGGCGTCCTGCGCAGAACTTTAGAGACGTAAAGTAAACATTTTGGATCACGTAACAAAATGGTGGTTACAAGAAAGGTCTGTACGTCAGCGGACTGTGTCTGGTGAACCGGAACAAGATATTCAAATTGTTAGAGCTTGTGTATACCTGCTGCTGTTGTTAGGTGTAACGAACAAAACTCATTGAACGGGACCCTTCGAGTGTGAGCAGGACTTGTACTTGGCCAATTTTTCTTTTACCGGCTACACTTGGTATAATGCTGTTTCCATAGTTCCCAGACCGAAATCTTGGTACATCGGTTGTTGGCGGGCCGTGGATGTTTGATTTATGTATAGGTTAAGGTATGTTTGTTAATTCTGGGTGTACATTTTCATTTAATTATGAGTTATCTAGTTTAATCACTATTCTATTCAATTATTTTTGCCTGTTCTTACATATTTGTCAGTATACTATTCGAGAAGACTTCGCCACCGTGATTCTTATCTGTAACAAGTTCAAGCAAAAAGAACCAACCTCTTTACTTACAGATGGAAACATAATAAAACCTCCTTTCCTCCTTCACAGGAAGAACCTCAGCCTTCAGCCCGTGGACCGGCCCGAGGACGCCCACCTCTTCACCTACCGCGATGTGAACCGCACGCACGTGGCGGTGGTGCTGGCGCAGTCGGTGGACCAGCTGGTGGACAGCGACACGCCGCAGAATGTCGTCAAGTTCAGGCTGGGCTGCGACTTCGATACTGGAGACGATATGGTGAGTGGGTTCGGGAGTTTGGATTGGCTTGGTATGAAGGAGAGATGCGAAAAGCCGTACGCTACGTTTTCTTTGTATTATATTAAGAACAAAGAGATAACAAATTAAGTTAAGATACTTGACGACCGAGTGGCGTAGTGGTAAGTAGCCTTGCCTCATACGCCGAAGGTCCCAGGTTCGAGTCCTGGCCGGGGCATTCATTTGTGTGATGAACACAGATGTTGGTTCTCGGGTCATGGTTGTTGATATTTATATATGTATGTTTATTCTGGGTTCCCCCCCAGTTCTCGCTGTATTGTCATCCATAACACAAGCTCTGCTTACTTTGGGGCTATACAGTTGGTGTGTTTGTCTGGGGATTTATTATTATTATTATTATTATTAATACCCGACTACTGAAAAGTAAAAAACAATGAGTAAACAACTAACATATGCCTATATTTTATTTTAAACATAGTCAAAGCGATGTGTAGGGTAAACCATGCTTCAAAAGGAGGTATAAAAATTTTTTGTTAATGAGTTAGTTGTTTTTACAATCAGAAGGTTGTAAGCATGTGTACCAGGTGCGTTTTCACGGATGAGAAGGTAATCTAGTTACCGCAGCTCACACGTACACCACGCGCTGCTGGCATCTGACGTGGGACTGCAGAGCTACACTACACGAGCGGTATTTGTCGTAAAGATTCTGAATGTATCGTATGATTCTCTACACAAGACAAGATTCCGTTTATTCTTACAGCCGGTTGGTTGTGGTTCCGTCCTCTACATGGTACACGTCACAATACGTTTACATGGCGTTGGTAGAGAACACGTATTATGTTTATATTGATCAGTACAGACTAGGTCGCAACAAATCTATGTTCTCTATGATCGATACTCTATCTAAAACACCAGCACTTTAGCGCCACTCTAGCGCCAAGCTATTAGTACCAAGTTATGTATACCTATATGTTATGTATATCACCCATAACACAAGACGTGGTTACTTTGGGGACATATGTTTAACATGTATGGAAGTTTAAGTTACTAAATTAAATCTTTATTTTTTTCTATATTTAAAAAAAATTGTAGCAAGCTTGTTTAACGGACGCACTGCGGTAATGTTTAACTTTCTTTACAGCTGCTAGTTTTAATGCTTCTCACACTCCAGGCTCGTATCGTCCCTACTTCTGAAGGATGCTCGGCGATGCGAATTCATTATTTTATTTATCAAATAAGTCTTAGCAAATCCAAATTCAGATGTCTTTGACTTTCTATTTCATATATTCTTACAAAAACAAGCCTCTCTGTCTGATCCTTCAGTTATAATAAATATAATTAGAGTTTTGTTTTATCTTAAGTATGGGTTATGATGAGGCTGACATATTCTCATGGAATAAAAGCCTCTTTTAAAAATAAGATTATAAAAAAAATCAAATAAGTCAAACATGATTTGAGAGACCGCCCCGAGCTTCCTTGCATAGCTTTGGTACGTAAATATATCAAATTATTATTTTTTTTAAATATCATGTTATGTAGGTAGTTTTTATTTATCATTTTCAGAAAACGTGTAAAATAGCTGTTGATATATTTATACTTATATTTTAAAAACAATGAAGATGAAACGTGAGTTAAGTTGCACGATAACTTATTATAGGTACATGTGAAAAACAAATTGTTTCTTGTCTTTTACGGCGAATTTATTCTGGACTACAACAAGTCAGAAAAACTGCTAACTAAACGCGAGCACAACATTCATAAACAAGACAGAACAATGGAGATCGTCGCAACAGCGTGGCTTATCTTCCCCATCAGGCATCAGGTAGGCGGCAGGCCTATAAAGCCACCACTATAAAACGATTGAGGCTGGAAGCAGCGTGGAAGCAGCGCAATAAGGAATCTCTGCTTTTACAGCGGAACTCGTAAACTGAAAAAAACGTTGTGCTGAACTTGCTAATGTTTGAGGGTTCTGTAGTAGGCTGAAAGATTATTCGATAGCTTGCATTATGAATGATGAATGCACATAACCAATAATACATTGAAAAGGTATATCTATTGACTCGCAAAACAATTTTTTCTACTTCCCTAGCCGCAAATGAGCGCGTGATCTAGTGACATACGGATGTTGTGCATTGGCACGGGCCGGCTTCACGCTTAGAATTGCTTTTGGCCTGTAATTTGACTAGCCTTTTCTTCTTTTTAGCCTGTATGTAACCACATGTAAACTTGGTGATATTGGCATTGCATACTAGAATGGCAGAGATCTCATTAAGAGAAACACTAATGCAACTAAATGAAGATTTAATTTTAATTCAACTCATCCTAATCTAGGCCGTCATCCCTCAGGATCTCCAAAAACCCGCGCTTCCCTAGGGTCAACGACCCGCCGAGTGTCGTCACCATCCGGAACGATTCCTTGAGATGTGATATGCAATCCCGGTTCTAGGAATAATGTGTTTGTCATACTTACTGTGTACTTGATTTGTTAAGTGACATCTAGTGATATTTTATTTTTAAAGCTTTATTTTTAATTCTAAAATTAAGATTCCTTTCAAATAATTTGGTATTAAATAGTGGCTGGAATACGTACCTACTATGATTGGAACGTCGAATCACACGGTTTGACAATTTAATAATTCCAAATAAAAATTAACTATTCCAAAGTCCTATTAAGTTCATCAAAACCGTGAGACGTAAGCTGGTATGTTTTAAAAAATTTTATTGCTAGTTTCCGTGGCAAGGTTATATTCAAAGCAAATTGTATCCACAGTTCAAATTAAGTCGGATTATCGAAACCAAAAGGTGTTATTCCGTACCGAGAGAGAAGTATAGCTTCTTTTTAAATAATTTCCTTGTTGAAACACCCTCAGGCCTAACTGAACTTAAACAAAAAGAAAATTTTTATCAATAAAAATAAAATAAGAAAGCTAGCTCATGAAGCCCGTGCCTCGTTCGTCATTGTATCTCAGTTTAGTGTTGGCGATTGCCCGAGCCCACTTAGCGCTGTACCTACCCGATGCTCGTTCCCAGTTTTTTTAAAGCCAGCGTAATTTTACTCCGCAGTAAAACGCCTGGTTTTATTATGATGACATAAAAAATATATTCCAGCTTTATCTTAATTTGCAACGGATGGCTTAACTTCGTTATATTGTTATGACTAATCGTAAAAAAAAAACTATTCTCATGTGTATCTGAAACGAAGAAAAATATGACACAAAAGCTCATGTTCTAGTTGTCATTATTATTGTTTGTAAACCATTTACTTATATCCCGGATACAATGAGTTACTTCAGGGCAATTCCTGGATACAATATTTCCATAACTGTCAGGTGTTCAAATAAAAAAGAAAAGCTAATTATTACAATGATACAGCCAATGGTGGATTGGGATGTAAGGCGTGTGGCATTTTGTATTGCGCTCCTCGAGGAGGGAGGTCGGTCAAAACCGGCCAACGCAGACGGCTGCGGGCGTATGTGGAATCCACTCTGATCGTTTAGAGTATCTACCCACAAAAACCACCTGTATCGCTCTGGCAATATTTGCCTCACACCCTTCATCGGGCGCAACAGCCAGTTGGGAAAAAGGCTGCGCAAGCGGGGACCCTCTAAGGGCAGCCATAAGGATGTTCAGATTGGCCGAAAGCTGGTTAGGGGAGTCCGAAAGAGGGATTCGCGGTCTAGGGACTTTGTACCTCGAAATTAGGGACAGGACAATATATGAGACTCTGTCGCCGATTAAATTATGTGTATCGGAGCACTTGCAGAAATCGCCCAAGATATTTTTAGGGTGTTGTTGAACAGTTGGAAGAATATCTGTGCAGTGTACACGTCCTGTACACGTGCATTACGCACGTGAACAGGGAAATTCTGAACTTTCATTTATTTTTATTTGTAGCTCAGCTACAAAATATTTTTCGACAAGTAAATTGCTGAGCTGCGCAACTCCTTCCTAATCTTAATTTTATATAAAGAAACTCTTTTATACTCAATTCAAACAATTTAAAAACCACAAAAATATTTTATCAAAATATATTTCATTTGAAATTTCTGTGGTTTCATGAGCTACGGAGATGAAAACTCACGAAACTAGATTCACTACAAAAAAGTTGTAGCAAAATCTTGTAATTAAGTACGACTTGTAATTACTTTAACACAGAGACTAACAGTACTCACAAAGCCCATTAGCGGAGGCAAGTTGTTTTCAGTCATACTGTTCAGGTTCCGAACCAACACAGCGATATATCACGGGGTACTTAAGGCAGGATGAATGCCCCTGTTGACACCGTGAGCTCACATTAAACAGGGTTAGCGCCGCGCCGGTTCAGCTCCACGCCGTACGTGGTGCCCTCTTGTTTGTTTGCATGAGATTTAAATGATTTACTGATGGAGGAATGACATTTGTTCGACTGTTCAACCTGTAATCATACTAAGCTTATGTTTAGTGCTTTGACATTGAGCTTCAGTGTTTAGGCTTCGTGTAGATGCAGGCAGATTTGTTGACGCTTGTCTGGTTCTACCGAAAAGCCAATACCATACCAAGCTCAATACCATGTGGCGCACAATTCTCTTTTCAGGACTGTTGGCAATTGTGCCACGATGCCAGCGGTACAAATAAAGGTCATGAAATGCTGTGTGGACTAGTTTAGTTGTCTGCACCTACACCTACGTAGGTTTGCGTGGATGTGGCACATCGCAGTCGTAGATGCACCTTTATAATTGGTTTTACCGGAGCTCATACTTACATGGAATTAAAACTTAGAATGGAGTAAGAAATAAAGATGGCATTCCATAACATAAATGCTGTGAGTCATTACACACAGCATTTATTGAAACAAGTAGTCTGACATATTATGAACATTAATATGAATTTTTTCGACAGAACCGATTTAAAGATAGATGCAGTATTAAATCTTATTACCGTGTATTGTAATCGAGCAAATTTTATTATTTTGATAAGGCCTTTCATTCGCTTGTTTATAAAGATAGTAATATCTGACTATTGCTCTCTTATGAACTCTTGAAGCAATTCTTAGTTTTCTGTAACAAATTGAGTAAAGTAACTTAATGCTCCTGTTCAGAAAACAAGGAACAACAAGTCTCTACTCTTTTCAAGGTTAAATACAAAAGGGCACACCTGCGCATATAAGACGGTTATCTCCGAAGTGTCTCTGTCACTTCGTAATTCAGTCCGGGCATAAAAGCCTATAATTCATTCTGAAGTGACTTGAGAAATGTCTTCCAGCGCCGACATCGGTCACCTGCAGATAAATCAGACCCCTCACATAATAATTTAAAAGAACGAGGAAAACTGATTCCTTAGCGTATCTGACGAGTCGCTGGTAAACTTTCAAAAAAGTCTTTACCTAACTCAAAATAGACCTTTAAATGTTTAGGAATAAAAGCGAAAGTTGATGTCTTTGTAACATTGTGGAAAATGATGCAGCAAAAAGTTTTCATGGCCGCGCGGTACCTGCCGGCCTTAACCCATTTTGCTTTGGTACTTTATTTTAATACTAAATGCCAACTGATGTTAATATCGTCCCCTTTATTCCGAAATAAATCATTTCACACATTTGCAAGATTCATTAAAATGGGTTATTCACTCTTCGTAAAATATGGCATTTAGCTGACTTAACATTTTAGTTATTGAAGCTTTGTCATTTTTCTAAGAAGATATTTTAATTAATTATCTTTATATGTACATGTAAGTGACGCAGCACCATTTTGTCGTAACTTATGCGTATTATATACTCTTGGTCTCGCGGACACAAACTTTACAAATTCCTCTAGTATGAATGCAGGTTAGGTTTTTGACGAGCGAGTTGCGTAGTGGCTCCTACCACAACACCACTCGGTCGTCAAATATGATTTGTTGAAAGTATGCGCCAAGTCCGCCAACCAACAGTACGCGAGCATGGTTGACAATAACTAGCCTGGCACCATTTCAAATCAAATTAGAAATGCTGTCGGAATGATTTTCCTTGATATTTAACTTCTGATTGAATTGTAATTGTGAACACATCCCGCATTGCAGGTATCAGCGTACCTCTCAGTGACGGTGTACATCGAGGACCTGAACGACAACGCGCCGATGTTCCTCAACACGCCCTACCACGTCACCGTCGACGAACTCACGCCCATAGGTAAGCAATTTATTTATTTATCAATTAAATAAGTGAATTCTCTCTTTGGAAAATCAAGCGGTGTCATCTTAAAAACCACAGTTATTTGTATTCCCTTGATATGGAAGACTCTTCAAGTTCTCAGAAAGTAGTTTTAATGTACCTGAAGCAAGCGTCGAATTAGGTACTAGGTTTTTTACTATTTTCACAGTTTAGTTTACCTGCTTTTTCCCTTTAGCCTACCACTTAATTAGGATATTTCGGATCCTTTGCCACAAGCGCAAAACCTACTTTTCTCATATCTGACGAGCACCTGCTACTCTTAAGATTCGACGTTGAGAAACAAGTTTAAAACGAGTAGAATGCAATCGTGGCCCAGACATAACAATTAACCGGCCAGACGTTAAATTTTCCGGAAAGTTCTCGTTGGTAATGGTCCTGTTGTTTACTTCCATGTGTTACAGTTAGTTTAGTGCTTACTTTTCATTAAATTATATTTTCTCTTTTGATATCTATGAGAAAGACTATAGCTAGTAGACTATACCTACAACCTAGTTATAAATAAGGTTTACACGTATCTAAAATCTTAAAACCTATATAATATATATAAACACGGAACGAACAATGGCCAACATGTATTTATCAACATGTGACAACATCGTCATTGAAATCCTAGCAGGGGCACAATCCAAGTAGTATTGTTATTTTGGAGTTTTGTTACGTACCTTAGGAGGTTAGTTTATTAGTTAAATTATATTTATTATATTTAACCCCGACCTAGCGTTATAACTTATAGCGCGGTATAATTATGAAGTAAAATACAGAGACTGTTCTTAGCTCAGCTGTAACCTATTTGACCTGTGTATGTGTGGATTTGCGGATCTGTGCCATCGTACCTCCCAAACGAATTCATTGATTTTAATGCATTTTTTTGTAGTTGTTAAAAGCTGTGTTAATTGAGACTGCACTTAGCCATGCTAGAAGAAAATCGGTTCAGCCGGTCAAAAGTTATGATTTTTTTAATTTGTGCTCACAAGTCAGTGATGTCTTTTTTTCTATTCATGGTTTTTTATGATTCCAGGTTTGACAGTCTTCAAAGGCGTGGCAGCGTTCGACCGCGACAAGCCCAACACGCCGAACTCGGACGTGCACTTCTCGCTGGCGGACGAGTCGGGTCACTTCGCGCTGGAGAGTTCACACCGCCCGGCGCTGCTGCTCACCAGCCCGCTCGACTACGACGCCGGTGATAAGGACTTCTTGCTTGTTGTTACTGCTAGTGTGAGTATAATTGCAGGGCTGTATTCTTAATGATAGATTGAATAACTCTAACAGAAGTTCCCTCGAAATCGGCAGTATTTTTATCTTAATACTTTTGAATACGTTTGAAACTTATGAAACAGTAACATGTTAAAAGTTGAAATCAATATCGCAAGAATTTAACTCGAGTAGTGACTGTGCAAGAGTGGAGCATGAATTGAAAGTCAACGAGTAGGTAAACAGGGATGCCAGTAAAAAAAAATTCAAATGTTTCAGCAACTTTTCGTTCGGTGACAACAACTTATCATTAATTTTTACTCATTTTATGAAATTCGATCTTTTGCTTTTCCAATTTCCTGATTAATTATATTCCATGCAGTTTTTGAAATGTTAGTACTATACTTATTTTATTATTAATGTAATTAGATTTAGCTACACTGCATACACGTTTAAATAATTTTGAATACTTTTTGACATATTTATAAAATATCTTATTATGTTTATAAGTTCTTTCATTGTACAAGTCGTATAATCTATTTCTACTTTTGCATATTCCAACTGTTGCCCAGTCACTGAACCAAATAAATTGATTTACAAAAAAAATTTTTAGTTATATTATGAATAGAGTTATATTAAGTGATGGGATCACTACAGTAATTTATTTAAACGTTTTTTCAAATTCATTATTTCCGAAGGTTTAAAGCCAACTCTCATTCGTGGTTACAAAGGTAATTTCTCTTCTTAGAGTTTTTTTTCCCGATATCAAATGAAGCCCACTATGATCTGATTTTAGTTTATTAATTACTGACTTTGTATATGGCATTCGATTTGCAAAAATATTATTAAGGCATGAGGCTGAAGTCGCCGTGATTCGCGTAAGCCTTAAAGTGAGATTTTTTAGGTCGTATCAAATGAAAATATTCAGGAATCATGTACTTTGTGATATCTTTTCTAGTAAATCAATATTAAAATTTCCACAAAAAAATATTTTTTTGTTAGTTACTCTATGTAATACCTTATCCATGGCACTCTCAACACTTGAATAAAGGATCTTGAAGGAAGGAAGGGGGTCTTCCCTTCCCTTTAATTCCCTATCTTAATACAGGCTATTTCAACTGATCGCTCAACAGACAGACTTACAATATCAGAGCGTTCTTTAACTGCTAGGCTCTTATGAGTGATGATCATTGAACCACCACAAGTGGTTTGTCCTCTGCTGCATGAACTAGCAATTACATGATTTTGATATGAAGACACAATTCGACACTGTCTGAGCCAGTGTTCTGTGATACATAGTACACGAAAATTTTCACAGTTTATAAATAGCTCAATCAGTAATTCCTTACCATCAATGCCCTGCATTTTTATGTGCAATATTTTTTTAACATTTTAAAACTTATTTTTCACACTTAGCAAAATAATTTTTTACATTTTTAAAACTTGTATTTCTACTTAGGATACTGTTGGTAGATGTATTATTAAAAAATAAATTATTCCTGATACTATGTTTAGGAATATTACATTCCAGCGGGTCAACAGTATAAAGTGTCTGTTTTTAAATTTTTTTTAAAATCAAGATACTAAAGCATTTGTCTATCATGACATGTATTTTGTAGATCTTTATTTATGAGAAGAAATTATCTCACGCTACCTATGAAAAATTATTAATTTTTACTGTTTATATCTCCTGTAACGTACCTCACAATATACAGCCAAATTAAAAATGGACTTACTTACAAGACTAAAAAAAACACATTTCACGATTTTTCCCAAACATATAGGTACTGTGATTATTCCTCAAATTTTTTTAAAATACAATTTTCCCATTCATCTTACGAAATAAGATTCCGACAATCACAAAAGTCTACAATCCCGGCTTTTCTCGGCTCATATCTCAGCAGGCTCGAGATATTAAAAATTCTTTTCCGAATCACGACATGGATTTATGGTCGTCTCCATGGGGCAAACTTTCAAGGACCTCCTTACCTTCGATAAGTATGGGGCTCGAAGTTTGGTCTTTTCGAATAGGGTTGTCACCTTTTTCTTGAATAAATACAGTGGATCAATATTACTTTAATGAAGAAAAAAATTGTTTAGGTTATTTTCGTATAATTGATAAATTCTAAAATATGTAGCATGTTTAAACTACATATTTTGTTAGATTTTTAAATGTTGTTTCTCTATATACATAATCCGCGAGTGTGAGGAGACTCTGACACAATTCACACAAATACAATTCTGGTGTAATACTTTAGACACTTGGAATTTTGCTAGCTAGTTTTGGGTCTACAGACCTACACATGAACCTTAACACTTTAGCCCCTCAAAAATTGATACATTTCTTTAAGCATATGTGTTATTTTTCCCCAGGGTTGAAAATAAGTAGCGAAAAATTATATACAACAGTTCAAATATTCATGATTTTTTTTTTAGTTTATATGTAGTTGTATCCTGTTATTGGCTAAGAATTTTTGTTTAGATAGATTGATTTGTTTTATTTTGAAAGAAGCTGTTGATGAGAAATAAATAAATAAACACAAAAAGCCAATTGAATCTTTAAAATATAATCTTTAAATCTGACACATGTAAACCTGTGTATTGAGCGAAGGTAGTTTCTTTTTATTTTTTCATGTGTTGACTTTCACTGTTATTAAATTTTTAGTTTTAATTCCAAGTTGCACATGCACGATTTCAAATAAATTGTTTGTTTTTAAATGTTTGAACTTTTTACCGTTTTGTAATAGAATAGTGATCTGTATCCAAAAATACATATACAACATACAGTTTTATACATATAATTTTTACGGCAGAAATTATTGACTTAACAGTAACTTAAGTTAACTGAAAATAAAAGTGAGAAATGGTTGCAAAAAACGCCACCCAGTTTACTGGCCAAAATGAACTTTCCTAGCCTAGTCGTCCAACAAAACTGCGTAACTAAATATGCCAGCCCAAATAAGAAGGTACACTATTTAGACGAAATTAAAGTAGGTACTAAAAATTCTCATCTTATTTTATAGGAAAGGCCATGGAATCAAGAAACAGACCTCAAAGAGTCCGTATTGATAGAAACGTTAGTAGCTAACAATATCCTTGACAGTTATCCAAAACTACCTTCCCATTATGCAAGGCAAAACACAAATTATTTTTTGAGCTTTCGTGCCAGAATCTTAGACAACTATTTACTGATTATAAATCCTATTGTGATGACAACGAAGAACAACGAAGTTTTGGGACAAATTCAAATTCAAATTCAAATCTAAATATTTATTTCTCAACATTGACAATTACTTGTTCTTATTGACGTCACATAAAACATGACCCTACAACCATATCGGAAAAAACTTTGTGAAGAAGAACTGGTAAGAAACTTTAAGGGTATATTTTTTTCAAAATAAATTTACAGAGTCTCTTTATGTCTGTACAAAATTATTCTTATCTGCATCTGTTAGCTCAGCAAGTCTCCCTCCCCCCAAGTATCCAAACGACGAACATCCTCAAACGGCACCCGTTCACGAGGTAACGCGGGATCCAGCCATCGGGACACCAAAATGTGTCCCTGCATACGTTAAAAAAATAGTTTAATACAAGAAATGTAGATAGAAATATGGAAATCTACCAAGGTCATACTAATAAAAAGAACAGAACTAGACAACAAAAAAAACGACAAGACAGCAGAAGAGTCTGAAATCTGAACTCGTAGCACTCACAGGTGACTTAAGTTCCCCCGTACCTCGTAGCTAGCGCATTGTATTTTAAACGAAATATTTTGTTTTGCTCGCAAGCCCATGTTTTGTATCATTCTCTCTTTTTTATACCGGGGAGAGTTTGTGTGAGTAAATTTATCTGTGATGTACTGGAGCCATTTTTCAGGTGCGTCAGTAAGAACGCTGCCCTTTTTCCGCTATTTTACTTTAATCAAAGCTCCAATCCTACAAAACCGAGTTTAGTACTTATTAGTCAGCTTTTGAGAAGTGTTTTTTGAATAAACATAAGTTTCTAATATAATTGCGATAACATGGTTATGAGAATTAAGATAAGAATTTATGGAATATAGTCAGGTAGAAAATTCTTGCAGCTTTAGGCTTCCTGGCACAAAATGAGAAGTAATACCTTCTAACTTACGCTAAATGGAAAACCGCTATAAAAAGTTTCAGTACATGAAATCAGGGTGCAATTTAAACCAATAAGTTTAAAGTTTTTTGTGCCTATAATTTGCTCTTTGGTAGCTAGAAGTGTTAAATTCTTCTTATATACGTTTAAATTTTATTCAAAAATTCCCCGGGGTTGAAGGTGCGAACCAATGGGAAAATAATAAAATTTAAGAAATCCACATAATTTATATATTCAGTCAATTATTATTATATATCACGTAAGCTCGCGCGTGGCAACCCTATTGTGCGGGTAGTTATGAAGTTGGTGTAATGTTCTTGTTATATTGTGTGTGCGATACGTTGTTATCGAAAGCTTTAAGAAATATCAGACTGATTGACATGGGTAATTATTATTATTATCAGCCATTATTCACGAACTCGTCAAGCGCTGAGGTTGTTTAACCTAGCATGCGAGGTAATTAATAAATCAAAAGACTGAATTAGAAGACTAAATTAAAATTAAAAGACGGGTTCAAAAGTTTCAAAAAATTTAATTTTTTGCAATGAATTTCAATTTTATGGCCCAGTCATGGATAGCTAAAACTAGAGACCTCTTGTTTAAAAGACAGGATGAGTTTGACAGACAAAGTTTTCATGGCACTATAGAGGCATCGAATTATATTTATGCGCATAGTTCAAAGTTTAATGTAGGCATGAATAATCACTTTTGATTTGCCGATTACTTAAAATCTTGCCATTGGTTAATATTATACACGGAATATTAAACCTTGAAGTATGTAATGGTACGCCGACCAAGTAATACGGTTACATGTTTGTTTACAAAGAAATAACATATTTTGTAAAATTGATGCTTATGTACATAAAATAATATCAAAAGTTAATTTAGATTTTCAAGAACATCGTAAGATCCTCAAAAAACCTTGTTGCTTTCCTCTGATAAAAATAAATAATAGGTAAATCCCCAGACAAACACACAGTGGCACACACAAACACACAAAGTGGCATTATCCTGACTCTTGAGCTAAAGCTTTAGGATTTTTATGAGTGTTTAGTTACTATACTCCGCTGTATGGTAGACAGCTTCAATTGAGATCTTACAGTAGTTTTTTTGGCTGTAAAGTATTACTTATCGCACTTGCTTTAGTTATATCTAACTTCATGTGCTTGAATATACCATCACTCCTACAAATAAACAACGCCACTCTCTTTTGTTTGCCAGGACCGTGGCAATCCGCCCAAGTCGACGAACACGACAATCGCCGTGGCAGTTCGCGACAACGACGACCTGCCTCCCAAGTTCTCCAGCGACCTCTACCGTGCGCAGATACCCGAGTTCTATCCCATCATGGTGAGTGTTCGGAGGTGCAGTGACTGCACTTCATGACTTTTTTGAATTTCGAAACAATATAGGTATCCTGGAAATTACGAGGATAAAGTATACTTCTATAAAGCCTCGGTTTGACATCATGGTATATTTTCTATAAGAAACAAAAGTTTTTGTAAAATCGTTTGCATATTTAATGGTGTATTAAGTCATTCAGTGGATACGTCGTCGGCTGTTTGCAGTATATAAATAGACGTGAATTATAATATAAAAATATGTAAAAAATTAAATAAGTCTAAATTAATGCGTTACGCACAAGCAATTTTTTTTACCGAATTAACCTCATTCTTGTTGATTAAAATTCTCATGCTTGATAGCTGATACATCAGTCAGTGTATATCAGTGTTAAGTCCAAGTATGCTATATATTTCAAATATTAATTGTTTTATACTATCGCGGTTATTTATACTTTAATAGAACACGGTAAAATAAAACATAAAAAAGGTCAGAATGTCACTCCACCCAACTCTCAATATACCAGGGGCGCAAAATCCACAAGGAGATATACTTCTCGGAGGGGATCCTCGCGTTCGACCAGGACCTGGGCATCGCCGCGTCGCTGCGGTACGAGCTGGTCGCGGGCAACGAGCGCAAGCTGTTCTCGCTGAACGCCCTCAACGGCACGCTGTTCCTGGACAGCGAGATCGATTTGGAACAGGAGACTGGACTGCCAGGTAGGTTGTTGATTTTTAAGTTATGTAATTTATCTTATTTTTATTTTAAGATTTAGAACACTTTGGATCGTGAATTGACGCTTAAAACTCCTATTATTCATTGAACCTTTTTTATGTGACGAAGACTTATAGCAGTTTTAAATTTTACATTTAGTTCATTAAAATGAACCTTATTCGAAAAAAGTCCCTCTCGATATTTATCTTTAGAAAACTAAATAACAAAAATGTATTACTGATAATTACAAAAGAAATAATGATGCCAATGCTCGCCCTGCTAATGCTCGACTTGTGCTGACTTGTGAAACTCGTCCGACCTCATAGTTCTAATAGCAACTGTATGTAACATATTCACCTTCGCGTTGGCAGTATTTGTTGAACCACCAGGCACATATTCGGAAAGTGTCGATCTGTAGGCCATTCGGGCCCCATGTATGTCGGCTTCAGCATTCATCTCTTCTCGCCCAAACCCGAACATCATAAGCCGGGCGGCTTTATTTCTGAATATGCGTCAACAAATACTTGACTTTGCCACTCGACAGTGCCGATTAATGCCGTCCCGAGCCTGTGGGTCACCCTCATTAAAATATTATCTTTAAGAACAAATAATAATCCTCCCAACATTACTCCCCAGGCAACACGTTCATGCTGCAGATACAAGCGTTCCAAGCGGACAACCCGCTGAAGTCGGCGACGGCGCGCGTCGAGGTGGAGATACTGGACCTCAACGACAACCTGCCGCAGTTCGAGGTGGACTTCTACAACATCAGCATCGTCGAGAACCTGCCCAATGGTCAGTGCCGCTGAGTTGTTTAAAGGATATCTTCCTTTGTAAATGTACAATTATATTAGAAAAGTAACTAACTCTCTCTTCAGTGGTTAAAAGAGAGTTTTTATGGTCTGTACATCTTACAAAATGTTTATTCCCTATTCTTATGTGCATAAGGGTTGAGAACATAGTTTACATTTTGATGGTACTTGAGGTGCCTTTAAGGTAGAAGGGAAAACCCAGTAACAAGCGAAAGAAAAAAGCAAACGCTTGGTCGCAAAAAGGGATGAAATTAAAGAGCAAGGAACAATGGAATGGCGATTGCTTTATCGACAAGAGCAGGGCTCTCAAATTATGTAGATAAACGTGGATATCAGAAAATGGGCAATTTCCGTAACTGTTGACGGTAACAAAATTGTGAATGATCAAAGGATAAAAAACGATATAAAATTTTTAATTAAATTGAATTATGTTAAATCGTTATCAGGCATAAAGTAGAGTTCATATTTTTATTTTTTTTTGCAATAAGTTAAAACATTAGCATAAAATATTTTGTGTTTAATGCATAATGTACCTCCACAGGTTTCAGCGTGCTGCAGGTGATGGCGACGGACAAGGACCAAGGAGACAACGGCGAGTTCACGTACCTGCTGCACGACGTCAGCGGCGCCTTCAGCATAGACCCCCGCAGCGGCTGGCTCACCGTCAACAACCAGGTGTGAGGGTTTACCATTAATGTAACAACGTATTTACAACGTTTAAGTTATTGTTTTTATAATTTAGGTTATCATTGTAAATAAATGTATTAGTTGTATAATTAACATGCACATATTTCTTTCCACAGACTGTGCTAGATCGCGAACAGCATTCATCCCTACGAATGAAAGTCTACGCCAAAGAGAAAAACCCAAGCGTAGTCGGAACTCTTATTGACCGTCCAAGAAATTCAAAATGGCGTCGTACCCCTACCACGAACACACCGAAACAGACAGACAAAACTCTATACATATTCCCTGACAAAGTGTCAAACAGTGAAAGTGTAGAATATTTCGAAGACGAGAAACAACTAATGTCCTTTGTCACGGTGGAAGTGACGCTGCTCGACGCCAACGACAATAACCCAGTGTTCGTGCCGAGTAACTTGTACGAGTTCTTGATTAAATCTAATGCTAAGGTCGGGTCTTTCATTGGAAAAGTGAAGGCCGTAGATCCAGATCTAGGTCGCAATGGGATTGTGTTTTATGATTTGCAACGAACGAGCAATTTGACGATCACGTCGCCTTTCCAAGTGGACGCGAAGAGTGGGGTGATCTCTTTGGTGGAGAGCCCTTTGGCGGAAGGCAGACATGCATTGTTTATAGAAGCGTCTGATCAACCGGCGAACCCTAGTGAGAGGAGATATTCGTTGGCTGTTGTTACTGTAGACGTTGTGAGAGCTTACAAAGGTGAGAATTCACTATTCCATGGGAAAATATCTCTCTTTTCTTCTAAATTTGGGATTAAGATAAGTTTATTTTAATCCAGATCATTTTCGAGATGCAAAATTTTATTTAAATTCATTCAATCGTTTTTGCGTTAATGAGTAACAAACATCTAAACTTACAAAATTTCATATTGATCATAGTAATGTCATTAAAAGGACAGTTTTGGAATTGTTGATATTATTCCTTTTCATAAACCACGGCACTCTATCTGCCAACAGATAAAAGGTACGTAAAAAAATATCTCCAAACACCGTTTTGCTCCAGAAACGTGTACTTCATCTTCTTCACGAATGATTTTCCGAACTGGTGGTAGTCATAATTGTCAGTAATTGTCAATCTTGAGAAATTAATATTTGAATTTGAGTGTTTTTATGTTTCCAGGCAATCGACCGGAAAAGCCTGAATTTCTAGGATCCCCCTACGAGTTCTGGGTGGGTAGTAACGTGGGCATTGGCACCAGCGTCGGGCAGATCAGGGTCAACGACGCCATGGAGAAGCATGGCGTCACGTACGACCTGCTGCATTCTTACGAAGAGGGTGGTAAGTAAAGTGGCAAGTGATATTGGCAAAATATACAAACTAAAATCCTTAAACGGAAACATCACATGTTTGGGGTCAAAATGCTTATTATATTCTTATGAATCTATATTCAAACAGAACGAGCATAGGAATGTCTCTAATTCATTATTCTGTAGGTTGTGCAGGGCAGAAGTCGAGCTGGTTCTTGTTTTTTAGGAAGTTTTGTTTAGGAAGGTGGAATCCTCGGTACACAAGTTTTAGGATGAAACTAAAACAAAATATAATCATACTATTATATTGTTGCACTGTTCACGCCAAATTTATGTTTATATATTAATAATTAAAGTTTACGTATTAATATATATATATATACGCGTATTAAAAATATTAGGTTTACCCAAAAATTTACATTAATGTCGATGTTATTAGCCTAACAAAATATTGTGAATATGATGGAGCTGAAACCAGACGTTCAAATAATTATAATTTGCAAATAATGGGTAGGCCTAGAAGCTGGCCGACGGTAAACATCTGCGGCACATCGAACGTTATTCTAGTGCTCTGCTTGTCTGATGGTGTACAATCCGGTACATTCTTGTGCGATATATCAAACAGTTGATAGCACTTGACATTTCCAACGCGCTCTTAGCTCAATCCATGTCGTGATTCTACTCTTTGACATAAACGCGCCGGATAGCATCGCATCATGTTAAAATGTAACTGAACGAATTATTGTTCCTTCCGCCCTTCAACATTTTTGAAGTTTGTTGATTTATTAAACATAATAAATTTTTTGTTTGGCAGTGATGTGATTGGACGGCAAGAGAGAAAAAATAAAAGATTGTATGTTCTATATCAAATACCAAACATTCGCCGTAGTAATGTTTACTGACTTTCATTCATTCATTTTCAGAGTCTAATCTCCACGATAAATTACCCTTAAAGTATAAAAGTCTACCAAATAATAAATGTATACACGAATTATTCAATTTCTTAATGCAAAAAATGGACAATAGTTAACTTTGACATTAAGTCAGGTCATTATTTTATGAATTTGTGTTGATTTAGTCCATTATTTCATAATTATTTCTATTACTTTTGACCTTTGTTTTAACTTTTATTTGTTCTTATTTTTTGACATCATAATTATTAGTTTGTTTAATATGTTGGTTGAAGATAATAATATTTCTGTCATATTAATTCAGTGTATATAAGAATTACATATCGTTCCAGTAAAATTATGTTCATTGTTATTAAAATTATATTAACCTACATTTGCTCGCTGATTTGTAAACAAACAGTATATGTAAACAGTATTTTAAGACATTTGGTTACCCATATCCTAACCAGCAAATAAAGACATTTGAATTTGACCAAGCATTTCCAGTATACGTAACGCAAACTTGACGTCGGGAAGTGATCATCGACATTCTTTTTCAGTACTTTTACACCATTTTATATTTGTTGTCGTTTTTGACAGTACCGTTCGCAGTGGAAGAGAAGTCCGGAGTCATAACAGTGATAGACAGCTTGGCGCAGTACACGCGGCCGCTGTTCGAGTTCGAGGCCACGGCCACACAAGACAGTGACAACTTCACCATCAGCACCAACGCCAGCGTGCACGTCGTGCTCGTGGACGATGAGAGGGGAGTGCTTTTTAAGTAGGTATTTTAGCATATCCATTTTCAACATTTTGATAACTTTGTGTGAATAGGTAATTGAAATACCGAGTTTGAATAATGAAGATGATCATAAGAATCAGGGCAGACATTTAAATTAAAAGCCTTGTAACATATATTTGAAAATAGCGTTTTAACTTAGATATCGATTTTTTTTAATGTTAACTTTTAACGAGGATTTAGACAATAGCAGTTTCTTTAAAATTTATGATTATTTATAACATGAATGTTACAGAAGTGCGCACACTCCACTAATATTCCACGTGAAGGAGAATATAGCGGGAGTGGTGATCGGACAAGTGCTGCAAACCAATAGGACGCAGGCTTTCAACAACACGCATATACGATTTATTATTGCGAACCAACAGGACATTACTGATGACCTTGCCATTGGTACGTTGTGTAACTTTACCTTTGAAACCCAAGGCACTGCTTACTGATAACAGTTAACAATGTAATAAATTCATAGCCGGCAACGAGCATGCAAGCTACCTCAGTGGCATCATTTTCATCAGTGGATTCATTATGTTGTAATTTATTGATTATTGATTGATAATTCATTGCCGACGTTGGAGTTGCTTTTGTTCCAGCAAATACACTATCTGTTCCTTTCCTTTATCTGAAACACAATGATGTAAGCGTTGCTTTTATGACGATTGAAATAGAATGGACCATAGTACCGCCCCAGGCGAAATCTTAGCAATATAAACCGTACTCCCACTAAATTAATAAAATAAATATGTTTCAGGACAAGATGGAACAATTTATGCACAAAAACCTCTCGACCGAGAAAGACGTGATACGTATCGCATGACAGTGATCGCTGAATTCAATAAGGGAGTGATCTCCGGTGCCGGGATCTACCAGGTCACTGTTCACGTCGACGACGATAACGACAACCCACCGATATTTGAACAAATGAATTACGAAGGATTCATTCCAGAAAATTCTAAAAAAGGCACGGAAGTTAAAATGACTCAACGAATCAAAGCCAAAGACGCAGATATTGGTAACAATGCCATCTTCAAGTACACTCTATTTGGAGACGGCCATGATAATTTTGCGGTAGATGAAACAACAGGTGTTGTCACCTTTGTAGGAAATAAGTTAGATAGAGAAGAAAAAAGTATGTATTTATTGAAGATAGTTGCTAGAGACAAAGGAGGTCTTAGTTCAGAAGCTAAAATATCCATTACCGTTCTGGACGAAAACGATAATATACCCCGATTTAGCCAAATAATGATACCTCTTGGCGAAAACATTGATTTGATCGAAATTGATGATAAACATCCTATTAAAATTTATCGTGAAAAGAAAAATGAATCAAATGGAACTGTTATCAAATTAGAAGCTAAACCGAAAAATAAATATGCAGTAGCGAGTGATTCAATAGGTCCTTTGTTCCATGTACCTGAAAGTGTAGCAATAGGCTCGACTGTTTTGAAACTAGACGCTCTAGATATGGACAGTGGAGTCAATGGACAAATAAGATATGAATTTGTGTCTGAAATATTCATGCCACCGAATGCAATACCGACTAGCGCTTTAAAAGTCAAGCGGTATTTCGTTATTAATGAAAGACATGGAAATGTCATTGTAGCTAGAGCCTTACCACCGGAGTCCGAATTTCGACTTAATATTTCCGCTGTAGACGGTGGCGAGCTAAGTGATCATATTACTATTAGATTTTTCATCACTGACGTTAACGACCATTTCCCGATGTTCAAAAAGTCGTGGTACAGTTTCAGCGTGGAAGAAGCTCAATACACGAGAAGGATTATCGGCAAAGTTGACGCCACTGATGCTGATTACGGTCAAAATGCCAATCTTACTTATTATTTACAACCTGCGAGCGTTGATTTACCATTTGAAATATCACCATTGACTGGAGTATTTAGCGTCAATGGCGAATTAGATAGAGAGAAGGAAGATACATTTATTTTAACTGTCGTTGCGAGAGATAACGGCTTAGAAAAGAAACTGTCCTCCTCAGTAAGTGTCGAAGTTCAAGTTATAGACGTTAATGACAACGCTCCAAAATTCTTTGCCTATGACTTACTCTTAGAATGGAAACATCCAGAATCGGCCTCGATTGCTAATCATAATTACGAATCGGTAAAAATGATTCCATTATACAAGTTCACCGTGGAAGAGAATGCCCCCATCGGCACCTCAGTAGCTCGAGTTTTTGCCAACGATTCAGATTTCATTGGTAACGGAAACGGATTGATTCTCTACAGTTTGCCGCAACGAAAGAATCAAATCAATTTATTTGCAATCGATTCTAAAGAAGGTGTAATAACAACGACTGGGAAATTGGACTACGAAATACAATCCGTTCACAATATAACAGTAGTTGCCTCAGATTTGGGATCACCAAGTTTGAGCTCCACAGCAATGGTGACTCTAACAGTGACAGACGTACCTGACGAGGTTGAAGTGTCTGATAAACCAGTGTTTTTGTCTCGTTATTATGAATTAGAGATCGAAGAAAACGTAAACACGCCTGTCGAACTTGTGACTTTAAATCACACCGAGCATTACGAAGGAATTAAAATGCGCTATCTCATAATTAATGACAACGATACAGATGTTAAGAAAACTTTCGTTGTGGATCCGCGAAATGGTACATTATATTTAGTGCGCTCTCCCGATCGCGAATACAAGGACGTTTATGAAGTCATAGTTCGCGCCGAAAGACAAAAAGTAAGCCGAGAATTACCACATATGATATATCCAGTACCTGACGATGTTTTAGAAGGCATGTCTAAGTTTGATGTAAAAGTAGTGGTAAGGATAAAGGATGTAAATGATAATGCTCCTAAGTTTACGAATGGCGGCCGTCCGATGGTCACAGCTATACCAACTTCGGCGGCATTTGGATATCCAATCATTCAGATGCAGGTAAAATGATCTCAACAATGTCTTTGTTTGGCAAGCTATTACAATAAAAAATATACTATAATTATTTTCAATTGTTTCAAACCGCTTTCCCCACATTTGAACTTTCAGAAGGCTTTGATAAAAACCAATGAAAAAGAAAATAATTTCCTTGCAGGCTACAGATCCAGACTTAGGTCTAAACGCTGACATTCGCTATCAAATAATAAACTCGCAGTCTCGTTTCACAATTGACGCAATAACCGGCTTAGTTCGATCGATATCAACGTTTAGCAAGGAAAGGGGAAAAGTATTTGGATTCGATGTAAAAGCCACGGACAAAAAAGGAGCCGATGATGGGAAATCAGCCATCGCAAATGTGTTTGTAAGTAACAACATTGTTATTGTCTGAATATTTAAACTTGTAATTAGCCCTAACATATCTATTTTGCATAATTATGTATATAAGTTAGCTGTAAGTTTTCCAACAAGTATTAGATAATATCAAATAAATAAATAAATATCATGAGTTTTCATTTTGGCCAGGTTATGAAATACAAAAAGTATCCAAACGGCATACGTAGTCGTCTGAAGATCAAATATTGCTTTAACCTTTTATTTTATGTCTTTATCGGCCTATTAACTTTGCTTTATCACTAGAAGGTATAGCGTTTTGATTTTTCCCACATAATGTAAATGTATCTTTCTTCAGGTCTTCGTGTTGGACGAAAACAATGAGCTCATTCTAACGGTGGACGCAAAACCAATGGATGTGGAGAGAGGCATGGAGAACATCACTAAGTCCCTGACAAGCATGACGGGGTATGACGTCAGAGTGCGGAAGTTGGAGCCTAACAGTAAACTCACCATGGATGGCTCCGCGTAAGTTATATTATTTTATAGATTATACATACATAAATAGATTATAGATAATAACACAAAAATAGTGAAACTTTATTACCACTTTAAGTTTCAATTAAGTTTCAAATATTCGGAAGTTAAAATCTTTTTGTTCGAATCTCGACATCAAAACTCCAAAAGCGGGATATAGATTTTTCGCCTCAAAGATGTCAACCTTTCACACCATAATTTTTCTACACATCATTTTTTAATTCACCCTTTGTATATTTATTTTCAGAACGGACATGTATATCTACGCTGTCGACCCGACTTCAAACTCTATTATCGACATGGAACTTTTGCAAAAGTTAGTATGGACATAATTATTTCAATAGAGTCCATTCTTCCTCACAATAAACAGGAAAATTAAAGGTTTTTTTTTATTTATAAAAAGGCTCGAAACACTTCCTACAAATTTTTCAATAAACCTAAGTGATATTAATAGAACTTATAATTGTTGGAATGGTTGGCCTTTGCATTGTTTTCCTTGAATATTATTTAAATTTATGTATATAATATATATTTTTATTATTCAAATGTGACGATAGCAGATAACAAATTATTTACGATTAAACATTTTATTCGACTTTCAGGTACGCATATTTAATACAATGTCCTAAAATTAATGAAATTTTTCGTTCGATTTTCTTTGGGGTCTTATCTTACCTTTTACATCCTCCATGTTGCATTATCAATAGTGATTATACTTCCAGATCCCTCCTAAAGCGCGAACTAGACATACGTCAAGACATCTCCGGCTTCCGCATCCTGGAGCTGGGCGACTCCACGCTCCCGCAGGCTCGCAGCACGCGGCTGCTCAGCACCATGGAGATCAGCGTGGTGGCGCTCGGCTGCGTCGTGTTCGTGGGCGCGCTCGCTGCCGCCCTGTGCGTGCTGTGTGTCCGCAGGACCCGCAGGTGGGGGATGTCCCAATTGTAAAGCTTCATGAGATTTGTCACAGTTTTTATTGATATATTGAGTTTTCTGTTGTTACTGATACCACATAAATGAAAAATAGATGGAAACTTCAAGAGAGCAACAGTTTTGATTAAATCGTATCTAATATTATATAGTGCTTGTCCACGTTGACTCGCGGGCGCGGTCACGAGATATCAATCATATGACGTAATATCCAAGTGTTCACGTACGAAGCGCACGTGCGGTCTAAGTAGCGGGCCAAGCTAGCGATTCGCGGCAATATCACACGCGTGAGATGTTTGTGTGTGTTCACGTCGTACTAGCGGCGAGCGCACGTGCGGTCTAAGTAGCGGGCCAAGCTAGCGACTCGCGGCAATATCACACGCGTGAGATGTTTGTGTGTGTTCACGTCGTACTAGCGGCGAAGCGCGCGTGCGGTCTAAGTAGCGGGCCAAGCTAGCGATTCGCGGCAATATCACACGCGTGAGATGTTTGTGTGTGTTCACGTCGTACTAGCGGCGAGCGCACGTGCGGTCTAAGTAGCGGGCCAAGCTAGCGACTCTCGGCAATATCACACGCGTGAGATGTTTGTGTGTGTTCACGTCGTACTAGCGGCGAAGCGCGCGTGCGGTCTAAGTAGCGGGCCAAGCTAGCGACTCGCGGCAATATCACACGCGTGAGATGTTTGTGTGTGTTCACGTCGTACTAGCGGCGAAGCGCGCGTGCGGTCTAAGTAGCGGGCCAAGCTAGCGACTCGCGGCAATATCACACGCGTGAGATGTTTGTATGTGTTCACGTCGTACTAGCGGCGAAGCGCGCGTGCGGTCTAAGTAGCGGGCCAAGCTAGCGATTCGCGGCAATATCACACGCGTGAGATGTTTGTGTGTGTTCACGTCGTACTAGCGGCGAGCGCACGTGCGGTCTAAGTAGCGGGCCAAGCTAGCTACTCGCGGCAATATCACACGCGTGAGATGTTTGTGTGTGTTCACGTCGTACTAGCGGCGAAGCGCGCGTGCGGTCTAAGTAGCGGGCCAAGCTAGCGACTCGCGGCAATATCACACGCGTGAGATGTTTGTGTGTGTTCACGTCGTACTAGCGGCGAAGCGCGCGTGCGGTCTAAGTAGCGGGCCAAGCTAGCGACTCGCGGCA
The DNA here is from genome assembly GCA_923062675.1 of Marasmarcha lunaedactyla. Lineage (NCBI taxonomy): Eukaryota > Metazoa > Arthropoda > Insecta > Lepidoptera > Pterophoridae > Marasmarcha > Marasmarcha lunaedactyla. The sequence goes on along the minus strand of OV281345.1, from coordinate 28,745,925 downwards.
ATATCACACGCGTGAGATGTTTGTGTGTGTTCACGTCGTACTAGCGGCGAAGCGCGCGTGCGGTCTAAGTAGCGGGCCAAGCTAGCGACTCGCGGCAATATCACACGCGTGAGATGTTTGTGTGTGTTCACGTCGTACTAGCGGCGAAGCGCGCGTGCGGTCTAAGTAGCGGGCCAAGCTAGCGACTCGCGGCAATATCACACGCGTGAGATGTTTGTGTGTGTTCACGTCGTACTAGCGGCGAAGCGCGCGTGCGGTCTAAGTAGCGGGCCAAGCTAGCGACTCGCGGCAATATCACACGCGTGAGATGTTTGTGTGTGTTCACGTCGTACTAGCGGCGAAGCGCACGATTCACTCGCGACGTCAGGTAAGTTCAACCATTTTGAACTTGTCGCTAGAAACGATAGCAGGTTTTTATCAATTTATCATGTCATTAAATACAGAAGAATTGATTAGTGCTGTAAGCAAAATAGTTGGCAGTCATCCTGGTATATCCATAAAATCTTTAAGGATGTTCTCTCAAATTACTATGTAAAGTATGAAATTCACCATATCGTTCTCTTTCTTTATTAATTTCGTGCTCACCAACTCCAAATTTTATCATTATCATTAAAGATCGTTGTCCGTCTTTCCAACCCCTGACAACACGTCGCACTCGCGCGAACGCTCGGCGGCCAACGTGAACGCGAGCTCGCCCCGTCCCCCGCCTCGCCTCCTACGTGAACAAGCGCTTAAACACGTAGCTTAGTGCGAAACTTTATCATATTCATAATGATTCTCATTTCTTTAAGGGCAAGCAATATTGAAATATTTCCTCCCTTTTCCATTTCAGCCACCATCACCACCACAAACGAAAGCATGTCACTCATTACATCTCCTAGTTTAAGTATTTAAGTAACTTTCTATTCCTCTATCATCTTTACCTTTTATGATTAGATCCATCAGTTTTATTTAGAATAGTACATATCACTTAGTTATCTATTATCTTTTGTAGATCTTTTAGTTACAATGTATAGTAGACGTATTTATTATATCACCAACACCAAATTTTCGCTTTCCTTAACTGTTCACGTACAAGTTTAGTATATTCTTCCCAAAAGATGAAATCTGAGATTCCTTCTACAAAATTAATAACCTTGCCTTTCAAAACTGACTATCTTCTATCTTTGTCTAACAGAAACCGTCATAAACCATATTCCCAACAACGTCTAAATGCTTTTTCGACCGAACACCTAACAAAGTACGGAGGGTTGTTCCCATCCGGCGGCAACCAGTGTCAGGAACTCAATCAATCATACAGCGAAGGGGATTCCTACATTGATGTAATAAATCATAATGTACCAAAGAAAATATGCCCACATGGGAACACCATCGAAGAATTCGGGAAGGCTCATCAAAAATGCATGAAAAATCAAATCAGTGAACAAAGCTCCGACGTGTTCAATCAGAAGCACGAGAGGGTGTGCATCAAGTTCAATCAGAGACCTTCACAAAACCGGTAATTTTGTATTTTTTTACATATTATACAAGCAACTAGATACTCGTAAATCTTCAGTAATATTTCATACCGTTTAAATAAAAAAAATTCTGTTATTAATAATTCAAAATCTTATTGATGGACTTTAAATTAGTACCCGAAAATGAAAAATAGTATTTGAAATTTTAGATATAAAATTACAATATTTTCAAAAATTTGATATGTTTCGTAAATTTTACGTACTATTAGAAATTGTGAAAAGTAAAGTAAACTGCCACGAGCTTCCTGTTTGGAGCTCTGAATAAACTGAAACACGAGTGAAGCAAAACCGTAGCCGAGCTTGCGGCTTACTTGTGCCACTAACGAGAGACAATCATTTGGTATACAGTACAGAGTTCCGAATGTTAGTCTGAACATTTAATAATGTTGTAGCAGTTAAAATGAAAAAAATAAGTAAACAAAATCATTTTTACTTGAGGATTTGAGTGTGAATAGTATTGAATGCATAATGGACATTTGCATTACATTTTTTTAGTAATAATTTAATTATTCATGTCCTCATGTTCTTATATTTTTATTCTCGATTTACTCGTTTTGCAAATGGCCGTTAGATTATCATGTACATTTTATGTTTATTTTACGATGCTTTATTTTAAGTTAATTTTATATCTTGTCTTGCTAACCTTTTCTAACAACTAACTCCAAACATTCTGTAACTCAGCACTTCAACATGTTACAAATCAAAATCAGAATACATATATACTATAAATCCCTTATACTAGAATTTTGATACATTTCATTTTAATCGACTTAATTTTAATGTTTATTTTATGAAATCCAAAATTATTCTTTTAAATATTTCTTATGTTTAATTCAAAATCGAAAAAGTATATTTATAATTTTTACCTTTTTTGGAATGTTTTTTTACTTACTATGGTGAAAGTGATACCTGATAATGTCTTTAATCCAATATAATAGCTAAAATGAAATGCAATTAAAAAGCATTACACGATGGTTTATGGAAAATGGTAAATCGAAGAACATTTATAATTTCTTCAGCAAACTTCACGTGTCAGAAGAAACTCTTGCGAAATTCATCTAAATTCCTTTACATTTTTACGTCATATAAAAATGTGTCCATATCTTAACTATTTGGTATCAATATCAATATATGAATACAAATGAATCAATGCATACATAAAGCAAGCATGCTCACATAAAGACAGGCAGCATCACCAAACACTCAGGGACATCTACTAACCACGCTACGAACCCACACTGCACTCCACGTCTCTAAGACTGACATTGCTCACGACACAGAAAAGGTCAAGACACGTCGATAACGTCCGTGAACTCCAGCGGCCAGGACTCCGGCATCGCCGAGCGCTGCGCCTGCGGGCAGTCTGCCGCGCACACCTCGGAGGAGAGCAGTGGGTGAGTCGTGTTAGGTCTCTTTTGCCAACGAAAACCTACCCCTCAACAGCTGCCCTGTCAGTCAGCAGGCGGTACATGATCATGGCTGCCTCTTCTATTGCCGCTATAGCTTGAAGTTTTATAGTCTTGCTTGGCTGGTGTTATCTGGTGTAACAAACTTATATGCACTTTATTACTTACTTAATTAGAATAGATAAAAAATATCCATTCGAAAAATTATAAAGAAATTGTTTGATAAGATATATTGTAGTGACGTAAATTTTTTTGGAGATATATCATATTGATGTCACATAAAAATCTGCTGGTGCAACCTCCTTAATTTTATTCTCGACTGTTTTCTCAGAGGATATATTCATTTCAATGGCAAATTAGATGAACAGAAGTTTCTGCAAATTTTTTACAACTTAAATCTGTACTAATACCACGTTTTATTTCGACAGCTGCAGTTACGAAGACTCACTTAAATCGAATCACAAACAAGATAACCGCAAGAAGTCCTACCACAATCTCCCTACCGAGCCACGCTTCAACCGCCGAGCTTCCTTCGGCCACCAACCGCTGGACGGCCGGAGGTACTCCTACAGAAGGCAATCCTTCTCAGAAAACATACAAAGACACTTCCCACCTTTCGACCGAGCGGGTCCCAATGGACGAATGACGAGGCAGATCTCAACGCCGAACATATCGAACGTCCCCCCACCTTACTTCATAAGCAACAATAAGAAAAATTACAGAAGAAAAGAAGTGATGAATGAGCCCGTGATCGATTACGACCAAAGCGAAGCCGAAGATCTGTTCGATGTCAGAATGAACAGATCTAACAACAAAGTCGCTAAAAGAGGGAAGTTCATGGAGGTCGGCAGCCAAGCCGCCGTGTTCGTCGCCACTCCGGCGGCGGCCGAGCTCATGCGCAGGCAGGGCAGCGACAGGTTCGTGTTCGCTCGACCCTTATAGCAAATCAATGAATGAGAAGCATCCGATTGGAATCGCACTTTAAAACCGACCCTCCAATAGTTACAAACTTTCAAAATAATTATGTGATCCAGACGCGATCAATATTTAATTGAAATTGATAGAACTCAACGTTAAATATCTCTGGAGACTTTAGTTTATAACAGTTGTCGATAAAGTGATTGACTTATCAGTTCCTGAGGACCGCCTTCAATATAGAATTCAATGAGATTATGGGTCAAGTGCTTTTAATACTCGTGTTTATATTTTAATCTTATTTTATTTTCAAAAGAATGTGATAAGAACGTAATTTTTTATTTAAGGTTTATTGAATGTAAAATACTTTGTAAATAAGTAATTGTAAAGGTTATTAACAAGTATGTTTAAATGGGCTGACGAGTTTCTGTATTTTAAATTAAGCTGTGCCATTTGGTATATTGTGTCAATGAAAGGGCAACTTCATTAGAGCGCCTTTAGCCTCGTACTCGTTGCTTCATCTACCTTTAATACTACGACGTTTATTGCTAAGCTGTATTTATGTAAATAGATAATAATTTTATATTGAAATTAAAATGTTAAGTATCCAAACAGTTGTTTTTCTACTCACGGTTGGCTCAAAAAAGGCTATTGCAAAGAAATTATTGAGTTAATACCTACCTGACTTACTCGTACATTGCTTTCAAAACGAGGCAACATGAAAGACTCTTTCATGTTTCAAGCACAATTATTTCATTTTGAGCAAAAATAAGCAACATTTTTCCAATCTTTTTTAGAACTAAATTCCATAGCAAACAATCAAAGAAGACCAACAGGGATCAGCTATCACCGTGTACGCAATTCGTATAAGAACCAACATTTCCACAGATGCCACATCAACGTGACACGCGTCTTCATTGTCAAAGGGTCGTTTAATTAAATGTATCTATTTGGATAAAACACAAAAGCTGATATGTTTATGGATACCGAAAAATAACTCGGGACCTACGGTGTACGAGGCTGACATACACCGTGACGCGGCCATCACGATCTTATGAGAGATCAAATTTTAAAACAATTTTAAACAAAAGCATAACGCACAACGCATCAAGTTATATACCTAAATATTTCATACTCTTTCTTTTTTTGTAGTGCCTACCCAACTAACTGAAACTCTAACTATGATTTTTCACCGGCAAACGCAATATCTATTTCTTAAATACAAAGTTGTAACTAACGCTAAAAGTGAACAAGTAACATTTACCGACTACAGATGGCCGTACAGTATTAGGATAACTAGATGGATTGAGCGAATAAGGATTACCGAGGATTGATTTTATCCGAATCTGCCAACACGAGAGAAAAGTGCTTTCGGAGGATTAGGTTAATAAGCAGAGTAAATAGTCATATTTTTCCTTATCTTGAAATATCTTATATCTTACAAGCTTTAATTATTCACTATGATATTCAAAATATTATATTTAATACTTTTTTTTACACGTTTTATTAATTTTAACTTTTATCAAAAAGGCAAATATGAAATGCTTGAAGATTGGTTTCCATAAAAGCTAATTTTCACTTTCCATGTCCATGTACGAAATTTTCGAATTACACGAGATGTCTGCCTGAAACATGTATTTTAACCTTGTACTGACTAAATAAACCAAAAATAAAATAAAATAAACCGCGATCAAAATTGTTTCAAAACAAGATATTTTGTATCTGAAACTACAAAAAAAAAGAAAAGGAAAAATAAATAAATAAATAGATGAAAACCCCAAGTAGTAAGAAGTAGCGGCTGTCTGCGCGCAGCGTGTGAAGCGCTGTGTTCATAATAGTCTATTTCCTTTACAATAAATAATCTCGGTTTAGCGCTAAGGGCCCGACATAAGCGGAAGCGGTTTTTTGTATTGAAGCTTAGGATTAATCCTCGTTATCTTTAGTTCTGGCTAGTCTACAAAGGAGTACGTAATTTCCAACTGCAACCAGCATGTGTCATGTAGCCTCGTGGTGTTGTCTGTGCTAGAACATATACTTAATATGAAACAGATGGTTAACATGCATATCAATGACGCACCGAGCAAAACCTTATTCTTTACCAATTACGTCACTAGATGGATGTTCTGTAGACGGGGAATCCATCAACGCCCACACGCAATCAAACATCAAAGACTACACTTAGCAGGCGCTGCGTCTCAGAAAACGTTTCATCTTTAGTTACCTACAAAACTGCGTATAAATATTTGTAACAAACTAATGGCGCTATCCGCGATTTAAACCATATCCCCACCCGAAGGCTAATCCAACTAGTTAACAATCCTTTACATATTACTTGGGACGTTTTCAAAGACTGGTCCGCTGAAGCACGAGATAAGGTCACCCTACCCCATTCATAAGAGAATTAGAAGGTCATTGAGCTCCGTAGCCATTACGTAGAGCTACACTACTGTAGTAGATTTTATAATATAAGTTTGGAGTAAATTATTTTTAAATGCCCAAAATCGGTTTATCATCCTGTCTCAGATAGAACAACCATGAGCCTCCTCTTGAGTGTTACAACTCGTGGTGTTCGGTACTTTGTTTTAGTTTGGACCAGGTATAGCTGGGACAATCAACTAGCAGAATTTGCTACTGTGCTAATCAGCGGGTCCAAATTATAATAAAAATAAAGATTTGATGTTTTTTATGCCTGCTATACAAAACGCTTCCAGGATAAGCAAACATTGTCGAATCCTGAATTGTTCAAAAGTTGTGTCGCTGGCGTTTGGCGAACTGTGTTTTCTAACTATATTTATATTTAATACAACCTTGGGGTCACGCGGCTGGTGTGTTGGTAGCAGGAGCTCACAGGAGAATGCGTGAGTTTAAAAACAAAATAGCTTACACTGCAAGCATTATAAATATTATAATTGTTCAATTGTAAATTAATCAATTATTGAATTGTAAATTAATGTGAAGTTATTTGTTTTGTAGTTATATGATTAAAATTTAAATCAGGAATTAGAAACATTTTTGAACACAAAAAAGTTATGTTAGGTAAGTCGTTAGTTACCAATTATACTACATAGGTGAATTTCACGATTTGTTTTTTTTCACTTTGATGAACGGCTGTGTATGTACACAAAAAGTTAAGTAAGTTTTTAGCGTTAGTAATAGTTACCCCATAACCTTATATACATATACTAAATTATAATATAGTGTCAAGAATATTAAAATGGTAAAAGTTCTGGAAACTGCGTAAAAATAATAGTTTTTAATAATTATTTATGAATTACCTTTCAACTGTATATTTTCTCAAAGAAACTTCTTCAAATAGTAAATAATAAAATGTAATTAGACTGATTTAAGATTTCTACTCAAAGAAATTCAATTTTCAAAAGGTGTTCCGAAGGTGAGTTAAACCATTGTAATGAATGCCATGATTCATAGTCGTGCCTCCTAAAGTAGAGTTGCTCACCCACTAGCGCTGACAGCCAACGTCAACCTTCGCATTGGATGTGCCGTATCAATAAGGCCCGCGATCGCCATTATTTTTAACAACCGTATATTTATACTATATAATTTAATAAATAAAATTTTATAATAATTCAGTTCATTTTTTTTATTTTCAATCTGGCCCGCCTACGAATTCAAAATTTAATATATGGTTCTCTACAAAATTGAGTTTGACACCTCTTATCTACACATCTATAGTCCAACCGCGGGATGGTTGTTCCGGCTTAGGACCTATCTATGTAACATGTAAAATTACACTCAGAAAAAAATCCATCAAAATAACTTGTATAAATCGATCCGCAGCGGCCATGATGACTTGCAAGATAAACTTGCCACTTTTGCAACCTTTATTTCACAATGCCTTTATAAAGATACTGTTATCTTTTTTATATTTATCATAACGGAATACAACGAATGAACGGAAACTTTCCTAACTTTCTGAGTACAAGCTGCAAAAAAACGATTAAGCTCGAACCTTTAAAAGTTTCTCATTGAAGCGCGGAGAAGTTTGAAATAAGCTCAAAGTGGTAAGTTTGATAAGGCCTAACAAAAGCTCCGGGGTGTTAACCTCAAGATCCAGTGCTGTTAATTCCTTTTAGAAAAATATAATTAACTTGTCCAAGTTCAAGATGTGCTTTCGTAAAATTATAAAGTTTGGTCGGTATTTAGGAAATTATCTGCACCAATCACAGATCTTTGGTATTTGATTCCTAATACCAGTGGCATTGGGACCAACAGCACACTCACCCGCGGCGAGGTATAATTTGAACATAACTTTGCCTATGTGCTGAATATTATGTATTATTAGAATTTAATAGTTTATTTAAAGTTAGTTTATATTTTTATTCGGTAACTAACCTTTTTTCTGTGAAGAATCTAAATAAGCTCAAGGCATTTTAAATAGAAATAGACAGAAATATTTAGAGAGATTTTACCGACGACCTTAAATATAAGGAGTTAATAATAAACAAAAGTGTAAAGAAGGAGCCTATGCAAAGATACTTTCCAATTATGTTTCTTTTGCTTTCCCGAAGTTCCTCGTCAGGGTTTTGACCTCGGTCACGTTGCTCCAACTTCATGCCAAAGTAAACATTACGTTGTTTTGATGTTTTCCTCACTGAATTTAAATTAGGTTCCGTTTTGCTTCATCAGAGATACAGGCACTTAGAGACAGCGAGACACATGTTAACGCATTCTCAATTAAGGATTTCGAGTTCTACTTATTTTGGTATTTCTATTAGGTAAGTTGGCTACTTTGTTACTACGGTTCCTGATGGTGTAATTTTTGATCACGGTCACAGAAATGTGCATAGTTTCATCCCGAATAAACAATGTATTCAGTTCACATTCGCCTCCTTAACTTTACTCCGATTTTTTTAATTTATGTATGAAAGAAAGTTGGCTTACTCGATCTATCTCTAAATGTAGCTGTTGGTAAAGTGATGGTAAACACTGCCGCAAAGCCAGAAAACGAGTCCACTTTACAATTTGAAGCTATCCAATGCAACGTTGTTCCTTAGTTAAAGTGGACCTAGCTTGACTGGCGTCAAGATATTACAAATATCCGTTATATCTTGACGATATATATCTGCAGGATAAAGAGCCTGTTGAGTTTAAAACGATCTTGTGCAGTCGACGTCGACACGCTGATTAATTGCAGGTCATGCGTGTTTGCTTGTGATCCTTCAAAACATTGTCTTAGATAGGCTAACTTACAAATTAGTTCCCGAGATCCCGAGAGCGGATTCTTGTAATAAAACAAAGCAAGTTAAGAAACCAGATCTAGCGGGCAATAAAACAAACATCATCAATAAATTTTGCCGAATACATTGTTATAAACCGCCATGTCGTATTTTTTTAAGAAAATGTTGAGTTTAAAATGCAAATTTGGTTCAGGGTACAGAATATGAATATTAAATGTTTGTTGAATTTAAAATAAATTCTCTCGACTCTGTCACAGTCGTAGCAGTCCAGTCGCGCTAGCATTTAATCTTGGAGCAATTCTAGTAGAAAAATGATTTCACCAGTCTATAAACCACTCTCCCGACATCCTCGATTTTGCGATAGTAAAGCATATCAACCTCGATCTCAGGTCTATCGAACCGCTCGATGACCTAGGCTCCGATCATCGCTCCCTCGTACTAGGACCGCCAAACGACAATGAATTACGTCTCCTAAGACCTTTACAACTGGAAAGGCTTTAAAAATACATTAGTTTCAGCCTTGGAGACCACGAACTCTCCGCTCGCGATCTCGTCCGACTCTCTAGATAGCCTGGACAAAATAGACTCGTTAGTCGATTCCCTCACTGTTGCTATCAATTCAGCCATCAGTGATAACGAAAAGGTTGCTAAGCAAGGCAAACCCACGCTTCCCTTAGCCGTTAGCAATCTTATTATAGCTAAGAACGCGGCTCTCCGGAGAGTCAAGCTCTATCCCACGCCCGCATATAGATTAGACTGATCTCCGAGATGCTCAGATGAACGGTCACATGGAGAATATCTCCCCGTCCCACCAAGCGTATTATAGAATGGCGCCGTCTCTCACGTTCCTCCTCTCATTCTTTCCGACGGCACAACCGCCTTCGAAGACGAAGAGGAAGCCGAATGCTTCGCTGAAAGCGTTGCCTCACAATGTACCCAGTACTCACCCCGCGGATCCCTCCCAGTCGAGTAAATACTCGACGGGTTCTATCCGCGGCGTAATAAAACGGTTGCAGTTTTCTTTGACGTTTTCTTTCGATAAAGTCTGGCACAGCGGCCTCGTTTATAAACTCTATAAATTAGGCTTACCGGATCGCCTAATCAGGATAATCGCGTCATTGCTCAAAAATCGTACGTTTTGTTTTAAACATGAAGGCACGCTTTCCGCGCCTCGTCTCATAAAGGCTGGAGTCCCTCAAGGCTCAGTCCTCGCCCCTCTATTGTATACAACATTCCCATCCCGCCGAAAGGCGTCGAACTCGCTCTCTTTGCCGACGACACCGACCCTTCACACCAAAGGCCACTGTGTCCCGCACCTCATCACCAGACTCCAAAAGGCCGGTAACGCCCTTGGTTTATGGTTTCAAAGATGGCGTATCAATGTGAACCCTGACAAGAGTTCTGCGATTCGCTTCGACCACAAACGCCGACGTCGTCACGACAATCCCCATGTTCGAATGCTAGGTACTCCCATCCCCTGGAAGCACAGTGCTAAATACTTAGGCGTCACCTTAGATCAGACGCTTTCTTTCAAGCCACACGTCGATAGAGTAACGAAATTCACCCGTCTCTACTTAGGCCGACTACATAGTATGTTAGGTAGACATAGTAAAATGTCCTTTCGTAACAAACGAACGCTCTTTAAGACCTACGTTAGACCCGTCATGACTTATGCCTCGTCAATCTTTGCCCACGCCAAACCCTCCCTCCTGCTCCTCCTCCCGCACAAACTGCAGGTGGTTTAAAATCTCTTCTGCCGCAACGTAACGCAGACCTGCACAGAGATCTTGAACTACCTACAGTGCAACAGCACCTCAAAACACTCTCGGAAGCGTTCTTAAAACGCTCCGAAACCCACCCCAACCCCTTAGTTCGAGCTTCAGTCTCGTATACTGCCCCTGTCCTTCATTCGAAGTTCAAAGGCGCTAGGCCTAGGAATGCGCAAGCGTACGAGCCACCCAGCTGTCAAACGATCTTGAAGCCCTTCTGCCCGCAAATTCAAATTCAAATTTTGATTCGAATTAATTTAATTTCTCTTTGCAATTTTGAGCACCTTCAGTGCTATGAATTCACCTTCAGTGCTATGTAATTCCCAGTGGGTGACCTCTTCAGGGCCCCGCTTGCGTAGCCTTTTCCACTAACTGGTCGTCGCTTCAGATGACGCCTGTGAGGCAAAAATTGCTAGAATCATTCAGAGGGTTTTTAGTGGGTAGTGGCTCTGGTAGGCTCGGAGTGAGTCCTACATAACCTCGATCGCGCGCGCGGGGTATGCGTAAGAGCACTTTTTAGTTCCTCCTGCCCTTTCCTTGGAAAGGAACAAAAAAAGAACAGTCTATAAAGGGTTTGCTGGAAGTGTGAATTCAAACTCGCGACCACTTCGACCGGTGCATTAGCCGAAATCTTATCATCAGCGTAAAGCCGCTTTTTGACATCCCGAATGAAGGATGAAATACGAGTCATTGACCAACCTTGTTGCGGCACACCACCAATAACCCTACGTACATTTTAAAGATATAATGTTAATAACGTTTAACGGGCAACACAACAACATCCAACAAAAGAAACAACGATCCTACCCTTAACGGTCACTAAAAGACATTAATTTTTATAACTCAATAAATGGAATGTTTAGGGGCCGTTAAGTTGACGACTAAGTGACTGAGCCACTTTTAGTATTTTAATGTTTTAAATATTTTATAAACAATCTGTCTTTTACTGTAGCCACCTTTGGGATGGTTCTGCAAAGTACCAACTAGAAGCGATGGACGCAGTTGACCGAAGAGCCCGAAAAATTATTAACAACTTTCACCTCACCACCAAAAAACTGCAAAGCCTCGACCATCGTCGGAAAGTTGCCAGTTTAGCAGTCTTCTACAGATTACATTTTGGAGAGTGCGCGAATGCTCTTTTTGATCAGGTTGAACCCACACCCTTCTTGCATTGGACTACTAAAACCAGACAGACCTTCCATCCCTTCATGGTAGACATCCCAAGAAGTCGAACCAAAAGCTTCAATAGTTCCTCTTTGGTGCGGGTCGCCAAGGTGTGGAATGAACTGCCTGCGTCTGTATTTCCGGAAAACTATAGTCCTACTTCTTTCAAGCGTCGAGTGAATAGGTATCTCGTGGATAGACGTGTAACACCTTCGTCTTCATCGTCACTTTCCATCAGGTGAGATAGAAGACAAACGTCTAATCCTTTTTCAATAAAAAAAAAATAATACAATTCTGCTCAAACAAAATTATTTAAAATGGTGACTCTTAAGAACAGTGGAAAATTGTTAAACACCAAATGAGTCTACTTTACAATTCATAAAAATTCTTTACGATCCGTCACAGGAAATTTACCATGCCACAACAAATATCAAGCATAAACTAATCAGCTTTATTCAATATGCAAAAACAAAAAGGCAACATTCAAATAAATAACAAATAGTGAATTTAGATTTAACAAAAAGGAAAAAAGCTTGAAAATGAGACTCGTCACACTGCGTAGCACACACGTAGCGTGGCCACTTGCTTTTGAGGATTGGGTTACTTTACCACTGGAATTCTGTTAACATACATCAATTATTGAGATTGTAGTTCAGCACAAAGACATTTCAGTCACTCGCCATGGCCACTTGCTTTTGAGGATTGGGTTACTTTACCACTGGAATTCTGTTAACATACATCAATTATTGAGATTGTAGTTCAGCACAAAGACATTTCAGTCACTCGCCATGGCCACTTGCTTTTGAGGATTGGGTTACTTTACCACTGGAATTCTGTTAACATACATCAATTATTGAGATTGTAGTTCAGCGCAAAGACATTTCAGTCACTCGCCATGGCCACTTGTTTTTGAGGATTGGGTTACTTTACCACTGGAATGTTAACATACATCAATTATTGAGATTGTAGTTCAGCACAAAGACATTTCAGTCACTCGCCATGGCCACTTGCTTTTGAGGATTGGGTTACTTTACCACTGGAATTCTGTTAACATACATCAATTATTGAGATTGTAGTTCAGCACAAAGACATTTCAGTCACTCGCCATGGCCACTTGCTTTTGAGGATTGGGTTACTTTACCACTGGAATTCTGTTAACATACATCAATTATTGAGATTGTAGTTCAGCGCAAAGACATTTTAGTCACTCGCCATGGCCACTTGCTTTTGAGGATTGGGTTACTTTACCACTGGAATTCTGTTAACATACATCAATTATTGAGATTGTAGTTCAGCGCAAAGACATTTCAGTCACTCGCCATGGCCACTTGCTTTTGAGGATTGGGTTACTTTACCACTGAAATTCTGTTAACATATATCAATTATTGAGATTGTAGTTCAGCACAAAGACATTTCAGTCACTCGCCATGGCCACTTGCTTTTGAGGATTGGGTTACTTTACCACTGGAATTCTGTTAACATACATCAATTATTGAGATTGTAGTTCAGCGCAAAGACATTTCAGTCACTCGCCATGGCCACTTGCTTTTGAGGATTGGGTTACTTTACCACTGGAATTCTGTTAACATACATCAATTATTGAGATTGTAGTTCAGCGCAAAGACATTTTAGTCACTCGCCATGGCCACTTGCTTTTGAGGATTGGGTTACTTTACCACTGGAATTCTGTTAACATACATCAATTATTGAGATTGTAGTTCAGCGCAAAGACATTTTAGTCACTCGCCATGGCCACTTGCTTTTGAGGTTTGGGTTACTTTACCACTGGAATTCTGTTAACATACATCAATTATTGAGATTGTAGTTCAGCGCAAAGACATTTCAGTCACTCGCCATGGCCACTTGCTTTTGAGGATTGGGTTACTTTACCACTGAAATTCTGTTAACATATATCAATTATTGAGATTGTAGTTCAGCACAAAGACATTTCAGTCACTCGCCATGGCCACTTGCTTTTGAGGTTTGGGTTACTTTACCACTGGAATTCTGTTAACATATATCAATTATTGAGATTGTAGTTCAGCACAAAGACATTTCAGTCACTCGCCATGGCCACTTGCTTTTGAGGATTGGGTTACTTTACCACTGGAATTCTGTTAACATACATCAATTATTGAGATTGTAGTTCAGCACAAAGACATTTATGTCACTCGCCATGGCCACTTGCTTTTGAGGATTGGGTTACTTTACCACTGGAGTTCTGTTAACATACATCAATTATTGAGATTGTAGTTCAGCACAAAGACATTTCAGTCACTCGCCATGGCCACTTGCTTTTGAGGATTGGGTTACTTTACCACTGGAATTCTGTTAACATACATCAATTATTGAGATTGTAGTTCAGCACAAAGACATTTCAGTCACTCGCCATGGCCACTTGCTTTTGAGGATTGGGTTACTTTACCACTGGAATTCTGTTAACATACATCAATTATGGAGATTGTAGTTCAGCGCAAAGACATTTCAGTCACTCGCCATGGCCACTTGCTTTTGAGGATTGGGTTACTTTACCACTGGAATTCTGTTAACATATATCAATTATTGAAATTAATAATCATTAATTTTTCTACAATATATTAACTTTTTGTCACACGTAAACTTATATCACTTTTAGCATGCGCTATGATCATACGTCAATGAAAAAAAATTCACACTTGTTTTTTTGCGACATCAAAACATAATTTTATTGTGATACTTTACTCTACATACACAAATGACAAAATAGTGTTTACCGTTTTATGGCCGCACAATGCTTAGCCATCAACAGTGGCTGTATGCGACTTGTGTGCCGCCTTGTCACTGACTCTCGCTCACTCGTGTACGTATTCATACTTGTGCACATTTAAAATTCTTTAAGGCTGCGCATAGTTTAAACATTAAAAAACGTCTGTTGCATATTATTATACTTTCTTTCTTAATTTTTATATACAAACACTTTAACAAGAGTAATCAGTATTCAACTTATTATTTGACGAAGAACTGCCGTCACTGTATGTAATTGCTTGACTTGTTGTTTCAAACACCTACGCTTGTTGTATTTCAGAGCTCCTCTCGATTATTGATGAATTCGATCAGGAAACGAATAATTTCAATTAAGGGAACAATTGTCTAAAACGGTTTGAAAATTCCGGAATGCTGAGACAACAATCTGGACAAACATCTATAAAATACGCCCGCACTGACAACTTCCTCCTCAATTCGGTCGGTCCTCTTATTGATGGAAATTTTATCAATTTTCAGGAGGCGTTTTTAAGCTGTCAATATTCCAAGCAATTTTAATGAAGTACGTTGATAAAAAGTATCGTTTAATATTAGTTTGAATGAACCCAAAAACCCATGTTAATCACGTTTATAATAATTGTTATTAAAACAAAAAGCGTTATGAGTAACCACTTACACTCCAACAAAACATTCCACAAGGAAACATAGAGAAAGCCCTTGACATAAACGCTCTTCTACACGCCACAAAAATGTTTACACGTGTTTGTTCTCTTCCTAAATTTAGGTGATCACATATTTGTCTATAATGAGTAGCAGACAGGAACTTGACAAGGGTCCGTCCTCCGTGCTGGCCGCTGCCGCTTTATTAAGTCACATTTGTAAGACGTTGACCCTCAAAGTCCAGGAAATAATAGGTCTTTACCTATGAAACTGCCGTTTTGCCGTACTGGCCATTTCAAA
The DNA here is from genome assembly GCA_923062675.1 of Marasmarcha lunaedactyla. Classification (NCBI taxonomy): domain Eukaryota; kingdom Metazoa; phylum Arthropoda; class Insecta; order Lepidoptera; family Pterophoridae; genus Marasmarcha; species Marasmarcha lunaedactyla. The sequence continues at coordinate 28,730,254 of OV281345.1, read as the reverse complement.
TGAAAATATTTTTTTTTTACTGATAATTCTAATTTCAAATTAATTTTATTTGACAAATATGGAATTCTTTTTCTAAAATCGTCACTTGTTTAATAGTTAGTGTTTTGTTTTCAACGCATTCGAACATTTTTCGTCATCATGGATAAGTTAAAAATTCGAGTAATTATGGAGTATGAGTACCTTCGTGGCAGCAAAGCGGCACAAGCGGCACGCAACATCAACGACGTTTACGGAGCGAACACTACAAACGAACGCACCACCCGTTATTGGTTTACCCGCTTCCGTTCTGGAAATTTTGACCTGAAAAATGAACCCCGTGGTCGTCCGAAAACTTTGGTCGACAATGACGAATTAAAGGCAATTGTGGAAGCTGATGAAACTCAATCCACGGCTGAATTAGCAGCAGCTTTCGAAGTTAGCATCAAAACAATATTGGTCCATCTGCGTCAAATTGGCAAGGTAAAAAAGCTTGACAAATGGGTACCCCACGAACTCAATGACCGCCAGCGCGAAGTACGCGTGGAGACGTGCCTTGCACTGCTCAGCAGGCATACAAATGAAGGAATTCTGAACCGCGTTGTTACTTGTGACGAGAAATGGATCCTGTTTGACAATCGTAAGCGCTCAGCAATTTGGTTGGACCCTGGTTCAGCACCCAAACAATGCCCTAAACGAAAACTTACCCCTAGAAAAGTGATGGTCACTGTTTGGTGGTCTAACGCGGGTGTAATTCATCACAGCTTCTTGCCAAACGGGACAAACATTACTGCAGATGTGTACTGTGAAGAACTGAACACAATGATGGAGAAGCTCGCACGTCTCCAACCAGCTTTGGTCAATCGTTCGGCTCCACTGCTCCTGCACGACAACGCGCGACCTCATACTGCTCAGCAGACGGGCTCCAAGCTACAAGAGTTGGGGTTGGAAGTTCTCCGTCATCCGCCGTACTCACCAGACCTTGCGCCTACAGACTTCTACTTTTTCCAGAATTTGGATAACTTCTTGGCGGGAAAAAAATTCAATACCCGAGAGGCAGTACAAAATGCCTTTGAAGAATTTGTTGCCTCCCGTCCAGCTGATTTCTTCAAGAAAGGCATCAATAAGCTACCAATGCGTTGGCAAAGATGCATTGATTGCATGGGTGATTATTTTGATTAATAGAAATAAAAAATATATAAAAAAATTACGCTTCATTTATTTCGTGAAAAACGGCAATTTCATAGGTAAAGACCTAATAGATTGTTGTGATTGGAGAGCAGATTTTGATTCCTGGAAAAAATAAGTGGCTAGATTTCCACATAATATAAAATTGTATGTAGTACACACTTTATCCACTGCATATACAACAAAGCGTGATTAAAAATTATTTCTTGAATTTTCAAATCACGCTTATGGTGTTGCGTGAAGATTTATTGACAATTCTTTTATTGTACTTGTTCCTCTCGACTTAATATTAATCAAAGCATTTGGGTCAGGCTTGTAAACCTACCAATTGTTTGATCAATCACTTAAGTCTGCAACATGAATCTTTCAGGTGCATTAACAGTTCAACAGGTGCAGTACCTCTTGCAACACAGTCCTCAAGGAGAGAACTGGCGGAGTAACGTCATGGAGACATGAGTCTACAGACTATAGAACGCAATTTTGAAATCATCAATTATGTGTGACGTTAAATAATTTTAATTTAATTTATTGGGATTGCTAATTCCTCCCTTGCTTCCTGGCATGGGAGAGACTTAGTTATATTAAAACGAATTAACGAGAGTTTTACCGCGGTTTTCGTCACGACGTACGCCAAGAACTCGTTATGTTTTAATTTAAATAACCGCAATACTTAATTTTAAAAAAGAAATGTACTCCCGCGAGAAATGAAAGTTTTTATCAAGTTATAGTAATGTAAATAATAATTCAAGCACATTATTAACAATTTTTACTTGAAAGTTCTAATATGACATTTACCTTACGTCTAATAATAACTTCGAAACCTTTAAGGATACGAGTATAAACCTATCACATTTACCTTTTCAACTATCTACCTTCGCGTGTCACGCCGACTCTATTCATCATTAATAAAACCTCCATCACGGGGACGTCAGTGCAGCCGCGAGCCCGCGACGTCACGGAGGTCGTCGACCGCGGACACATAACGTGATGACGTCACAACTCTGGACCCTGGTTTGACATATAGCAGACTTCTCCTTAGCGGATATTTGGAGTGGACGTAAAGAAAATGCTGAAAGTCACGGGTATATTTTTTGATATTATTGTTTTATGATTTGTGATTGACTTGGTTTCAACAAAGCTGTAAGGCTCAACAGTTTTTCGTACTCGAAACAAAAGCAAACACAGACTGAAGTGAACATATAGCAAGTCCGATAACGAACCGCCATGCAATCACCAGCTGGCAACAATAACAGTTAAATCTAAAAATATCTCCCTAAAAAGAAATCAGAAAAAGCTTACAAGTCCCAAACACAAGCTTTTATTGTTAGAGGCAATCAAATCGAAAAGCCTTCCAAATATTCAATAGTACCCACACACACTTATTTACAACGCCGTAAAGGATTTTATTATTTTATTGTGGTTCAATATAAAATTTGTGTTGGTTTTGTTTGTTGACGAAAGATTTAATTAAATTTTAAGGTCTTTTGGTAAATGTTCAGTCGCGGTTATGGCTTAGTTTATGTTGGACTTTTTACCAATAACTTGGCCTAAAATAGTTTCTTATTTTTGGAGAGAACATATAAAGTATAACTAGTTGCAAAATTACAATACTGTCGACTAGAGTTTAGTACGTAAGAACGAACATCTAGTAACTTACTTGTATTATCTGGTAATAAAATATTTTACAAACTACGCCGATAAGCGTTCCCAGCGTTGATTGTTAAAACGTTACAAGCAAGCCTTAGGGAGCAAAGACTCACAAAGAGCAAGTGAAGGCATACCGAACCTTTTGCTGTTCAAGTTTAAAATACTTTATCAAAACCCTTACAAGTACAATTATTCAAATGTTTCTACACATATAATAAATTAATATAATCAGGAATACAACTTCTGTCAGAGATAAATAAATACCATTTCAAACTTTTCCAATTATATTAACATTGTAAGGATGGCATCTATCCTATACATCAATTATTTATGACCGTTTCTCGAAGTGAACGCGAACAGAGGGAAAGTAAACACAATTTGAATGATCTAAACTTATGTCTGCAGCCTCGAGTTGGAGTCATCACTAACTAGCTTCCGGCTCCAAGGGGCCTGCGGGTTGTTCGCTACTTGGACATTGGTTCGGACTGTATGATTAGAGCGACGAGAGTTATACGTTTTTATTTTACCTTACTCACCATCTATACAATCATATGAAACAAAATCTATGCATACTAAAGTATACATACTATACAAAATCTATACATACTATATACGTAGAAGGTTTATGGAAGAAAAGGACAAACTGACTTTTAAAATAACACTTAATGAAATTTAAGTGTAAGCATTTGGGTACTAGATATCCATGATGTATAATACAGCTGGTAAAATGTCACCTACATTAGTTTCTAATTTATCTTTATTCGAAGATGATAATGTAAGTTTATTTCACGACATCAGGAGGTGGGAAAGGTACAGCACTCAAATCTACTACGTTCTTTCCAGGTGGTATTTTCCACCCTTTTTCTAAAGGATATGTAACGATCATAATATTCGGTTGCGTATTTCGGCCGTGTAAGCGGCGTCACTTTCGCATTCATAATATTACTGAAGTTATGATACGACATTCAGATAATATCTACACTCAACTGAATTAATTCGAGGTTCGCGATGTTCGCATGTGAATGAAACACAAAATAATAGTAAAACTAGAGTACAACTGGTTCAATCAAGAGTAGATACCTATATCGAGCCTCTTCGCGTCATCACTTTAAAGTACGGTCCGAAATCTTTTTGGTCTGATCGCCCACCGTTTGTAGTCAAACAGCCCTAGAAAACGCATCGAAATGAAATGTCCAATATCTCTGTGACGTTCAAATTAGGAACAATAATCTGAAAGGAAGGGCAGTCAGCTGAAATCCGTCCCAATTCTGTGAGGGGTAGGGTTCAAAGTGCAATAAACTCAGAGGTTTGGAGACGGTCTACGGGTAGCACTCGCTCATTGTTTTTGAAATTGTTTTGAAAGACCTCGTTGAAAACTTATTTTGGAGTTCATTACGATTTGCGTTTCACTGACTGGCTTTACATTTATTTGAGGGACGAAAACTATGTTGTTATTTGGGTGGTATTTCATTTCCACCATCTTAACTAAAATTGTCTAATTCTGGACAACAATCACACTTCGTAAATGTACATAAGTTTTAACCCCTCATTACATGAATTATGAAGAAAATAAAAAAAAACTATTTTAAATATGAAAACGAGGTCAAATGGAAAAAAATACGATAAGTAATGCTTCGTATGCATTCCAGTGAAATAATTCGAATCCATATATGGCTTCGTATGCGTCACATAAAAAATACAATCATGCTTTATATGTGTATAAAACATAAATAGACTTGAAATTTTCCACATTTGGTGAATTAATAAAATTTTGAACAGTTCTGTCATGATTGTTTGTAGTAAGTGAAATCCGCGACGTCAAATGCGACTACATGAGAAAAGTAGTGGGGCGGAGAGAGGAAACGTCAATGCACACAACGCCATATACGACTGATTGTGATATTGAACAAACATATACGAAGTCAAATATAAAAATTTCAAAATAAGCCCATATAAAAATAAACAAGAAGACACATAAAAATTACAATGACTCCATGTTCATGCATGTATAAAAGGTGCGTTATGAAATTCTTGATTGTTTTGCTTACTGTTTTTTTAACAAATAAAATAAGCACCAATGAATAGCGGTTAGGCTCTGTAAACATAAGCTCAAATAGTTTGAGAGCTCACCATAAACAACAGAAATATCGTTCCATTACTTGAATCAACATAAAGTTAGGATTCAGTATTAGTTAGAAAGAAAAAATGTGTTTTATATATAAAAAAATTTAAAATTCGACTCCACATATGGCGTCGTATGCGGTAAGGGGGTACGACACAAGATGTCTATAAACATTATATGTATAGGTACTGTTAATTATTCGAGATGAATTGATGAATTGAAAAGATGAATGAAGGCCATTTTCACTCAACTTAGATAAATAAAGGTGTAATTTAAAGTTAATACAGCTTTAACAATAACAGTGTCTTGTACCAACAAATAGAGAAACTTAAAGCCTTTGCGTTCGCAAGCTTCATTTCATCATCCTGTAAAGAGAAAGTAAGTGCCAGAGTATCACACAATATTATCCACGAGAATGAATTTCGGAGAGGATCATAAAGCCGTAAATAGGAATTTATGTTCGGAAATAATATGTTGTTTGTTGAAAGGGAAGTTTACACAGCCCTTTGCCTGAACGCCACGTTGTCTCACAGTCCACGTTGCCTGGGCCCATTGCCATTTGTGTTTTATTGTTTGACTGATTTTTATTAACGGATAGTTAAATAACATCTATCTTCAAGGGGTATGGTAGCTTGTATCTGTGTGTTACTAAGATTTCGAATAAATACAAAAGTTTGTGGGATATGGGCGCATCAGGACTGGTCGTATCACAGCTTGTATTGAGATAGGGAATATTTTTATAATAAGTGTATACAGACCCCCATCCTCACCGTTTGAAGTGTTTGAAAGCACTATGGATGAGAAATACCTCAAGTAATAAGATAGAGTAGCTGACAAAAAAAAAATTAATTATTTGTGGCCATTTGAATTTCGGTTTATTAGACCAGACACCTCAAAGTAAATGCTTCTTAAATCTTTCAAATCGTAACAACCTGACAAATATCTTTGCGAATCACAGCTAATTCAGCCACGTTCCTTGAAAATATTTTTACAAATACAAAGTCGGCATTTAAAAAACTACAATCAGATCATAGTGGGCAGTTAGCCTCTTTTGATATTGGACAAAAAATACTCTTAAAAGAGACATTACCTTTGTACCCATGAATGAGAATCAGCTCGAAACCTTTAGAAATAATGAATTTTAAAAAACGTGTAAATTAGATTACTGTAGGGTTCCCATTTTCAATTCTGTTTTTATTGTAAAGAAAACATGTGTAAATAATTATTTATTTAGGTTCAGTGACTGGGCATATTTGGAATATGGAATATGCAAAAGTAGAAATAGATTACATGAAGTGCACCATGAGAGAACCAATAATCATAATGTCACAGTTTACGTCTCCATTAAGAAATATTCAAAATTATTGAAACGCAAGAATATGCAGTGTAGCTAAATGTAATTATATTAATAATAAACTTAAATATTAATATGTCAAAATCTACATGGAATAATATTAATCAGTAAACTGGGAAAGCAAAGGAACCGCACACCAAAAGTAATTTAAAAATTAATAAGTTTGTGGCGCCAACCTGTAACCAACTTGCATATACATAAGAAGCACCTCTGACACGTGATATAATCATCCGTATGTACCAGGCAAATGCGATGTTATTATACATTGGACCTTCAGTATTGAGAAGGCCGCCTTGCTAAATACTGCCATACCTACTTTCTAAATACGAATGACGTCCATGTTCATTTGTTAAAGATAAAACGACGTAGGAAGCTGCGATTTATTCCCGGGGCTTAATTCGGGAGCGACATCTGTTCCCGCTATTTATCTTCTTCTTCCTCGGAAACCAATTTACGAATATAATAAATTGTTTATGCTCTCAATTGCTAGGTAATACACCTCTGCATTAGGTTGAGGATAATTAATAAATAATAATAATAAAGCCCCAATCACACAAACCGTATAGCCCCATACAGCGAAATGGGGGGAACCCAGAATAAACATACGTATATAAATATCTACAACCATGACCCGAGAACAAACATTTATGTTTATCACACAAACGAATGCCCCGGCCAGGACTCGAAGCTGGGACTTTCGGCGTATGACGCAGGGCTACTGACCACCACTAAGCTACTCGGTTGTCAAATTATTAACTATCTTATAATTAACTTAGCAATAAATGAAAACTTTTAAATACCTTACTCTGTATGATCTTACCTTTTACATGAACTCATGTTTCTTATTCTAATTCTTGCAAAACAGGAACGAATAAAACAATGAATTAGTTCACAATTTTACGTTAAACATTCGTAAAATTTTGAAGAAAAACAAAAATTGTGTGAAATGCGAATTTTCTGAAATGTTGCTTGTCAGTGGCTAGTGTATACGCACCCCCAACTCTACACATTCATGAAAGGCATTTCTTAAGTTACTGAATTTATAATCATGGATTTTGAATAAATACAAAGAAAACAATTATTATCATTGTTATCTTTTCATCTCAATCATCCATTTTCATTTGCCACTCTAAATCCATAAACAAAGGTCTTTGAACTCCAAAAAACAAAAATAATACTAAACAATGATGAATGCCTGCAATAATTCGACGGTACAGGCAGTAACACACAACGTCAGCTCGTGTATTCTAATGTAGGCTCTATGACAAAACAAATAAGAGTTTGCACATCCTCAAAATTTACTTCTGACTTGATATTGCAGCAACAATTTTTATGTTTAGCTAGAGAAAAAGTAACCATGTCATTTAAACCAATTACACAAAGTGGGATTTTGATTCGTTTAGAAGTAGTCTTGTCAAAAATGTTGGTTTTATTCAGAAAGGTCACTGAAGAAAAAGTTTTGATTTGAAAACTCTGTCCTGAGTGAAGTAATTAGTTATTAAGTAAGTGAAGTGGTCGTATTTATAAGGCACCCAAAAGTGGCAAAGGTAATTAAAGATGACTTTGAATCTTTGATGAGGGCGACTAGGTGTAGACATTTTTTGTTAGGCACCAAAATAACTGTTTGAAGGCAATGACATATTACATATAGGCAGGTTATCCGCTCTTAAAAATGGCAACGCAAATGCAAGGCATTTGCCCGCTATTTGACTTTCTTGTGCCACCTAGTGTCACGGCTAAACGTCAAACAAAACTTATTCCCTATTCTGTGTTTTAATACCGTACAATGCCTTCTTGTGTGTTGAGACAGTGTACTAATTACACTGTTATTGTTAAAGATAGAATAAAGGTTTCTTTTCATGCGTAAGTACAATTTTTTTATAACTATCTTATTTATTATTTTATTTTGCTATTTATAATGACGTTTTTAAATTGACATGGCTATTCTTTTCAACAAACTCGAAGAACGAGATGTAATATGATTTTGTATGAGGGAGTAAAACAGACAACGCTATTGAGTTTCAACAATTTACGTACTACGTCACGTACGCTCGCGACCAATTACCAAGTCCACTTCCCAAGCGGACACCCTCACCGGCTCCCCTGAGTCCACCATCAGCTTCACGCTGGTGGAACGTCGCTCCAAGAGGAGCAAGAAAGCCCCAGTGTCTCCGACCCCAACTGCCTGCCCGGCGACACAGTCACCCGTCCCATCCCTCATGTCACTGAAAGTGACACCCCCGCCGGCCTAACCGCAGCCACCACCAAGCCAGCCTCGCGCTGCTCCCCAGTCCTCGCGAAAGCAAAGACCCCTCCCCCCGTGTTCCTACGGGAAAAGGCTAACTGGCCTCAAGTCTCCCGTCTTTGCGTTTAGCTAATGTAAATATTTACAGACCTCCAACGTGTCCGATGCCGTTAAAATCACAGTCCCCACAGTATACGGTACAGTACACGATTTCAGAGCGCTGACACGTCTCCTCACCCTTAGGCAATTCGCCTATCATACTTACGCTCTCCCTGAAGAACGTAAGATCAAAGCTGTCTTACGGGGAGTCCCGTTCAAGTTTTCGAACGAGATTATCCTCGATGACATTAAATCTCAAGGATTTCCCGCCGAGGCTGTGCATCTTGTGAAGGCCAAGGGGAAACGACCGTCGTTTCCCCTTGGCCTTAGTCATTCTGACAAACTCGCCAAAGTCACGTGAGTTCTTCTGTGAGGCCCGCACTATCTGTGGCCAACTTTACGGGAATGCGGCGATCAACTGCACCGCGAGCCCCAGGTGCGTTAAGTGCCTGGAGCTGCACACCACAAAGGAATGCAGTCGCACTCCCGAGTGGACCTCTCCTCCCACTTGTGTGCTGTGTGGCCAGTCCGGCCATACAACAAACTACAGGGGCTGCCCCGCGCACCCCGAACCATTCGACATATTAATAGGAGGGCCCAGACAGGCCCCGCCCGTTATTAATACTATAAATTTCCCGCCGCTGCGCCACCGGGTTCCCCTGGTAGCAAAGCCCGCCCAGCCCACGCCCACTCCAGTGCTCGCCTGGAGACAGCGCCTGGCTGCACCCACCCGCCCTGCTCCATTAGCAGGACCACAGACTTCTCCTCAGCCTTCAATGGCTGAGGATCTCAAACTAATATTCGACACCATCAAAGGTGTCATATGACTCAAGTAGCGCAGTGCGCGAGCAAAATACGCCCAGCCCGCGACTCCAGGGAACGACTTATGGTACTGCTCGAGTACCAGTTCCTCATTAACTCATTATAAGTGCATCTATAATGAGTTCTCCACTTAGCGCCACGACTGGTCGGATGAAACCCAGGGGCTTATCCCTGATCTCGTTTAACACCCAAGGTCTAATCAATCAACTTCCCAAGCTCAAACTGTTCATTAAGAACATCGAGCCGGAGTTAATCCTTGTTCAAGAGACATTTTTAAAACCCCATCACACCTCTCTATTCCCAAATACTCTCTAGTGCGTGATGACAGGCCCGCACTCGTCCAACGAGGCGGCACTGCCACATACTACAAGAGGAGTATTCACTGTTCACTTATTCCCACGCCTCCACTCGCCAACATGGAGGCCACTGTGTGTAGGCTGTCTATGACAGGTCATAGGACCATAATCATAGCCCCGGTCTACATACCTTGTAAAACACCGCCCCTTCGTCTTCGAAGCCTTACTCGAAATAGGGCAATCCGTCATTCTGTTCGGCTATTTCAACTACTTGACATCACGAAGTCACTCGATCTTGACATCATATCTCCCGTCACACCCACTCATTACCCGGATAATCCACTTCATTCCCCGGACATCCTTGACTTTGCCATAGTCAAAGGAATCAACCTCGACCTTAAGACCATACAGCCTCTAGACGACTTAGGCTCAGATCACCGCCCGGTGTCTTTAATACTAGGACCCCAAAACGACCCCCCTGCTCCGAAAACCTGTACCAACTAGGAAGATTTCAAGCACACCCTGTCTTCTGCCTTGGAAGCCCCAGACTGCCCCCTCGCGATTTCATTTGACTATCTCGATAACACAGATAAAATCGACTCGATAGTCGATTCACTCACTGCCGCCACTAACTCGGCCATCAGTGAGAATGAAAAGAAAAACATGGCAAGCCAAAGCTTCCCTTGGACATTAGCAACCTAATCAAAGCTAAAAACGCCGCTCTCCGCAGAGCCAGGCGTTACCCCACACCCGCCTACAGGCTAGCCGCTAATCGGCTACAACGTAAGGTCAAATCCACCATCGCGGAATACAGAGACGTTCAATGGAACGATCTCATGATTAATATCTCTCCGTCCCACGTGGCGTACTATAGGATGGCGAAAGCCCTTCGACTAGACGCCCGAACTTACACACCTCCGATGTCTCGCACCGATGGCACTTCTTCCAGGACGACGAGAAAGCTGAATGCTTCGCCGACAGCATTGCTTGACAATGCTTCCCGAGTACTCAACCCACAGACCCTACGCACATCCAGGCGATGGAAGACGAAGTCCTTCGCAAAGACTCCCGTCCAGTCACCGCCGACCCCATTTCAGTGTCTAACGATGAGATTTTCCTCATCAGAAGACAAAAATCCAAGAAGGCCCTGGGTGCAGATGGAATTTCCAGCCATGCACTTAAGCAGCTGCCTCGGCAGGTGCTTACCTTGCTTGCTTATCTTCAATGCCTGCTTCGACCTTAGCTACTTTCCAAAAGCTTGGAAAGAAGCTACAGTCATAGTCATTCCCAAGCCGGGTAAACCTTTGAAAATCCCGGCTAATCACAGACCCATCAGCCTACTCAAGCCCATGGCTAAACTTCTCGAGACAGTCATACTCGCTCGAATGAAGGACTACCTGTTCCCAGCGGACGGTGACCCCCGCATTATCCCCCACTGTAATGTTCTTGCTTTTTACACAATAAATAAACAGTGTTAACTTGTATTTATATTTTATTAAGTAAATAACATACATCGATATTAATGAAGCGTGACGCCATGCTGTGTGTCCGTCCATAGATTCGTCAACGCTACGGTCTGTCCTATAGGCCAGTATAGAGTATATGATATTATCTTACACTCACCAATTCGGCTTTCGAGCCAGCAAGTCCACCGAATCGTCGAGTACATACTCGGCGGGTTCTACACTAGACGACTTAAAACAGTCGCGGTCTTCTTTGACGTAGCCAAGGCTTTTGACAAAATCTGGCACGCGGGCCTCATTTACAAGCTGTACAACACAGGCTTGCCCGACCGAGTCAAACTAGTCAGCTCCTACCTTAAAGATCGCACCTTTAGTTTTAGACACGAAGGTAAGCTCTCCACCCCCCGCCCCCTCAAGTCCGTCAGGGCAAAAGGTTCAACACTCCCTCTTTGCCAATGATACCGCCCTGTACGTCAAGGGCTCGTACGTCGACTCCCTCATCACCAAACTCCAGAAGGCCGCAAACGACCTCGGAGCTTGGCTCAAAAAATGGCGAATCGATGTGAATCCAGAGAAAAGCTCTGCGATGCGCTTCGATCATAAACGCCGTCGCCCTTGCGATCCCCATATCCGAATGCTAGGTACGCCCATCCCGTGGGCTCAAACCACCAAGTACCTAGGCGTAACACTCGATAGTACGCTTTTATTCTGAACTCACATACTCAGGGTTACCAAACTCGCCCGTATGTAAATGGGCCGCTTAAACAGTATGTTAGGCAGGCACAGTAAAATGTCTCTTAGGAACAAGCAAACGCTTTTTAAGGTTTGCGTCAGACCAGTCATGACGTATGCCGCCCCAATCTTTGCACATGCCAAACCCTCCAATTCTCTTCTGCCGCAGGGCCACGCTCCGTGGTACGTGCGAAATGCAGACCTGCACAGGGATCTCGATTTACCTACAGTTCAACAACACATTAGGACGCTCTCCACCGCTTTTTTCAAGCGATCCGAAGAGCATCCTAACCCCCTGATACGCGAGTCAGTAGCTTATACTGCTCCATTCATGCCGTCGAGGTACAAAGTCCGTAGACCGAGTAATGCGCTCTCGGATGCCCCCGATCAGCTCTCGGCTAATCTGGACCAGCTTAAGGCTACCCAGGCCGAATAACCATCATATAAAATGTCTTTTGCACCTTAAGTGATTAGTATTCTCAGTGGGTGACCCTCTAGCGGGTCCCTGATTGCGCACCCACCTCCCTACCCGGGTGTCGCTCCGATGAAGGCTGACAGCATTCCCATGCTACAGCCGGCAAGGTGGTTTTTAGTGGGTAGGTGCCACTTTGGTGAGTCCCACATCATCGTCGCGGAAGTCGGTTGCCTGCGGCGGTATGCATGACGCATCTTCCACCTCCCTCCCGTGAGGGTGCTGCTTAAGCGGCTTAAAAAAAAATTACATGCAATGTATCATCAATTTTCATGTATTTTCAATTTTTTTATTTTTCTTTTATTTTGTAATCTTAATGTTATCCTTAAGGGAGGTAGCGGGTCAATATCAATACGAGTATCCTCTGATTACTCACTGGGAAGCCTTAGAAATGTGTTGTAACCAAGATTACTGAAATAAACGCAATTTAAGGATGAGTTGTAAAGTAACACTTTTGTAGTATTGATGGTGTATTGTGTATGTGCAACCGGAACTTGTAATTCAGGAACGTTAGGCGAATGAGAAGCTCCGTAGTGTGCAATTACAAGTTTCTCGGTAAGCATGGCAGCGCGGCCATGTTATCCAAAAATTTTTCCAATCGTTGTTCTCAAATTGGTCTTTATGAAAATTGTAGACAATCATACATACACAATTATAAACGTGATTATAATCTAGACGTGAACAAAGCCAGTGGTCCGGATGGCATTCCCGCAGTGGTTCTAAAGCACTGTGCAGCCGAGTTGTCTCCTGTTTTGACACGCCTATATCGACTCTCTCTAAGGACTGGAAAAGTTCCAAAATCATGGAAGTTTGCTAACGTACAGCCTGTACCAAAAAAGGGCAGTCGAGCCGACCCAGTCAACTATAGACCTATTGCAATCACTTCCATAATTTGCAAAATTATGGAACGTGTATTGAACCATCGTCTCCTGACGTACCTAGAGACTAATGAGCTCATCAGTGACAACCAATATGGTTTCCGTGGAGGACGCTCAACAGTAGACCTTCTAGTGTACGTCACGCATCTATGGAGCATGGCCTTGGAATAGCACGGAGAGGCAATAGCCGTATCCTTAGATATCTTTACTTAGATTACCAAGGCCTTTGACCGGGTATGGCCCAAAGCCCTCTTGAGCAAGCTTCCTGAGTATGGACTCTGCGACTGGATTCCTGATTTCCTGAGGGAACGGTCAATTCGAGTTGTCGTCTATGGCTTCTCATTGGACCTTATAGCGATCAACGCCGACGTACCTCAGGGATCCGTTCTCTCTGCAACATTATTCCTGCTGCACATTAATGACCTTCTTTTATCGGAAGGCATTATTGGTTACGCCGATGACAGCACTGTTGTAGAGAGATATGTGTCCAATGCGCGAAGGAGTCCAAACCACATCAAATTTCAGAGAGAGTCGATGATCGAACGGGTTGATTTGACACTATGTAGGGTTTCCGATTGGGGTGAAGCCAACCTTGTCAAGTTCAACCCTTCTAAAACCCAGGCGTGTCTCTTCTCCGGTAAAAAGAGCACATGCAACTGGACGCCCACTTTCCAAGGTGTATCTGTACCGATCACAAACCATCTAGGGCTTCTAGGCATGACCATCACGTCGAAACTTAATTTCGGTCAACAGATTGAAACCATGGCACAGTCAGCTTCCAAAAAATTGGGAGCCATCGCAAAGGTCCGGCGGTACTTCAGCTCCGAAGAGTTGCTCAACCTGTACACAGCCCAGGTCCGATCCTGTATGGAGTACTGCAGCCATCTTTGACATGATTCCGCTAAGTACCATCTTGAAGCGTTGGTTCTGTCGACTCATAAGTGACGACAAACTTACTTCTTCGAGACTGCAAAGTCTCAAACATCGTCGAAAAGTTGCTAGTCTATCGGTTTTTTACAGATTCCACTTTGGAGAGTGTGCGAATGCTCTTTTTCAGCTGATCAAATCTTCCCCTTTTCTCCACCGGTCAACCAGACGCAGACTGAAGTTTCACCCGTTTGTGGTTAGTGTGCCAAGATCCGAACTAAACGGTTAGATAGCTCATTTTTGGTTCGTGTTGCCAAAGAGTGGAACGATTTGCCTGCGTCTGCTTTTCCCGACAAACATAACCCTGGAGCTTTCAAGTGTACAGTGAACAGACAGGCATGTATGATCCTCGTCTTCATTGTCACTTTCCATCAGGTGAAATGGAAGACAAACGACTGCTAATAATTAATTTTAAAAAATATATATTTTTATTTTTATACAGAAGCTACTTTTTTTCAATTCATTTGCCACCGCACAAAAATTTTGAATAGTATCAACAATAGGTTATGTATCTGATTTTATGTGTAAAACAGGTTTAAATGACCGTTAAATTCAATGGTAATCACTAACGCATAACTTATCAATTAAGATATTAATTACAATTATTTAATTTACACTAGAAATAATCATCACAAATTTATTAAAAACTATTATTTATATAATAATTATATTAAAACACGTAATTTCGTGGCAATCATCTCACCCACAGTCTGCCCACACTCGCGCCGCAAGTCAGCACAATCTGTAAAATCTCAACACCAAACAAAGATTATTTTCGGCGTTTGTTTCGATGGGAGCTGGCGGATAGAAAGTTGACACCTTCGTCAACACAAGCCTCTCCCACAGTTAGTTTTCATCGGGTAATCAAACGTTTGTTTAAGTACAGGCTTTGGCGTAAATGAAACAATTTGAGAAACAAATCAATTGAGGTAAAATAGTACGATTGCACAACATACAGCATAACAAACAACGAGTCAGACGTTTGATAAGACTTGGCGGTATTGTGAGTCATTTTGTAATTTTTCGATGAGAAGTGAGAAACTGAAATTTAGGCTCAAATGATATTCCAGGTTATTGTGCAGTCTCTGTAACTAACACTGGAATACCGTGTTCTTGAGAGTGATTTGTTTCCATTTTTAGTCCCGTGTCTTTACTTCCCTGTATCAGATCCAAACTAAAACGCCAGCAGCTCCCAATTTTCACCACCCCGTTGTCTATTGACAGACGCCTCCGATGTAGACGCACTTTGTCGCGCCCGCTCCGGACCGCACCGGCGTTGCGTGCACTTGGCCTTGGAGCTCTCAAGTTCAATGCCTGGTATGACGCTTTGATTGGTGGAATAGTTGGGGTATTTGATACGTGTTTGTGTGTTATTGTCTGCGTAGACATCTATATTAATAGATTTCTAGCAAGACATTGATCTGTTATTTTATCAAATTTTTGCTCTTAATATTTGTTATGAATATTAATTAATAATTCACCTTTTATACATCACATTTTCAGCTCCCACGCATTCACACACAGACATGTGATAAATTAAAGCTATCTCAAGATGCAATTGATTAATTTCATTCCATTCGTTAGTTTTGTGGATCCCTGAAATAAGTGGGTATCAATTACTATATGCTATCTTGGTATTTGTTTCTATTACTAATGGTTTATGGAGCAAGATAAAGGAGGATTGAATGAGAAAAAAATCTTGGTTTTGCAGTGGACGCTTCAAAATAATCTTCCTATCTACGAATCGTTGCAAAGTGGTTCTCATAATAAATCATAGCAACAAATCTAATTCAATAGAATCGTTTTCATACGATGATTTATTTTATTGCAAAGTAATATGCTCAATTGTGCTCGAATCTACCCTCTACCTTTAGTCGCGTGAAGCTCATCTCTCTGCAGTTGGATCATTACGGCTGTGTTATGTATCATATGCTTAAATTAAATGAAAATGAAAATGAAATGAAAAGAAAAATAATTTATTTGGCGAATGGTATGCACAAATATAAAAATAAAATACAATAACAAAAAAAAAATGAAAATTGCAACACACCGCTCAGCATAATGGTGTTCTGAACTCCTAAACTGCCTGAACTGAAGCGCCGATTTCCATGGTTGGTTTCAGATGATAAATTATTATTAACGAAACAGTATCGTTCATAAAAAATGGTTTCTTTATCATCATATGATTTTACTATATTGATACTTTACTATTCTCTATTCTGTTAAAGTTACAATATCAAAAAAGGTATAATATATAATAGAAGTTAATTTAAAATTTAAAACATGCACTACGTGCTAATCATTTATTTGGAAATAATATTTCCAAATTTTATTTCC
The DNA here is from genome assembly GCA_923062675.1 of Marasmarcha lunaedactyla. Lineage (NCBI taxonomy): Eukaryota > Metazoa > Arthropoda > Insecta > Lepidoptera > Pterophoridae > Marasmarcha > Marasmarcha lunaedactyla. The sequence continues at coordinate 28,713,696 of OV281345.1, read as the reverse complement.
ATATTTACATAATATGTCGTTCCTTTTTGAGTGGAATACTACTCGAGTAATAGTGCTACCTACCTATTGATGCCTTGATTGAGTAAAGATAAAATGTGTGGGCTATGTATTTAAAATTATTTGTATTGATATAAGTTATTTGAAAGGAAACCAAAATATTCAGTGGATACTGGGAAATCAAAAAATAAGCAAGAATACATCCGATTTCTGATTTTTCGTAGTCAAATGAATCGAAGAAAATTTTTGAGAATAAAAAATTATTTAAATTTTTAGCCTGAGGGTGCATTGATAACTGCTGGCTCCGTCCAGGAAAACTGTTTGTTCTCCGATGCATTAATTAGTTGGATTCAAATTCTATAAAATTCCTATATGGAAAGTCCCATTTATCCCGAAACTGCTTTGAAAACAAATAGTACCATATATATCAAAATGGAACTTTCAGAAAGTCAAATATAGGCCAATAAGTTAAACAGCCGAACACGTTATTCATATTCATTTATTAGAATTAACAACCAATTACATATCAACGTTAAATTAATTGAAGTTTTCAGCTAAATAGTCAATTTCGTGCGATCGTCGCCGAAACAAAGGTTCGGAAAACTTTTAACAAATTACCAGTATACCTAATGGTTCAATCGAAGTTTCACGAATGACCAATTAATATTCTCAAGCCCGTGAAGGTGAACGTCCTTCAAGATCTGATCTATCTAATACGTTGTTCGGAGCTGTACCTACTCGGGTGTTTCCTGTAATTTAGAAAATGAATTGAATGTGTTGAAGGCAGGGGCCCTTTCTATTTGAATAGCAATGCTTTTTTGGTGTATGATTGCGCATTTTGTGAGAAGGATTGTTTTTTGCACGGTGATGTTGGATGGACTGGCAATAAAGAATAGAATTTAACGAGGTATACTCGAAATAAGGTTCTTGTGAGGACGGTATGTGTTATTTTTAGTTAAACAATTTTTTATTACATTTACTATGCCTTGTACAGCCTTAAGCTTAAGTATTTTAGCTTCTTTCACCAAAATTGAAGCTGATTGAGGAACACAGCGTGTATTTGAATGCTATTTATTTATCATATCTAAATTTCGCTTTGTATTAGAAAACCAATAAACAATGTAGCGTTTAATTTTGTTATGATTAAGTTAAGTTTTAAACGTAAACAAAAATAAGGTATTCGCTTACTTTAATGTTCCAAAAGTTCTTATAAACAATAAGTTGTTTATAGTTGAGTTTAAAGAGAACAGTAGGCAGGCGTAGGCGGTAGGCGCCGGGGAACCGTGACATTTTGAAGTTAGCTGGGAAGGATAACATTGTTTTGTTGTACTTTTAATTTAACTTTTTTACTTCTTCATCAATAAGCATGTTTTGATTATGTTCAAGTTCGTATTAAGATATGAATAAGATGAAGGATGGGCAACATTTTTTATTTCGATTTTTTATCTACAAGATCATAATATTAGGTATATTCGATTTGGACAATTTGGGATTTGAATGTGAAGTAATAAAAATTCTACAGTTCCACTTTTGATATTTATTACATATGTCTAAATTTAGTACGTGTATAAATTTAATATTACTGGCAGTAGACTATCGCGGTTATTTCAAAGATTGTAAAGGAATCGCGAGCTGGACTGTGGAAAATAAATGTATATGATATATTTTGCATTCTGGGCGGTCATCAGAAACAGGTTAGTGATTAGATCACATAAATCACCTTGATCCTAAAATAAAATTATTTAAATACACAGCAAGAGAGACTGATCTGAAGCACTTCTTATGTGAAAGTGACGTTTAAAAATAGCTGTGAAGTAAGTTATAAAGTCTACTGGACACCAACATCTGATAGGCACCTAAAAAAAGATATAAATAATATAAAATAAAAAAAATAAACAAAAAAAGAAAAAAAGTGAGAACAAGTTTAATGTAACCAAAAAGCTAAACAGGAAACCACACCTATCAGGCGACAGATACAATAGCTAGAACAGAATACTTAATAGCTATTCTAAAGACAACATTTTCACTCCGGCTCAGGAAGTTGTACAATGTTTGCGTTCACCGATAGATCGGTTACCGCTGGAGACACCTGGAGTATACAGGGTGTTCAAAAAAGTATTTTACAAAAAAATTATTTCAGATTGAGTTAGTCTTCACCGTTCGACAACAAAAAACCGTTTTTTAATTGGACTTTTAGTCTTTTCATACAAAATTCTAAACATTTAGAGTTAAAGCGCGCGGCCACTCACCTATCCAGATAACGCCAGATAGCCAGATAGTGGTCACACAATAAAAACCGTAAACGTAGATAAATAGATACCTTGTTACTTACTTTTTTTTGCGTTATCTGGATAAGTGTGCGGCCGCGCGCTTTAACTCTAAAGTTTAGAATTTTTTTATGGAAGACCATAACTCCAAATGAAAACCGGTTTTTTGTAGTCGAATGGTGGAGACTTAAACTGGAATACTTTTTTGTAAAATACTTTTTTGATCATCCTGTATAAGATTGACTGCAGATGTGGTAGTACATACGTAGCCAAACAAAAAGATCCGTTTCAGTATGACTCAAAGAACCCATGAAAGCTGTCAAAAAGAATGAAATCGCTGAACGAATGCTGGACGCGGGCCCCACCCACTGGATAGAGTTTTACGACACTCGTATACTGTCTGCAGGTCTACGAACCATACCACGCCCCGTTAAAAAAGCTCTTGAAATTAAGAACAATTCGAGAATCGTGAGGATGGATTTACATTGTCTAGTACTTGGACTTGGAACCTTTTTTCGAAATGGACAATTTATTTATGAATATATGAGTGAAAGAGAGTTTCGCGCGAGTTCCAATAGTAGCCAATCAGGAAGACCGAGAGAGCGGGTGAACCGATTGTCTGTCTCTAACTGTCTTCGTCCACTACCTACATGTATAGCTACCCGACAATGGCGTTTGCAGCGGTGCCGAATAATCGGAATCCTGTTAATATCTTAAATAATAACATTAATATTTATTCTAAATTTCAATGTTTTACAGTAGTTCCGAGTCACTAATCACAATTGATAAATTTCAGGGTTGCCAGGAATAGATCACTATTTTAGTGAAACAGTATTTTTATCAGTTACAAATATTTGGCAATGGAGTTAATTTCTTCTTTCTAACAACTACGAGCAACCATGAAACAGCTGTGGGAAATTTACGGAATAAAAATACAAAATACGCCATCGATGTTTCGTGCAGTCGCCGTGGAATCCGGTTCCATGTAGTGCTCGAAGGTACAAACGGATCATTAGCCGGAGCGATTCTTTTCCAAACATGTTTTTTATATAATTGAAAACTAAAATCCTGTTTTGTGGCTGATAGTTGGACTTTACTTTCAACAGATACCTCTTTGGTCATGGCCTCCAACAAACCAACGCAAAGTCTGGCTGATCCCTTATTGTGTTGATTTTTTCTTGTTCTTTGCAATAAAGTGTATTTTATTGTATTACCATTAGTTTAAAGATATTTGTTGATTGTTGCTTGTTTGTATATAACTAGTAAACTCAAAAACTGATAGTTCTTTAAAATCTTCTTCTTCCATTTTCTCCTTGAATACAACCTGGCATCGAATTACATCAAGAAAACTATACAAACAGTTGTATTTAAGAAGAATAACGTATTTGTTACATTAATCAACATGTAATATTAAGACTTTCCTATTCGCATATTTCCTATTCAAATAAACTTTGTAAAGTTGGATCTGAATTAAATATCTCATGATATACACAATTTTTGAAAATGATGTCCTCGTTTTATTAAGTATCAAGTATTTTTTTACTATAAATGATTGATAGTAAAATGCTTCTTATTATTTAGAATCAAAAACGATCTCCGATAAAAAGGCTTCCGATTCTTAGTTGCAAGTTTCAAATACGCAACACATGTACATACAATTTTCACTGTAAAACTTTTCGGAAAACATACGAGAACACAAACGAGACCACCCGACCTACCGCACCTGAGTCCTCTGCAAGCTGGCAGCGCGGCATGGCGCTCGGAGCTCCGAGTGCGCCAGCTGGTGGTGGGTAGGCTGTGTGGTAACCTAGTTACCTAGATTCGGGACCTTGAACATCCTGCCACCACGCGACCCCGCCGCCAGCTGGCGTTTGTTTATATCGATGATCTGATTGTTTCTACGGTTCTAATGTTGTGATGAGATTCAGTTTTGAGTTTATAATTGGTTGCTACTTTGTTTCCACGAGCTTTTGAACAATTTTTAAACTTTGGATGGTTAAAAATAGCAAGTTTTGTAGAATTGTATAACTAGCGTATGTGTTCCAAAACAAAAGACTCAAGTCACTAACGTTTTAGTAACTATAGTTTCATTACAGTAACGTCATGAAAAACCTCAACTAGCTTATAATAAATCGATGGTAGTAAAATGTGTTAAAGTGACACTTTGATAATGTGGTAGGTATGGCAGTCTGGCTTTTATTCTTTAAAAGTCTCTCCAAACTACGAAACGAACAATAAAAATGTTTTACACAGTTTATTTTGTATGTTTGGCTGCGATTCGCCACGCGCCGTCACGTTCACAGCTTATTTCCACATCCCTACAAGTACCTTTCATGTTGAATTAATGTAAAACTGTAACAGTATATTGTATCAAGCGTTTAGTTTTTCTATAATACGTGCGTGTGCGGCGTTGATTCTTGAAAGTTTAAGTTCATTGGGCATGTTTAAGCCACAGCTGAAGACAATATGTTTAACAATGAAGGAAATAGTATAAAAATTTAAATAGAAATGGTATTAAAATAATTGATTATGTAGTAATATATACATTCCACGGTAAGATTGCAAAAATCACTGCGTTTACAGTTTAGCCACTGACGATAATCAGCAAGAGTCCACGGCATTCCTGGCGCACAGGGAGTGAGAGTTAGCTTCAGGCGATTTACATGTGAAGGTTTACATGCTAAAGGCCAGCAGAAAAGCAATCAACGCATAATGTTATAATTTTTATAAAGTTTCAATTTCAAATCAAATAACTATCACATGTATTTTTAAGATGCACTTTTGTAAATAGAAAAGGCCGTCACTACGCTACAAACTATATTAGCGGGTACTTAGCGACCTTTCCGCGAGGCAATGTTAAACCGCAGTATTTAATACTACAGCCGTGAGCTTAAAGCTCCGTCACGCGCCGACCCCCTTGTGCCGAGCTTTTATATTCAATATGCAAAATACCATGAATTCTACTTTTAAATAAAGCTGTGATGGATAAACTAGCAATTTGTTTAATGGTTCCACTTTACTTTTAGTTCGTTTGATGCCTGCGCCGTTTTGATTGAAGGGCATTCAATGAATTCTCGGGAAACAAGATTTTCAATAATATGTTACAATTTAAGCTGTCTCAAAATTTCCAAAGTAATCAAAAAAATATATGTTTTTGTGAAAAATATATGAGCTTAGAGAAGAAATTAAACAAATGTTCGTATACATCTACGTGTACTGCGATATGATAATTTCCATACCACAACTAAAATTACAGTAATTGACATAGTTAATCCAATAAAGCTGTCTGTGCCGCAAACAGTTTTAAAAATAAGGAACTGGCAAGTGGCCGTTGCGGCACAAGTCAAAGGAGTTAATAAACATTGACTCGCCCAGCTTGCTTCGACATTACTAAGTTTGAAGAAATTATACAGATTTTGTATTGGTTTTCTTATGTAAGTATATACGTTTTATTATTAAAGCGACATATACTTCTTGTATTTATTTGTTTGTACATAGTGCATGGTTTTATGCATAGGAGAGCTTAATCTCATAAGAAATTCTCTACCAGTTTCTTTAAGATGGATACAAAGGGAAAAAATCATCAGTTTATATATTTTTAAGAGGCGTCAGTGGTTTCACAGAGGGCTGACATAAGTGTGATAAAACGTACGTTCAAAGCAAATTTATTTTCTGAAATATTAAGACAAAAGCTGAAATATGACCATGTTGAAAAGTTAGTTGAAGATGAAGGTTATAGGCGTTATTTTGTTATGAAATTCTACCAAAACGAAGAGCTGAATGGATGAGACTGCTAATGTATTAAGATTTATTAAGTTAGTAATTGTAGCACAGACTCTTAATATACTCATTTCACCCAAGAGAACTAACTAGATACCTCGTCGCGTTCCGCCGACGTGACTCCTGGTTCTGATGGGCTAGTACCGAGATAAAATATGTATTAGTGCGTTCCGTTTGCCAATTACAGCGCTCACAGCGCTAAAAGTGCTCAAAACCGTTCCGATTCGTTTGAGCGCGCTAAAAGTGTTATTAGTGCTATCTCAATCGGAACGGTAAATATCGCGCTAACATTCTGATTGTTCGTCGCTTAAGTCTAAAGTTACAATTTCATTAAGATCTTTGACCCTGAATGAAGCAGGAGCCATTTTTTAATAATATTACAAAAGGAAATGAATAAGCAAACTTTTAAAATCTTTAATCGACTAATAAAAACATCCACAAAGTAACGTCATGTGTCAGTTTTGAGAGGCCGCTCACAGCGACCATGCTCCGTAGCTTGGGCACTGTGAGCGGGAAGATGGCGGCGTTTATGACGTCATTGATGACGTATCGATACCGCTGTGAGCGCGCTCACGGGCAATCGGAACGGGTATGTGAGCGCTGTGAGCGCTGTAATCGGCAAACGGAACGCAGCATTAATGTCGAGGCAACGTCGTAGATTTCGCAACATCATATGTCCGACTGTCACTTGGCCACATCATGATCTGGCTTGGCCAGATCAATGGTAAGACATCGATTGTTGATATGGCCTACTAATGCGTGGCTACTTCATGAAATGGCAAACTTTATATTTTGATCATATGAAATGAAATGAAATATTTATTTCTCAACATTTTTACTTTACTTTTACATTACTTGTCTTTATTGACTTCAAATAAAATATGATTCTACCACCAGTTCGAAAAAACCTTCGTGAAGAAGAACTGGCAAGAAACTTCACGGGTATATATTTTTTCAAAATAAATTTATAGAGTCTCTTTATGTCTATACAAAATTATTCTTATCTGCATCTGTTAGCTCGGCAAGTCTCCCTCCCCCCAAGTATCCAAACGACGAACACCCTCAAACGGCACCCGTTCGCGAGTTAACGCGGGATCCAGCCGTCGTAAAATGGTTCCTTTAACTACAGATAGAGGTGCTGGAAACGCTTTATTTATGTGTCAATGTCAAAGTGTAATTAGCTGATTGATCACATGATAGCTAATAATTAGTTGATTTATAAGCTGACATACTGTTTATTAGTTAAAATTAAGTAATAGCGCTTTGCCGGATGCTACCGCACAACGCTCGCTTCGTTCGCTCCACTCGCGCAAATAGTAGCATATCAACTAGGTTGTAAGATCAAAAAAACATCATGATATGGCCAAGTTGATGACCAAATCCTGAAACGTTTGCAATTTAACGATGTGGAAAAATATAGTTGGCCACATCAGGCCAAATTCCCAATTCCTTGATTTGGCCAAGACCTATATATTACTCCTGGATAATGAAGCTTTTTAATAGTCAAATATTTTTTTTCATTAGGGGAAAGGATCAATTTTTTTTTATTTTATAATAACAGTATATTTCCAGGACCTCCTGTGGCTCGCAGCAGTGGCTCCGGTGGCGGCCAGAAGCGCCGCTCGCAATCGCAGTTTGATTTTCAGTCCAATTTATTGGAAAATGTATTTTACAATTGAAAAGTTCATTTTACCCTTTTTGCAAACGGACATGGTCATTTCATTTTATTGATTTATTTAGGAAGTTTGTGTTCTCAAAAGTTTGCCCTATTGATTTATACGGGTAGAAACGTTAATGTTTCCTCTCTAATTATGTATTTGTCATTCCAATAATTTTTGAATACGATACTTGTAATCACGGTACTGTAAAGGTACCGAAATGTCAAGATCTAGCTCAAGAGTATACTTAAACGAGATAAAACCCGGTGAAAAGTGTTTTATTTAATATAAGCAGAGTTCACGTTATGGTGGCCACTATTGAAGACGAGGAGAACTCAAACTACAACACGCATACAGGGTAACGTTAACCGTTCGGAAAATGAGTGCATGGTCTCACACCACAATACTGAGTATCTTTCCCATAAACCATATATAGCAAAATGAAAAAAAAATCAATTTATGAAAAATTTCTATTACATAATCTAATTTTCCAAAATGGTGCAAAAAGTCACCGGCTATATGCAAAATTCATCCGTGGCTTATTAATGGCCTGAAAACCTGGAACACAGACTCCACGAGATGACGCCAGACCTCTGCCACCAGATCTAACTGTCATTTGTTGATTCCCAAAAGCTTACCGAACCTCACCGGGTCTCGTGGTTTTATATAGAAGACCTACATGATCAGGTAATACGATTTTACCAAATTTATAAAATACATGATGACGTTGGTTACCTAACGCGTCTTGCGTGTCGATGACGTCTGTTATATAAACCTACACGCCAGACACTGCTGAAGAGGTGTTTATCCTATCAATCCCTAAATCATCATGATTTACACGACATTTAAATAATTGAACTTTTATTTATATATGCTAATTCACTTTGAAATGCTTTCGATTGACCTCCAAGCTTCACTCTACCACAACATAAACAATAAAAATGTCCATCAATTTACTATCAACTAGAGATAGCTACATATCACAACCCTTCCAGCCTCACGGGCCGCACAAGCAGAAATTCGCGGAACGCGCCACACCACCTTGGAAACGCCAGAAACTGGGTTAAGACGGGGTTCGGCGGGCGCAGCCACTCTACCCAACTACCCGATTGTTGAGGCTGGAGATTGGATACTAAAGATACCATAGTATTGTGATTGGGTTGAATGGAGTAGTTTTAATTTCAGGTACCTTGTTTCTTGTTGCGGACATGAATAAAAAAAAATTCCTTATATGAATGTTTTTTTATTTAATTTGCACTTTTACTTGTGTGCATAATCAGTCGGTGTTCAGAAGTTGACTGCCGTAGAAGTCAGGATCATTTGTTCGATCCCTGCACTTACAAATGATGCTAATTTAAACGAACATTAAATGAAATACTTTGTGTTATTATATAAGACTCTCAAACGTCATGTTTCATATGGGAACGTATATTTTTTATCTCTTTTGAATAATTAATATTCTAGTTTAAATTTCAATAAACATCTATACTTTAGAAAAATAGACCCTTATGTTTCTTAAAATATCACTTGAAATGTATCCTCAAGCACAACAATTCCTTATATCAGAATGTAGTCCAAGGCAGCGCGGAGACCAGGCAGGATCAATCGGCGCTATAAATTGTGCGGCTTCATTTGCTGCCGCCGGAGGTCAGGCTGATTTGTGGCAACTCCCGGCGGACGTGTACGCTGCGGTCGCATTTCAAACATCACAATACAGTTTAAACCAGTCTGAACCGTAGGCCCTCGGCCACTGTCGGATGACCCTATGACAACCTTTGATCCTATTATCAAACTAGTCGAAACTTTGTTTTAATAATAATATCTATTAAAATAAGTTTAATCCATTGTTTGAATGAGTTTGAATTTCGTGAAGTATCTTGTCAGATCTTCTTCACGAAGGTTTTTCCGAACTGGTGGTAGAGACATGTTTTATTTGACGTCAATAAGAACAAGTAATTATCAATGTTGAGAAATAAATATTTGTATTAAATTTTTCCAATAAATCGTTTTTAATACAATTTTAAACCAAAAAAAGGGGGTACTGTAATGTTACATATACAAATATTTCGTATGTCACTACAGAAGTAACAATTAATTGTAAATTAAAATGTTTGTTGTAATTTAAATAAATAGGAGGATTTTTATTTAAACCTTTCTAAGAGACTTAATCATTACCAATTAATAAATAATAATGAATTTTATCAACAAGGTTTATTTCACAAATAATTGAATGAAGTTTTATAAATAAACTACCTTCAGGTAAAAATCTTTGTACTTCGTCATTGCCTTAATTTATTTACCTTATAAAGCACAGACTGGACATTGACTTGACAAGTGACGGAGAAGAACTAAAATGAGACTAAACGACTTGAAATATTCTATGTCTCGAAGGAAAATCCGTTATTGTGCAAATTCCGATCCCAAATTTGATTTGGAGTTTTTGTTATACTATATCTATTTTTTTTTTTAATTTATTAATATTTGTCGAAATATTATAAATTTTATTTAATTTGCACGAGTTGTGCCCGTGGATATCACAAATCGAAGGTGCCTCGTTCATTAACTTTAATTAATGTAGTCAAGTATCGATTAATAATGTGTTGTCGACGGTGGATATCATTGTATTGACTTTGTGGCTGTAATTTCACCAGCTTATGAAAACAGCCTTTAATGTTCAGACGTTGACAAGTTTTCTCCTAACATGTAGATTTACAAAAATCCTCTGAGGCTTTACTTCTTTGACACCATCACCTTTACCACTTCGAATCACATCTCCCAGAACCTACATGATTTGACAACCTATAGGCAATTATCGGAAGTCCTCCAAGCTTAAAATGTCATAGGTGCAGTGAGTATCGACCGCGTGGCTCTCCCCTTGAACTAGCAGGTTTAGGTCGCCTAGATCCAGGTCACGGTCGACGCACCTGCACTGGGAATGCACATAAACAAACTGACTCTGTGTTTTGTTTTTTGGTTCCGTCATGGGGTTTTTTAGGAATCTATTTTGCTCTTGAATGAGGTTTTTGATAGATAGATAGACAGATAGATAAAAACTTCATTGCCAAAAATGGTAACACATTAGTTTTTCAATTCCCTTTTACAGAAATGATATGGACTAAGGATTATAATTAACACAATTCAAATGTTGTATATAGTTCAATGTTTTGATATCTACACACTGTGGTTGATTATTTTTGTATGTATTACTTGCAAACATATGGCTGTTTCGCAAAATGTATAGAAAATGTTACAGTTTATTTATAATGAGTTAAATTTTGAAAAATTAAAGTTATCTTTATTTACTTTATCGTTTTTTTACATTTTTTTCTGCGCAGGATTCGTACAGTGCAGCGAGTCTGTGCTACTGTGCTACTGAAAACTGTATTACCGAGACACTTAAACTGATTCATCCAAACGCAATCATTGACTGGTGCTCAACTCGTTGAATTAAAGTATTTTCTTCAGTATTTCTATTTCTTTTGACCTGCAGACAGCTGCCGACATCGAGGACTCTTCAGTTTATTGTCAGTAAATCTAAACCAATCTTCACGGAATCAAAGAACCGGACAAATCAATTTCCAACCGGTCATCTCCAACCATTATCTAAAACACCTTGAAAATATTAAAATATCGAAAGCGGTCATATCCGAATTCCAGGTTAGGCTTGATCCCGGCCATTAAATTGAAATAGCGGCCGCGAAACCTTGAACCACTGGTCCAGGTGGAAGTAGGCCACGGCCGCTGCGACGCCCGACCAGCGGCGGATGCAGTCTGCCGCTGCTCACATCACAACTGTTGATTGGGACTTCTTTTGGGGTGTGGAAGGTCGGGAGCTAGTTTGGTTTCAGATAGTCAAGAATGCTTAAAAAAAGGAAGGTACTCTAACACCCATTATGATATCGAACCGTATTATATAAATTTCGTTGAAACTTATTTATTATGCAAAAACAGGCAAAAAGGCTCTTAGTATAGATTTGAGGCATTGGGTGAAAGGAGTCGCAGATTTAAGCAGAGAACGAGGGATGGAGTAGTGTTGCCCGCAGTGTGGGAGAATGGGGTCTTCCAGCATTTCAGTATGGGATACATACTCACAGCTTTTATCCGTTTTTGTTAATATTTTTTTCATAAATTTCTTCTTTGTCACGTCCTTTTGAGTAAAGCTTTTCTTTTAGCCTTTATGGTATGCAGCACATTTGATAGGATAGGGATTTAAAATTTTCAAATATTTTTTTTCGTTTGGTAACAAATTTTGTAGCAAGAACCTTGGAAACGACTTCTTTTCAGCTGATTAGGTGCAGTACTGGTCAGCATGAGGCTATCGATTTCTGCGGAGAATATATCGGTGGCCTCCAGGCAAATGCTTTTTGAATCGATGCTTTGACCCTAATAGTTTCGGTGACCTTTTCAGCGTCAGGGACGAACACTTCGGTGACTATGTTTTTATTACTATAGGAATATTACGGTTTTCATCGTCTTGCGATTCAATAAGGGAAAGCCAACGTTTTAACTTAATTGCATAAAAAAGGTAAGCCAAGTTATTAACAAGAAACACAAAATATGAAGAATATAAATTATCTAAATTGAAACATACATTGAAACATTCGGTTAATCTTCCCAGTCTCTACTCGAACTAAATGACTAGTGCAGGCGTTGGACCTAACATTACACGTAACCATGTGCAATATGTTAGAAGAATTTAGTAATGTTCAAAGTAACTTTTACATCCGTCCTGTAAAGTTTCACAATCAAATCATTTATTTATTCATAATCATAGGTAATACAAAGGTGGTAGACAATTTAATAATGAGTACAGATATGATTCACCCAAGTAGCACATGAAATTATATATTTGAAATTATAATTATGTCAGTTAAATGTATCTAAGCGATTAAACTTTATGCAATTACATATTATTATTGCTTTTGTCAAGACAAAAAGAAACAAGAAATAAACATCAATTGGCAATCAGATTTAAAAATAAAACAATACGACCCTTATTTACATGTCATGTCTTGAAAAAAATAATTTCAATTATAATATGCCTTTTCAGCAAGAAACCATTGCATGCAGATTTAAATAAGTTGTTATTTGTTATGGATCTTATGGACTTTGGAATTGTATTGTAAATCTTTGGCGCCATGCTGTTGATGCTAACTCTTTGTAGTAGAGTTTTATGTGTGTGAGTAACCTGTAGAGTGCCTCACGACGACTATACTATATTGGGTTTGCCTCAAATCCGTCATTCAGATCCCATTGCATCGAGACGCTTCCATCTCTCATTGCCCCAATGTGATCCAGTATTTTGCAACAATATTGGAAATGAAATGATGTTCCCTTCTATAAATGGATAGTATTCAGAAATGTAGCAGCCCACAATGATATCCGGGCGCGGCATGCCTCGTTAGCGACAAACATATTGTCATTTTACAATTATGTGAGCACTTGTAGTTTTTCGTGCTTGTTCGGTCTACTATATTACTATTTTTTTTCTATGCCATAATAAAAATAGGTCAAAGGAATAGTGGAACATTTAAGCTAGAATCAGTCCGGGAGGTAGCGTTGCAAATACAAAAGTCATAGAAAGCCGGCTGATATTAGCAGCGATAGTTGATCTTATATGACTAATAAGTGATCCAACGTTAGCTGCTCAAGTCGCGGTGGGTGTGGAATCAGGAGGCTGTGAAGTGTTAAAAATTAAAAACATTTAGGTGATTGTACACCGGCTTTTTTTTGTTCCCCTCCGCGAGAAGGCCAGGAGGACATAAAAATACTCTGACGCATACTCTGGCACGATTCCAAAGTTATGTGGGACTCGTCCCGACGCCTACCAGAACCATACCCACTAAAAACCCCCTGTCGGCTCGTGCATTTTTGCCACTCAGCCTTCATCTGAGGACGGCCAATCGGAGAAAGAGGCCGCGCTAGCGGGGCCCTTAAGGGGTCACCCGCTGGGATTTACATAGCACTGAAGGTGCTCAAAATGAAAAGTAAAAAAAATTAAAAAATTAAAAATTGAAAAATAAATTGCATTAATTCGGATTTACGTTAGAATTAGAATTTACGTTAGAATTAGAATTAACGTTAGAATTAGAATTTGCGGCCTGAAGGGCCTCGAGATCTAAAGTTAATTGCGTACGTTCGCTTGTGTGCGCGTTTCTCGGTCTAGCGACTTTGTATACCGAATCTAAGACAGGAGCAGTATATGAGACTGAATCTCGAACAAGTGGATTGGGATGGGATTCGGCGCGTTTGAAGAACGACTCTGAGAGTGTTTTTAGATGCTGTTGTACTGTAGGTAGTTCAAGATCTCTGTGCAGGTCCGCGTTGCGCACGTACCAAGGTGCGTTTGTGGCCCTGCGGCAGAAGAGGTTTTGAACCACCTGCAGTTTGTGGAGGACGGAGGGTTTGGCGTGGGCAAAGACTGGCGAGGCATATGACATGACTGGTCTAACGCAGACCTTATAAAGAATACGTTTGTTTCTGAGGGACATTTTACTTTTTCTACCTAACATACTGTAAAGCCGGCCTAGGTAAAAACGTGCGAGTTTCGTTACTCTATCGACGTGAGGGTTGAAAGAAAGCGTCTGGTCTAAGATGACGCCTAAATATTTGGTACTGCGCTTCCAGGGGATGGGAGTGCCTTGCATTCTCACTTGGAGATTGTCGGCGATACGACTGCGCCTGTAGTCGAAGTAAATCGCAGAGCTCTTCTCTGGGTTCACATCGATACGCCATTTTTGAAACCAAGCACCGAGGGCGTTTACAGCCTTTTGGAGTCTGGTGATGAGACCCGGGACTCTGCGGCCTTTGGTGTAAAGGGCAGTGTCGTCGGCAAAGAGAGCGAGTTCGACGCGTTTCGACGGGACGGGGATATCGTTAGTGTACACGGTGTACAATAGAGGGGCGAGGACTGAGCCTTGAGGGACTCCAGCCTTTATGTGACGGGGCGCGGAAATCGTGCCTTCGTGTTTATAACGAAACATACGGTCTTTAAGAAACGACGCGATTAATCTAACTAGTCGATCCGGTAAGCCTATTTTGTATAGTTTATAAACGAGGCCGCTGTGCCAGACTTTATCGAAAGCCTTGGCTACGTCAAAGAAAACTGCGACCGTTTTAAAACGCCGCGGGTAGAAACCTTCGAGTTTGTACTCGACGATTCGATGGACTTGCTGAGGGCAGGAGTGCTTAGCGCGAAAGCCGAACTGGTGGGGAATAATGAGAGGGTCACCATCCGTTGGAAACAGATGGTTCCGCATTCGAGAGAGTATGACTCTTTCGAGAAGTTTAGACATTGCCTTGAGGAGGCTGATGGGTCTGTGATTAGCCGGGACATTCAGAGGTTTGCCCGGCTTGGGAATGCTGTCGCTTCTTTCCAGGCTTTTGGAAAGTAGCTATGGTCGAAGCAGGCATTGAAGATAATAGCTAACAAGGTAAGCACCTGCTGGGGCAGGTGCTTAAGTGCGTGGTTGGAAATTCCATCCGCACCCGGAGCCTTTTTGGACTTTTGAATTCTAATGAGAAGCAAGATTTCATCGTTAGAGACTGTGACGGGGTCGTCGGTGATGGGGAGAGATTCTCTGCGGAGAACTTCGTCCTCCACCGCTTTGATGTGAGTGGTATTCGCGGGTTGCGTGCTGGGCGAGCATTGAGACGCAACGCTGTCAGCGAAGCATTCGGCTTTCTCTTCGTCTTCGAAGGCGATAGAGCCATCGGGACGAGTTAGAGGAGGGACGTGAGAGGCGGCGTCTACGCGTAAGGCTCGGGCCATGCTATAATACGCTTGGTGGGACGGGGAGATATTCGCCATGAGATCGTTCATCTGAGCGTCTCAGAGTTCCGCGAGGCGAGATCTAACTTTGCGTTGTAGCTGATTCGCAGCTGTTCTATAGGCGGGCGTGGGATATTTCTTGGCTCTCCGGAGAGCCGCGTTCTTAGCTTTAATAAGATTGCTAATGGCTAAGGGAAGCGTGGGTTTGCCTTTCTTAGCAACCTTTTCGTTTACACTGATGGCTGAGTTGATAGCATCAGTGAGAGAATTTACTAACGAATCTATTTTATCCGGGCTATCTAATTGATCGGGCGAGATCGCGAGTGGAGAGTTCGGGGCCTCTAAGGCAGAAACTATCGTATTTTTAAAACCTTTCCAGTTGGTAAAGGTCTTAAGAGAAGTGACGTTAACGTTAGGCGGTCCTAGCACGAGGGAGACGGGGCGGTACTCAGAACCTAGGTCATCGAGCGGTTCGATAGACCTGAGGTCGAGGTTGATTTGCTTGACGATTGCAAAGTCGAGGATGTCAGGAGAGTGGTTCGGGTTGTCGGGATAGTGAGTGGGAGTGATGGGGGAGACGACGTCTAAGTCGAGTAAGTTGGTGATGTCTAGGAGAGCGATACCGCTTTGGTTGGTTGATAGGCACGTCCAGTCAGTATGTTTGGAGTTAAAGTCTCCGAACATAATGACTGAACGGCCGAGGGCGAGAATGGTCTCAAAGTCGCTGCGGATAGGTTTGGTGCCACAAGGTAATTAGACTGAAGCTATGATGATGGTCGGATGATCAGTCATAGCCAATCTACATACAGTGGCTTCCATGTTGAGGAGAGGAGGGGTAGGGAGAGGACAGCAATGGAATCCTCTTTTGTAATATATAGCAGTGCCGCTGAAACCGTCGGAGTTAGGCCTATCATTACGTGTAAACGCGTACTTAGGAATAGCGAATCCCCTGGAGCGATTAGGAGTGAACCATGTCTCCTGGAGAAGTAATAGGTCTGGGTCGTTGTTCTGAAGGAACAGTTTGAGCTCGGGAAGGTTGTTGCTAAGGCTACGAACGTTAAAAGATACTAGAGATAAGCGCTTGGGTTTGATACGACCGGACGCGGGATTTGCGGGTCTAGACATTATAATTTACTTATTTACGAATTTATACAAAAAGAAAAAATATATAACGAACTTAAGAGCGAGTAATGCTCGGCTAACGCAAATAAACGCTCTTGAGGAGAGCGGGCGGCTCGCAGTTTGCGTGCGAGTACGGAAATTTCGTTAATGTCGACGTTTTAGATGACGTCGAACACGGTCTTCATGTCCTCAGCCAACGACAACTGAGGTGCGGATGACGGAGCAGGACGCGGCCCTACGGAAGCTACGGGAGCTGGGATGGGTTGGGAAGGTGCAGGTGGAACGGCCGGACGCTGTCTCCAAGACAAAGCCTGAGTAGGCGTCGGCTGAACGGGCTTTGCTTCCGGGGGACCCCGGTTGCGCAGCGGCAGGAAGTTAGCGGGAGTGAGCGGCGGCGCCGGTTTAGGCGCGGCCCTCTTGGCGGCGGAGCGCGGAGCGCGTGGGCAACCCCTGTAGTTGGCTGTGTGGCCAGACTGGCCGCAAAGCACACAGGCAGGGGGGGAAGTGGATTCGGGAGTGCGAGTGCACTCCTTCGTTATATGAGGGTCCAGCCACTTAACGCACCTGGGGGGAGCTGAGCAGTTAGCCGCTGCGTGGCCATAGAGCTGGCAGCGGTGGCACTGCCCAGGGTGACCGCGGGGGTTGGGACGCTCGATGGAGATGTTTGAGAGCCCGCAAATTGTGCGAGCCTCTCTGAAAATCTCCTTCGAGTTGGGAGTATTGGACAGGTTTACTAGCGCTAACGGAAAACGCCTACCGCGGTTGGAGTGCATCTTGTGCACTGCTACGGCCGGGAAACCATGGGACTTAAGGTCCTCGAGGATATCTTCGTTCGCGAGCTCGAACGGGACGCCCCGTAGTACTGCGCGGATCTTACATTCCTCAGGGAGGGCGTAGGTGTGATAAGCTATTTGTTTTAAAGAAAGTAACCTGGTGAACACGCGGAAGTCGTCGATCGTCGCGACCTGAATTTTAATTGTGTCGCCTGCGTTGGTTGCTTTTAGATAATTGATTTTGTGCTCTTTGCACAGGTTGGAAACCGCGGTCCAGCGCGTTTTTTCACGCAGGAAGACGGGCGGAGGGAGCTGGGGTTTCGGCGGGACGGGAGCGCAGCGCGTCGCTGGCTTCGATGGGACCGACGGAGACGCGGTCACTTCGAGTGACATGAGCGGCGCGGGGGCGGGTGTAGAAGACACCGGGGTTGGCTCGCGTGTTGAAGACACCGCGGCTTTTTTCGAACGCTTCTTAGAGCGTTTGGTAACTAATTGTAACGCGGGCTCAGGAGAGCCGGTTAAGGTGGTGGCGACCGACGAAACTTCGGACGCGGCGGAGTCTGAATCGCTCCCGGGAGCGGTACGCTTCCTACGAGATGATCGCGAGGATGAGACCGACGCGCAGTCCATATCGGATGGAACGGGAGACGTGGGAGAGCTATAGACCTGAGGGGTCTGGGCGTTGGAGGCCTGAGGGGCCGGGGACGCGATTGATGCCTGCAAGGCCTGCGTTAGGATGTCTTTCGGGATGGAGACGCCTGCCGCAGCAAGCGCCTGGGTGAACGCGTTCGCGAAGTTAATAACGCTTAGCGAATCCATTAGGGAGGGTTGGGACAAATATAAGTATAAAATAAGTATGTCACAGGATGCCTAGTTCCTAAAAACCTAGCGAACCCTAGCGGCTAACCTCCCTACCAGCGGTAGGGGGGCTGGGGAGAATAACTTAAAACTAACCGTAGTACGCCGAAGGCCGCTACCTAGAAACCTAAAAAAGGGTACGCAGGTAAAGAGTTGAGAGTTGCATTTTTGCCACTCAGCCTTCATCTGAGCGATGGCCAATTGGAGAAAGAGGCCGCGCTAGCGGGGCCCTTAAGGGGTCACCCGCTGGGATTTACATAGCACTGAAGGTGCTCTAAAATGAAAAGTAAATAATAAAAAAATTAAAAATTGAAGATTAAAATTACATTAATTCGGATTTACGTTAGAATTAGAATTTGCGGCCTGAAGGGCCTCGAGATCTAAAGTTAATTGCGTACGTTCGCTTGTGTGCGCGTTTCTCGGTCTAGCGACTTTGTATACCGAATCTAAGACAGGAGCAGTATATGAGACTGAATCTCGAACAAGTGGATTGGGATGGGATTCGGCGCTATTGAAGAACGATTCTGAGAGTGTTTTTAGGTGCTGTTGAACTGTAGGCAGTTCAATATCTCTGTGCAGTTCCGCGTTGCGCACGTACCAAGGTGCGTTTGTGCCCCTGCGGCAGAAGAGGTTTTGAACTACCTGCAGTTTGTGCAGGACGGAGGGTTTGGCGTGGGCAAAGACTGGCGAGGCATATGACATGACTGGTCTAACGCAGACCTTATAAAGCGTACGTTTGTTTCTGAAGGACATTTTACTTTTTCTACCTAACATACTGTAAAGCCGGCCTAGGTAAAAACGTGCGAGTTTCGTTACTCTATCGACGTGAGGATTGAAAGAAAGCGTCTGGTTTAAGGTGACGCCTAAATATTTGGTACTGCGCTTCCAGGGGATGGGAGTGCCTTGCATTCTCACTTGGAGATTGTCGGCGATACGACTGCGTCTGTAGTCGAAGTAAACCGCAGAGCTCTTCTCTGGGTTCACATCGATACGCCTGTACACCGGCTGAAACTTTTTCCATTAATAGTTGTTATCGTACTGAGCTGAAAAAAAAATCGTCCGCTGCATAGTGGAGGGGGGATTATGCGTCAGCTGCTCGCATGAACTTGTAAAAAAAACTTAAAATAAAGTAATACTACGCTGAATGAAATTTAACAACGTGATTCTTTAACTAATTAAGAGTACGAAAACCACAATCAGCTGCGTGCGTAGCGGTGGAAAGGCCGTCAGCTGACGCAGTGAAGATGCAGATTATTCGAGCGATGCACAGAATCATATTATATTTCTGTCTTCCTTTATTTTGAACAAAATTCATAATTAGAAATGATATCGAGTGTTAAATGAAATGAAAATAAAATAAAATAAACATATAAACATTTAAAAAAAAAGTTGAAATATGGTAAAGCTGAAGTTATTCGTCATCGATGGTCCCGCTATCGTAGTCGTTTTCTGATGCATGTATAACGCATAGCAGTGGAAACATTGGCGGTATGGCTGACACTTTCTTGGAGCTCGTATATTTCTTTTGGCCTACTTTTGATGATTACCATGTTCATTTACAGATGATGGTGAAGAGAATCGAACTCTAGAACCTGATCAAACAGAAGAGAATGATTTCAAGGCCAGTTCGGACACTTCGGAAGATGACGCAGAAGATGATTCGGAAGATAATGCGGAAGTTCATGCGAGCAGCTGACGCATAATCCCCCCTCCACTATGCAGCTGACGATTTTTTTTAGGCTCAGTATGATAACAACTATTTATGGAAAAGGTTTCAGCCGGGGTATAATATCTTATTTTTTTTTAATTTTTTACTACTTTCGCAAACTCCCAATTCCACACCCACCGCGGGTGCGCCAGCTGACACTTGGTTCAGTTGTTAATCAATCGAGATCTATTGAAAAAGATGGCAAGCGATCGGCGTAAAATCACTCCCCAAAATGCAACGCTACCTCCCGGACTAAATACAAAGAGGAAATTAACCTGAAGCTCGACGTTTGTTCGCTGATTTGCACTAGATAAATGTCCAGTAAGTTTCAGAATAACAAACGAGAAATTATTGTCAATTAGTTATCGAAGATACAGCCTCCCAAAAGTGAATTAAGTAAAAAAACCTAAGTAGATTCAGGCTTTGTCGGTTACATAATCGTACAAACAAACAAACATTTCCTCTTTAACTACACTATAGATAGATTGTTCACGCTGGAGACTTTCCGCGAAGTCACTTCAGACTCCAACTGCGAAAGTTTGTAGGTGCCTCATCTTGCACATTCATATTCCTCAATTTTATCGGGAATTTCTTACATAATAGGTCTTTACCTATGAAATTGCCGTTTTGCCGTACTGGCAATTTCAAATGAAAATATTTTTTTTTTCATTCCTAATTCTAATTTCAAATTAATTTTATTTGACAGACATGGAATTCTTTTTCTAAAATCGTCATTTGTTTAATAGTTACTGTTTTGTTTTCAACGCATTCGAACATTTTTCGTCATCATGGATAAGTTAAAAATTCGAGTAATTGTGGAGTATGAGTACCGTCGTGGCAGCAAAGCGGCACAAGCGGCACGCAACATCAACGACGTTTACGGAGCGAACACTACAAACGAACGCACCACCCGTTATTGGTTTACCCGCTTCCGTTCTGGAAATTTTGACCTGAAAAATGAACCCCGTGGTCGTCCGAAAACTTTGGTCGACAATGACGAATTAAAGGCAATTGTGGAAGCTGATGAAACTCAATCCACGGCTGAATTAGCAGCAGCTGTCGACGTTAGCATCAAAACAATATTGGTCCATTTGCGTCAAATTGGCAAGATAAAAAAGCTTGACAAATGGGTACCCCACGAACTCAATAACCGCCAGCGTGAAGTACGCGTGGAGACGTGCCTTGCACTGCTCAGCAGGCATACAAATGAAGGAATTCTGAACCGCATTGTTACTTGTGACGAGAAATGGATCCTGTTTGACAATCGTAAGCGCTCAGCAAGTTGGTTGGACCCTGGTTCAGCACCCAAATAATGCCCTAAACGAAAACTTACCCCTAGAAAAGTGATGGTCACTGTTTGGTGGTCTAACGCGGGTGTAATTCATTACAGCTTCTTGCCAAACGGGACAAGCATTACTGCAGATGTGTACTGTGAAGAACTGAACACAATGATGGAGAAGCTCGCAGGTCTTCAACCAGCTTTGGTTAATCGTTCGGCTCCACTGCTCCTGCACGACAACGCGCGACCTCATACTGCACAGCAGACGGTCTCCAAGCTACAAGAGTTGGGGTTGGAAGTTCTCCGTCATCCGCCGTACTCACCAGACCTTGCGCCTACAGACTTCTACTTTTTCCAGAATTTGGATAACTTCTTGGCGGGAAAAAAATTCAATACCCGAGAGGCAGTACAAAATGCCTTTGAAGAATTTGTTGCCTCCCGTCCAGCTGATTTCTTCAAGAAAGGCATCAATAAACTACCAATGCGTTGGCAAAGATGCATTGATTGCATGGGTGATTATTTTGATTAATAGAAATAAAAAATATATAAAAAAATTACGCTTCATTTATTTCGTGAAAAACGGCAATTTCATAGGTAAAGACCTAATATTTCTAAGTGTTTCAATTCTGATATATATCTGCTTATTATTATTACTTTATTGCTACAATTTTTTTGTGTCTGTATACGTGTTTTAAGTGTTTATCCCTACTGCTAGTATCTTTCTTCTTACTAACTATACTGGAGTGACGCTACCACTCGCTGAGTACAAGCCGGCAATAAGGAAAGAACTGGTACTTGCGTTTGTATATTTGACAAGTTATGTTAACTGCCGAAGATGAGTCATACACGTAAACAAGCTGTACAATACACGAGGTGCAGCGTTGTGTGTGTGGCTTCGCTGAGCGCCGTCGTGACCAGAGAGTCTACTGTATACCTTAGACATTACGTCGAGGGTAAACTCTTCTAAATTGGCTTAGCTCAACAGCGTGGAGGACTGTAAATCGGTTGAAATTACGCCTTTCGATGATTCAGCCTCTAATTAAAATCAATATTTTTTTATTTTGTTACTTTGTTTGTATATAAACTCAGAAATAACCGAATGGATTGGAAAAATTATTTCCCGATAAGGAAGCAACATTATCCAGAATAACATATTTAATCCAAACACTCCAACCGGCTCCCTCCGCGGCGTCTAGTGCAACGTAAGTATCGAGCGATCGAGATTTATTTTACTGAAGACTTGCCGAGCTAACAGATGCAGATAAGAATATTTTTTTATAGACATAAAGAGATACTGTTAATTGATTTTGAAAATATACCCGTGAAGTTTCTTGCCAGTTCTTCTTTACGAAGGTTTTTCCGAACTGGTGGTAGAGTCATGTTTGATTGGACGTCAATAAGAACTTTTAGTAATTGTCAATGTTGAGAAAAATATATTTGAATTTGAATTTGAACTGGACAGTAGAGCATTACTCCGGCTATGGCCGGCTCGATGTCAACATTCAAAACTCACCTAAATGTTTCTTCAGTATCATGTTTTCCTTAAATACACGAGTAACTTTAACAATATTGTCCAAAACCATAATAGCTTCTCAAAGTAGAACAATAATATTTACCTGGAGTGAATGACGGGAGCTAGTAACGACCCCGTTGTGAAATATCTTTAAAATCACATTGTTCTATTAAGGTCAATTAGTATTGTTCAGAAGCCCTTAATACCCCATTGTTTATTTGTGTCAAAACAATTATCAAGAAGCATTTTACTGACCCAATAGGCTAGTTGACTAGTTTTTGCAAACCATCTCACATATATATATTTTTGGTGTAAAAATGTGGTGTCATATTATTGATTTTTATTTATTTGAAAGTACTTCATTCAAAAAACTGTGAAGCAATACATCCAGCAATATGGAGTCGAGACTTGCCTGTGACGTCAAACGGTGGCATCAAGATACGCATGCATTAACAGAAACAAGATTCTTACTTGCCTGTGACGTCACTTAAAACTTAGCTAATGGAAACTGTCTGTGTGTCTAGATGTTCCAACTCAAAATAGATAAGTTTATTTCGGTTTTTTAAAGGAAATAATAATTATAGTTTATATCTAGTAATGCGAATTGCTTTTAAAATACATTATCTATGTGGATGGCAAGAAATTATAAGGCGTAAATTAGGCTATTGAGTTCAGGCTACCATGTGTGAAGAAAAACTAAGGTACCGCATTTAATCTAACCTCTTAATTTGAAACAGAAAGAGTAAGATAATATCATAGTACTTTCATAATAAGATACTTACTTTAACTACAGTTCACTTACTCGATGGTACAGCAATATATAACAAAGTGAAAAAATCATTTTCTGATATCAATATCAGTCAATAAAAAAATATTTTCATTTGAAATGGCCAGTACGGCAAAACGGCAGTTTCATAGGTAAAGACCTATTATATACTAGTATCACACAACAAACATAAAGTTTTAACGAAAAGGCAGATAGTTAAATAGATTATGGCAAGTGTCGAGGCAGTCTAAGGGTGTTACCACACCAATCGATCGACGTTGCCTGTTCCATTCTACCACTGATCGCCGATCGATCGACGTCGATCGATTGGTGTGGTCACACCCTAACGGTGGTCACTCGTCAGGAGTTGTGGCTCAGTACAACGACTATCTCCAGAGATAGCCTGGGATAGACGACCGTTATTTAAAAGTATTTGCTAACTAAAATCAAGATGTTAATCAACTATATAGAAATTAAATTTTAATAATGAAATACTAGTACATATTTTATACAGTTACAGTAATCAGTAATTTTTGTATTCAACGTTTGTTTTGGGGCTATTGTCAAATTTGCCAACCCCATGAAACTTAACCTAAATCTATTACACTTACTATTAAGTATACAGATATGGGTATATGTATATACTAATGGTTGCTTGAATGAAAAGATCCGACAAACACTGTAGTATTTATTCTGACTCCAAGTTAATTACAAGTTTAGGTGTTAACCGTACCGGCCGAAGGTACGTACTGGCGTCGCAACTCACTGCACACCGCCTCAGCCACATATTACAGTATACAATACACATTATTACAGTACTTAATCTACTGAGTAAGCATATTTGTGTAGTTACAAGTACTTAAATTAATGAATCTTTAAAACGTAGAGCTATCAGCATCTTAGCTTCCTGCGATAAAGGCTTCGTAAAATACATTGTAATGCATCTTTATTAAATTTGCTAATTTTAAGGTTGTGGAACAAACGGTAACCAGTAATGGATATTTTTTTTATATCCGTGCATACACACTAAGTCATTATTACTTATTTACACATAAGTAAATTATTGTTGGCTACTGAATGCGGTATGTTTTGACGATGTAACAAATTAGCATAGGCATATAGGTGGGATCCCAGATGTTTCCCTACATGCAAAAGGAAGTCCTGGCTGCTCATTAAATTAAATTAAATTAATTGAAAAATATTTATTTTCGTAATGTATTTCTCTTGTCTTTTTAAAATTTGTGTTTTTTTTTTTGACAGTTGTAAGAATTTAAATTATCATAGGTATTTACTAACAATGAATGCAAATCTGAATTAAATAAATAAAAAAAAAATTACTGGAACAACGTCATTTGCCAATTGAAGCCTACTCTACGGTCGGCAACGCAACATTAGTGGATGTGATGATTACATTCAGTATTTATGAATAAAACCCCTTAGAATGTAATAATAATAATAATCTCCAGACAAACGCTCCAACTGCATAGCCCCAAAGTAAGCAGAGCTTGTGTTATGGATGACCATACAGCGAACTGGGGGGAACCCAGAATAAACTTACATTTATAAATATCAACAACCATGACCCGAGAACAAACATCTGTGTTCATCACACAAATGAATGCCCCGGCCAGGACTCGAAGCTGGGACCTCCAGCGTATGAGACAGGGCTAGTGACCACAACGCTACTTGGCCGTCAACCTATGATGTCCTGGTTGTCGTGATGGGTCGTATTGAAATGAACCATTGATGGACTCAGCATAAGTTTGTACGTACTTATAAGTTAGAGGGGATGTTACTCATTACTTGTAGACAAAGATTCAAGAATATAATTAAAAAAACCTGATTCTAACGTGCAAATGGTAAATGTAAGTAATTCCCGTAAGGTTCTGGAATGGTAAATGTAATTCCCGTAAGGTTCTGGATTAACAATTGGAATAGCAACATACTTTATAAGTAAAGTTTAATTGTTTCTTCAAATTCGTTTCCATTTCTACAATACAAAGTGTTTTTAAGTTTAGTAAGGCGCGCATTCAGCCTTCCACTGCGAGCGGAGCGAACCACCCCACACCCCTTTCTCGAATAGTTCCAGCTGATGTGCTTCGTCGCTGCCAGTGACCAACAACTCTTTCTTAGTGGAATAGCTTAAACAATTGAACTCTGATTCGGCTATTTATTTCTCACTTATTTCCTTTTCGCACCCTATAAAGTAACTTAGTCTAAAACTTTTTCATATTAATACCATTTAAAGATATAATTTTCAAACCACAAAAGTCTCAACACAAATTCTAGAACAATCAGAATCCTTTGTGAGTTAACCGTTTTCCAGAGCCCGCTGAAAGGTCAGGGACCTCATGAAACACTACCTGGCCAGATCCTGGCCGATAAGCAGCCGATCTCCGGGCTATTCACTCTATTGTCCGCTCCCGATTGAGCGCCGGGACTATTTGGTCTATTGCCAAGTTTGTCGGGAACACAAGAGGGATGAATCAATTTAATCGCTTCGGGTACTTTGGAAGTGGTCAAAGGCTATTGATATTTTCTGTTTTAATATTAGCTATCCTAGAATTACGAGAACGTTTTGTGTTTACTTAGATAGGAGCTATTTATGTACATTTTGTGTGAATAGAAAAAAAGTAATTTTATTGATTATAAAGTGATGACTAAAAAAAATACCATTCGTTCGTTCTATTAAGGTTATTAAGATTTTTTAAATCTCACCTTACACTCACCTTACACTAAACAAGACTCTCTGCGCGACGTCACTCGCATGTTCCGCGGGAATTGAATATTGCTCCAAACGGGCTCCATGTGTGCAAAGCATGATCAGCGGTGGCGGGGTTCAGCATCACAGACCTACAGTCCAAACCACTTTCTGTTTTACGAATATAATGTTAGGATTAAGATTACCGTTCTTTTGCACATTGACTTACTCATTCAGTTTTATAAACGGTGATGTCATTTATATACTTAGCTAATACAAAGTTTCGACGCTAGTTACTTCATATTGTATACATTTGTTAATTATTGTAAATAATGAAGAGTTTTGAATGAGTTGGGAGCCAAATAGTCCCTGGTGAAGGGAAACGGGGTATAAAGTTATTCCCTGTATCATCTCCTATCGAATAATGTTCACTATTCTTTAAATTTTCATCTATGTAAAAAATATCCTCCATGTCAAACCTAATATATTTTTTATTTGAGTATTGTCATTTTCCTTTTTTGTGATATGTATGCACGTATGTATTTGTAACAATAACATCGCCACAGAAATTCACTTACAACTTGTAGCTGTTATTTACAATTGTTTTAAGTACGTGAGAGTGATTTTCTTTCTTTTTTTTTTGTTTTTTTTTTTGGCTGTTTGTTCAAATTGATATTACTTTTCTCAATTTTATTTCTGTGAATATCAACATTTTAACTTTTATTTATATAATTTTGAAACAAAGCAAAGGAATCAACCAAACCTTTTTTATGGACTTTTAAAATGTGAAATCCTTGGACTTCATTGTGTCATTCTTATCTTTTTTTGTTGTAAGTTTTAGTTCGACATTGTGTTTCTAAATTAATTTTCATTTCATTTAACTTTTGTATTACTATTTAATTCAATATTTGCTTATTATAATACTTATAGGAATTGTAATTCTGTCTGCACAAATGTCTTGAGTTGCAGCTAGGATCATATTCTTGTTAAAACCTATGTATAATACTCGTAAGTTGTAATTAATTATTATGCATAAATAAATCAAAATCATTGTACGTATAGATGGTTTCACTCATTCGTGGCAGCCGTCAGCTTATCAAACCATATTCATTGTAGTCATGCACACACACTTGCTGCGCACACGCACACACAGTTGCTGCATACACGCACACATAGTTGCTGCACACACGCACATACAGTTGCTGCACACACGCACACTCAGTTGCTGCACACACGCACACACAGTTGCTGCACACACGTACACACATTTGCTACATACAAACGCACACTGCTGCTGCACACACGCACACACCGTTGCTGCATACACACACACACAGTTGCTGCACACACGTATATACTGCTCTGCACCCACGCACACACAGTTGCTGCATACACACACACACAGTTGCTGCACAAACGTACATACTGTTCTGCACACACGCACACATAGTAGCTGTATACACGCACACACAGTTGCTGCACACACGCACGAACAGTCGCTGTATACACATGCACACAATGGGCCGCTAGCACAAATGACTTGAACTATCTACCGAGACAATTTAAAAATATTTGTTTTTGTGTTTAAAAAAATTTGCTCTGTTCTTTGAGTCGGTCCACTTGTCTGAACGAAACCTAAAATATAAATGTCGCAGGCGGATGATAAAATTAGCCGTTACACTTAGCGGCTAGCTGTTATGTAGAATAGGTAATGGTTAAGCTAGCAATCTGCGAATTGCACATTAGTTTCTTATAAACTTGTTGATGAGACTTGATATACACTTGCACGAACCGAGCGCAAGGGTACAAAACTAAAAATAAGTTTAACAAAACTAGCAGTATAAATAAATGGATAACTATACCACTCCCTTCATCGCACAAGCTAACTATACCACTCCCTGCATCATACAAGCTAACTATACCACTCCCTGCATCATACAAGCTAACTATACCACTGCCTGCATCATACAAGCTAACTATACCACTCCCTGCATCATACAAGCTAACTATACCACTTCCTGCATCATACAAGCTAACTATACCACTGCCTGCATCGCACAAGCTAACTATACCACTCCCTGCATCATACAAGCTAACTATACCACTGCCTGCATCATACAAGCTAACTATACCACTGCCTGCATCATACAAGCTAACTATACCACTCCCTGCATCATACAAGCTAACTATACTACTGCCTGCATCATACAAGCTAACTATACTACTGTCTGCATCATACAAGCTAACTATACTACTGCCTGCATCATACAAGCTAACTATACCACTCCCTGCATCATACAAGCTAACTATACCACTGCCTGCATCGCACAAGCTAACTATACCACTCCCTGCATCATACAAGCTAACTATACTACTGTCTGCATCATACAAGCTAACTATACTACTGTCTGCATCATACAAGCTAACTATACCACTCCCTGCATCATACAAGCTAACTATACTACTGTCTGCATCATACAAGCTAACTATACCACTGTCTGCATCATACAAGCTAACTATACCACTCCCTGCATCATACAAGCTAACTATACTACTGCCTGCATCATACAAGCTAACTATACTACTCCCTGCATCATACAAGCTAACTATACCACTTCCTGCATCATACAAGCTAACTATACTACTGCCTGCATCATACAAGCTAACTATACTACTGTCTGCATCATACAAGCTAACTATACTACTGCCTGCATCATACAAGCTAACTATACCACTCCCTGCATCATACAAGCTAACTATACCACTTCCTGCATCATACAAGCTAACTATACTACTGCCTGCATCATACAAGCTAACTATACCACTTCCTGCATCATACAAGCTAACTATACTACTGCCTGCATCATACAAGCTAACTATACTACTGCCTGCATCATACAAGCTAACTATACTACTTCCTGCATCATACAAGCTAACTATACTACTGCCTGCATCATACAAGCTAACTATACCACTTCCTGCATCATACAAGCTAACTATACTACTGCCTGCATCATACAAGCTAACTATACCACTTCCTGCATCATACAAGCTAACTATACTACTGCCTGCATCATACAAGCTAACTATACTACTGCCTGCATCATACAAGCTAACTATACTACTCCCTGCATCATACAAGCTAACTATACCACTCCCTGCATCATACAAGCTAACTATACCACTTCCTGCATCATACAAGCTAACTATACTACTGCCTGCATCATACAAGCTAACTATACTACTGCCTGCATCATACAAGCTAACTATACTACTGCCTGCATCATACAAGCTAACTATACCACTTCCTGCATCATACAAGCTAACTATACTACTGCCTGCATCATACAAGCTAACTATACTACTGCCTGCATCATACAAGCTAACTATACTACTGTCTGCATCATACAAGCTAACTATACTACTCCCTGCATCATACAAGCTAACTATACTACTGCCTGCATCATACAAGCTAACTATACTACTGCCTGCATCATACAAGCTAACTATACTACTGTCTGCATCATACAAGCTAACTATACTACTGCCTGCATCATACAAGCTAACTATACTACTGCCTGCATCATACAAGCTAACTATACTACTGCCTGCATCATACAAGCTAACTATACTACTGCCTGCATTATACAAGCTAACTATACTACTGCCTGCATCATACAAGCTAACTATACTACTGCCTGCATCATACAAGCTAACTATACCACTTCCTGCATCATACAAGCTAACTATACTACTGCCTGCATCATACAAGCTAACTATACTACTGTCTGCATCATACAAGCTAACTATACTACTGCCTGCATCATACAAGCTAACTATACTACTGTCTGCATCATACAAGCTAACTATACTACTGCCTGCATCATACAAGCTAACTATACTACTGCCTGCATCATACAAGCTAACTATACTACTGCCTGCATCATACAAGCTAACTATACTACTGTCTGCATCATACAAGCTAACTATACTACTGCCTGCATCATACAAGCTAACTATACTACTCCCTGCATCATACAAGCTAACTATACTACTGCCTGCATCATACAAGCTAACTATACTACTGCCTGCATCATACAAGCTAACTATACTACTGTCTGCATCATACAAGCTAACTATACTACTGTCTGCATCATACAAGCTAACTATACTACTGCCTGCATCATACAAGCTAACTATACTACTGTCTGCATCATACAAGCTAACTATACTACTGCCTGCATCATACAAGCTAACTATACTACTTCCTGCATCATACAAGCTAACTATACTACTGCCTGCATCATACAAGCTAACTATACCACTCCCTGCATCATACAAGATTTTTGATTTAGGTCGGCCATATTGGCCGCCATATTGCGACTACGGTACATATTTGTGTTTGATTTAGACTAGAAATCAGAGATTGCAGAAAGGCGTTCTTTCCTATAATAAAATAATTAGGACCATATTTACCATATTAGTTCCCCCCCCTACCCCCGTGAAAAAATTTCTCCCGGATTTCATCCAGACTTTAGGATTTTGTTGCTCGGGACTCGGGAAGACCAAGGATACCCGACACACCCCTGTCCGACCATATTTGCCCATATTACAAAGCAGTTTGCAGAAAATTGCCAGCACCCCTTATTTTTGGTCGTTCCTGAAAAATCATAGGAACTCAACAGGGACAAACGGGATACGGGATTCGAACCGGGAACTTCCTGGCCAGCCGCAGCAACCATTAGTTTTATCCCGGGACTAATAACTTATTTTATAGAAATTTTTAAAGTTGCGAAGGGCCCCGGACGCCATTCGCAACTAAGTTGGTAACCCTTATTTAAGGGTGAAGGAGCGGGAATTTCGGGAAAATAACGAAAAATTGATTCAGTCTGATCTAAAACAGTTTCGGGGGTAATCTACCTATACCCACCCCCAAAACTCACCCCCGGGAAGATTTTTGGACAAAATTAGAAAAATTTTGGGGTTGCAAACCCCCGTTCCAGAATCTGGCCCCACTGCCAGTAAATTTGGGACCTCGTCTAGACGATCCCGAAAATCCCGCCCTTCTAGCGTAATTTTAGACCCCAAAGCCAACCTTCTGAAGCTGGCAAAAACCACCCCTTCAGCTTCCAGGTACCGTAACTGTTGCACCCCCCCTCTAAAAATTCCGATTTTCATTGCGCCTGGTGCGCACACTATCCCTCTCCCCCCAACGTAAATTTCCTAAAATCCTTATCATAAACACCGGAGCTATCGCAGGAACACCAAAAATAGCCGGGCAGTCTACAAACGTAAAAAATAAGATTGTTTTGATAAGGATTTTAGGGAATAATCCCCGTATCTCGGGAACCGTTGCTCCTAGGCCAAAAATAGCCAAATTTGGAAATTTGACTTTGACGGCCATAGGTCCGCCATCTTGAAAAAGACGAAAACAGTCCTAACTCGGGCACCAAAGGTCGTAGCAGGTTGGGGTTTTGATTAAATGTGTTGGTAGATCGAGCTCTACCGATAGAGTCAAATTGCGGCTCTACATAGAGTCTAATAAAAATTTTTATTTTTATTTTGTATAAAAAATTAATCAATTGTTTTATTCAATTGTTGGATGCATTGACTCTACCGGGTACTCCGAAACGGGAAATAACAAACACCTTACTCTACATGAAAAAATTTTCATTATTTATTTATTGTTTATTTATTTATTTTAAAATAACATA
Organism: Marasmarcha lunaedactyla; assembly: GCA_923062675.1. Classification (NCBI taxonomy): domain Eukaryota; kingdom Metazoa; phylum Arthropoda; class Insecta; order Lepidoptera; family Pterophoridae; genus Marasmarcha; species Marasmarcha lunaedactyla. Next base: position 28,681,789 of record OV281345.1, on the reverse strand, counting down.
TACACTATACAAATATTTACACAATAAATAGGGACATTATACACCCCTATTTATTAAGACAAATCATACATTTTATATCATTTTATTTACATATTATTTATATTACTGACGTTTCGCGGCTACTATGGCGCTCTATAGGACTCCCACTAAAATGACAGGGGATGTTGCAGATACCTTCGTTCCAAAACCGAAAGGAGAATAAGAGAATGGCTGTCAGAGGCCAAGGAATGTAGGGAAAGGATGCTAGAGCAACTGAATGCTTCTAGAAACATAAAAACGGAGATAAAGAAGGATATAACAAAGGAATGCGACAGATTCTATGCAATTGTTAAGGAAATGGCGAAAGAACTAGTGCAGAATAAGACAAATGATAGAGGTGAAGAGCATAAGACCACAAATAAAAACTTGACGCAAAACGGGGATTTACTAGCCCAATTAAAATTGACGCAAGAATGCCTATCAGAGAACAACTCTAGAATGGAACAACTGAAGGAGTTGATGGACAAACAAAAGGAGTCAATAGTCAGGGACAGACCGGATAGTTACGCGGATGCGGTGTCGGGCCGATCGAAAGCTGATACCTTCGAAAGAACGACGCTACATTCGGTAGTTGTCTCGTCGGGAGACCATAACGACACTAGCGACAACGTCCTGAACAGAGTGAGGGAGGCAGTCAACGCAAAAGACGGCTGGATCCGGGTGGAGATTGTGAGAAAGGCCAAAGATCAGAAGGTGATCTTAAGCTGTAGGACGACCGAAGAGAGGGCAAAGGTCAGGAGGAGGCTTGAAGAGGTTGGCGCCAACTTACAGTGTGAGGAGGTCGCCAACAAGGATCCCCTCCTACAGCTTCGGGGCGTGCTCTCTCTACACTCGGATGACGAGATACTAAAGGCGCTCAGGAATCAAAATAGCAACATCTTGGCGGGACTTGACAAGGAAGAAGACAGGGTGGATGTGAAGTTCCGCAAAAGGACGAGAAACCCTCATACCAATCATGTGGTCCTGAGCGTCTCTCCAATCTTTTGGAAGAGAACTTTAGAGAAAGGAGTGCTGCATGTGGATCTGCAGAGGGTCAGGGTCGAGGACCAATCTCCCCTGATCCAGTGCACGAGGTGCCTGGAGTTTGGCCACAGTAGGCGCATGTGCAAACACACGGAAGACCTTTGCAGCCACTGCGGAGGACTGCATCTTAAAAAAGATTGCGAGTCCTACCACGACGACCTATCAGCGAAGTGCATTAATTGTGTTAAAGCTAACGTCAAAAACTATGAGGACATGCACAACGCCTTTGACCAGATATGCCCGATCCGGAAACGGTGGGATGAACTGGCTCGCGCATCAGTGGCTTACTGCTGATATGGCTGTTGCGGAACTATCCCGCTCAGCAGCCGTCTGCCCCCCTAACTCTATAGGACAGACATATGTCATGCGGATGAGAATAGCAGACGAACAACAACACTTATACGTAAAGGGTCATGAATGGAGGCTGGTTGGGTGTATTCGATATCTTAAAAGATATGCGAAGCCGTAACCATGTTCCTGGATTGAGCCCAAAGCACAGAAAACTCACCGCTGCACAACACACTGTCTCGAAACGGAGTGCCTGGTAGTTCCAATGACATAACACTGGCGTGCATTGGGCTAGTCAAAATCGTATCAAACACAAATATGGCGACCAAACATCCACCATTTGGTTTTGTTACGGCAAAACTAAACGGGGAAAAATACAAAGGAACCGGGAAACATAAACTAAATGTATAGGTAAAAACTATGTTGACAAAGTATTTTAGAGAATACTTTGTGGGCAACATATGTAAATATAATAAGGAAAATAAATAGTAATTAAGGATAATTAGACCTATCAAAATAGTCATAAGTGTGTAATCAAGTGTAAAAATAAAATAATTGTCTATAATAAAAACTGTGAATTAGAGCTAAGAACTAAAATGTAGAAAAATAAACTCTACATATTTTTAATTATGTAAACTGTGTGGAACAGTAGCTTCCAAATGAAAAAACAGTGTAAAGAAACAACTAGTATAAATACCTGTATAATAATAGTGTTAATAATAAGAAAAAGAAAGAAAAATAAAATGTATCTCAAAACCTAGCATATAAGAATAGATAAAAATGTAAAAACAGGAGATGTAAAATAAAATACTAAAAAACAAATTGTAACTAAGAAATAAAAACAAGCAGCAACTGTATACACTAAGTATATAAGAACAAAATATATAAAAATGTATTAAGAAAAGGAGCAAAATTGTAGAGCAAGGAGATTGTCAACAAAATGCTCAAAAAACTAATTCCATTAAAAAATAAAGTATTATGTGTTACCCCTATCCTACACCCTGTCATAAAAATAAGCTGACAAGTAGTTCGAAATAGATAATGATAGACGGGAATCCCACCCGTAAGAGTGTGAAAGAGATGAATGATAGAAAGATAAAGTATGAGGAATGAAAGTGCGAGAAGCATATAAGCGAGAACTGGTATGAGAGGATTTAGCGAAGAACAAAGTTAGCTTCACTACGGAGCTAGTAGTTGCGAAAAAAAAAAAAAAAAAAAAAAAAAAAACCACTCCCTGCATCGCACAAGCACGGGCATTTCGATTAATCTACTATAAATAAAACAAGCATATTATTTTTACTATATTTTTATTAGATAGATTCGTCATTTCAATACTAAGTGTACAGTTTGTAATATTACTTGGTAAAACAGAATCTAATTTACACAACATGATAAGCTTTTAAATGAATCAAGGTAAATATAATATACACGAAAGAACTTGACTTACTCTCCAAAACATACAATACTGATATTTAAAAACTGAATTTAATATTATAAAGAAAATATAAAAATCTTAAAAAAAATTTCAATATGCGTGAGTACACAAAGAGTACAGCAGAGATTCTTTCAGGTACATCTTCTACTAGAAAAATATAAAAAGCAAAACTTCTCTTTTATGTGCACGTCGCGTCGATGCAAATTAATTACAAAATTCAGCCGTTGTGGGTAAATTTTAGATATCTAATCAAATCGTTTGTATTCGTTTTTAATTATTAACAAAAAAACCCTAAAACAACCCTACGAAAGCTTTCATACTTATTTAATTTAATTTGATTTACTTATTTCCTGAAATGAATAAATTTCTTTGACGTTAATAAGAACAATTAATTGTCAATGTTGGGAAATAAATATTTGAATTTCAATAAGACAAATCGATGAGATTTCCTCCTCACGTAAAACAGTAAAACCCTAGAAACACTTCCCCAAAGATAATCTAAAATCAAATCGTCGCCGCACGATCTCGAAGGCAGTCCCTTATACTTGATATGTAGACAAATTGTACGAAAAACTAATCCAAATACTTATCCATATAATGTGTACATTGCTTTTGTCATTCGTGTTAGTGTTGCCAGCTCACTGACAGCTGTTTGTATTATTTATGGTTACAAAAATAACTGATTAAGATTTATATCCTAACACATAATCACATTTTATTTGTTACTTATCATGCGTTACTTTTTCGAAATACAAATCTTATTCAGTTGACATAATAATTAAATTTCACTAAAAAGCTCACTATTTAATTATTTCAACTTCTAAATTACTAAGTCTAACATAGGTCTCTACAGCTGAAATTTGTACACAGAAATATACATTTTAATATTATATATTACAATAATCTAACAAACATTTTATTCTGTACACTACAAGCTTAATTACTTACTAACTATATTTATTATAATACGAGTGTTAAAGAAGATCGGCAAATACTTCATGACAAATGTATAGTAGATTCGTGACAATTTCTCAGGATTGTGAAACACCAAACAGTTAGGTTAGGTTATAGTTTGAGAACATCTGTTTAACAAACATCTATATACGAAAGGTTACATGTTGTAAAATCTATTTTTCTAAATGTAATTATCTTACTTGAAATTGCCTAAATCTGCGGGATTATGCCAATGTAATGCGAAGTACGTGTGTATAAAAAATCAATTGAAACACTTTTGAAAACAAAAGATTTATAACTCGATTATTCAAATACGAGTCGATCATATTTTAAAGACGCACAAGAGCCAATGCTCTTGAGTGAAACTTCAGATTGTATAATGCGTCAGCTATATAAGAAATCTACTAGTGGTCTTTTATTTTAATGTATTTCTTGACAATTGATAATTCATTTCTGTCATGAATTCATCATCATCATGATTTTGGAATTCGTATTAACGTGTTCGCATTACGTTGTGTAGTAAATTTTAATAATTAATCTACAGTTAACACCAAACACTGCAAACAAATTCAGCATTATTATACAACGGACTGCGTCTGAACACAAAACTAAATCGTACCGCTGTATAAACTATACACACTAACATTTATTATTGTTTTGTAAAATTTATAATATTTTAATTTACAATACCATTAGTAAATTGTATAAATATAAAGATTTTTAATAAACGTTGAAAGCAAAGTTGAATTTATTTTACGGTTATGTATAAAACTGTACATTCACCAAACTTTTATGTACTTTTTATAAGAACATAATAAGTATTTGTTCAATATGTTCCAGCCCTACATATTTCGTTCTATACATTTTCTTAACAATGTGATAGTTTTACAAAAAGTATTTAAGTTTTAGCTGAAAATGTTAAGTTCTAAACAAAAGTAAGTATAAAAAAACGTTTGCTGCGCAAACTGTGATTCTCTACCCGGATATGTCGACAAGCAACCGAAAGTCTAGGAATTCTACTTTTATATAAAAAATATGGGTAGTTTTAACCAACTTTTAAGTCACTATCACACAGAAATCCTTTTGAAGGAATGCCAAACAACGTCAGTCTTGCTAGCTTAGACTTAGTCCAATGCAGAACTTAGGATACGGGCCAAATGCAAGTTGCCAATGAGACAAAATTTCTCTTGTTTCTTACCACGCCATATCTCTACGAAAGAATGAGCAAAATTAATTAAAACATTATCCGAAGAACTTTGTGCATACTTTACTAATGAATGGCGTTTTCTAATTATATTATTAAATATATTTTTGTAAGAATATTCATTAGTTTATTAACAATTTAGTAAAAATATTTTTATTGCAATTATATAATTTTTAATCTACATTTGTTACGTTAGTTTCAATGTCAATATCTAACAGAAGACTTCGGTTGATAAAACGAATTCCAAACCAATATATTTAAACCAGCAATGTGTTAAAGTTCGATTTGTTAAGATTTAAATATAAATATGTATCATAGCATCATAGCTTTATATCGTTGCATTATAAATAGATTTTCTATGTTCCATTAATTGTTTGACAGAGAACAGGTGAATTGTTTAAAAAAATATATCCTCGTCAAATCGTATATCTACTATTTTAATTTATTTATAATATTACCTACTAATATTCTACCAATCCTTAAATATGATTCCTTTAGTTTGTGCTTCAGAAGCGGCTCCCGACCGGCTCGAATCCAGCTCGGGAAACTTACAATGTGTTCATACAACAACAAAACAACTTACCTTTATTATTTACTTAAGTACAGTATGAAATTATGTATTTAATGAAACAATCAAAACTTAGATAACTAAGTAAATCGTCTAGTTTATGAAAAAAATATATTAATTTAATTATTTTAAATAAATCAAAACACAAATAAATTCAATAAATAACGTAAAAAGATGAAATTTAATAAATTACGATAATAGATACAAAATTGTTTGGTTTTATTTATTATTCTCAATATTAAGCTATTACAAAATATATATGTATGTATTTCCAACTTGTGCTAAGTCATATTAAAAAGCTTAATTTTAAGTATAGGTAGTTTTGTACTGTAGCAGTTGCTTCTCATATAACTGTGTACTTTCGTAAAATTATGTAATTTTAATAAAATATAGGTTGTGGTAGATGTTACTCACTTTTAATTTTCCAAAGCTGGTATACAATTTTTAGATAAAAAGTGTTGTTATAATAAAAACAATTATGAGACAATATATGTTATTATGTAATTGTTACAACTTTTTATTGTTTTTTTATTGCGTTTTTTATGAAAAAGAGTTAAAATCTAAGATAGTAATAAAAAAGTGGATATGGCTTCATTCTGTGAATACAAAAACACACACAAATACTAACTCAAAACTCGTAAACACTTTATTCTGAAATAAATTATTTCAATTTAAAAATAATCCGTTCATAAACTTTATCCTAAACCTATGTAAAACTTATCATAATTAAACTTTGTGCATTGTGTTCGTACGGCTATTCGATTATTACTTCATTACATTAAGTGTAAAAATAAAATCTGTATCCACACAACACACACCCCGCCCCCCGCCTCACGTAGCTATACAACTAACTTACAAAAATTTTACAATTACAATTTTATTGTTTACGTCAAACACTCAAAACATTTGGTACATCATGTAAAAAAGTTCAGTGGATATGCACTTCTCCAGTAGACCCCAGAGTCGACGCGAGTTGGCTCGCGGCGAGCGTGGTTGTATGCACTGGTTCCTCGGCGTCGCATCTACGTCTTTACACTCCAGTGTGGTTGAATATAAAGGAAACAGCGTTCTTGTCAACTGGAGGAGATCTCCTCGATATCGACTGGTGGTTGTTGTTGTTGTAATGCCAGGACTTTCTCGTGGAAGTGCTGGAGGACTGCAGCGCGATGGTTTCGTAGTACCGCAGTCGACCGCAGCACTTCCTGCTCTTCACGATCGCCACGAAACCCTTTCGGTATTTCTTATTAAAAAACGCATACAAAATAGGATTTATACACGAATTTGACGCGCCCAACCATTGCGCTAGAGGCGTCACTACGGGAAACATGTCTTCTTCCCATTTTTGGACTGGACCCCCTAGTTTAATTCTTGCGAAAATGAGGTAAAGTGGGAACCAGGATAACACAAACAAAATGACGACAGCAACGAGCATTTTGACAACTTTGACTTTGGACTTCTGCTGCATGCGCTCCATTTGCGCATCTTGAGTGTCAGTGGGGATCGCTCGTCTCCAAACTTTGATCCAAATGAGGATGTAGCACATGGTGATCAGAACCATGGGGAGAATGTAACAAAAGATGAGGTTACCGATGACGAAGTACAGCACTTCACTGAGAGGATTCGGCCACACGTCCAAGCAGAGTCTGACGTGTGGGCTGTCTTCGAACACAACCACCAGGTCGAAGAAGAACACCCAGGGGGTAGTCACGACAATGGCAAAGATCCAGATGAATACTATCATCAGGCGCGCTCTCCTCTTGGTGATCTGGCACTTAAGAGGCCACCATATGGCGAGGAATCTGAAACAAAGAGACATTTGTCTAAATGAAATCCGTTGTGTAAGCGCGTAAAGGTCTCGGGGTAACCTTGGGGTCGTCTTTACCGATAAGCTCAAACAAGTAAGTTCTACTATCTATTTACAAGGAGACGACCCACGTATGGCAGGTCAGCATTACAGAGTCTAGTATTTGCATTGTCATTATGTTTGTTCGATGGGCTTTGGTTAAATGTGAAGGAAGGTGAATGATGATGTACAAGCGAAGTAGTAATCGTTTCGCTAGACTTTTAATTACTTTTTAATGTGGATAATAAAACCACTGTTTATTCTGTAGATTAAACTAAGGGATATAAAATAATTAGCCCCGTAGTTGTGCCGTCAAGGAACTGCGTTTCAAACGTATTACAGAGTGATGGTATATTGCGTACATGTATGATAACTACTTTTGTATAGTAACCATATCTTGTAATAAAACCATTGCAGTTATGTAACACTTATAACTCAAATAAACTTGTCACAAAATCGCAGATTAAGCACCCAAATAGCCTTTTAACGGAACTGACAGGTGTCACGTTAAATTAGCCATGTATTTTTAGTTTGCTGCCACCGATGTGGACGCTGCGACGCGGTATATCAACCTTGAGGCCACGAGCCGTACATTTCTGTCCATGATTTCTGACCTACTCTACATTTTTCTCAGCCTACCAATATGTCACTTGTATTGCATGTAATTTTACTAATTGGTAATCAATAAGTGATAAATATTTTGATTTTTTAGTGGACTATTTCAGAGTATTTTTCGTGGTATGTTGCGTGCAGCGAGACTTGGTGCCAATTTTAGTAGGGCAAACAAACTTGCATAATGACGTGCAATATCTTTAAATGGTTATGTTCTTTTTTTAAATGTTTTGTTTTCATAATGTTTCCTGTTTTATCTACTTTGGAGATAAAAACTTTCTGAACTTCTCCACCAAACTCTATTCAAAGTTTCGTGCGTCTAAATCAACTTTCTTTTGAAACGCTTGTGCTTGTGTAGACTACTACGAGCACTTCCCCATCTAATCCGCAGATTGCGTTGAATCTCCTCATATTTGATTGGTCGGTTTCGTGAATCAATTTTTTCAGTTGTGGTGTACCAGTGGTACTCAGTGGCTTTAGAAGGCGCCTTGTTCATAGAAACTAATTAATAGTCGAAAAAAATCATCGTACGAAAATGTTCCCGACGCAAATTCATTTGTATATGACACACAATAGCTTCGTAACGCTGTTAAAAATGTTTTGAGGAAAATTTAAATTTGAAACAAAAATATTTTTACTTTTAAATTTGAATTTAAAAAATAAATTGCTCGGCTGAATAGTAATCTATCTAAATTTAGTAAGTTGAAATACAAAAACGAAAAAATCTAGAAATTTTAAATATGAATAAATCTAATCACACATCAAGATTACAGATATCTCCTATAGTAAACCCTCATCATTGGCGGCAGTTTAGTGTGGTAGTTTGAGAACTAAACCCCCCCCCCCATAGACACACACACACACACAAAATGCGCAGCGACCGGCGTTCACAAACACCGGGTGACAGACAAACACAAACAGTGCGTGAACTCCGTCTGTTTGTTCGTAATCAAATCAGCGCGTATTTGTTCGAGGGAGTTCTGCACCTCGAACAAACACTAGAGTAATGTTTGGTGTTCAATTTGATGATGTGGCAACTTTATAATTATACGAGAATAGTTATCTTAAATGTGTGAATTTATTTGCAGTTATGGGGCGTCAAGATAATTGATTATCGTAGGGAGCCCTGCGTCAGGCTAACAAAAGAACCTCAGTGCAGATTCTGTAGAACTGAAATGGTCACAGCTGTTATTGTGTGTAAGAATAAAAAAAATCTATTTCTTATCTTATCCTGAATTAAAACCTCATTAGTAAAACTTTATTCGGTAAATAATAAAGTGGCGGTTCAAATAACATGTCCATTCATTAAATTTTACATGTAGTTACATGAATTGTTATAAATCAAGGTTATTGAATGTAATTTATGTACAGAAGTAATACGTGCGTTAATGTCAGGGCTGCTGCAAAATTAGAAACTAACCACACCTTTACACGATGTTGGATTATAATTATTCAGTTTATTACTTTATTTTCCAAAAGGACAATGAGCCCTAACTGTGGTTTCTTAACGGTGCTTTGAGAATCAGCACATTACTCGCGGGTTGTGTGTGACCCTCGCAACCCGGTGCTTCTTCACCCATTGTAGTCATAGGGGGCTTCTGAATACACTACTTAAAGCAGTGTAACTAATGAAGTTTTTGGAATATGTGTATTATATACTATTTTTATGTTGCTCACTCACTCGTAACAATACACTCGATGCAATAGAGTACGCATGTTCTATGACCAAAAAATAAAAGAAGCACTGGCATTGTAGAAGGAGTCGACAGCAAAGGGAACTCTCTAGAACTACAGGAACACACGATTTAGAAATGTTTGTTATTTTTACTGTTGTAGTCTGTAACTACTATAAATCATCTGATTTTATGTCTATTTCATCTTACAGGCATATTTTGGTGAACAAAGGAAGACAAAGCAATCACCAACGGTCACTCGTATAAATGAGTCACATTTGTATAGTGTGAACTTTAATTTCGGCAAACTTATCAAAAGTCGTAACAGTCGAGTGGAAAAGACCGCAAGATACTGTGCTCTGGGTTCCGAGATCGAATCACATCTTATCCCACTTTACTTTTTTATTTCTTTTTTATTTCAAATTACGTGCTTTTTTTAACAAAACAATTTAATGAGATCAGTTTGAAGAAACTTTGTCGTTCTTTAACACAAAATATGACGACCTTAAAAGTGATTTAGAAAACAGCACTGTTACGATACGTAACTTAGAAGAAGTCAACTCTAACCTACGTAGTCAGGTCAAGGACCTCACTGGTAGAGTAACTATGGTGGAGCAGTACATGCGCGTGGAAAACGTTGAAATCAGTGGGATACCTGAACATAAAAATGAAAATCTCCTTAACACTGTTTCACAATTGGGCAAATTCGTGTCTTGTCCCTTGGCAGATGGTGATATCTTGCATGTTACCAGGATTGCAAAAATGAACCCGGACAACAAAAAACCAAGATCAGTCGTGGTGAAATTATGTAGTCAACGACGGCGCGACGAGCTACTTGCTGCTGTGGTCAGGTTCAATAAGAAAAAACCTAATGAAGAAAAATTGAATTCCAAAAATTTGGGAATTAGTAATAACTCGTCTCCTATATTTGTAACTGAACACTTGACTCCGCCTATGAAGAGTTTGCATGCTGTTGTTCGTCAAAAAGCAAAATCCTTATCCTATAAATTTGTCTGGATTCGTGACGGAAGGATATATGCGCGTAAGGATGAAGCATCGCAGGCCCTTTATATCCGAGATGTCCACAGTTTGAGTAAGATAAAATAAGTAACACTTTAGTATTATGATTATTTCTGTTGTACAAAACTCGTAAATTTATTTAATTTATTTTTTATTGATCTGATGGCTATGCAAATATATTATCAAAATGTAAGAGGTATGAGAACTAAAACTAACGAAATATTTCATACTATTTTCACTTTTTCATATGATGTAATAGTATTTACTGAGACATGGCTTAATATTGATATCATTAATAATGAATTTATAGACTCAAGGTACATAGTTTATAGAAGAGACCGACAGTGCTCTGCAAACTCAAAAAAATGCGGCGGTGGTGTTATGATCGCTGTTTCTAGAAAGTTTAAGTTGAGGAGAATTTCGCAGTGGGAAACGGTTAGAGAGGACATTTGGGTCAATATAGAGGTAGGATTAGGTGCCAAAAGTAGAAATGTTTCCTTATGTGGAGTTTATTTCCCACCTCCTGTTAAACTACCCCATATTAAAGATTGGACAGAGTATTTAGATAATGTTTTCCACCTCACTGATGAAGTCATAATTATTGGTGACTTTAGTTTAAATTTTATCAAATGGGAAAAAACAATGGATGGGATAGGTACTGAACCTTCAGGCTTTAACTGTCCTCTTGGTAAGTCCCTAATTGATTTTATATCTAGCAATAACCTACAACAAATAAACTACATTACCAACGAGGATGGTAAAACTTTGGACCTAATACTTACAACTGTCGCAAGTATTGAAGTCTCAGGCCCCACGTGTCCTATCTCGAAATTAGATCCCAAACACCCATGTCTTTTGATAACAATAAATGATTTGATTCCCATGCTGTGTCATTCATCTAGTAGGGAGCGTTTCTGTTTTTTTTTGGAGCTGACTATGAAAACATAATCAGAGATCTGAGCAATATTGACTGGCTTACTAAAATGCATTATAGTTCGACTGTTGATGAAAATCTTAAAACCCTTTATAATGAGCTTTACTCCGTTATTGAGAAAAATGTCCCTAAACACAAACCCAAAAGTGGTAAATACCCAGAGTGGTTCAGTAAATCTCTTATCAAACTGTTGTCGGAAGAAGAGAAATTACGTCTCAAGTTTAAAAGGTACAAAAACCCTCGTGATAAATGTGAATATGATTTGTTGAGAAGTAGATGTCATAAACTTTCTTCAGAGTGCTATACCATGTATAAACAAAGGTTAGAAGACAACATAAAAACTAACTCTAAATCTTTCTGGCGTTACATCAAGGAAAAACGCGGTAGAAATGCTCCTACTCCGGCAACCATGCATCTGGGAAAAGATGTGGTAAATGATGATTGTGATAAAGCAAATCTTTTTGCCAATAACTTCTCATCCGTTTTTTCAACCGCTAACTATGATTATAGTTACTCCACATCTATCAAGAATGATTGTATTGGTCAAATAAAACTCAGTAACACTTCTGTCTTGGAAAAACTGAAAAAATTGATATATATAAGGGAGCAGGGCCAGATGGCATCCCACCGTTCTTCTGGAGACAGTGTGCGGATGTCTTGTCAACAACCCTTTGTCTCATATACAAGCAGTCCCTAAAAGAGGGCATCTTTCCAAGAGAATGGAAAAAGGCCTGGGTTGTCCCGATTTTTAAAAAGGGAGATCCCACTGATGTAAATAATTATCGCCCTGTTTCCATTTTGAGTTGTCCGGCGAAGCTCTTTGAAGACTCATTATGTTCCACTGTCACTTGCCACCTTAGTTCATCAATCTCTGACCATCAGCACGGTTTTCAAAGTAAAAGGTCTGTAGAAACCAATTTGGTGCATTTTGTTAATGAGGTGATGGCACGGGTTGACGGGGGTTCTCAGGTTGATGCCGTATACACGGATTTCTCAAGTGCATTCGACAAAGTAAACCATTCTTTGCTCATAAAGAAATTAGAGTCATTCGGTGTCACTGGTTCTTTGTTATCCTGGTTCCAAACCTACCTGACGAAAAGACCAAACACTGTTGTTTTGCATGGTTATGAGTCGTTCACGTATTTCTCAACTTCTGGTGTTCCCCAAGGGTCACATTTGGGCCCCATCCTCTTCTGTGTATTTATCAATGACATTACTAATTGTATACTTCACAGCGATTATAGTTTGTTCGCTGATGACCTCAAAATTTATAAGGTCGTAAATGAGCCCTTTGACGTTGCGAACTTACAAGACGATCTTGACAGAATCTCAAATTGGTGTATCCATAATGGCATGTCACTTAATTCTAAAAAATGTCAAGACAAGAAGAAAAAAACTGTTGCAAGTCTCTTATAAAATACAGGGAGAGTTAATAGAGGAAGTACAGGTGATTCGAAATCTGGGTGTGCTGTTGGATGGCAAACTCACGTTTAAGGCACATTACGACTCGGTTATTGTGAGGTCGGCACGCATGCTTGGCTTTATCAGGCGAAATACAAGGGAGTTTAAACACCATGGCACTAAAATAGTGTTGTACAATGCTTTAGTAAGAAGCCATTTAGAGTTCGCTTCCGTTGTATGGAATCCTCAGTATCCTGTGCATTCACAACGTATGGAATCGATTCAGCGCTCTTTTACAAGATCCTTAGCCTTTTATTCCGCTGGAATCTCGCACAGAGCACCATACGAAGCCAGGTTATTCCATTTTAGTATGAACTCACTGCATAATCGAAGGCAGGTCTTTGATGCCAAATTTATTTATAAGATAATGAATCATGTAGTTGACAGTGTTAGTCTCACAAAAAAAATTATCATTGCTGTACCTCGTCGTATTCCTAGGCAACGTGCAAATAAAATATTTTATGTACCTGCTTGCAGAACAAATGTAGGAGCGCATTCCCCTCTGCCTAGAATGTGTTCTCTCTACAATATGCTGAACTCAAAGATTCCTGACCTTGACATTTTTAATGATTCACCTCTACAATACCAAAGGAAAATTAAAATGTACCTCATGCCTTGCGTTTAATTTTAAAATGAAAGCAAATTAATCGTTGGTTTCATCTCTATTTTTTTAGTAAGTAAATATGTTTTTATTTTTCAAATTTTTTGATTTTATTTTATAAAATTGATTAATTGCGTAGTTTTTTTTCATAACTATCATATTGTACCTAAGTCATGACATTATATAAAACTGTTACAGAATAATTATCATGACATGGTTTAATGTTTAATGTTCTATTTTAATATTTTGACTTTTCATATGTTTTATTTTTTAATTTCTTTATATATGTTTTTAATAATGGAAATCTCTTCCATTTGCACCTACACACTTTTCCCAAACCTTTTATGTTTTTTTTTATGATTACCAAATTTGTGTTATGATTCTTGACATTATATCCCTGAAATGTTTTAATTTTACTAATTTTTAATTTCATTATTTGTAATAATTTAATTGTAATTTTTATTTTATTATTTAAGTCCATTTTCGTAGTATGAGCGTATGACTTAGGAATGCTGTATGTGCCTATAATTGACATTATATACTAGAAATAAGTTTTCTTAAATGTTATTATGATTTTTTTGTATATATGTTGTTGGCATGTCTTTTTCAAATAAATAAATAAATAATATTTTAAAAATATTGCTGCATCTCATGTTGATTCAAAATTGTCATGTGTTTTTTATAGATATTTAGACAAATAAATCGCTCTACGGCTTATTTGCGGTCAGTTAGAAATATAAAGACTAATCAAGAGAACAAAATAAGTTTCTTTTAATTTTTTCCATACTCTCCAAATTACCATGATTTTGATACCCCTTTTCCAATAGCAATTCAAATTATTAGTAGTCTTAATTCAAATTAATTGTAAGGTTCAGGGTTAAAAAATGAAATACAAATACTAAATAATAGCTTAGAAAGAACATTCAAATTATAATTGCAGTTACAACTAAAAAACGCCACCATCCAAAGAAACTTGCCTTTTCTCCTCCCACTATAAGGCCACCACCGTCCAACTATCAGCACTCTCCACAGAGTGAAACTTTCGCCTTAACGATATGCAGGTTTTTGCCGGCCCGCTCCGCGCCGATGGGCCCTCGCAGGCTGTCGCGAGTTCGTCTACTCCGTCTACCGCAAGATATTTGGGCTCTGCGTTTCTAGTTAGGAAAATGATACAAGACAAGACTGAATAAAGCATTAATTGTAATGGTAAAATTAAATTGAATGCCATATAAAGAGCCTGTTTTGATGAAATGTTCATTTATGTTGTCTAGCACATCAGATTTATTGATATTTTGATTTATCGGTAAAGAGAAAAAACATTTTGTTACAACTGGATTTCCATCGTAAACGGTTTTTAAGTCAATAATTTTTACTTTTATTTTTTATTGTTTTGCTTAGTATTTAATGACCTGAACAAAGCCATATAATCATCCTAACAATGTATACGTATACAAAACGTCTATGAAGCATTTACTAAGACATCTTCAACATCATAACTTTTAGACTTTTACCCACTTATAATAACAGAATCAGTTTTTGCCTTAATTTGCCTCTCCCCATTACCCAAGTTTCACATCGGCCTAACCCTTCCCGAGACCCTCAGAAAGGCCATTTAAAAAAGTCCTCGCGTAATGTTCCCAAATCTTGTTAATCGGACGTAAACCTTTGTCTCATAATAACTCGGGATCCCGAAATTGAGAAATTCCGTTTATTTAATTAATTAAAGCGGTCGTTCATTAAATTTGAGAGTTGATGCCAGTACAGTCAGCGAGCACACGCCTGGGCCTCGGACGTAGCTGGCTCTATTTACCTTAGTTATGATATTAATTTAATCTTTGTTTGAGCGTATTAGCAATAACGTTGCGCAGACAATAATAGAAAACTAAAATTTTACTCTTATTTTATGTTGATGGATTCTATATTCGTTACTTAGATAGAAATAAAATTTTGTAAAATGTTATCCTAACTTGAAATGCCTCGACTGTACGATCTATAAATTTCCTAATTTCACGAAGTGCAAACTTTGTTTTTCAGCTCGTCGTCGGAGAGGCGCGTGGTGGAAAATTAACTGTTCATCTTCTTGATGATTTTCCAGGTATACGTAATCACGTCATTATCATTTTGTCGAGATGTTTAAAGAAATTATATTTAAATGTGAATGATACGAAGCGAGCAGTAAACTCTTCTTGTGGTGGCTCTTGAAAGCTACCTGAGCATATCAAAGCTGTTAAGTTTAATAAAATTCAATGGGTTTCCGTACTAATGTAATCATTTTCTTTGCGTGTTACTCATCGCTCACGCGTAGGAAAAATTATATTTACAGTAGGTGAAAGTTGGATCAGTCCACAGTCCACTGTTCATAGACAGGTTTCCCTCAATTCAAAGGTCGAATCAAAAAGCTCGCAGCTATCGAAAAGGCAGTCTTTGCTAGCACAAATTCTACGTGTACATGAATTGTCACTTTATCCACAAGTAAGCAATAAATTATTTTATTGTAATTTTCATTAATTTAGAATAATTATTTCAAAATGGATACCCAGGAACCTCGACCAGTTGCTAAAACGTTGGCTGGTTAACTTCCACTGCGCTGCAACGTTGGCTGGTTAACTTCCACTGCGCTGTACAACTCTTTAAACATGAAATTGCATAATCTTATGATCACATTCTTCGGTTTTTGACATTCAAGTTTATTTAATAAGGAATCTTTTATTCCAGTGACCTTTGTAAAAACAATTTCATGAATACATGGCGACGGTTATCACCAATTAAGAACACAATAATGAATGAATCATGTGTGTTTTACATGTCTTCGACTACACTTAAGTGATTTTATTTAAACTGTTATAAAAGTTACTTATGGTGAATACACAGCCAAAGGACAACCATTCATGTCAATTTAAAAAAAAGTTTATCTGTTTATTGTATTGGATTTTGGAAGACTACTTGTATGAACTTTGATAAGTTCCATTCGTTGTTTTCACTTCATGTTGAATGAGAGCTGTCTGGAAACTATCTGAAAATAACATCGATGTGTTTTAGAATATAGTGAAAACGTTCCCTTAGATCCATAAAAATAGTAATAAACATTTAATCAACTTGATTAAATGTATAATTAATAACATTAAATCGAGCCAAGGCAGAAGTTATATTCAAAATTCCTGTGACATTTATAAAAATAACCTACAATCTCGCTTCATTAAAAAAAATCATTAAAATGCCATAATATTACGATAAGTGTAAGTCCATTATCTCAGTCAATAATCGCAAGCGATCTGTAAACGCGAGGAATTTTGTTCAAAATTACCTTTTTGACGCCGAGTTATTGAAGCAACTTTCGAAAACGAACCGCCTCGACGACTCGACGCGAGTACAGTCAGGGCGAGCAGTTGTTTCAAATATAAATATAATATTAAATTAGTTCATGGTTTACTTTTCTAATGCATTGATACATTTTAATAATGATTTTGTGAATTTACATATCTACAACAAAGAATACAAACGCAATTTTGTAAATTACTAATTCTCGTACGATTGTGTTGTGACCGAAAATTAGTGATATTTAATACTTAAATTTAATTGCTAACCAATTCTTTTATTGGAGACCCGATGTGCTTAATTGAGGTTTTAAAAATAGAAACAGCTGCAACACGCAAAAACGTTTGATGCTGACTGTACAAATCAAGACATTGACATCGATAAACTATCCAAATAATCAGAAAAACATTGATTTACGAACTTTCTGACAAAGTTAATAACTAGAGCAGTGAGCTGGAGGAAAACATGCAGTTTGCGCAACGTGACCATAAGGTCGTGATTGCAGATCAGCTGGTAGTGTCGACTGGTATAAGCGTTTGTTTGAGGATATTCGAATTGAGGAAAATACCTTAAAGTGCAGTTGACAGCTGTCAAAATGCTCGGACTGCGAAACTGTATCTACGGGCAACACACGAATATATTCGTCATTGTACAAATTGTGAATAATTCTAAAGTCTAATTTGTGGCTACGAATTTATAACAAACAAGCTTCAAATAGTAGTGTATATTGTGTCTAGGTATTTCATCATTCCTTATTTTTACGAGTAAAAAGAAAACACGTTTGTAAGTACATCCTGACATCATTAGCAAAGTATCAGTTACGCCAGTAGACACTAACCCCACCACAATGCGTAGATAGAAAAATGTTGTACAATAAATTGTAACTTAGTACATTTTATTTTAGTTGATACAGGTCTAGAAATAGGATTTCATTGAGATATATTGAAACGGATTTTCGTTTGGCTTCTGTCCGGCTAAACCTAGCTCAGTAACGACGCCTGCTGCTTGTCGCTGTCCGTGAGCTGATCACAGGCACACGTAACGTACTCGTCCGCCGTGCTATCTACATGCGACTGGCGTACCTTTGTGTAACAATATTCGACACCATCCCATTCACAGATGATTCTACGATGAAAAAGCATTATAATAAAGACACGTTCAAAGAGATCAAACTATGACATCAACTAATATCATTTTTAATTGCTTAAGAAAAATATAGAGGTTATTAATTTGCATAACATTTTTTACTTTATTAACATAATTGGAGACTTTAAATATTGTATGTGGTATTTATACAATATTTCTAATGTTTTTAAGCCCTTTACTTCTCTTCAATGTTACAATCTTCGCAAGTAACGGTCAGGGACGATGTGTGTTTTTATGGAAGCGATTGTACATTGTTTCCATTGAGGGCAAAAAGTAACCGTTTGAATTCACTGACTTATAATGAATTTAACTAATCTGATTTTAAGAAAGCAACTTCTTGGTGGATGAGGATTAGAGGCTGTTGAAGTCCACGCCTACGCATTAACTCCAATTTTCAATACCTTCTTCTAATAAAGGGAATGCTCAATATCAGCTGACATCATCACCTTTGAAGATTAGTGAGAAAAAAAGTAAGTTTGGTATAAAGTATTGAAGTTCTAGAAGACTTATGCAACGGTGCACGTTATGGCTGCGAGCACCCACAGTACCCACTACTAAATAAACTTGGAGAAATTTGGAGTTGACCAGATTTTTATTAGCAGCGCACAGAAGTACCCAGTACTGCACTGCAGGCACGTCGATTGTGTTCGTTTGTATTTCAATTATATTACTAAGAGATTGTTTTCATTTTAACTTTTGGGTACTAACAAAAACTGTTGTTGTGGAAATTAATGAGTCAGCTGAATACACAGCCAACTTAGACATGGCGAAGGGTTATAGACGGCCGCGTGACGTCTTAGCAGATCCCGACGACGATATTACAACAAGCAACGCCGGTGTTCCAGTTAGAAATAGGGCAACACGGCATTCGAATCGCCTAACCCACCGGTAGGCCAGGCTAACGCGGCGTACGCATTGCTACAGGGTTTCTTGCTGGTTTTTTGGCAGTAGGTGGCCCTTCCGAACCAGTGGTAGTTTCAATGTACGACGTCCAAAGCCGAGGTCCGCGCACTCTCGGGTGCCCTTAGGCGTATCGTATGTAGGAGTAGTTTAAGTTCCGGCTAAGCGCCGTCAGCGCTAGGCTACAAAGTCCGGTGAAATTGAAAAGGCCCATAGAGCCACAAATAAACTGTCCATTTCGAAAAAAAATATATTTTTAATTTTTTTTCACATTTTTAAGTTTTGATATTTTTATATCAAGAAAATGCTGTATATAGACTATAAACCACTGTTTGGGGATTTATTTATTTAACTCGAAGTTACGCGTGGTTTCAGCTGCGGCCATCTTGAACCCGTGGGATCGTTGCGACAACATTACCCAATATTACTTCTGAATCGTGAATCTTAAACAAATAAATAAACAATCGTTTCTTTTTCTTTTTATGATACAAGAACTGGTTCTTTTCTTTAAGTTCGCGGCTTTGAACTGCAATATCCAAATATTAACTTCCAATAAATTGATTAACGAACTGTATGATGCAGACATTACAAAAACAAGCTAAATTCACTCGTCTTGCTTAAACAATAAGATTCATCTTTTAATTTTATTAATCATTAAGTGATTTTTCATACTCGCGGTAGGTCGATAGGGTATTTAAAGCAGTAAAATTCATGAGGTCACATCTCGGCTTAATCCGCAGCAATTCATGGATGCGTTTCGTAAAGCGTGAATAAATTATCAATTGGGCTCTCGCGCCGCGAACAAAGATATATAGGATCGTTTATCTCAATGAATTACTCTCGAGTATTACGCATGTGAATAAATCGCTGCGTTTTGGATGTCACTTTTATGTGTTGAAGCGAATAAAAATCACTGTACTTATTTATGGTTTTTGTGTTGCTTTCAATTTTAGTCCTTAAAAGACTTTGATATGGTTCTTGGGGTTTATTGGGATGCTCATTCAATTAGTTTATTTCGCTCTTTCTTATATAACTATATTATTTCGTTTTGTTATAGTTACTTATAGCTTTTATAATTTATCTTATTGCTTATGGATTGCAGCTTGAATATATTTTATCAAAATGTCCGTGGATTGCGGACAAAAACGACAACTTTTTTGAAAAACTTACTTTTAGCGCATCATGATATTATTTGTTTAAGTGAAACCTGGTTATTACCAGGTATTTTCGATTCGGAACTGTTTGATGATCGTTTCGTTGTGTATCGTTGTGACAGAGATTATGAGTCTAGAAAAGATCAAAAAGGTGGTGGAGTTTTAATTGCTATTCGTAAGGGTATAATTGTTTCCGATGTTTCTCTTTCGCAGTCTAATTGTAAGTCTTCTGCCGATATTGTATCTTTAAGTTTTGTGTCTCGTAACGGTTATAAACAAAGGCGTATTTTTCACATTTATTGCTGCTACTTTCCTCACTGTTCTACGCATTATGATGCGCAAGCAGAATTTTATGAGGGTGTATCTGAGACTGTTTTGAGAAATCCTGATGATGATTACTTTATTGTTGGTGATTTTAATATTAGTTCTGCCTCCTGGACAGCAGCTACCAATGGAAATTTTGCAATATTAAGTATGGAAAATAATTATAATATATCAATTGCAGCATTAGCTAATTTCTTGTCCTTTAATAATTTTATACAATATAATTTAGTTCCTAACGTTAATGGCAGGCAGTTGGATTTAGTTATGGGAAATTGCTCATGTTTTGTCAGTCGGTCCTCGTATCCCTTGGTTGATGAGGACGGACATCACCCTGCTTTGAATATATTGGTAACGGATTCAACATTCATCCACCTAAGAGCACAACCACGTCTATTACGACTTTTCAAAACTGCTGACTATCCTGCAATAAATAAGCTACTATCTGACATAGATTGGAACTCATGTTTATCTAATACTAGTGTTGACTTAGCTGTTGAAACTTTTTATAACATCTTGAACAAAATCATAGAAGAAAACATCCCAACAAAGTTAGTTCACAGCTCTCCTAGGTATCCACATTGGTATTCTCCTGCATTAGTCAAAGTAATAAAAGAAAAATTGAAATATCATAAAAAATGGAAACGTTTCCATATATATGACGACTATCTTTGCTTCAGTTTGTTGCGTAAGAGACAGAAATATCTTGAATCTCACTGTTACGATGCGTTTATTGAGAGATCTGAATCTAATATACTTAAATGTAGCAAACAGTTTTGGACATTCATTAAATCCAGAAAATCCGCTCCCGACTTACCCGAAAATTTATATTATAACGGACTATCATCTTCAGATGGCAGGGAAATTTGTAATATGTTCAGTGCATATTTTGATTCGGCTTTCGTTAACAACAATAATACGGTGTCTTATCAACAAATAGATTCCCAGTGCTCTATTGATTTATCGTCCTTCATTATTACTCCATTGACTGTTAAGAAATACTTGAAAAATCTTAATGTTTCTAAAGGCGCAGGTCCCGACTGCATACCTCCACTATTTCTTCGTAATTGTTATGAACAGCTATGTATCCCGTTGCATAAAATTTTTAATTTGTCACTTCAAAGCGGTATCATGCCTGAACTTTGGAAACGCTCTTATATAGTGCCAGTGTACAAGAATGGGGACAGACATGATGTTGTCAACTATCGCCCCATTTCAAAGTTAAGCGCCGTTGCGAAGATGTTTGAACGTATTGTTTATGATGTCATCTATCCATCTATTAAACCATTAATTATTGAACAGCAGCATGGTTTCACAGGTCAGAAGTCAACTGAAACCAATCTCTGCGTGTTTCTTGATTTTATTTCCAAAGCAATGGATGGAGGATATCAAGTAGACGTTGTGTATACAGATTATTCTAAGGCCTTTGACAAAGTTTGTCACAATATACTATTACAAAAAATGTATAACATTGGTATACACGGCGATCTTCTCCGTTGGTTGGAATCATACCTCAGAGATCGCAGTCAAGCTGTAACGGTGAAAGGGTTTTGTTCGTCATTCACTCCAGTTACATCAGGTGTTCCACAGGGGTCACATTTAGGCCCCCTTCTTTTTAACATTTACGTTAATGATGTTGTCAAAATTTTTGAACATGCACAATTCTTACTCTATGCTGATGATAAGAAGATTTTCAAGCTCATAAAAGATTATAATGATTGTACTTCACTTCAGGACGACTTAAATTCACTAAGCCTCTATTGTTGTAATAACATGCTACTTTTAAATGTTTCTAAATGTAGTGTAATTTCATTTTCCCGAAAAAAACAACCGATTATGTATCCATATAGATTACAGAATCAAACACTTCAAAGAGTTTCTTTGGTGAAAGACCTTGGTGTTTATCTGGATTGTAAGCTTGTTTTAGATTATCATATAAATTCAATCGTTAGAAAGGCTTTTCGCATGCTGGGCTTCGTACTGAGAGTTAGCATAGACTTTAAAAATGTTTCTACCTTAGTGATGCTTTATTACTGCTTTGTTCGGTCTATTCTAGAGTATGCCTCCGTCGCTTGGAATCCGCAGTATAAAGTTTATATAAATGAAATAGAAAAAATTCAAAACAAATTTATTAAATATTTAAATTATAGAACTTTACTTTTAGGGCAACCATCAACAATAGTATTAACTTCCCTGGAGGACAGACGGACAGCTCGCGACCAAATATTTCTTTTCAAAATTATTAACAACCTTATCGATTCACCATATCTTTTAGAGCAGATTAATTTTCGTTGTAGCCGCACCAATTCAAGAAGAATTCATGCTTTTCAGCCACCCACAATGCGTACGAATTATGCAACAAATTCATTTATTTACAGATCTTGTAATTCAAACAATAAACTGTTCAGTGACTTAGATGTGTTCAATCTCTCTCTAAATCAATTTAAGCGTAGCATTAGAGAAACGTTACAAGTCCTCAAGAAGTAATTTAATAGCATTTTTACACTACCTATCCGTATTTATTTATTTTGTAAATGTAAAGAAATAATTTAATTTGCTTTAATAATCCTCGTTTAATTGTGTTAATTTAAATTCAGTACATTATAAAATCCAAATTATCTTACTGTGTAATTTGTTGGTATTCTATATTCTAAATTAACTAAAAATTGTAAATTCTATTAGAGGAAACTTTACTGGATTGTGAATTATTTAGAGAATATTGTTGTATTTAAAGTGTATTGTTCTGTTTGTTTCCCAAATAAACTAAAATAAAAATAAAAAAAAAAAACATGAAAGTAAAATAAAGATTGAAATATCGACCGCCGTAATAATCACATTTATGTGATTGTGTTCCGGTCCAAGGAAAGGATCAGCCCGCGTCATTACTGGAACAAAGGCAACGCATCAGTAGTCGATATAATCTTAGATTTAATTTTATGTTAAGATCAATTTTTTCTTTTTTTTAGTGTGCAATTTGCAATTCAATATGTAGGATTCATAAAAATGTAAACTTGTAGGTTGAAATATAAAATATATAGTTAGCTTAACGTTTATTAATTACATGGACATATTAATTGTTTTTTTTTATTTTAAATTTTATTTTTTAATTTTAACATTTTCTGTTTTATGAAACGTTTTTGTTTTATGTAAACGTGTCAACAACCTTGTACCTTTTGTTTACTAAGGGAAACCTGTCATCAGCCATGCTCTAAGTAAATAACTCATGTATTGTTATTGTTACGTTTATCGCTGTTGGTTTTCTAATAAATAAATAAATAATAATCACATTTAATGTAGATAAAAGGCGCGGATGCCGTTCACCACCAGGGGGCGCGAGCTGGTACCGGCTGTGACAATAGTGAAAAAAACAGATGTAGCCAGCTTTGATCATTAGCGGCGTTCTTTGTCAACGCCCAGTCATGTTTAATACTTAGCTGGAACATTACTTACTCTTTACGTACGCAATCTTATTTAACCAATTTACAATCTATTCTTCTGTAAAATGTATTCTCCGTTATAAGGAGATTACTTCTAAGACTCTTAATGTGTTAATTAAATTTCAATTATTTCAGTAGAATTTCTTGAAAGCTCCCAGCCAATTCTATTATAGGAACCTCTTTCATATTTTTAAGCATTATAATTAGATTATGAAATTAATTTCTTTGCTTTGAATTAGATTGTGTTTCATTATAACTTGTGAGTGAAGCTACATATCATAAAATACAATACTGAAATCAAATCTGCCCAAATAAAAAATATGCCCTTAGAGAGCAAAGCTTTAAGTATTGATAAACAATAACTGTTTTAAGCTATCGCGGTTATTTTCACTATAATTTAATGAATTTACGGGATTCTTACCGCGATTTTCGATTTTTATTTCGTGCCTCCGATATTTCGATGCTGTAAATAAAAAAAAATGTCGGACGCGCGAAATAAATATCGAAAATCGTGGTCAGAATCCCGTAAATTCATTAAATTATATTGTTCAACATCTAAGACTCGTAAAAAATATCAGAAAACCGTCAATTCCATTACCTGGTTAGATCGGTGGAGGTAATCACATGAGACACTCTGTAAAACTACTAATTAATTTAATGTTAACTCTTCAAAAGTTAATAACATGAGACAGTTCAATCACCTGTTTATTTAGCAACCCTTATCATCAATTTAAAAAACTATTTAAGATTCACATTACACTTCCCCTCAATCTTGGATTGCTAAAGATTTTCTTTCTTAAAATTTGAAAATAAAATATAATAGTTCTATTCCGAAACTAAAATACAAAACCACTTTCCTTCAAACTATTCTCGTTTTCCCTGAAATCAATGATAATCTTTTATTTCCGAAAATGTTTTCTGCTGCAATAACATACCGAAATAAGGCAATTTCCATGACAGTTGGCGTCGCTGCTGGACTCTTTGACCCTTACAATGAATATAAATACTTTGTTTTGTGAAAACTTCGTCAGCTAATAACTGTGTTGCCAGATCTAACTGAACCATTCTATTTTATACTTTTATATTTAGTAGGTATTAAGGTATCGCCGAATTCATTAAATGAGTTATGGTTGTTAGTTCAAAGGTTTAAATGATATTGAAATTAAATTAATAAAGAAATGTATTTCTTGTTGTTACGTTCTATCAACAAACGGAAGTAAACGGAAGGACTAATGGGAATAAACATGTCTCTCAAGAGACCTAGCCTACCTAAAAAATTGTATATCGAAAGGTGGATGGCAATAGACTACACTAATGGAGAGGAAGAAGTCGAGTGCGATTATATGCTTAACGATTGGCTGAAGCTGTTTACAATTGCTAGATGGGCGCTTATAAAACGTTCTGCGATAAAATGTTACTTGAAGCAAAAACGCCTAATTGCATTTGTTATTTTTTATTAAATGAGTTGTTAATCGTGCTAAACACTTGTACTTACAAACTTATGAATCAGAAGTGACACGGATCAAGGTTTGACAGGTAACGATAGCAAATTAAGCAAAAGTTTGTATGAGTTCCCCAAAAAAGACTTTAATAAATGCCTACAGATTATTAAGCCCAACGTAAAGTGCAAGAGTATCTAATATTTATAAAATTTTTAGACGTTATTATTGTACTTTTATTGTATTTCTACTTGTATACATTATTGACTACTTATGAAATATGAAGTGAGAAGATACTACTTAACACAGTCAGATATTTTTTGCTTTATTTCATAAATGTTGTTTAGCCAGACAAAAGTATTTACTCTAAGTTGGCAATTCATTATAAAAGATGTTTCAGATTGAATGTGTTCTAGCCATTTTAGATAACGCTTTCAGAGCACACTCAGTGCCGTTAGATGGCGACACGGAATTAAATTCCTAGCGTGAAGTATGTGAACTTCCCTAAATGTAACATTTTAAAACCACGTTTTAATTGTAGTATTGATGTCAGCTTTGGTTGCATGATAGTGTTGTAGCAATTTTTAACCAACAAATCCTATTGGTCGGTATACTAAGATTTTCGCAAAGCTTAGTTTACGGTTTTTGCGGACAGTACATTGGTACGCTTTTCTTGCGTAAGATGAACAGATAACGTATGTGATTTAAATTCGCGAAACCTCAAGTACACGGCCGTAATGAGCAATATGGGGCAACACATAATTCTGTAAATATATAAACGAACAGTGGGTCCTGTAGTTTATCAGTCGAGTGCGACACCGCAGGGATACTACAATGAAGTATTTTGTAAGTGCGATCAATACATTAAAAGTTTCAGACATACATTTGGGTCTCAGTTAAATATAAATTATTTATGGAGCAAACATTTAACATTACTTTAATACAACAAAAATGATACGACATTCTCATGCTCCTCCTCGCGTCGTGTATCCTCATTGTCATCCATCGTGACCTCGCCACGTGATTATAGATATTCTAAGTGAAGTCTTTGCATTTGAAAAATTACAATTGTGTATTAGCTTAAGCTCCATGCTTTCTTTTTGGCAACACAGGAAGCCAAATATTTGAAATCGTTTCTTGTAGCAATACGAGACACTACTTTAATAACTTTTGAACACAGCAACCCATGCACGAAATGAACATTCCTAAGTTTTGACAGAAATTTCTTATTGATGTCAAATTTACGTAATTGAAGGCGCATCACCTTCGTGACGAAGAACTGGAAATAAACTTTACGGAGTAATTTTGTCAAAATCATTTTTAAATGTCTTCCATGTGTCTGTAAGTCCGCTAGACTACACCCCATAAATATCTCGAACGACGGGTGTCCACGAATGGCACTCTATAGTGATTAAAATGCTGGAGCATTTTTGAGGGAAATGAATGCCTCGTCACCCGACGCTAACGTACGAATAGCTCTCGCATTGTAGATGGTACTATTTCAAACACACTACTTGACATCAAGTATCACAGAAAATTCATCTTTCGTTCTTGTGAAACCGTTATTCAAAACTAATTATCGTTTATCAATCGAATTTAGTGGATTCACAAAGTTTGTCATGGTTTCTGGGAAAACCTCCTTTTGACGGTTTAATCAATAATTAATTAGTTTTTGAATCCTATTATTGTATTATAATATTAACTTAGTCTTAAAGCTATTTAATTTCAACCTAAACATTTTTAATCATTGTGAAAGACATTTTATAACCTCTTTTTAAATTTTTTTTTAAGATCTCGTTTGATAGTAATGAGGGTTTTTTATTTTACGATTAAAAATAAAAAAATAGTTCTTTTTTCAACATCAAATGGCGCTGATCAAAACTCAAGAGTCAATAAAAGTATGATATGACAGCAATGACTGAGTGCGCGATAGACAAAAGAAAATATGCGCCCGAAAGGGCTTCTTTTGAATATGAACCATTCGTCACTGGTTCTTGCTGTGTGTACGGCTGCAAGGTGAAGGAGCCATAGGCATCAATTTCAGTAAAGAAAAAAACCAATAAAATTAAATAACATTATCTACCTTAAGGAACACTATATTATTAATCGTTATAAGATGTGTGTGTGCCTGAAAATAAATATATGATGAATATGTAATTGACACAAATATATATATCATATTATAAACATACGATCAGTCAACAAACAAAGAGATTGACATTGACTCTTGGGTTTTGTTCAACGCCATCTAGTTTCGAATGAAATATCTTATTTAAAAAAAGAAATGAAAAGCCCTCATTATGCTGTGTATGCATGACAAACTAGAGGACTTCAAAAAAGACTTGAATTATTTATTTTAATATTTTTTTATTTAACAAATCGCTTTCATCATCATACTAATTAGAACCTCTTTTTTTCCCAGATCACAATCAATGCCATCTTGGCCTGCGCCTACGCCGCTCCAGGTCTGTACTACGCAGACCATGTCATCACTCCTGGAAAGTCCACCCTCACCAGCAGCAGTCAGGTCGTGGACCACGGCAGCACCTACCATCTCTCCGTGCCGGTCGTCCAGCCACTCCACACCGTGATCTCTCCAAGATCCACATTGACATCGAGCTCTCAAGTCGTTAACCATGGAAGCGTTCTCCACGCTCCAGTGTACGCGAACTTGCACGTCCCGCTGTCAAAAATGACATTGACACATAGCAGTCAAGTTGTCAATCATGGCGGGGAGACCCTCGTGCATGCCCCTGTGGTGTCACACGTGCCTGTACAATCGGTTCTAGTGCACTCTTCCCCGCTTGTCACATACAAGACTGGTGATGCAGCCATCTCGCATCAGAGCTCGACTGTTCATGAAACCGTGCTGCACCATTAATGGATTTTTTATAATGATTGATCGGATTTTCTTGTTAAAAAGTGATTGTTTTGATGTTTCAATATATCCTATTATTATTATCATGTCTGTTATTTTATTACTTATATTCTACTGCGAATATTGTTGATAATTCGTTGCAGTCTTTAGTCTTCGTACGCGACTTTAAAAGGACACAAGAAGTAAAAAATTTCTATACATCGGAATTCCGCAGTATACAGTGATCGGTAAATAGATTGCAATATTTACATAATCGGATAAATATTTCATCTTAAACTTCTGGACAAATGAACTATACATTATTAGTACATAATAATGATACTTTGCGTCACCTACCTCAACTGCCTGTAACACATTCTCCTTTCTACTTAGAAAACTTAACTGAAGAAGATGTAAAGAAGTCGTTAATCTCAATTTCCTCCGCGGCAATCGGTAATGACAACGTATGTTCCAGAATGATCACATCGATTCTTCCCACGGTCCTACCCGTCTTAACTCATATTTTTAATTGTTCCTTATTAAGTGCTTCCTTCCCATCAGCTTGGAAATTTGCACATATTATCCCTATCCCCAAAATCTCTAACCCTTCTTTATTTTCTGACTTTCGCCCTATATCCATACTTCCATTCCTTGCTAAAGTCCTAGAACACATAGTACACAAACAGTTAACAGCGTTCTTATGCTTTAATGATGTTCTAAGTCAATATCAGTCTGGGTTTCGCCCTGGACACAGTACCGTATCAGCTTTGCTCAATGTTACAGACGATATTCGCTGGGCCATGGAGAATGGGAAGCTTACTGTGCTGATCCTGCTTGACTTCAGCAATGCGTTTAACTCTGTGGATTTCGACGTACTACTCGGAGTTCTGAAGTCAATTAACGTGTCTCCTTCTGCACTAGGCTGGTTTGACTCTTACCTCCGTGGCCGCTCGCAGCGAATTCGTGTCGATCAGACTTATTCGGAATGGTGTAAGCTAACTGCAGGTGTTCCTCAAGGTGGGGTATTGTCACCTTTGCTATTTTCGATTTTTATAAACTCTATAACAAAAGTAACTTCGTCTAATTATCACTTATACGCAGATGATCTGCAAATATACCAACATTTTTCAGTTCAAGATGCTAATTCTGCTGTAATTTCTATTAATGAAGATCTCTCACGTATCAGTGACTGGGCCAAATCTTTCGGTCTGCTTATCAATCCCAATAAATCACAGGCTATGATAATTGGTAGTCGCCGTATTCGAAGTTGCCTTGATTTCTCGACATTGCCGTTAGTTTGCCTTAATGGAATACCAGTTGATTGGTCCGGTAAAGCAAAGAATTTGGGAGTGATCATTGATTGTAACCTAAACTGGAATGACTATGTCAATGAAATTAGCCGCAAAGTAAATTTCACATTTCACTCCATTAAAACTCTTAAAAATTTTTTGCCATTACCTACAAAAATATCTCTCGTTCAAACATTAATTCAACCTATAATTGATTATGCTGATTCCTGCTGTTTGGATGCCACCGAGGAGCTTTTGAACAAACTTGAGCGCCTACAAAACTTATCCATTCGCTTTATTTTCGGACTGAGAAAGTATGATCATGTTTCCCACTTCCGCAAGAAACTTATGTGGCTGCCCATACGTTTCCGTAGGAATACTCGTATCTTGTATCTTTTGTTTAATGTGCTTAGCAACCCTCTCTCTCCACCATATTTACGTAACCGTTTTACCTACACCCACACAGGTGATGAGATCTGCAGACCACTTAAAAGAAACTTACTAGTGACTCCTCGCCACAAAACTGACTTCTTTTCTTTTTCGTTCACCGTCCATGCGGCCAGGCTGTGGAACAAGCTGCCTCACCAGATACGCGACGTTAAAACGCTGTCTATTTTTAAGAGAAGAGTAAAAGAGCACTATTTATCACTTTGCTAAAGCGTTCATCGTTGTAATCTATGTATGTAATACTATACGTATGTATTGTTTTATGTATATGTATGTATATATGTATTTTTATATAAGTAATTATGTATAAATTGTACTTATGTAATGTTTTGTATTTATAATACATAATGGCACGCTTATTTGCTTTATACGAAACTCTCCAGTCACAGGTCTGCTGGAAGAAATTTCCTAGGAAATAAGCAGTACCTTTGTACATATAATTCTACTTTTTTTCTTCTTTCTTTTATTGTTACTTATATGTGTGCATAAATTGTTAAATAAATAAATAAAATAAATTATTCAGAATTATTTAAATCCAATATAGTGCCACATGAAAATCATTTTAATTCAGTTTACAACATAACAGTTCTTAGCTTTTCTTTAAAGATTTTACTAAGAAAGGCGTCTGAATGGCTGGAAAATATTTTTTCGTCTTAATATTGTGACATAATAAAGTTAATTCAATTTTGTGAGCAAACTGAGAGAGCTTGTGCTAATGCGAGCCAGTTCGGCGACCCACCAAGTATTAACTTACTATAGTCGACCAAGGTTAAGGTGAAGCTATTTAAAATAAGCAGATACAACTGACATGTTACTGCCTTGTTCTTTATGGATATTACTACATTGAACACATATACTCGAATGTAGTTCGGAAAGATTTCCGATATCTTGTTTTTTAAGTGGATTAAAGTGAAAAAAGGACCTTATCGTTAATAAGGTCGTTTTATTTTATTGTTCAATGACACGGTTTAATATGTTTTACTCCTTGAAACCGTCTTTATCAAACCAACAAGTTATTTTGTGCATCACTTAACATACAATTTAATTATTGAGTTTGAAAATATATTAACGAAGAACATAACAGGTATCTCAAACGCGTCTGCATTTTATCCAGTAAATCCTTACTAATTTTATAATAAAAAGCGAAATGGTTTGTTAAGTTCTCACGCGTGAACTATGCAATCCAATCCTCATCGAAGTTGTTTCCAAGGAATGCACTTCTTGTTACTTTATTCTTGTCTTTAAATTTGTATTTTAAGAATATATAAAGCTAATTTTAAATTTAGGTACCGATCGCTGGACTTAATAAATTCGGCTGCATACATTCATTTTTATTAGATCTACACTAAACATTGTGCCATAGAAATCTTCATTACACAGGATTTTTCTTGCCGGCATCAAAATTTACTTTGCAAAGTTAACAATTGAGTGACATTAAATCAACTCTGAGCGCACCAACGACGAAGGAACTGTTACGGCGCGGGTCGGAGAAGTGTTTTTAAAAAAAAAATATTTTAATGACACTAGAATAAAGTTTATTTATAAGAATAAAAAGATATTGAAAATTCACAAAGAAATAGAAATTGAAATTGACTTTAGATATCAACCCGTGTAGTTACTTCGAGATATGAACCGAGACTGAAAAATATATTAATTAAATCTAAAACGACAAAACTGAAATATGATCATTTTGTTTACTGTAAGAGATGCATCGTGGGAATGCAACTCAGCAGTTTAATATACATTATCATAGTGTGAGCATATGTAACACCCCCCACCTTAAGACTGAACATCACCCTTAAACCGTGATGTGAAGTTAGAACAAGGGTTGTTATCTATAACAAAAATATGACATTATAATTTTAAACCAGTTCAGATACACAATATTTTAAAATTCTAAAGACTAAATTTAAACAATATAGAAGTACACATTACGAAAAAGTGATAAAAGAATTGAATTAAACACGAGTACAATTTAATTGTTATAAACTTAAGTTTCCTGAAATTTACTAAATCTTCATAGAGAAATAATGTGCTTATTATAATAAACTAAAATAGGACTATATGATAAACTAAATTTACAATTCTAAGTTTAACGACATAGCATAGTGTTATATAAAATATCGGGTAGCTTGAGAAACCACATAAAATATTTAGAAAACAAAAACATGTTTGTTACTTATTTAAGATTTTAAAACAAACTCAACGACTTAGTAAAGTGAAGATAAAGACATTTTAAAAGTAACATATAATAAGAGTAAGTACAACATTGTAAACATCAAGTAGTAGTGTATTAACATTCACTACTATAGAAAGTTACGAAACACTTAAACATAGGATTCATAAAGACATAGGCTAGGAAATATAGTAGCTAACTAAGTATACTTAATTATTTATCAAAGTAATTACTAATAAGTATAATACCTAATTATAAACATACAATATTAATTATAAGATTAAGTTATAATATTACGTTTCGACATTACAGGCAAAGATCTAATGGAAAGTTCATCATCCTTTGAATTAATGATTTCTTGTAAACTATGCATTTTATTTGTAACTTTCTTATCTTTTGAATTATGACATTGGTTGTAAATTTGTATACAATATGAGTTAGGATTCTTTTTACAAAAATATCTTCGACTTTTAAACAAAATGTATAATAAGAAAAGAATACTTAAAACATAGGAAATCGACAAATAGTGTGTAGAGTATTTTTGAAAGTGTGAAGGACTTTCAACATTGTTTAATTCATTTTCAAGCTGTGACAAATGGACACTAGCGTGAAGCAAAGAGTCTAAATTATTTAGAGCAGATAATTTTACGAAAGGTAATTTAGATAAGGTTTTATTAATTTTTGACTTTTCACAACAATCGTCAAGAACAATATTAAAATTAGAAATTTTATTCGTAGTGATATTAAGACTTATGCTATCTTTAGGAATCAGTTGTAAAGTTTTATAAAAAGCTTTGCAAGACTTATGCAGGTGTAATATTCCTGTACCAAAAAGAATTTCATCATAAGGTTTGACATCATTTTCACATGTTATATGACATTTGCCAGGGTTTGATTGGACAAAAATCCATCTACCGTTACTAATTTTATGGAATACATCGATAGAGCCATACAACAATTTTATTTCACATAGACTTGGCAATTTATTTATAACTTCAGTAAGTAAAATAGTTTCACACACTGGGTTTGTTACTGTAGAAAGAACATTGTCTAGTTCACACAGATAACACTTGTTACTTATCACTTTACACTTGTCAACACTTTCTAACAACGAGTAAAACATTCTATCATCCGTTAATGCTACATAAGGTTTATTCGGAGACACAAGTGCATACGTATCGGGTTTCAATATGTCGTATGGTACTGGGAATGGTATAACGTGATAAAGATTATAAACTTGAGGAATAACAAGAGGTATTTGAATTATAAGTATTACTTTATTGTCATGGAAGTAGCAATGTAATTTCGAAACATCGATAAGCTCGTGTATACTTTGTAAAGATAAAGAAGTAGGTAATTCATAGTGTTGGGGTAAATAATTCATGTGTTTATCCAATTCGTTATATAGCTGATGCGGACTTAGTACAGTTGGATGCAAAATGTTCATTTTACTAAATAAAATAATATTATTTACGTCATCGATATCGAAAGAGAGTGTTATAATAATACTTTCTAAAGAGTTCATCAAAGAATTGAGTTTAATTTGAATTTGAAGTTTATCATTAGAATTACTAAGATTTTCGAAGGCTTTTTGTATAATATCTAGATTTTCTATTAACTTATTTTGATTTTCACTAACTCTAGACATAGTGTCATTGAATTTGGACAAAGTGGACTTTATGATATGAATATTGTCCTTCATGAGATAAATTAAGCGTTTTTCGTCTGACTGTACTTGGTTGATTGCATCTGAGTATTTTATTGCGTCATCATTGTCTAGAGTTCCAAAGAAAGTTTTTAGAATTGAGCCACCAGCGTCGAACCAACCACGCTTAACACGACTAGGTTTTTCTGACTGTATAAGATACGAAATGGATGAAAACTTCTTGATATTATTATTATGTTGGCTTTGCAAAGAATGGTAAGAATTAAGGCAGTCAACTTGAACTCTAGAGGATTGAAAAGATTTACAGAGAGATAACAGTTTTTCTAAGAAATATCCTATATCGTTAATATGAGGTTGCACATGACTTACGTCTAAATAAGTTATAACATTCCAATGATTATTTGTAAATTTTATATCTAAAGTTTTATCAAAATATAAGCCTGGACTTCCGTGTATATTAGTCACGAACTGGCACTGATAACAAGGTATGGAAAACGTCAACAGTAAAATCACGATCATATTCTGCACTTTCTGTAAACTTGTAATTCCTGGTTGGCTCGCGACGACCAACGTTGCTGCTGTGCTGCCCACAGCACGGTGACGACGGATGCGGTGACGTAGGAGGAGTCGGCTTGACCCCACAGGAACGGCGGCAATGATAGAGACGAAGATCTGGGAGGAGCCAGTCAGACTCTACAGGATCGGCAACGACGAAGGAGACGGAGATTTGGGAGGAGTCTATCGGACTCCACAGGAACGGTGACGACGAGACGGGTTCTGGGTTTTCTTGAGAGTTTGTCGAGGTACAATTAATACCCCGGAGACTCGGTTGTAGATTTTTACACTTTGTTCTTAAATGTCACTTGCACTTCACCCGCGGTTCGCTTTAAAGAAATGTTACCAATTTCGCAACGAACAATGGTAACATCCCACTTCTGACACCACTGTTACGGCGCGGGTCGGAGAAGTGTTTTTAAAAAAAAAATATTTTAATGACACTAGAATAAAGTTTATTTATAAGAATAAAAAGATATTGAAAATTCACAAAGAAATAGAAATTGAAATTGACTTTAGATATCAACCCGTGTAGTTACTTCGAGATATGAACCGAGACTGAAAAATATATTAATTAAATCTAAAACGACAAAACTGAAATATGATCATTTTGTTTACTGTAAGAGATGCATCGTGGGAATGCAACTCAGCAGTTTAATATACATTATCATAGTGTGAGCATATGTAACAGAACCCTAAAAACCTCTCCTAGTGACCACCATAAGGACCACTTTAAAGCTTACACAACCAACCTCTAGGTCAAGTACGATGGCGGAGTGCAATACCAATAGTGGCAGATACCCACGTCCACACGATAGGGGCACCCGGCTCCGCGAGCCAGCTGCTAAAAAACTTTGCATACATTACACTACGTAACAAAGAGATGGATTTGCAAATGACATTGCGCAATTCATGGCATAGCTAAACCCTTGTAAAGCGTCATTATGTTAAAGATGTTTAAGTCGTTTATAGTACTTTAGTAATTGTTGCAGTAGGTACTTTATCACGCATAATTTTCTAGTTTTACAAGTCGTGGATAATCCCATGCAAATACATCAGTAGTACTAAAATCAAAGTCAGCAATGCGTGTCTTTGAAGCATAAAATAATCATACCTACTCCTATCGAACTACCTGACAATGTGGAACCCCGGACTTAGGAGCTTGCTGTTAAGCCACTCTAACCACATGGTTGTCCATGTTTCACAAAGAACCATCTAGAAACTTAAAGCACTTGTGTTATTCATTTAGATTTTAAATCGGTAAGTTTATAGATGTAGCAGGGCTCGCTCTACGTTACCACGTGATAATTATTCATGATACCAGGTACTTAGTTACCTTTAGTTTATTCAGTTTGAAAGTGATAATATTATAAGTCAAGAATATCTTCTCTGGAGGTCGACAAACAAATAACTAAGCACTCGGTACAAACAGTATTATGAATACATGAAACACTCTCATACCATGTTTCGTAACTGCAGCGAGCGCCGAGCGGCGAGCGGCGAGCGCCGAGCGCGAGATAGCATCTGAGTCCTAACAGTGACTTGTAGCCGTCACGATGGATACAGATAGCTTCTTAAAGACTCAGCTCGGTGAGGCAATGCCTTCATATCTATATGGGTTCGATCTCCTTGTGTTATTTATTTGAAGTGTATATTTAAAAATTCGTTAACTGTTCTATTTAGTACTTAGTTTTAATTTAAAATACATAAAATTTTCTTATAAAGAATAATTTTGGCTAAATACAATCATAGCTTGTTGTGAAATGGTTTCTTTATAACTAAGTAAATTTCACCAAACTGTTTTATCAGATATTTCATAAACAAAATATGGAAAATTAACTAAATAACGATGCATCGTTAGAATTCGCTCATTAAGATCAATAGACATAAATTCTTTTGTCAACAAATTAATCACAGAATAATCTATGAAAATTTACTCAACATGAAAATTTAATCAATAATTTGTAATGCAACAACAAAAAAGAACCTATTTCGAAAATCTACAATAAACACTGACAATCGACCCGAGACTTTACGAAACTCCCGCGCAACGCACGATCTGTCATCCATCACTTTTGACAGCTCCCGCGCTCAATTAATGGCGGACATTAAAATTATTGGGTTTATTAAAATCGAAGGCTGGTTTTATTGAGAGATATTTTAGTGAAGATTGAATGAATAGGTGAAATTTGAAAAAAAGAAACAATATTTGTTATAATTATAACAATTATTTGTTATAATGACATTCATTACAACATAACTAAATATTTAAATACAAGAAACTAAACCATTTCCAAAAAAAGCAAGACCTAGAAAGATCAGATATGGAAGATTAAGCTCCTGGTTCCTATACCATTTCAATTTCTTTATTTTCTCGATGACAGCTCCTGTGAAAACTTGTGCGAGTGTTTTTTTTTTACATTATGTATGCATTATTTTATATTAATATGACGTTTACACACGTACAAGGTTATACCAGAGTCGGAGAAACTGAAGAAATAGGGATGGAGCTATATCGATAAACGTAACACGATAACAGACCTGATATTTTTTTACAAAGAAACTAAACTACTGCCGCATACTTTTGTACAAATTTATTAACTAATATTATATTTCATCGCAAGATTTTACACGTATTAATTCTTGATTGATAATGCCAATTTCTTTAAAATTTTCGAAACTATTGTAAAATAAGTAGGTATAGGTAGGTACTCGACAATGAAATGAAATAATTATAACGACAGGTAATCTTTATTCATTTATTTTAATCAAAATCTGATGAATCGTCACTGTCACTTAATGAGCTCTCCCCAACATTTATTAAAAGTTATGCCACATGAATTTCACAATCCGACGCTATAATAACTTCCGCACATGCATTTTTTAATAAATCTAACATCTTGTTTGCCGTAAAAGGGGGATGGGTATTGTTTCGAGCGGCTTGTCCTTTGATTTGCGCCCATATTAGTTCTATAGCATTGCACTGGCAATGACACGGCGGAAGTCGAAGAACCACACTCCCCGCAGCTATTTCGTCGATAACATATCTTTTAGGGAGGCTTTTTTTCGATTTTAAAATATTCACTAATTGTACTTTTAATAAAGTATTATCCACATTTTCGCCATGACGTTGGAGCCAGTCAATTATCTCTTGTTTTTATTGGCCTGCGTCGGCATTTTATCAATTTGTCTGGAGTGATATGTAGCGTTGTCCATAATAATTATGGACGGTTCTTCCAGAGATTGCACCATTTCTTTAAACCATCCTTCATAAATCTCCACGTTAATTTCTTCGTGATAGTCCACTGTTTTCTTGGATTTAAAGGCCAGTAAAGCATCTGACACGAATCTTTTCGTAGACCCTGCATGGCATATGATAAGGCGTTCACCTTTTCCCATTGGCACTGAACTAGTGGAAGCGGCGGTGTCGTCAGTCCAGTTCTTAGATACTGTGTGGTTTGCATTTAACCAAGTCTCGTTAGTAAAAATAACATTTGATCAATCTGATATCTTTTTGGCTTCGCTCAAAAATTTGCAGCGAGCCTTAGCAACGTCATGACGCTCCATCAATAATTTACGTTTGTCCGATTTTTTATAAGAAAATCCTAAGCTTAATGACGATTTTTGGCCATGGAACAAACCACATCCACGTAAAGAAACAACAAGTTTTTTAAGTGTTGGAATTTCTTTACGCAAGTAATAGTCATATATATGACGGCGAACAGCATCAGCGTTGAAGTTGTCAACCGATGTCACACGACGTGGTTGGCGTTTTTTCTTCGGCGTACGAAGCTTATTTTCCTGCATGCCACTTATATATACCGTAAGCTTCGGTAGTACTTTTTGAAACAGTAGGTCCACTAACTCCTTATGCGGCCGCAACACGCTCTCGCACTTGCGACAGTGGTAATAGCGAGCCATCATTTTGATACACTGCTTCAAAGTAATTACGAACGAATTAGAGAACTGTGATCAATCACCAGTTCTCTCGCCTGCCTTTTCAGAACAGATCCTTTCGGCATTTTAATATCTAGGCAGCAATCAACACGGAGGAACACAAAATACACAACGTAACGTATGGATAATGTGAATAAACTCAGCGAACAGAAATGTAGTGACTAGCACGACCGTCTTGTTGCGAGTGACAGATTAAAACAAAAACAAAATGGCGCTGGACCATTGAGTGTTCCCACCTTGAAAAAATATATTTGAATGTTTTTGTTGTATTTGTCTTTGTTCATATATAATAAAATATGCGATCGATATCATTACTTATTTGGTTACAACACTACATTATATCAAATTAGAACTGTCATCGAGAAAATAAAGAAATGGAAATAGTATAGTGACAGCATATACTACGTAAATAAACAACGGATAATTTAAGATGTTATCAATTTTGAACCATTCAATAATAAACGATCTTCAACATGAATCAACCACATAAATTATACTACTCGTTTACAACAAAACCTCGTGAAATTAAGCTTTTTACGCTGCGCCGTCGCAGTGACCTCGACACGCCGCTGAGAGGAGTCGAA
This sequence comes from Marasmarcha lunaedactyla, assembly GCA_923062675.1. Lineage (NCBI taxonomy): Eukaryota > Metazoa > Arthropoda > Insecta > Lepidoptera > Pterophoridae > Marasmarcha > Marasmarcha lunaedactyla. Next base: position 28,642,891 of record OV281345.1, on the reverse strand, counting down.
AATAACAACAAAATTACAATGCGCTGATCTGTAAACAAGATTTGAAAAGGTAAGTGTCGTGAATGCCACGACGCGAGATAAACGAACTGCGTAACTGTAACTGCTACTTAGAATCCAGGCTTCGTTGTCAGAAATCAAGCTATTAAGTTTCATTCAGAAATGCCCTACATTTTGAAAGTTTGATTAAGAAATTAGCTGATGTTAATAAAGCAATTTAAATTTCTTTTTGGGAATTGCATACTTTTGTTCAATTGCAATGTTAATGATAAATGTTAAACTTTAGGTCAACTCCTGGTTTACAGTTTCTACTAATACTCGTAATTATAACAAAACTGTATCTGTGTAAGAATTTATATTTTTATGGTAACGCAAAAAGGAAGTTATTCCATAACAGAATGGCTTTATACAATAATTCTGTAGGGAAATATGAATATACGCGAACAAAGTCACGGGAAAATAGTTGTAAGATAAGAAGATGATTCCTTGCTTATTTCTGTCAGAATGATTATCTTAAGAAAATTTTGAATGTGTTTACAGGGTATTGTATCTGTATATCAAGCCTATTAGGAGAAATTATGACTTAAATAGTAAATTTCAAATTTCAAAAATTATCTAGGTGTATGAAGAGAATTTATAAAAAAGTATTGCAATAAAATAATAAATAAATTTGATTACAAGAAAAATCAATACAATGTTTTTAATATCTAAATAACAGGTTCCGAGGCCACACTGTTCTCTGTACTCACACTAACTCAACACTTCCTCTAAATTATTATTATTTATTTGAACCTCCAAATTGTTCAAGTTCAACAGATACGACCTCCCAAAGTATTTTCAAATTATAAGTCTCTCACACATTGCGTCACCTGGTCATAATGCGTTATAATGCCCTATGAAGGACTTCGTTACATTGTAATAATATAATACGAACTTAATTCAAAAGTTTTTCATCTTTAAAAATCTAGATTCTCAGCGAGTAACATAGGCTGTATTTTTTTTAATTAGAGATCCCTACGAAAATAACAATAACGTAACCCGAGATATCAATTTGCCTACAAAAGTTATTTTTTGGTGAGCGCTGCGGAAACTATTAATGATACATAAAATAATGAACTACTGTAATAATGGCTAATTGTTTATAGTACTCGTCATTACGATGATATGATGTGTAACAATCAATGGTTAAGTCCATTAAAATAACCAAAAATCTCTATCTACCCGCAATACCTCTTAAAAGAAAAAGTACAGTTGAACTAACGGAATCTCGATGGAGACCGAAGAATTTCGGTTTTGGGGTGGTTCGGAATTGGGGTTCGACTCCCATCTCGCCTGATGGAAATGCCATTAGAAACAAGAATACTTGTAATTTATGATTTAAGTGTCTTATATGACTTAAGTTTACTAAGTTTTTTATCACTGATCAGTACTTAATTATAAATGTGTAAATAAAAGCATGACATGAGCCTACAGAACAAGGCGCCCGGTGAACTCGACAGGTACAATACTGTTCCGAGTCGCCGCGCGCCCGGTTCCAGTTTGTTGGGTATTTATGTATTCATTATAAGCTTGTGGCGCCGAGAAACTTGAGGTCGGATGGATGTGGTATGTTGTGCGTGGATTCAACAGGTGACATACTTAAGGCCAGGGGGATTTCACAAGTGTAATTATTAGTACAGTGGGAATATCAGGAAAAAATATGGTCAATGTTACTTGAAAGTGATGAAAAAATTTAAATGGGTGCGGCAAAAAGAGTTTGTCGTTTATACTTGTATATAAACACATGTTCAGTTTTCTTATCTGTATAAATAATTGTATAGATAACTTTGTTAATAAGGACATGATCGATAAATGAAACAATTAATTGTGTCTTCGTTAAGGAGTGTCTCTGGGGCGGTACTAATTTACTTCTTACTTTGACCACCGTAATTATCAACTTATGTGATTGTGTTTCGGTAACAGAAAAGGACAGCAATAACTGGAACAAAGGCCATTACGAGCAACAAGCCTACGGCCGGCAACGGTCACTAGATGAATTAATAATTACAATTACTAATAATAAATAAAACACCGACTGAAATGATAATGCTGTCCATGGGCGCGGTTGCCACTCACCATCAGATAGATCGTGCGCTCGTTGGCCTGCTGTGAATATAGTGACAACGATTTAAGACGATTTTATAGTTTTATATTTCATTTATTAGGAATATATTCAGCTATCAGTTACAAGTAGATAAACTTAATATTTTTTCTTGTCACTTGTATCGAAACGTACAAATTAGTTTTAAGTCCCAAACTAATTATCGCTTTTTCCAATACCACATCCAAAAAAGCTCAGGCATCATACTTCAAAGTCATATTCTCAAGTACAGATTGCGTACGCATCGACAGCGCGTTGCTACGTCGCTCGTATATATACCGACCAAACATTGCCGAAATTATTAGATCACCCATCTACCTTCCCTCGCACACTTGTCTTCAGACAAACAACCAAAACCAACATGCAGAAAATCGTAAGTTTTATTTCATAAAACAAAATATATGTTTATTTGTCGCATTAATTCTTTGTAATACCGTGGCGATGAGTTCCGCTGTGGAAAAGACTTAAACGAGCTCGCTATTCTAGTACATTTCTGCCTGTCGTGTGAGCTGTACAAACAGTTGTAAACTTGACGAAATATTTATGATAATAACTTTGTAAATCGTAACTTCGAACAGTTGTCATAAAACATTTTTTGATTATCATAATATACTAGTATTTGTAAAGAGTAAATGCATTTCTCAACATCAGTCATATTGAAATGACAAAGTAGTCAACTTATAAACTTCGACATTATATCCGCTACTACTCCGCAGGTGTGCTTGTTCGCCCTGGTAGCGTGCGCCGCCGCCGCGCCCGGCCTGCTGCTCGCCCAGCCCGTGGTCCATGCTGCACCTGTCGTCCACGCCCCAGTCGTGGCGCCGGTTGTGCACACCGTGCCTCTGGCCAAGACCACCATCACCAAGAGCAGCCAGGTCGTGAGCCACGGCACCCCCGTTGTCCACGCCGCTCCCGTCGTCCACGCTGCACCCATTGTCCACTCCGTCCCCGTAGTGCACGCTGCCCCCGTGGTCCTGAAGACTGCCCCCGCCGCCGTGTCCCACAGCAGCTCCGTCGTGCACCACGGCGCCCCCCTGGTCAAGGCTGTCCCCCTCGTCGCTGTGCACCATTAAACTCTTCTTGTTGTAAATAAATTATTTCTTCCTTTATAATTTTTTAGTATTTATTTAATATCCTGTAAATTGACTACGTGCTTGCTTTTTATCTCACCTGATAAATGAGATGGGGAACAAAAAATTTATTACGTTGGAAGTTCCTCGACTAAATTTGAAATAGAAAAATATATCTGGTCATATCTGTACTTTCTGAGACACAGTTGAAAATGAAGAAGATGACCAAGAAGTAGCTCTTTATTAAAATACACGAACCTCAAAATGTGAAAGCTTGATAATGTAAATTAATAGGTATATTCATTTGAACTTTCATGTTGACACTGGTTTTAAAAGTTTATTTGCTATTTATATTTAAATTATTATAGAATCGATAGTTCCAAAATAAAATGAACACACATTAAAAAAAGCTTAAAAACCTAAGTCGCTTTATTCCAAAAGTTTTTGACCAAAAAAGACAATTAACTTTTTTACCTCTTAGGGGGGTATTACACTATCATATATCTATGATGATTTACAGGAGCCTGTCTCTGATCCTACATGTAATGTGTAATGGAGCACGAGTTGGTTATGTGTACCGCTATTGCTTCAGCAGTGTGTTATTAGGAAAGAAAAATAATAATATGAAATAAGAAAGAGTCGAAAATAGCTTAGATAAGTACATGCCAGACTGGCGGCCTTAGATTGTAATTTTTTAAATACAACAGTGTTGCCAACAGTAATTTTAGAATATCACTAAACGTACTGTGAACCTGCGCCAAAATGTTTGTTGTACTTACTTTTTATCCATCAACAAAACCGTTAAAATAGGTACCTGACTTGCGATGTAGAATATGACAGTATCAGGTACTGATGAAAGTAGATGTGACAATTCTATATATTGCAGTAAATATGGTAAGAACTGTTTCTATAATAATAATAATAATAAATCCCCGGACAAGAAGTAAGCAAAGCTTTTATAATAATATAATAGTAATAACTGCTGTCAATCAATTGTACCTACTGTATACCGGTGGAAGCTTTTAAATGGCCATCAGTTTCAATTGCCTTTATACTTTAGTGTTTTTTTCAGCTGTAAGCTTCCCTAATAATAAAATAAATAAATAAATAAATAAATAAATAATATTTCTAACAATCACACCACATTATCTAGCCTAAATTAAGTATCATTAAGAACTTGTGTTATGGATACTAGATAACGGATAAATAAACTTAAGCAATATATAAGCACAGATAGATATTTTTTTTTTCATGTTTAAATATTAGAAATAAACTTAAATAAACATACATACACATCCATGACTAGAAAGCAAATATAATAAAATATCTGCCTCTACCAGGATTCGAACCCGGGACCTCTGGCATGGAAGGCAAGGGTACTTACCTCCAACCCACACAGCTTGTGTTATGTATGACCATACAGCGAACTGGGGGGGGACCCATGATGTTTATCCATTTATGTATGTGTGTATATATATATTCTATATTGCGTTGTGAATGATTCTATCTAACAGCAAATGACAAAAATCTTTGATAAAAAAAGATGTGGATCATATCTGTATATTACAATATCATATAACTATGACTCATAGATCTATAACCCTAGATATATGACAGTGTAATACCCGCCTTAGAAAACACGATGCAAAATAATTATAAAGAAAGAAACTTTTCAAATTTTGATTACATCTTGGAGCGAAATTAGGAAACTAATTTAAGTTAACTAATTATTTAGAGTGTTACACTTAGACCCCTATTACAGAGTTTCATCACCCAACCGACGTTTCAACGGTGGATTCCATTGAGCTTTATTAAGTTGACACATTAATAAAAATAACTGCAAATTGATAAAATATACATCACGTCATAAGATAATATTTATATTATTATTAGGCATATAATTTATTTGAATATATTGATGCTTATTATTCTTACCACTTCAGTTTACTTCATAAATGAATTGAATTATCCTGTAATCAGTGTAAATCTGTCAAATTTAATTTGAAACTAAATTAAAATATAAGTTTACATCTGACTGGAAAACGATGTTAAAATAATGTGATATTTAAAATTATTCAAAATTATAATTACAAATCTAAGCACGTGAGAATTTGATATTAGAAACCACCAAAAAATTTCCCTAATTTCTGAAATCAATTCAGAGAACGTGGAAAATTTACTCCTCGATTACTGCAGTAGTTGCAACACTCGCTTGATGTGCAATATATTAAAATAACATCAGTTGGAATGCTTTATCATAGAATCTCTTGTCGCTTGTCGATGAGTCGGCCTCGGCGCCGCAGCATGCAGAAGTTGGTTGGGCTAAAAGTTATGGTGATTTTAACCTTTTTAGCGGAGTGGAGGGCGATCGACTTATATTCGGCGTTATATTAGAAATAATTCACAGGAATACAAATTTTTGAAAATGTGGAATATTTTGTTCCCTTCATTTATTATATTTCATTAAAATCTGTAAAAGACGAGCGTAGGTGTGTTCATTGGACGTGTTATAAGTTTATGTATCAAAAGAACCCCTATTCACAAGTCCTAAAAATCCACGTCTTAACTTTACAAAGCACTACTTAACATTCACACTTCCATGTATATAGTATAATAAAGTCTGATAAACATTCCTCAAACTCTCCAGAGCTTGACTAGCTTGCCAGAGCACGCGATATTTAAGATCGCTCCAATAAGCCTTCGATTTTTGATCACAAAATTTTGCAACACTAATACTTTTTAATGCAGACAATGAACCATTCAACTAACAATAGAAAAAATTACTCTGATCACCAAAAAAACGTCAGTTAGATTCTCCGATATCACAAAAAAACTCAAAGGCCTTAATTGTAAATCAGTTTCGCTCATCGGCACTCGTCAAACGATGTCTCCGAAAGAAATATTAATTCTGAACTGTCAAATGAAGCTCGATCCCGAGCCAGTGAAGCGTACTCTGTAAACAGAGACTGCAGGGGCGACGACCTGCCCCACTGCGGACGCACCCTCTACACGCAGTATACTCTGGATCAAAGACGGAGCAGGTATTTCGACAGGAAGCGTGGGCGGCCCTTTGACATTTTAGACACAACTTTTGACGTTTATAAATCTAATGGTAGCTTTAGCTTTTGCGGTATGAAATTTTGATGTAAAGGATATTCCTTTTGATAATACTCGTATGATAAGGTCATGAAACTGTAGCGAGCAACAAAGAAATGGGATAAAAATTGTAATATGGTAAAGCTTATTAAATATGTTAGCACTAACGCAGAACATTAAACGTGGTTGCCGGGAGCACTACTGGGTACTTTTCCAGAAATTTATATGAACATTTATATATTTTCTATAGATTCATATGTTTATAGTTGGTCCCACTCCATCCCCACATAGACAAGTTTGTTTTGGGACAGTAGGTATCCTCGGTGCAGTTGCAGGAGGCCCAGGCTTGCGCGTTGTTCGGTATATCGTGGCGCGCCGCATCCTGGAGGACAACGATAATTAAAAAAATATAATGTAAGCGAACAGAACTCTACAAAACCTTTTCAAACTTCGAACGGCATAAGCCCTGGAGATAAGACAATCTCCGCGTCAGTCCACAGTCCGTGAGGCGTGAGGCGCCCGCAGCCCTCAGGTAACTGTGAGTGGTGGGGCTTCCACTCCAGTTTAAAATGGTATATCGCATACATTTTACATGTTACTGTAGATATATGATTTAATATTTGATGAAGATTCTTTCAAATAAAGTTGTAACTAAGTAGTTGAAAGCCAGTATTGAATAATAACTTTAGTATATACAAGACACTGCTTAGAGCGCTTGTAATGTACTATGCTACAATTAACCTCGACTAATTGAGAATTTCAAGCCCTTTAAACCAATTTCAATACTATTTGGTTAAAAAAAGACACAACAAGTTCCATGAGAAGTGCTTCTTTTATTTTTTTTAATTTATTTAATTAAACAAAATAAATTTTCCATATGAAGTGCTTACTATCTAAAACCTGGAAGATTTGTCCAGACAGAGCATGGTTAGTCGAGCTTACAATGTAATACATTTAATGAAATTAAAATATATTAGGTAACAATTAAATTAGTTACATTTAAGGCACTTTTAGTTGTACGATTATAACAATATTAACTACTTTTATAATAAGTATTACATTAACGATCCTTCACCACGGATATCGTTACTAAATTATGCTATTTCGAACTTAGTATTTTAAAAGAATGCGATCTGGTAATAATGGAAAGGGTAATAATTAGGAAATTGATTATCTCTTTTAAAAATTGCATTTGTTGGCTAATTAAACCGCCTTCAGTCTGAGTCAGTCATTGCTGGCATATTTCAAAAAGTCCTACGAAGACTAGAACGAGCCCCAGGAACAAGAAAAAGGATGAGACGTTTGTGTTCTATCTTATCTGATGATGACGATGAAGATGAAGGTGTTACACGTCTGTCCACGAGATACCTATCCACTCGAGGCTTAAAGAACTGGGACTATAGTTTTGTGGAAATACAGACGCAGGCAGTTCATTCCACAGCTTGGCGACCCGCACCAACAAGGAACTATCGTTTGGTTCGACTTCTTGGGATATCTACTATAAAGTGATGGAAGGCCTGTCTGCGTCTTGTAGTCCGATGTAAGAAGGGTGTGGGTTCAACCTGATCAAAAAGAGCATTCGCGCACTCTCCAAAATGTGATCTGTAGAAGACTGCTAAATAGGCAACTTGCCGACGATGGTCGAAGCTTTGCAGTTTTTTGGTGGTGAGGTCAAAGTTGTTAATTCGGGCTATTCGGTCAACTGCGTCCATCGCTTCTAGTTGGACCTTTGCAGAACCATCCCAAAGGTGTCTACAGTACTCCATACAAGATCGAATCTCTGCGTTGCAACTGCAACTTTACTTTCAGGTGTCAAAACAAACTCTGGCTGTTCCGTTCCTCGGCGTTGAACATGATTTTGTATAGTATAAATCTCTTTTTACACATCCACCTTACGAGAGGCTAAAAATTATCTCAATGCATGGCTTCAAAATTTGACGTACGACGAGGCTGTAAACCTAGTGTTAAAAAAAGATGCATACATGCCTCCACCTACATAAGCAAGCTTTTAGTTTTACGCACACTAACGTACATGTCCCAAAAATAAAATTGCGTCCTTAAAGAAATGTAAATTTAGGCTTATAAATTGTAAAATTTCAATGGAATGTTACTTCCGAATTTTTTATATTGTTGTGCGTCGTCCTGTTAGTCGATGCACTCAGGGTTTGTTTTCACTTGTACCTGATTAGGAATTGGAAATAATAAATATTTTATTGTTATACTCAAGTAAAAGATTATTGATGTAAAATAGACAGTTATATTTAATTGTTATTGCATAACATAACTCTTACAATTTATTCGACCAGACTTAATAAGCAGATATGTAATGCTCGAACTATGCGCTCAGTTTTCTCCGGCACTAGCGTTCAAACAGCTAAGGCTGCGTTTGCAACATAATTCATAGAAATTTGACGTCTCACTGATTACAAATGACACAATTCTTAATTAAACATGCAAGTATAAATTGTGACCAAAAAATTTCGAAAAAGAAACTAAATATATATATATAGTCACACTGAAATAAAATGGACATCAATCCGTTATTTTGGGGTAAACTCCAGTTCTTAATAAGTTGAACATAACATAATTTTACCTTATTAATTTAATCAATAATTATTTATGTTAAGATAATCTTATAAAAACTTACTCAAGGCGAAAGAAATGACATCCTAGCTTGCAACTGTAAAAACACAAAACTCAAATGCACTAATCTGAACTCACACATGTACACCGATCCTCCACAACCTTCGCAAGTAACTACTAAATTAAATCATCCGTTTAAGTTACCAGTTAATGCCATGATTCATAACAAATTACTGAATTAAAAAGCAACAAATTAACTTTTGAAATGCCAAAGCAGTGGCCGACTCTAGCGCAGGAATGTTGCCGAGTGAATCTAAAAAATTTGCCGCCATATTTGGAAGTCAGTATTTAAGGAAAAATAGCAAAAATCACACAGTCACTATATATTGCATTGGTCTCTGGAAATCTGTCAGTTCTTGGATATCTATCGACGTTCTAACTTCAATTATATTTTATAGCAATTCTTCAAAATGTACCGACTGGTGAGTATGAAACACATACTAATTACAATGTAAATTTCATAAAAAGCTTCATATTTTCTTTCTTAATAATCAATTTAGCAAATAACAGACTCCCTACGTGTTTATTAACAAAATGTATGTACGATTTGGATTTTCCGGACACGTTTTAATTCCCACACTCCGCAGTCCCATGCTCTGATATACCTGTAATAATCAGACATGCTGCGCTTTTTAAAACTCATGTAAACAAATAGTATACAACAAATCACAAGAATAAACTAGGAGAAAATGAGTTGTACAGATATTGTGAAATAATATTAAACACTTTTAGAAAAGTTAGTTCCATAATAATAAATGTTCTATAAAGATACAGAAAACCTTAAATATCCCGACGAAAAACGTTTCACGGCTACAGCAAGTCCTATTTCATCAAACATATCTCTGAACTCATAAACAAGCAACATTATTTAATATCTCAAATAACAGCGCAGAAGGACATCGTTTTTATGAACGCGCAAATGAATTACCGTCGATAACTTTGCGGTTTACGAACCCATAAACCATCTGTAACAGTAAATTAGGTTCTGTAGTATGTGTATATCAACGACAACGAGAAGAAACGTTTAGATGCGTTTGAATCTACATACGCAACGGTTGAAAACGGTTCAAATTTTTATTGCTTATTTTAGAGTCCTCGTGATAATATCTTTAAAATTACGTCTATGTTGCTAGCCATATGTTCGGTAACATAATTATTTAACAAATTTCTATACTAGGGCCGAGCATTCGGTCAAGTGTCAAAGATATCCGAATGTAAACATCTCTACCGACCACTAATGTCGTCAATAACGTATCAAAATTTTACGAGTACGCGTGTTCTGCAACAGGGGCCACATCTGACGTCATCTGCCCACGCCCGCGCCATGATCACCCTGTGTTTAGGAATTAGTGCAAGTGGTGGGAGTAAGGAGTAATGTCTGCTGGACACGCAACTTCATGGCTATTTTGGAAACTTGCGCGTCTGCAAATTAGTTATTTTACGGTGGGATATTAATTTAAGTGTTTCAACGATATGGCTTTGTAGTAAAGTGTTTTCATAGACGTGCGCGTACAGTATGGATATTTTTTATTTAATGTTTTTTTTTGCTATTACTGTATCTAATTGAGAATCACTTGTTCTTCTTGACGTCAAATAAAACATGACTACCACCAGTTCGGAAAAACCTTCGTGAAGAAGAACTGGCAAGAAACTTCACGGGTATATTTTTTTAAAAATAAATTTACAGGTTTTCTTTATGTCTATACAAAGTTATTCTTATCTGCAGGGCAGGATCAAGAGGTCTGGAGGCCCTGGGGCAATAATAGAGTGCAGGCCCCAAATTAATTTCCGAATAAAATAAAAAATAAATCAAGTAATGCGAAACAAACTCAAATTATTATTAACACGTTAATAAACAATTAATAATAATTTGTGCACATATTTGTGTAAGTTTTTAGTTTGTAGAAGTGTTAATGGTTACAAATACCATTTTTTTTTAAACAGAAAAGCTTTGCAAAATCAATGTTCTTATTAATCTGTATTGTGGGGGCCCCATTCTTGTGGAGGCCCGGGGCTGCAGCCCCGGTTGCCAGCCCCTAAATCCGGCCCTGCTTATCTGCATCCGTTAGCTCGGCAAGAATCCCTCCCGCCAAGTATCCAAATGACGAACACTCTCAAACGGCACCCGTTCACGAGTTAACGCGGGATCCAGCCATCACCCTCCTCAACCATATTAGAGGGAAGTGAGCGACCCGTCACCCGACGCTTCCATAAGAAGACGTACTTTAGTGACAAAGACGCTTTAGATATTCAACGTAGTATTCATAGCAGTACAGTTAATATTTAATAAAAAAAATTTTGTACAACTCTGTGTCACACAATAATTCATTTCCATAGAACATTATTATATAAATAAAAATATCAATATAATATATTATATCTCTATAAATAACCGATATTTTTTAATGGATGTACATACAAAACTAACACTCAATTGCTGAGCTGTATAAAAAATCTGCCCTACAAAATATTGCAATAACCACTAAAAGGAAGGAACCAGTCGTACTTTTGATGAAACATGTATATCTTCAAATAGATCGAATATTTTTTAACCTACACAACACTTATGACATCAATTATTTTGTTTCAAATGAGAACATACAAAATTTTTGTACTAACGCACGCATCCCGGTCGTTCACTCTAAAACCCTAAGCTGCAGTCCCACCGCGACGGGGGCGCTTCTCGCAGAATATTTCAATGAAGCAATTCCATTTGAAACAATTTCAAAAGGGCATGATTTCTAGCAAGTTCCCGTAGTCTGACTGTATGACGAACAGCTGTGTGGAATACTAACGCGGTAGTTGTTGGACTCTTGGGGCGCGTGTACATCCGTACCCCGCGTGTGGTGCGCGGGTGGAGGGAGGGCCGCCGGCGTTGTGGCTCCAGGTGGAGCTAGTGATTGAGCAGGGTTTCACTTTTTTGGCTATACGAGTTTCTCAATTATTAAAATTAAATTATAGATAGTCTAAAAAGGTTAGAAGTCAAAAGCTTCGTGATTTGCTTAAAAATATGTGGCTTTTTCGTTTTTAAATCTGTTGTGTCTAAGGAACTTTTTAATCCAAATCCACTGGCCAAAACGGTGTATATTTTCTACCTGAAGATGTATTTCCTAAACTTGTGATTATTGAAATTACAGATTACTTTTTATGCCTCTGTTTTACTTTAGGCAATACAGTATTAATCTTTTCCACATTCCTATTCCAGATCGCACTCTTGTGTCTGCTCGCCACCGCCTTCGCCGCGCCAGCTCCCAAGCCCGTGGTGGTGTACCCTCAAGTACTCCCCTCCCTGTACCACCCCCCACTAGTGCACCACGCTCCCGTCGCGTTGTCCCACGTCAGCACACTGGTCGGACACCCGCCTGTGCTCCCGGCCTACAGGACCGTGCTCCCCGCACCGCTCCTGCACGACCCCTTGCTGTATTAGAAGGTCAACGGGCGCTTGGGTTGGTGCTGCAAAGATTGTTTTGGAAGATAATTTAAGTTTGAGTATATTCATATTTTTGGACGACGTTCACTGGTCTTGAACAAAGATATGACCTCGGCGTATTCGGACTTATTCAGCTTAAATTTGCGTATCATATTGTTGTAGCTTGTTACGACTGCATCGCATACATTTCTCTTAATATTTATGAGATTCAATACATGTTATTCTTCATCATTCATCAGTTTTTCGTCATTATAACAAATATTTACAGATAAAAGTAATGTAAAGTTATCATCGTTTAACAATCTTGTATACATCAATCTATTGAAACAACAATTTCAAAGCATCAAAATGTTAAAGGCTATGAGGTTTTGTATTTCTTTTTCATACTTTTTATTTTTTACATTTATAAGCAAGCGTGAGGCAACGGCGCAGTTATGAGCTGTCAAAATATACACTGCAATACTTGTACATTTTGTACGGAATATAAGAATCACTGCACTATAGAATTTGTGTGAAAATCTATTATTAAAGCATTATTTCGAAACTCAAATTGTTTTTCATTAACCCACAACAAGGCTCCGTAAAAAGAAACAGAAATATATTTTTAAATTCTAGAGTTTATTAGTAAGTACAATCGTTTACAAGTATTTCTAATAGAAATCCTATCAACTGTTTCAAATATATTTTTGGATAAGACAAAAAAGTTATTCAAACAAAGAATCTCCGAAATTCTCGCTAATTGAGTTCCACGCAAATACAAAACTTGAACACTGATGACATGAACAGCGGACTCTAGTCCTGCCTTGACCACAGTTATTTATTTATCCTTCCTATTCAACTCAAAGATTATTGTGACAGAAAAGTGGCAACTATTTATTTACAATTATAAATTGACAAGCGTTGGTCTCCCATCCCACCTGGTGGAAAGCGATTAGAACGCCGAGCATATTCCCTCCACATTTGAAAGTTCCTTCGAAGTTTGACAGCTGAAGCTCGAGCTGTCCTTACGCTAGACGCCGAGGAAGAGCTGATTCCTCACTTGTGTTTCAACGCAACGGTTACATGAAACATAATATAATTTTCTACATTTTTAAAAATTATAAATAAACAACGCTTCCACAATATGTTAAAAGCTCCCGTCAGAGGTTCCCAACCTTGTTTACTATTAAACCAAAGTCGTGTAAAGCCAGCGAAGGTCAAGCACGCTTTCGCCGCTGGCCCTTTGCAGGTGCTCCGTGCCACTCAGCTCTGTAAATGCACGTTTGACTTTAAATGATAAGTGTTTGAGGCTGCCTGCCCACTGAAGAAAAGAGGAAAACAGAGGATTTGTGATTTTTAAACGGCACGCTTAAAAAATTGCCGCGGGGTGCCACCTCAGGAGGGCCAGGTGCTTCAATAGACAAACTCAACAAAAACTAAATTTTGTTCGGCACGAGACACTTGATTCTCTCCGCTTCCTCGTTCCGCCCCTATGGACCGGCGACCTTAATGGGGTGCGAGTGGAGAAACGTGCGTTTTACTAGGAGATAGAAACAGGGCTGAATTTAGCAATTTTTTAAGTACTCTAAATATTGAAGATAGCGAGTTTTATTTCAAGGAAACATTTTTTCTTAATAAAAAGCAAAACTACATTTAAAGTTTTTAGAAAAAAAGCTTGCTATGCTCGATAATCAAACCGGCTAAAATCTAAAAATTGAAATTAATAATAAGGATCAAATCTCTTTAACAAACTTGATAAAATGAAAGGAACGGAAACAATAAAACTTATATCATTTGAATTGATAGAAAAAACTAAGAGAAAACAAACAAACTACTCGTAAATACTAATTGATTGGTCGAAATGAGCTATATTTTGTTGCTTGCACAAATTTATTCCTTTAAAGAATTCGTTCCATAAATTTTAAGTGCGAGTTATGTGAACGTTCAAATCTTTACTAAAACCTTAGTTTTACTTGTTAACAGTTGCATTGGTTTTTTCTTGTCATATAGTCAATTTACATACTAATTCACGTATTTTCAGATTTTTTGGTAGATATATTGGATTTTAATATGCCTTCAGTAAAAAAAACTAAAGGGTTGAGGCCTTTCGATATCTATATATGATAGGTATGATGGTGATGCCATAAAAATACATGGTATTAATTTTACGTCTTTTAGTCAGCTAGATCTCCAATTCCACCCTGTATATGTTGAGAATGTTACAGTGAACCTGCCTAGTTGGGATACGTAATCCTAAGAATAAGTACCACTTTTTATTTTTCACTGTATTTTGCCTTTTTCTTTAGTAAAATTAACTTTTTAACTTCAACGAAACTGAAAAATCTCTTGTACTGTAGTTATAACTTAAAACAAAGTGTATCCAAATAACCCTTAATTAGATGAATTAACCATTTAGCGTGGCTTAAAAAATAAATCGTTTTAGAGTGACTTTCTGGATTGTGTATTTATAGACTATAATATTCTTGAACATTCACCGATATTTGTGTAAAACAGTGAAGTGTTTAGCCTTCTATCACCGGTAGATGGCAACTCACACACTAATATTTATATCCAGTCATTACCCAGCAGCGATATTTTGTTCTAAATATTTTTTTTTTCGCTTATTCATCATTCATTTCTCTTTTTACAAATAATTTAACAGCATATAATTTTATGAAATGGTTTTAAAAATTGAATATCTGAAAAAAATGGCTCTCGTTGTTAATGATCAGAAGGATGCCCTCGTACAGGAATATATAATATGTATTTAATATGTTGTGATTGCAATAAATAAATGAAATAAATAAACATAGAAGTACCTACTTAATTATTATTATTTTGTTTTATGGCAATCAGCTGTTGTTACGACACAATAACTATTTCTGCCAATTTCAAGTATTAGTATACACACGTACTACACGAGGTTAATAATTTTGTAGCGATCAGTTGAGTAGAACTTGCAGTATCTCGAGCATTGAGTTACCTTGAACAATACAAAAACAGGGGGATGAAATAAGTTTTTACAGTTATTTTTAACATAGAAGAGTATAATTTATAAAGGCGTCTGGCCATTGTTAAGAAGAAGATTAGCAATAGGGGGGATAACTTTTTAGCAACGGAGGACGGTAGTGGGATGTCTTCAAATTTTGAAAGAATGTTCAAAACTAGGGAAATCAGGAGTTCTAAAAAATTGTCATTAGGGGAGCAGGAAGAAGTACGGGGGAAGGCATTATCAGATTTAGTAGATGGAGGGTTAGCAATAATAGCGTTATGGGCAATTTTGTCATAGCCTGGAGATAAAGACGGACTGGGTTTTGATGGTTTGTATATTGTTTTTTTGTAAGAAAGATTCAGTGAAGGAGAACTTTTAGAAGCATCTGCGTACGATTTTTTAACTGAAGGGAAGAGGGATGATGCTTTCTTGAATGATATGTTCTTTTGGGACATGGTGATTATAATATTCTTTTGCCGGAAATGTTCCGGGCAAGATTTGTCAGTTGCTAAATGAGGGCCTGAGCATTGCAGGCAGGAAACTTCAGAGGATGCAGGACAAGAGTCACCTGAGTGAGTTTGTGCACATCTGAAGCAACGAGCACTGGATCGGCATTGGGCTTTCACATGGCCAAATCTACAACAGTTTAAGCATTGTATGGAAGGCAAAATGTATGGATCAACGGTTAATGATGAGTTAAAAATAAACACTTTATCAGGTAAGCATTGTCCAGAGAAAGTGATCACTACAGATCCTGTGGGGGTCCAAGTGGAACCAGTCTCCATGGACACTTTTCTGTTTAAGCGACGCGCCTTCAAAATTGTTATATCACCTTGGCTTGTGGAGATTGTTGATACAACTTCCTCCATAGACCATGAAGTTGGGATCCCGCGGATCAGCCCCATTCTTGTTATATTATATGTAGGAATTAAAGCTTTATAGTTATGAGATTTAAGACTCGGGTTTCTGAGAAACTCGTTTGCTGCACATGCAGATGAGAATTCCACAGAAACCCGATTTCTGCCAACACTCTTTATACCATCATTTTTAATATTTTTAATGTTTGATGTAAATAAAAATTTACCAAAATTTAAATGATTAAATGTACTGCCTGACTTAGGGTGAGTTTCTGACCTGGACACATGAACAATGAAAGGACCTTTGTCAGAAGGATGGTAAGATTATTCTTCTAAAAGACTTGGATAAGTGTAAATAAGGTTATTGGTTTGAGATGGAAGAGCATTCGAAACAGATTTTTTAGGAGTAGGGGACGAATCCCGATTTATACTTGGACGTTTTCTTGTTTGCACATGTTGAGAGAAAGGGTCAGGGGAGTTGTTGACATCAGAAAACGGGATTGGGTCTGGGGGCTTAGGAGGGATTGGAACACAATCCATGCTCATTAAGAGCTAGATAATTCGTACAACCACTTACCAGGCGAGGAAGAGAAAAACAGAAACACTTAAAATAACTCAATGATGATAACAAAATCATCAAAATAACCGACAAATAACGAAAACCGTTATTTGTTACCCGAGTAGGTAGGTAGGAAGACATAGATATTTTATTTAACGAGTGATCTTTTAAGAACTCGTAGTTAGCGAGTAATTACGTGTCTATTAGAATGGCATTTGATATACAAATCGTCCACTATATTGTATAAAATATTCTATGTAATTGCTCTCACAGCTTACTTTAAAAGATCACTCGTGCAATGAAATATTTATACAAGTAACAGACATTAAGAAACCTTACATATTTGACTGTCAAAACTTGGAATTCTGCAAATACCATAAGAATGACGGTTTTTAGACCTTTTTATGACGATAATGTAATATGAGATAAAGGATTTAAAGATATGTATTAAAGTTAGTTTCTTAAAGACACTAACTAACTTATGCAATAGCTTATGATATGATTTGGCATTTTCAATCAAAAACAATAAATTAGAGTTGTTAATACCTATATAAATGTTTAACTGCATTTTTTTCTTTAATTTATAATATCTTTCTGCATTAAATATAATTGTGTTTCTATTATTTCTATTATTGTGTATCTTTAAATTCCAATATCATAAATATGGATTCAGCACTCAAATAATCAATTAAGTGTATTAATAATAGGTACTTGAAATT
Source organism: Marasmarcha lunaedactyla (assembly GCA_923062675.1). Taxonomy (NCBI): domain Eukaryota; kingdom Metazoa; phylum Arthropoda; class Insecta; order Lepidoptera; family Pterophoridae; genus Marasmarcha; species Marasmarcha lunaedactyla. Next base: position 28,625,409 of record OV281345.1, on the reverse strand, counting down.
TACACCTGAATCAATTCAAATAAATTAGTTAAAAATAATCTTATAAAACTATTTTAAAATACTTCGTATTAGCTATGTCTTACTTAACCAACTTTGGCGAAGACATAAATTTGTTCGAAGAATTGACATAAATAATTCTTATCTTTTGTCTCATGTTATGGGAAGAAGGTATGTAGCCTCATGCCTTTTGTCAAATTGATTGAATGTAAAGATACAAGTTAGATATGTCTTGGGGTCATAAGTAAGGAAGAAAAGACAAAATCACCAAAATAACCGACAAATAACGAAAACCGTGTGTACACCGCAAACGAAAACTTGACAGTCCTACCTACTTAATTCATTTTGACATATGTTGACGTATTGCTTTCACCATCCCTTTTTATCCATTAAATGACTTTCCTGTGAAAATTTAATATAGGATGTTTGTTCAATATCTTCATGATGCTTTGTGACATTGCATCTGAATCCAATTACTGTTAGCAAAATATTTATCACCAAAAATATTACCTAACTCATACTTTTGGCATTTCTTTAATAAATGAATAATAATATAGCATTTTTATAACAGACGAACTTCGAACAAACTAATCCTATTCGACAAGATGTTCAGGCTCGTATAACTACGAGTATTTAAGCAAACAAATTATAAAAATTCCTTGATTGAAACTGTAAAGAAGCCTACTGTAAAGAAGACGTCTGCTTGAAAGCCATATTCATCAACAGAACGTCATTAATTTTGTAAATGAGTCCATTTATCTCGCAACCTCCTTTTTCGGTCAAGGCAAGGCTGCACCTCCCAGCCTAATGAGCGAGTAATGCAGATACGGCGAGCCCGTAGTTGCTGACTCATCCGCGGGTGCTAGGGAATCTGCTGATAACATGTCAACTTTACTCTAAGTAGGGTAAGGTAAGGTTACGACGACGCATGCATGCCTTGCGTATAGAGGCTGCTTCAGAAAAGGGCCGTTCGCGCAATCTATCAGGTCGGTCTAAGGGTGTCATTTGGAAGTAAATTTAGGGTAATAAATATTCTTTCTTTCTATTCACAATATAGAAAATGTAATGTTTGTAAAAAAACATAACCTTGTTCAAAAGAAAAAAAGATCTGCACAATGTTAACACAAGAGGAAGAAATATGCTGGCAGCTCATAATAGCAGGCTTCATAAAGTCACTAACTCATTCATGGGTCAATGTATATGCTTTTTTAATACGGTTCCTGAGGATATCCAAGGTCTTCCTATTGACAAATTCAAAGAAACTATAAAGCAGAAGTTGTGTGCTAAAGCATATTATAAACTGTCCGATTATTTGGATGATAAAAGCCCTTGGGTATAATCCCCTCATTATCAGGATTGTACTAGTATTTGTAACAAAACTTGTGTAATGTGTCTGTTTGTTCGTTGAGTTCTTCGTCCCTATGAATATCTAAAGCGTCATTGTCACTAAAGTACGTCTTCTATGGCAGCGTCAGGTAACGGGTAGTTCACTTCCCTCTAATATAGTTGAGGAGGGCGATGGCTGGATCCCGCATTAACTCGTGAACGGGTGCCGTTTGAGGGTGTTCGTCGTTTGGGTACTTGGGGATAGGGAGACTTGCCGAGCTAACAGATGTAGGTAAAAATATTATTGTATAGAAAGAGACACTGTAAATTTATTTCGAAAAAATTATACCAATGCCAGTTCTTCCTCACTAAGGTTTTTCCGAGTCATGTTTTATTTGACGTCTATAATGTTAGTAATGGTCAATGTTGAGAAATAAATATTTGAATTTGAATTTATTCGTTGATAAACGTGAGTGTTCGCTAATTTTCAATGCCCCATAAGTAACATGCTGTTTCTGTAATACGTGGGTCACTCAGAAGGTTTTTATCAATTTTTTCCTTACATCTATTCAAAGAACTCTCCACTAGCATCTCTACAAACTTTCATGCGTCTGAACTCAATTTTCAAAGCACATTTTGCAGTCTGCAAGAGGTACTTTGTCAACGGCCTTCACGAACTGTATCCCCTTGAGCTGGTTTTAAATTTTAGGGAACAAGAAGATATCACACGGTGCCAAACTGCCAAATCAGGGTTATAAGGCGATGACGCAAAAATGTTACAGGTGCGGTGTTTTGGAAGTCCCTTATGTTGACCGCGGTTTGCGCGTGCGCGTTGTTGAGCAAAAGGCCTCGGAGCCCCATGTTCGGTCGCTTGTTGCTCGCAGCAGCAAGAACTTCTGGCAAGCATTTGGTAGTGTACCACTCTGCATTGATGCTAATTTTTTAAGGTAATTGAAACTAAATACCGGGGTTTAAAAGAAGATATATTATTTGATCGCCAAAATGAATCCACTTCTTCTTGATCGTTTCACTTCTATAGGATAGTTTCGAAGCAGCCATACTGTTGACCAGTGCTGACTTTCTCGATCATATTGATAAATCCAAGATTTGTCACTTGTAATGATATCGTAAACACTGCGGGAAAAAGCTGCTTTGAATTATCAATCACATCATGGCACCATTCCACGCGCCTGCTTCTGAGCATCAGTGAGGTTGTGGGGTACCCAGTGCAATAATACGTACAAAAAGGTGTTTGTGTACAATATCATGAATACTTCCCGATCCGGTCTAAGGATTGTGCTGAATCTCCCCGTATGTGATTCGCCGGTTTCGTTGAATCAAATTTTACATGTAGCACGTTTTCTTTCGTAACAGCAGTCAAAGGACGACCACTTCTCTCTTCATCCTTCGAATGCAGGCGACCGCACTACAACAGGTTACTGTAACAGCTAATAGAAGTAGATTAAACGATTCACCTGGTTTCAAGTTAGACTTGACGTCGTAAAAAATCATTGCACGAAAATGCTTTTGGACGCATATTCATTTTTCTATGACACATAATAATTTCATAATGCTGGTAAATAAATTTGGAGGGAAATTTAAGTTTGGATAAAATATATGATTTGGTATATTAAAATGCGTTGACGCTTTTGACATTTCAAAAAAAAACAAGCTATGAATATCACATTACCCCTAAATATTATGTGCTAAACGAAAAAGGATCACTTGGAAGAATCTCCACAATTGGCACAGTAAAAAATCAATTATTTTTACTAAGATATAAATAAACATAAAAAAATATAAACGTTTATCTGCTATGAATATTATGCTAAAAAAACTTACTTTTTATCATTCTTCCTCATAAGGGAAGGCAAAGGTCACAAACAGACCATTCTTTAATTATAAATACGCATTTATCAATGAAGTTGTTCTTGACAGTTGTGACATTGACAGTTGACGCGGCGAGTTACTGGATAAGCGCCCGCGGCTATAATGTTCGCGATATTTCTAGAAGTAATTCATTGATATGCAATAAAAAATTTAATCGAAAATTAAAGAATGAACGAAATATAAACATACGCGTAGCTGTCCGCAGCTAGAATTATTTTAAACACGTTGCATTTGAGATTCATTTGATCTTCGCAATCAAATATTTTATTTTTTTGTGCCAAAATTGCTTGGAACGATTTCTAACGTGCCAACGACACGCATCAAGTTTAAGTACTCAATTTAAACATTAATTAGTCTTTTTAAAGTTCTCTGACTTCCAACTGCTCAATCTAACCACAACCAGCCATAACCAGCTGTATTGTATAAGTTGTCAGGACACGGTGGTCGACCTATGCTACATTTGCGTTGACATAGTCTTCATTGAAAGGCTGGAAAGTGACTTTGATGAATACCATATAGTAGATTCATATTCTGAAAACATGTGTCACCAATCTTCTCAAAATGGTAGCCATTATTTTTACTGCGATTTTATTTAACCATTGCGCTAAGATATATCTAAGCACACTGTATAGATTTCAGCCTTTGATATAGTGCAACTTGTAGCACTAATATACCACAGGAATGAACCTTGCGTCTGGAATACCCGGCCCCTCGTCACTGGAACTCCCCATCATATTACATAGTGATATTTATAATTCACTGACGTATTTTTAAATTACTTAGCAAATAATGTCCTCACAATACAGCATCTTCGCACGCATCAGCAATTAAATAGTACCGCGAGAAGTGGAGTTGTTTAGTGTCATTACAGTGTGGTCACAGATAGGTACAGGTCATTTTTTGATCAGGGAATGCCCTTGTTTTCCCCACGTGATCTTTACTCCTCAGTCCAATGTCTGCTGGAGGCTGTAATTGTAACATTGGACGCTGGAACTGTGACAACCAGAGAGCTATTGATAGATGATGCCATACAACTTTTATGTAAATGATGGTCTGACCAGATGTCCTCAAATAGTAAAATAATAAACTTTGGTTACGAACCTTCTGGTTTTATGAATATTATGGCTAATCACAGACGTATGCGTGTTCGTCCACAACACAGCTTTTAATACGTTACCTAAATGTTAAAACGCTTGTTAATTTTATTATATTTTACTGATTCAAATTGTATCCTTAGGTCAAAGATGTTTTCAAGCAATCGACGTAAAGCAGTAGCAGACCCGTCTGTTTGGAAATACGGGTAGTTATAGGCAATGAAATAACGTGTTTATTTTACTCATATTGAATTATCTAAAAGGCTAGACAAAGAATAAAAGTTATACTTAAATAATCTTTACCAACATTTTGCATCATCCTTTCTATAAATTACTAACTCTATGGTAAAAGCAATATTATAAATGAGCAGCTACTCGCAAGGGAACCAGGTAATGACTTGCTGACCCTATTGTAAGCAAGATGTCGCCGACGCTTGTTTTGGTAATAAACAGTTTTACTTTAAGTAAGATATAAAGTTTACTTGAATCTGTAATGTACATATTATGAAATTTTAAGTTAATTTTTTATTATAATTGTTTTTGACTTGGCATTTTTAATGAGATTTTCTTTTATTTTACGATGCTAGGATGTTGGTGCTTATGTACTTAAAAAAGTACTGATTGGCCACATTTTTGGTCAACGTTCGCGAAGTTGAAGTCGAGACGTAAAAAACTAGCTGCTGTGTATGTCACCTCTTACCACAGTTCATTCTGTGTTAAAGAACCGCCAACGTGCTAGGCAATAATCCACGCTGCGCCGAAATTTGATTTACCGTTTTGGTTTCATAACCCATGAATAAGCTGCGAAAGGTTGTAGGTCCGAAAGTGTGGCAACTTGTGACATGTATGTTAATGTTTGAGCCAGAGAGTTTTGTATTTATTAATGTACATATATAATCTAGTACTCTCCAAAATTTGTTTCCCGTATGGATTACAGTTGTAATATAGTTTTATAAATATAAGCTAAATTAAATCACGTTACCTTTTCTTACACAGATTCTAGCCTCCCTGGCGATCGCTGCGTCAGCACCCTCCCCCGGCATCCACATCCACAAGACCAAGTACATCACCCCCGTAGTGTCGGCACCCGTGATACATACCGTACCGGTGGTACACTCCGCCCCCGTGGTGCACACCGTGCCGGTGGTGCACACCGTGCACGCAGTGCCGATTGTACCCGTCAAAGTGAAGACTACTTATCATGTCGTAGGTTAAGCTAATTATAGATTTTTTTTAATGTATAATAAATGTATTTATTTTTTTTAAACTTCGGTGTATTTTTGAAGGTCAGTTGCAGGTTATTTGTGGAACTGCGATCTTTTTTATTGAACATAGTGTCGATTAATAGTTATTTAAAAAACCCCTTTTTTTAATAATTCTTGTAAAACAAGTAAGTATCTCTCTTATAGCATTAATTAAAGTGTTCAAAAGCATATCAATTCATAAAATAATAAATAAGGATGATAGATTCATGAATAACTTAGAAAAGTTTGTGTAAATTCACTATTGTTAATTCTTTCGACTCTCATATACAATATTATCAGAAACCTGTATATGCCCCTCAGTACCCTTCATAAAGGCCTCGTTTATAGAACTTGAAATTTGGGTCGTCATAACAATATAAGCTCAATAGTTTTGTAAACGTTGCCCAGATTAATTTTGTGTTTATGCTGGTTTCTTTACAACGATATTAGTAACTATCAGCGCCACAGATTAAAGTTATGATGTCCAAATCATGATTCAACGAATAAGGCCAGGTCATGTGTTACTGCTTCACCGATGCCACTACTCTCAAATTTTTAAATAAAGAATAAATTCATAAATAACACCAACATATTCAACTCAGAAATAGTTTGTAAAACAAGGTTTATATTTAGAACTACAAGTATTCTAACAGCCGTAGATAATCCATATCAATTAGAGGAGAGTGACGTGACACGGGTGTTAAAAGTCAATCAGTAAACAGCCGCATTTGGATAGAACGAGTTCATCACCCGGCAGGACGCACGTCAGAACGAATCGTTTATACAAAGGCGTCGGTAGCTGACTTACAATTATTATAATTAGTGGGAGGGGCAGCAAGGAAACGTATGTTCCTTTTATCTGCGTTACGAGGATAGTGCAAATAACTGGCTACAATCTTTAACTTTAAAGCGTTCATATAGGTATTTGCATGAAAGTACCTACCTGGTATATGTAGGTCCTTTTCTGTAGAACTAACGGCAAGATATTGGGTAAATTTGGTATAGAAGCAGACTAGGTCTAAGTCTATCCTGTTGTTGTGACCCTTTGTCTTCGGGTGTCTTGAATTGTTCTTCTCATGTAAGTGAATTTGTTTGTAACTCTCCTTGAATTCTAGATTTTCAGCAGAAGTTCCAAAAATACAACATAACTGCGATATAATAGATGTTAAGTAATGATGTGTGTAATGAATGGATCTTAGAAAGTGAGACAGTATGACTATCCAAGACAACGATAAGGTTGTGAACCTGACAGGAACGTCACTATTGATATATGTTATTTAGTCATACGTAAATAGACACAAACTGACACCAAGGCTACTGATAAGTATTCGGATACAGATCGTTACACTAAAAGTATGAAACTATCGAGTATGTAATTTCGAGGGGTATTGAAGCTATTATTAGATCTTCATAAACCTTCACCAGTACTGGGAAACACTTAAATATTTCCTTTGAAAAATATTTACATTACAATAGATTCGCGCAGAGCAGACGCCTTGAAGAAGTTTGACGGCCACAGAGGTGACCCAGTACCTGTTGCCATCGGGCTTACTGCCTTCATGGGATGAAACTTTCTGAATAATCCACGCACTCGTCATTGGGAAGGGGCTGCTGTTGTTTTAGTATTATTTCTTTTACAATTATATAAATTTTTGTTTGAGGCTCGGATAATGCCTTTTTTTTAAAGAATGTTGATTAAGCCCTTATAATTGATGCCAGAAAGTTTAATTCACATAGTTGATACAATTGTGGACCGGTCGATGCAGTTTTGTCTTAAATCTATTTTGAAATGGCACATTTTATCATAGAGTAAGTACACATTTTATCCTCAGTCGAGGGGTTTTAAAGACTTCAATCACCGTGAAACGGCCTTTTTCACTTTAACATAGATAAATAAACAATTAAAAATAATAGTTAATAACTATCGTAGGGCTGGCGTCGAGCCTCGCCTCGAAGCGTCGTCACCTGGTGCCGTCGCACGGAGGACACGAAGCAGAACGCGGGACTCACAGGCACTAGCTTTAACTTTGACATTTTGAAGTCAAAAAACCCTAATGGTACAAAAAATGTCTTGCGTCATTCAGTCTGGTAAGTGTGTTCCAGTCTGCGTTGTCTAATATTTCGTAGACCCCCCGCGAAGCTGAATTTGCGCCTGGCACACTCCCCGGTGGGGCGCGAGGACCTATCTGTATGATACTCAAAAGTAAACACTTGATGATTGAGAATGATCAGTGATAGTCGGCTTGACTATTCCTACCGCTGAAGTTGAACCCCTAATGAAGATGTGATCAAGGTTTGATGTTAACCTTGTTGGTTTCCGTATCACGGGATGGTGGAGCTGGCGACTAAACAAGAGTAATCTGACTGTTCAGAACGAATATAGCCCTAATAATCTTAATACAGTTAATCTTAATATATATATATATATATATATATATATCTTGCGACAGGGCTGTATTAAGAGGACCTGGGGCAATAAAAGAGTGAAGGCCCCAAATTAATTTCTGAATAAAATAAAAAATAAACTAAAAAAGGCTGTAGCCTCGATTGCCCGCCCCTAAATCCGGCACTGTCAAAGATCGTTAAAAATGGATTGAGGTTCTTGAAGGAAGGTGACCTGTGAATTCCAGGTATCGTGATATGTTCTGCAACTCCAGTTCAATACTCTGGAATGTCAGCTCATTCCTGATCGCCAGCGGTGGCTGATCACTGCCTTGTTGTTGATACTTCGTTTCGGAACTCGCTAAGCTAGTAAGTATAAATATAACTGTATAAATTTGAAATTGGAATTCTTAACCAAAGTGGCCAGTACCACAAAAAGCCAATTTCATATTTAAGGACCTAATTTTAGCAGTGCTTCATATTCTCTAAATCATAATAGTAAATCCCCAGACACACTAACTGTATGGCCCCAAAGTAAGCAGAGCTTGTGTTATGGATGACCATACAGCGAACTGGGGGGGAACCTAGAATAAATATAAACCACCATGACCCGAGATCAAACATCTGTGTTCATCGCACAAATGAATGCCCCGATCAGGACTCAAAACTGGGACCTCTGGCGTATGAGGCAGGGCTATTAACCGCTACGCCACTTGGTCGACATAATTTACACTGTGATACATTATCGGCAGCCGAATGGACTTTTTTAACAGGGTCCTCTGTGGGATATTGAGGCACTGGAGCTTTGTCACATACCGGTATCTACTGAGAAGCCACTTTCAGTCTAATAGGCGTAAAACTGTTGTCACCTCCAAGTAATGACCACCTGTAATACAAACCACCTTTGTACCTCAGCGTGGAACAGGATGGGAGAACGAGACGGTTTGTGACCTCCATTTCATTGTCAACAGTGGATACATGAAAATAATAAACTATGGGAAAAAACTCAAGAAAAGCTTTAGATTTTTTTTTCGCTGTACACATAAACATTCATTGGGAAGCACATAATTACACATTTCGTAAGTTTGTAAGAGCTGCGGGACTTTCTTCGTAGTAAAAACATATGAAGCTTAACTAACTTACTAACCAAGCTTTGGATTATGGTCCGCAAATAAACGATTTTTATTTTTATTTATTTAACTTTAGTAAACACAAATATGTGCTTAAATTTCACATAAAAACAAGTTTGCTATCTACAGTAATAAGGCGTCAGGTTTGCCCAAGAGCACTATGTTGTTTATGTAGTTATGTAGTTTATGGGTCTTGCAATTGGTAACATGACTGTAAAGAAAGCCTGTTTAAAAAATGTTGGGATTTGCTTGAAAGTCGGAAGAGGTTTTCAAAAATGTATATAATTCTATAGTCCGCCCCACCGTAGAATTTTGTAAAACAATTGCCTCAGTAGTCCGGACTATGGCCATCAAAGATCGCCGTGTCATCAGAGAGCAAGGTTTTCTGTATAAACTGAGTAAGATAATATCATAGTACTTTCATAATAAGATACTTACTTTAACTACAGTTCACTTACTCGATGGTACAGCAATATATAACAAAGTGAAAAAATCATTTTCTGATATCAATATTACAAGCTACAGTGCACTACAGTCAACAAATAAAAAAGCACTAAAATGTAGTCTTGAAAGTTAGTGTACTGTCGATGGCACAAGGTCAAGTGCGGAGCGTTTTTATGTCCGAAGCTGACATAACAATAATCGTTAAACGCTTATTAACGTGGCACTATGCAAATTATTAAAGCCTTAGTTTGAAAAAAGCGGTTCTCTGCCTTTAAGGGAAGTTACAATGAAGTTCCGTTCACTTCCGTAAAACCGTAACGGGGCTATTGTTTTCAAGGTGAATTATTGCGGTTATTTGCATTAATTATAGTTTCTTGTTAATAACCGGGTATTTAGAATGTAGATAGTTATTGTGTTGACTTTTTTGGTAACATTTTATGCAAAAATGGCGTGAGATTGGTGGAGGTATGATTGTTTCCGGGTTCGATGGAAACATTTTTAATCATTAATCACATTTTAATTTATTTTTAGTCGACCTTGTGGCTTTGCTGGATAATAATTGAAAACGATTACAAAATGTTCTTCACTTAGATTGCAACATATATGTTAACATGCAAGTGAAATGTTGCCGGCTTGTTTATAAGTCTCTGTGCCTAGCCTAGTACAGCAAACGATTAGATTATCGATTATCTTAACACACAGTAAGTTAAATAAATCATAGCTAAACAAAAGCTACATGGACGAACACTTGCAAAGATGGGTTGAGGTTCCTTAGAGCCTTTAATATTTTGACAAAGTAGTCACAATTAATATTACTACCCTGTTGTACTAAAGACAACCCTGTAGCGAGCAGGAAAATCTTCCTGTCTCTAGTTTATAAAATGTGAGTGAGTAAGAAGATTAAACAAACTGTATTTCTCAACACTGACAGTCACTTATTTTTCAAATAAAACATGACTCCACCACCAGTTCGGAAAAACTTTCGTGAAGAAGAACTGGCAAGAAACTTCACGGCTATGTTTTTTTTTTCAAAATAAATTTGCAGAGTCTCTTTATGCCTATACAAAATTATTCTTGTCTGTTAGCTCGGCAAGTCTCCCCAAACTTGTGCCAAACGACGAACACCCTCAAACGGCACCTGTTCACGAGTTAACGCGGAATCCAGCCATCGCCCTACTCAACCATATTAGCGGGAAGTGAGCGACCCGTCACCCGACAAACTAGTGTAAGCATGTGCATAATGAAACATTTTTCACTTTAAGTGGAGCAAAGCCACGGGAAAATGTTAATTCAGATACAAAACAAACTAGAAAAGGTTCTCCTTACATTTTCTTCTAGTTGAATAAAAAATAGCATACATGTAACTCATTCGTAGTAAAGAAGACCCTGGCCTGTACTTAAAAGGAAGTTTAAATGTAGTTCAAATGTTTTAATTATTTTATTGCAGGTAATGGTGTGTGAATGCAAGCGCCCCAGCGGTGGCCCTGACATACCTGAGATTCGTTGTAAAGTTACACTTAGGTATTCAAAATCAAGGAGCAGTAACGACGTTCTTCAAACAATGAACATCTTCAAACAATGCTAAGTGAAATACTGCTGATTTGTTAAGGTTCAGTTGCAGGAGGTTACTTAAGGTAATATTTTTTTACGACATATGCTACTTTACCGCAATGGATGTTATCATAATAATATGATCTAAAGCAAGACTATGTGTATGAAAAACACCTATTTTAGAAAAAAAATATATGGGACTAAATAGATAGTACAAAAAGAATCAAAAGACTCTTAAACTTCTGTCTTTATTTAAAAACAAAATGATCTAGTGAAACTAGATTCTAATTAAAATCATCATGAAGATAAAAACGAATGAAATTAAAAACCATGAATACTTAACGATTAGATTATATTATATGAATGCGTAAAGGCGCTGTTGGCGTATCAATGAACAATATATCACAGAGACTTCGTGATCTTTAGCGAGGACAAGTGTTGGCGGCTGGTACAGTCAGGGTGATGAATGCTGGCAACTCTGGTCGACAAGTATAGTAATGCGAGTGCTTCAGTTCTTGACCAGGTTACTGTGTATTTGTTACAGTGGTAATTAGTATGCCATAAAAATACTTAAGCAGTTAGGTAAGATAGCCATTTATGTCAAGCCATGTCCTCGAAGAAAAACTATTTGAATACATAACATTCAAATACACTTCAATTCAATAACACTTGATCAACACATTTCCTCGTGTATATAAAATTAACTTAAATCCTTCATTACTGAAATTATTATATCGTATTAAAATTGTTCCACCTAACAACTCGGATTAATTGTCAAAACACATAGCTGCTTACAAAAACGTAATTGCTACAAAGTCTGCAAATTTTGAACATTCCTTGGACAAAACTAACCACTATTTAATGTTTGACTCTATATGTTTGACGCTATAAACACTTCATACCTTGGATGATTGGAAAAGCCACTGAAATTAGGAAACACCCCAATTTCAACGGTTGGAAGATGATTGGAAGCTTTCTCCAAGTTGGGATCCGATACAAACTGCAAGACCTCAAGCTCAAGACACCGTCAGCACTTTCTGCGTTAATCCTGAACGCTACGCTCACAGACTGAGAAACAGATGGAGATGATTGAATGCCTTTATAACTGTCAAGCCGCCTGTTACCTTAGTCTCTCGTGATATTAGGCACTGAAATGTTGAGTTACAAAGTGAAAGTAAAAATATAATTAACGCAATAAAATAAGTTTTATTTCAAAGCAAACTCTGAAGAAAAACTAAATTATAATGTTCAAAGGTCAATGCCAATTACCAACATGAACAAATATTTAAGTGAAAAGTTTTTGAATTATTAAAACAACATCACTACAAATAGAGGACTCTTCCTTACAATTTTATTGAAAAACTTTTCACATACTTATTAAAATTGTATGACGTTAATGACGCAAGTTATATACAATATAAATAATACAAATCCAAATACCTTAATTGAAAAAAAACTTAACTAAACTGCCACATATCAACGGAACGAGTATAGTTCCCAAGAACACTCGGGCTGCAGATTGCCAAACAGGCTAGATTTATTACAAGTACTAACCTAGACCCTACTCAGCTTAGGGCTAAGCAGTATAAAAGAAGACCTAGGTGACCTAGGCGCAACAGACTCCTCCGATCCATTCTTCACTCAAGTTGTCTTTTCAGAAAAAATACTTCAGGATGTTCAAAGTGGTAAGATATTTCTAAACATATTTTTTTACTTAATAATAGATTTTAATGATTCTCACAATTCGTATTTCGTACAGTTAATTACGTCTAGTTCCGGCATTAGGGGAAAGAGACAGTTCAGAGATTTTTGTGGCGTTATTGACTTTTTGGGTTCTTTTGTAAAGTTTGAAGTGCTTTCGTAGTGGCGTCGCGTTACTGTGACCTCTAGGATATAATGAAATAATTTAACTTTATAAACAAAACTTTCTCGAGCTAAGCTGTCACAGGGCTAACTTAACAAAAAAATACCCAAGACTTAGAAAACAGCTAAACATTTGATTCGTTTTTCTCGAATCTATTTATTTTGGAAAACTTATTTAAATATACATAAGTATTTTTTAACTTTAAAATTCAAACCTTCATTGCGTTCCACAATGGTAAATTTTATAATTTTATTTATTTATTTTAAAATTTTTATTAACACCTTGTTGGGCACGACAATTTGGAAGGGGATATAGGTGTTTATTTCAATAATTTAATAATAAAGTAATATTTTTATAGAATTATATATGTTGTCTGTATATGTCTATACTGAGTAGTGAGTTACGAGAATAAACATTATTATATCAATTTATTTCATGATTTATTTTTTTACTTATTTATCCTAGAAATATTCAAAAACTGAGTTATAACTATATATATTTTTCTATAAGTAATTTTTTCAATTGTTTAAATCATATGTTTAACTAGTATATTCGATTTGCATCACAGTTCTAACTTCAACAGTATAAAAATGTAATAGCAAGAAAAGCAATCTACTTAGATCTAATACAATTCTAACTGTGAAGTTGCTTTTTGCTAAATAACTAAGTTACTAAGAAAGTAAGTAGGAAATGTTTACCAAATTTACAAACGACCATTTAATGCCTGAGACCAGGGGTCGGCAACCTGCGGCTCGCCAGCCACATGCGGCTCTTTGGATGTGAAGCTGCGGCTCTTTAGTTCTATACGCAAATATTATTTATTTTATAAACAAAAAGCATTTTAAAATCGTTGTGAATCAATTAACGAGGATTAGGCACCATTTCTATCTCTTAGCCACTTGAACTCGTTTTTCACCGCACCCCTCCCCCACGACACGCGTCGTCACTGTCGTTAGTCCGTAAATGTTTATTTGTTCTAATTTTTTTCTTAAATAATAAGTGATTATCGAATAAAACCATACATATATTATCTAATTTGTTGTGAAAAAACGCTACTTATATATGAATAAATAAATGTTTTTCTTATGAATAAATAGATTAGTTTTTTATCATAAAAACTTTATTTATGCAAGTACTATTTATTTTTGAAACATATTTGTGGCTCTTTAAAAACTTCAAAATTTTGTAACTTGTAATTTTTGACTCTTCTGACGTAAAAGATTGCCGACCCCTGCGACCCATTTTCACCAAACTGTTCCTCGTCAGACATCCACTGATGCCTCGTTTAAAATAACATCGACGTTAAAATCTCGATAAGTGGTGTACGTTCCATGGAGGAAATGCAACAGATGATTAGCAAATCGAACATCATAGGAATGGCTTTAAAAACCTTCACTTATTCTTGATGTGGTTTATTGGAAGCCTATATATGTATAAGAAAATTAATATATGTCAATAATTTTCTATATTAGTATGATTGACCGGGAGCTGGATGTCTAAATATGAGTTCCGCATTCTTTAAGCTTATCAAAGCTTGCAGATTATAGTTCTGGATGTTGCCGGTAGTTATTGGTCTATTTTGAAGGCCCGACCGCCTAAGATGTGAAATAAATCAATCGAAAAATTTGTTTTAATCCAATTGGATGTGTGTTTGTTTTAGTTGGTTCGTTTTGTATGTTTTAGAAACAATATCGAATATTGCATGATTATACATATTCAAGTAAAAGAAAATTGCGATAATCCATATTAACTGGCCCTTATTTTTTTACCCTGTGCTAACTCGATTTATCAAGAAGCCATCCAAGGATATTTTCTCACATAATGTTACACGCAGAAGCAATCGAATTTGTCCTTATTATTCGCCTCAGCACCGACGCTGATATTTTTTTTCATTCGGCTGGCATTAATGCAATTGAAATACTTCATAGCAGAGGAGGGACAAAATAAATAAATGGATTTACAAACTTTCTGGAAGCACACGGTATCATGACCTACAAGCTTTTCTCATCTTAAAACAAATTACTAAAACGCGTTGCTTAATATTGCAAAGCCAACCTTTGGCGCCTACGATATAATTAAAAATGAAAAATCTACATGATCATGTTCTTCAAACTACAAAAGACGTTCTTTTAAAATTTTAGGACGTCGTATTGTCCAAATTCATTATTTTTTTGGAAAATGAATATTGCGCTGCGTCGATAGAGTACAGTTTGACAGAAATAAATCGTCTGTTAGTACTTTAACGAGCTAGTAGCCGAGCAATTAAATTGAACATCCAATTTTGACATTTTGACATTTGTTAGAGCATGGCGGGACAGAAATTGTTTTTCATACCTTGTTGAATAATGTACAGGGCATCAATTAAACAAACGGGGTTTGGTAATGAAATTGGGTCTTAAGGTTAGAACGATCCTTCAAACTTCATGCAGAGTCTTGTAATCAAAAGTAAACGTTAGGGACAAACTCAACTATCAAACAACAGCTAAAACTTTAGCATACAGCCAAGTAACTGCGACGCAGGCGATTGTTGTGGGAGACGCCGTCAAAGTCAACCTTATCGCATCTCTTTCGAGAAATTCCGACCATGACATTTTTATATTAATGATATTTAATTGAATAAAAATGTGGCTTTTTTAATACAAGACAGTCCATAATTACCTATCGTTGAATACAATCAATCATATACCAATGTATTATTGACCAAAAATATACAAATATCTAAGTGAGTAGGTAGAGATTCTTCACCATTTCACTTAATTAACTTTATAAACATTTTCATTTAACCGAAACACAATGACATTTTTAAGTTACAGTTATAAGCTCGGTCAATAGAAAGAGCTCTATAGCCATACACGAGCGCTGTACAAATGGAATTCTACTGCTACTTAAGTATTTACACACATCTCTTTTCCAAGTAAAGCCTAACTCTCATTTCAACTTTATTCTTTCCAGCTGATCCTGCTCGCCGCCGTGGCCTACAGCCAGGCTGGAGTTATCGCTCCAGTGGTGCCCGTGGCACACCCGGCTGTGGTGGCGCCTGTGGCAGCCGTGTCCCACACCAGCTCCGTCATCCACCACCCCCCGGCAGTCGTGCACGCCGCGCCGCTTGTGCACGCTCCCATTGTCCACGCCGCGCCCATAGCCCCCCTTGTCCACGCCCCAATTGTCCCCGTAGTCAGACATGCCCCTATCATAGCTGTTCATTAAGTGAAGAGTTTCCGTTTTAGGGATGAATATGTAAATATGTTCGGTTTTGTTAATTGAGTTTCGAAATTATAGATTTTAATATATTTGTCTCCGTAATTTATGAGTTTTACTTGTTTTTCTAACATTACTGCATGGAATTTCATACCAATTTTCACAACTAGCAACATTTGTCCACTTACTCGTCTACGATGTTACAAGAACACCCAACCGTTGTCTGTGCGTGCAAATATTGAAGTGCCTGAAGTAATTAGTAATTTTCCCCCAGGTTTTTTATTATTTTATATTGAGTTTGGCCGAACTAATCAAAAGCCTAAAAGTGTCATTAAAGTAACTTCTTGTGCTACACACTTTTACTATTTTTAGGTTTTTTATACGCAATGCTCCTTGGGACCATTTCATGTAATATCAAATCATCCGACCAAGCCATACGATGCATTCGTATAATGTGCCTTGATGTACTTTACAAAACTCATGACAAATTATTAGAACAACGTACTTCTTACTTTTATTTTATAATTATAATCAAGCCGATGTCACAAGATCTTATTTGGTACACTCAAAGTATTCCTAATTAACTTTGAACTACCAAATTGTTTTAATTAAAAACTACTTCATATATTATATAAATAAATTATTTTTGTTATTTACTTCGAGAGAAGTAAAATTAAGTGAATTAACATTTATTTACTTAAGCTCATATACTTTGTGCTCGTAATTAAATCCGAGTAGCGTAGTGGTCAGTAGCCCTGCCTCATCCGCCGGAGGTCCCAGGTTCGAGTCCTGGCCGGGACATTCGTTTGTGTGATGGGCACAGATGTTTGGTCTCGGGTCATGGTTTTATAATATTTATATATGTATTTTTTTTGCCATTTCGCTGTATGTTATCTATAACACAAACTCTGTTAACTTTGGGGCCAAACACTTGTGTTTGAGGATTTATTATTACTATAATTTTTAAAGTTTGTGATAATTATTCCGGTACATGAGTAAATAGAAATAACAACATCTATTCCCAGGAAAAGTTTCTTATAAAAACCCCAGGCCCAAAACTAAACAGAGATCGTGTCAGAGATGGCCAGGACTTCGCATTCGTATTTCCTGTACAACCATCTGTGCTGAACTTCTACCCTGCCAGGTCCCAGGGACCACAGACTGGGTTCTGTCTACGTAACATGCAGCCGCGAATAGCCCTCTAATCTATATGTATATTTCCACGTATCGCATCATATTTACCTTCTCATCGACTTCAAGAAGTAATTACAAAGGAAATTAAATCCAAATCTAAGATTTAATATGATAATAAATACAGAAGCGTATTTATTTTTCGCGCATTCTTAAATAGGTATTTATGGGAAAACTAGATAAACTTGACAATACAAAAGAACCTAAAGGGTTCAAAAACACCATTTGAACAAAAGATAAATCAGTCATCATTTAGCAACCCTCTGAATGAGCAATATCCAACGGCTGCGCGGTCTGTTGTGGACATACCAATGATCTATCGCATACTTTTTAAACTTAATGTGTTCTGCGAGCAAGGATGTCGGTACCATGTTTGTCTTTCATAATTTACGTAAGCTTGAACAACGCATAATAAATCTACCGACGACATTCATAGCGAGAGAGGAAAATAGGACAAACAGGAAGCACACTCGATGTACAAATTAACATTTTACACTTGTTGTTTCAATAGGTGTTCATGTGATTGAGTTAAGGTTCCTGGGTAAGTATTTATATTCTTCACGCAACTATATTTTTATTTGTATACCAATATAAGAACAATGTAGCAGAAATATGTTTTTTGTTTTGTATATTATTTGCTTATGATCAAAGTGACATAAGTAGTTTTAATTAACTAGCTCCTTCACAAAAAAAATCAGTAACAAAATGAAAAATGAGCGTCTTCATTCATCAACCAATCATAATTATTCATACATAAATATGTGTGTCGCTTAGTCAACAGGCATCTTGCACATAAATAGAATAAATAGCTCAGTAAATAGAATTATCGCCAATCCCACATAGCTCCTTCAACTGGTCTGAAAATATTAAGTTATAATAAAAAAAAACCTTCTTAACGAGATCCCAGATTTTAAAGCTTATAATAAAGTTGTCGCTTTGTATTGTTAAGAAAAATTAAATAATTGAGTGCAACGACAATACTTATAATAAATTTATGAGTTTTTATAGAAGGTTCAGGTTTTCTTTGATTAGCAATTATTTAAAGTATACGAATAGGAATTTTCAATCAAAATTATTTGGGTAACATTTTTCGAGAGCTAAAGCAAGCACCCGCACAGTAACTGAAACGGTCGGCCACGTACTCAACCATCAGTTCTAACAGAAACCTACCCAAATAATACATCATCATTGATCTCACAGCATCCTTGACACAGAACCCAAACAAGCAAAACCCAATCCTGAGATTGATGCGTTTGCTATCCTCAAAAATTCCACCAAAAAACTTCACGTGAGCCCCTACGATGGGGTCATTAATAACAGACCCTACAGTGGGTCAAGGTCTGTAAGGGCCGCATTTTTAACCTGACCTCCTCCTGAGAATGCATAATCACAAGCTTTCAAGATGAAGCGGAACGAAAAAGCCCTTGTTTTCCGAGGAATTGGGACCCTGAGCCATCCGCAGCGAGATCGCGAATCAAATTTTATTGTTTTGAAGGCGTCCCTTTTTGTGTTCATGTGTTTTGTGTTTCGAGTAGTTCTTTGTTTTTGGTTGTTTACAAATTTTTGTGTAAGATGATGGTATTAGAAGTTATGCTATTTAAATTACCTTAGCATCTACTAAGGTAAAAATTTGCCATTTATAGCATTAGTTTTGCAACGCGTTTCAAACGCCTTTGCTAATGGGTTTGTTTCTGCTAAATCCCATAGCAAGTACACCAGGCCTTTTGCTTTTTGAAATTTTAGACATTAGGAAATAAATAAGTAACATTATGAAACAAATTACGCCGACTGTACAACACACTCACCTGTCGAGCGACACGGCGACGAGGCTGTAGACGGAGGCAGCCACCGACAGCCCCTGCACGTACGGAACGGTCTTGCACATCAGCCAGCCCAGCACCCAAGCTGCAACAAAACAAGATGTTCATATATACCCTTCACAAACTAGCTTGTGTTCATTTCTTTGAATCACTTGTAAATGTCAACGGACTATAGGTACTGTGTATATATTAGTGTGCATATATTTATATAGCATGGATATTCCATTTATATGTCGATCAGTAGTTTATATTTATATTTAATACAATATGTAAATATAATTGCATTTGTTTGTAGTATTTATCTTATGTATAACAATATATAATTTAGTACACACTGAATTTGCTATAATTCACACTCTCCAGTCTCAGGTCTGTTGGAAGAGATTTATTTTAGAAATAAGTGCCTTTGTACATTATTTGATAAGTACTCTCTATACTGTAATTAAACCTCTGTGTACATTAATTATTAAATAAATAAATAGCTTATGCTATGCTCACTTAGTACGTAGCTATATGTACTAGGAGATGGCGACTGTTGAGACGTAGACGTAGTAATACGCGATACTTATCGGTATAAGACAATGATTTGACAACAAAGACTGCATGCAGACTTCTCTAGTTTGGACTATAATAATTTAACTTGAAGTGACCTACTGACCCTTTCAAATATAATTTAAAGATATACTTTAAAATGTTTGAACTTATTCGAATTCTTCCTTTGAGGTTAACGACAAAAACATGAAGGTTATGTCGGTGGCGTCTTATTATTTTCGGCTAAACCTCATTTTGGGTAATAGACCAGCCTTGAGCGATTACCTAGCTAAAGATTTTTACCTTTAATAAGCTATATAATTTTTTATCTAAATGGTATAAAATAAAAACATAGCAAGGTCATTCATACAGTTTATGAAATGGCTCGTATATTTTACACATTCACCTCTTTTCTGACCTTCCTTCAGCCTGCAAGTTGTTCTAAACTTTTTTTTTCATGTAGCAACCAACTTCCCGGAACTAACTCCCCACAAAAATATGTCACAAAAATATGTATTCCGTTTCATAAAAGTCAAACTTGAATATAATATTAAAATGCTCCCAAACGCTCCGCAATATCTTTATCATAATTTAAGAGCCCCCCCCCCCCCCGTCAAGCTCTGATTTTTGGACAACTCTCATTTTTTCTGAGCTACTGCTTTCTTAATGGCGGTCTTTAAAACGACCTTGAAACTTCAAAAGCCTTATATATTATGATGGCAGAATCCTTAAGCATCGCAGCAACAGGTTGGGAGAGGTCACCAATCAATATACATACACCCTGCAGCCAAATCTAGGTCAGGTCAATGGACTACCTGTGAACCAGCAGCCTTGCATTTCTCTCTCTCCGTCCCTTTCCTTTTCCATACAAAACCGACCTATACAATATCGCCGCACTCCTCTCGCGTGGCCTTGCCCCGACAAGACGTGTATTACAATACAAAAGTCGGAAATGACACAGGAGCTTCAATTAATTTTATATCGTAATTGCAAAGCAAGTAAGACGCTATTTCTTTACCTTTCAAAAGCTTTAGCTGCATTTGGATTTGGTTTTATTGATTAAACTGGCATTTGGAGAAATTAATAACTGATTTGATTTTAATGCTTTTGAGATTTTTTTTCTTCACTGTTGGCCTTGGCCTGGTTTAGGTAATTCAGAATATTATGTAATTTAAGGTATTGGTTCTTAATTGTTTTTATATTTATACATAAAGCTGAATTCAACGATTTAAATTTATTTTTGTGAACGTTGTGATAACAATATGAACTCTGAGTGCGTAATAAATCTACCGAGTAACATTGTTCTAAAAATATTTATATCAACACAAAAATAAATAAATTGCAAGCCAGTTTTGTTGAGATTAAATACTGGTTCACATTGAAATACTCCCGCCACAATCTTGACAAGATATTTTAACCTTAATTAAAATGCAGTTTGCATTAAAAGAGCTGAACCTTCATATTCAACTTGGCTGCATCAAAGTCTCGAATATTCCAATTAACTGGAACAACTAAGTTATTTCCAAATTTCTAACAAACCGCGCCGGTCGGTAACAATTTCAAGTAGTGCGGGGCAAACTTGTATTTAAGCTTTGTATTATCCAAAATTTGAAAAGGAGTGTTCATTAAAATTTGTAAAATAATATCTATTGAGAGCCCAATATTTACTTTTTAAATGAAATGTGTCGCTGCTCGATGTAATGGCAAATAGCATAAAACATCAACATTGACAGACATTGCAGAAGCAGCCCAAGCTTAGTCGACACATGTACAAAACGTCGTCCTTGAGGCACACCATGGGATAAAGGGATATTGGATTCTTTTTGCTATCTAAAGTGGATTTTTGGGTTGGAAAATTGAATTTCGGGTCAACGTCTAATGTGTCTTAAGCAGTCAAGGCTACGAAATTTAGAAGGGTTGTATTGTTTTTGGGGATTCAGCTGAAGGTTAATGGAATCAGGGCGGAAATAATGCAGTGCCCTAAATGCGGAGTTACATGCCGTGTAATGGTAATGAAAGTGCGTGCGAAAGTGGGATGTGCTCGTTTTTAAGATAAATGTATAAGGAAGATAGACATGGACACATTTAACCTCTCTGTTTTAGATAAAGCTACTTTCTGCATACAATTAAGCTTCCACACTTTTGTGTAAATGCTACAAATTGGCGATGAGAATGGCTTTAAACATTCTTACGTAAAATATTTTAAGTGTTTTCAAAATTTTACATACGTTTTTTGCATAGTATTTTGGCATTAAAAAAATATATTAATTAGAAATACTTTTGACTTCCAAATATATTTTACTGTTTTCCGCGTTATTGTGTGGCTGGATTTTACTGATAAGGTTTACAACTCCTTATTATAAGTACCTGAAAATCACATTAGCAACACTCAAATTCAATTAGTTTTACTGTTTTCAATATCTCATTTGAAATCTTCCTTGCAAAAATAAAACAATTTCTACCTTTAAGCTGTGCTAGAAAGTATAGAATCTCGGGGACCAAGGTATTCTGGTTTCCGCTGGCGGCGGGGCTGACCCAGCGAATGTAGGTCAGGACAACGAACTGGAAGCGATGTCTGTACCTGTTAGATTACGCCAGGCACGCAGTGTGAGTACTGTTATGTGCGCGAAAAGTTTTTTTTACTGTACTGTTTCTTTTAACCCTTAATGATGCCCTATATTTTTGATGAATATTTGGTTTATCTACTCAGCTCTACCCTTTATATAATATGAACTTAAAAACGTTGAAGAAAGTTGAAGAACTTGCCCTTAAACAAAATCTTTTTTTAATAAATGCACTCTATTTATAAGATAGATATTTATATCTCTGGATGATGTCATGAACACTAGGCATGTTAGGTTACTGATACTTAAAAATATCATCTAAAATTGAATATATCTACATTGACTTTTTTATATTATCAAGAATAAATTTAAGAATAAAAATAGAACACTCTATTTTCTATAAATTTTGCTTGTGTATTAACTAAACAATCTCAATAATTGAATATGGCGTGGTTTGAGTAGCAATAATGTTGCCACACTCTCATTTAAAATAAAGTTACAGGAATACACTCCAGCCCCACCACGCGTGTTGGCTCAGGATGAGCCACGGAACTGGGACAACGCTGTTTGTTCGTGATTCATGGAATCCTGCGTCTAGTGACAGTTGTCGACGGCTTTGCTTAGGGACGACGAGTTTAGGCGTTTGATTAAGGTTTATGGGGGTTTGGTTTTCTGTAGGTCAAATGAGCTCTACCTTTTATATGTTATGTTTATGGTTCGAAGGAAATTGACATGGTTTACCAGGCCACATAAAAATTTTTGCGAGAAAACTCTGACGAGATACAATTTATTTTAAATTATAAATTTAAAAATTATTTAAAAGTAAATATATATTTGTTCCAAATTAAAATATCCCTCTAAATTTTTTCAAACAGCATTGTGAAACTATTTTTGTCAACATTGTGACATAAAAAAAATCATTTAATCGACTTAAATTAGTTTTTATGAACAAGGCGCCTTCCAAAGCAACTGTGTACAGCAGGTATAAAGAGTTTAAGTGCGGTCGCTTAAATTTGAAAGATTAAGAAAAAAGGGGTCGTCCTTTGACTGCTGTTACGGAAGAAAACGTGCTACAAGTGAAAAATTTGATTCAACAAAACCGGCGAATAACATACGAGGACGATTCAGCACAATCTGCAGATTTTTCATGATAATCTACACAACCATCTTTGCATAAGGAGGATTGTTTCGTGCTGGGTACCCCACAACCTCAACGATGCTCAGTAGCAGGGACGCGTGGAATGTTGCCATGATATGATTGAGAAATTCCAATTCTTCCCACCGTGTTTATCAATACTTCCTATACTGGATTACTCTGGCATTAGATATCTTGATCTCACGGAAGAGCAATTAAACAAGCTTGAGTGCCTCCCAAATATTTGCATAAGATTCATTTTTATTAATTTTTTTATTTAATTTATGTATTTAAAAATTAATGTACACAGAGGTTTTAATTACAGTATAAAAAATAGTAACCAATTATTTCTAAAATAAATCTCTTCCAACAGACCTGAGACTGAATAATAACAATTTTAGTGTGTACTAAATTATACATTGTTATACATAAGATAAATACTAAAAATAAATTCAAAGATACTTACATATTGTATTAAATATAAACTACTGATCGACATATAAATAGATTATCCATGCTATATAAATATTTGCAAACTAATATATACACAGTATACTTAACTTCCACAAATGATTCAAAGAAATGAACATAAGATAATACAAACAATGCAATACTTGGTTACAAAAACAAGAACGCAAGCTAATACACTCGAGAGAGGTAATGTTCTCTTACTCGCTTTTTAAATAAGGATAACGTTTTCGATTCACGGATTATGCAAGGAAGTGCATTCCACAACCTAACTGCGTGTATGGTGAAGGAATAAGAGAAAAAGTCAGTTTATCCGGTTTCATTTTGAGAAGAGTACGCTTATTTCTTCTGCAGTGAGCATCATCGGTGTGCGTGAAGGAAAAACACTTACTTAGGTAACGAGGGGAAGATGGGTTAAACAGTCGATAAATCGCTGGGATAAGATACGAGAATCTCTACGATACCGAATAGGAACCCATCGGAGTTGTCCGCGGAATTCAAAAACATGATCAAACTATTTAAGACCAAAAATGAATCGAATACACAGATTCTGTAATCGTTCAAGTTTATTTAATAGCTCTTCAGTTATGTCCAAGTAACAGACATCTGCGTATTCAATTATTGATTGAATGAGTGTTTGAGCAAGAGCGATCCTGGTCTGGAAACTCCGAAGACTTTTTAGTTGATGGATGGAATAGTGCACTTTCCTACTAACTTCGCTAACGTTAGCATTCCAAGTGAGATAAGAATCTATAATTACTCCTAGGTTTGTGATCACTGTCACCAGAGAAATTAATAGGAACACCTTTCAGGATGAGAAATTGGCAAAATCGATGCATCCGCGCATATGCCGACTACCGATTATGATAGCTTGAGACTTGCTAGGATTCACACATTAACAAAATGTTTTAGTCCAATCACTTATACGACTGAGGTCCTCATTGATTGCTGCAATAGCAGTTGCTAAATCTGAAAGTGTGAAATGGCGATAGATCTGCAAGTCATCAGCGCAAAGGTGAAAATTACTAGAAAGGACTTTGTGCACACTGGAAAATGTGCTTTGAAAATTGGTTTAGGCGCATGAAATTTTGTATAGACGTCATTGTTCTTTTAAAAGATGTTATCAAAAAATACAACCTATAGAACATATTATTTTTTTCTCAAAACTTTTAGTATGTTTTTTTCGCAATCTAAATCATAAATTACAATTCAATGCCATAAAAATAATCGGAATTCTAATAATGTTGTTAATTACGTGGAATTGACAGGTTTATGAATTTATTAATTTTATTTTTCTTACTATTAGGCATCACACACTACAAGGCATCGCATTTTCTATGTATAACCACCACTTTTATTCAAAAAATCTATGTCTCCTTTTAAAACAATTAATAAAAATGAAGAAGAGAAGAGAAAGTAAAAACGCATCTTTTTAATCGTTCACAGACTGGCAGTTCTTCAGAAAACTTCAACAAACCTTCACTCATTAATCATTCCGATGGTTTAGCATGAATGAGTTCACATGACGCGGCATTCCTGGGGGTTCATAGCAAAATGGCGCATATCTACGTAGCGCCAGGAGCCCGCGGGAGCGACCTTGACTTCCTCAGCGATTGCTTAATTGTCCCTACGAGGCATTGGAACTTGCTTAATCGATCACTTTGGATAGTGCGAAGCTGTGGAGTGATAATGAAGAATTATTTATTTATGCTTGGTAGCATAGAGTAAAATTATAGCTGAGCACTTGCCGTCGTCATCATTATGTGATCTACTCTTAAAAGTTTAAAAACAATTCAAATTAACCATTACTGAAGTAGAACGAGGAAGATGGTTTAAATATTATCAATTTTGATTGCATTATACGTTTTTTACTTATTGTAGGAACTACAAGTAGGACATTTCTTCAGCGAAAGCTGGACCGTAAAAAACAACACTGAGTACGTTTCCTTAACCCGACGTTTAATTATCAGTCCACACAAAGGATATCAGCTCCTTGCTCCCGCAGTGACATGTACTCCACTGCGAGTTCCCATTCAGCAGCAGCATCCATTGACATAAATAGTTGGTGGTGTTCTATCTCCTGGCTTTGAAAAGTTCCCTTGTGTGCGGAATTCTATGGACGCCAATTTGGGGAGGAATGCTAGACAACTAACTAGGAGTTTAAAAGATACGTTCTGATATTTTGAGTATTGATAGTTTAGTTTCTGAAACATTTTAAATCACCACAACAAACGGTATAAGTACTAAATAATATTAATCTTTTTTGAAATTATATCTTAAGAATCTAATGAAATTTTTGTGACTTGCTCAGTGACATTACAATAAAATACTCAGCGAAACAACCATAAATTTTTTTCGTTTGGTAAATTACATAACAATGTTTTAGTTGAGCTTTTGAAATTTTATTTTTAATGAACCGAACCATGAAATTGAAACACGAAACTTTCTATGTACAAACATATTTCTAAATCTATATTCGTTTTTAAATCACTGTGTGTTTTATAAATCCTCAGAATTTTTGGGCTTTTAGTTTCTTGCAACAAAACAACAATTATACCGGGTGTACAATCCAAATGGGTCAGTATGGTTCCTAAGAACAGATTTCGCTATCTCTCATAGTTTCTGACTTCTCCATACTGATCCATTTGGATTGTACACCCGGTATGTCATCGTATCGCTTGTATGCCTTCTTTGCTATTTTTCAATACTGAGTAACGTTCCGTTTAATCTTCCACGGCTCAAAAAAAAAGTAAAATGTTGTTTGTACTTTATATCAACGTTACTCCACGTGTAACAAAATAATAAATGACTGAAGTCCGCGCTGGAAGTTATTCTGCGAATTACTCTGGCTTCCCGTTTTTTGATATAATACATATACTTTCTAAGTCACTTTAGGACTCCTTATAAAGTGGCTTTTGATGTTATGGAAAAGGTTATTTCTCAGAAGTTAAAAAAAGTCAACAATACCTTTATTTACATCAAATATAATACAATAAAATGATTAACAATACAACAGAAAATATAAAAAAAAATTAATAATTTTTTGCACATTCAAAACATGAGTATGCCTTTAAAATTTAATATACATATTTGTATATTAAAACCGTATATTTACAAGTAATATGAAAAGAAATCGGATAAGAAAAATAACTTTATGCGTATAAAAACCGACAATAACTAATAACAGCCTTTTGCGGGTGTAACGCTACGGTTCTTCTGTGTTACCGCTACAAAAAAAAAGAAACGAACCATAACTCGACGGTAACGATTTTTACTACACCCTAAGTACGTCACTCACAACATTTAGAAGTCGAAGCGCGACATTCGTCTTCATGAAGCAGTGTCGCGGCACCCAACATGTTGAACTAAACTCTACTTAGCCATGGAACTAATTTGTTCTGAACATCCTGAGTTACAACTTGGAGCAATTCGCAACATTTCAATGAGAGTTTTGACATCACTCGGAAATTTGCGACCGCGGGAAATTCTGTAGATTACTGGAAGTTATTACAATGAGCTATCTAATTACTGTAGCGGAATAAGTGAAGTTGGAATAACTATTGTTGAAATATTGTTTGTGTTGCATTGATTGTTTCTAAGGGTGTTGTACTTAGGATAAAACTTCTAAAATGAAATACAAACGACATTTTGCCAGTCATAGAGCTTGCCGCTATGTATTGTACAGTGTATAGCCCACTGAGTTTGGCGCTATGTAGTGTACAATGTATAGCCCACCGAGCTTGCCGCTATGTAGTGTACATTATATAGCCTACTGAGCTTGCCGCTATGTAGTGTACAATGTATAGCCCACTGAGCTTGCCGCTATGTAGTGTAAAATGTATAGACCACTGAGCTTGCCGCTATGTAGTGTAAAATGTATAGCCTACTGAGCTGGCCGCTGTGTAGTGTACAATGTATAGACCACTGAGCTTGCCGCTATGTAGTGTAAAATGAATAGCAAACTGAGCTTGCCGCTGTGTAGTGTACAATGTATAGCCCACCGAGCTTGCCGCTATGCAGTACACAATTTTTTGACATACGAGTATCTTTCTAAGAGGAAGACAAGCTATTTTTAATTATAAATAAACAACTTAGAATAGAACATCTGTATTATCAGTGTGCTCTTTTACGGTGACTAGATTATCAAAATTGAAAATACTTCACAAAGTGTGATTTAAATCTTAAATCTGTACGTATGATAATAATAATTACTGAAACAGAATTCAACTCTAACAACAACAACACATGTCTCAAGGTGAATCAAAATTATACTCGACCCAAATACTACATTTCATTCGAAGCGCTATCTAAGCATAGTTCATATACAGCGATTTCAAATATTTACTCAAATCTAATTTAAACATGGAGTGTAAGTGGGGCTTGAAAAACGATATTCTGAAGTATTCGATATCGTTATTGAAACACAGGTTTTAGAGGGTTGAATAGTTTCTGTGACGAACGATCAAAATATACAAATTATCGCAATCTCTGTTGAAAGTTAAGGAAATCATAAATGTATTATTATACATTTATACCTACTAAGAACTTCATAACATAAATCACGACAGTCATAAAAAATCATACTGCAGTTACATCAGGCTCGCCCCCCCAGGGGTTGGTATGAGGCAATTCGCAGTGCACCACGCTAGCCTACCGTGGGTTGGCAGATCTTGTACACATACCTTCTACGATTATTCCTTCACAGTCGGCTTTATGAGCTAAAGTTGTAAAAACATTTGGCACGCACGGGGATCGAACCTGCAACCTCAAGATCGGACAGCCAGCGCCGTCCCCACCGCGCTACCGACGCTCTATAAAATAATCTATCATTTAAATTAATACAAAACCAAACCTAATAATATATCTAGACATGAAACCATGTGGTCGGATCTAGACAAATGCAACCTTCAGGAGAGCAAAATTAACATGAAAAAGTATTTTTGCCATTATTTGTTACTAAAATGTAACATTTTGGGAAAACTCTACTGGCAGATTAAACATTTTCAAAGCGCAAAAGCGCTCCATTAGATCGATTCTTCACCTGGAAAGCAGACAATCTCGGAAACCCTTGTTCAAAAAGTTAATGATTGTGTCTTTTCCCTGCTTGTACATTCTAGAAACAGTACTGTTTGTTAAAAACAACATGAACATGTTTGAAGGCTTAAACAGTCAAAGACAAAGGTAAAATCCGGGCTCAAGCTCGCGACACTGCGCTATAATCTGAGAGTTTCTTTGTTATGGCGCCCAAAATGTTCAATAAATTGCCGAATTGTATTAAAAATATTAATAATGTTACTGAGTTTAAAAAGGAACTTAAAATGTTTTAACAGATAAGTCTTACTACCCTCGTTTTGATTATTTCAATGACAAGTTGGTACCTCTATTATTATAATTGTATTAATTTAAGATGGAAATGTTATTGTTAAATGTGATATATGATAATATTTAAGTGACGTTTATTTGGTAAATGATATTTTAGTATATGTGTAACATTTTCTGTAAATATTGGACATACCTTCTAGGTTAGACTGTACCTATTATAATCCAATATTTGTAAAAACCCATATTTGTAAAAATTAATTGATTTGATTTTGGATTTTGATAAAATAACACATTTAGAATATTTTTGGTATGTCTTTATAGTAAAATATCATTTTTAATTTGTTTATAACTAGAATTACCGGAATATTGAATACAATTTTTTTTTAAATATTTTTTCTCACTTGCGTCCAGGTGTTGCATGAAATTAGTGACATAAAACAGAACGCGCTATCGCACTCCTCAACAACGATGAAATCCAAATCCATACAATTCTGGAAATATATGAACGTTCGAAAATGCAAAATTTTCCTCATTATGAAACATGACTAAAAGATATTAATAAGTGGATAAATTTTTTTTTTCTACGAACTTGACAATCTCGAAATCTTCTTCTAATTTGTTATACAATCAGGAATGAACTCATTCAGGAACTTGTGTATTTCTGTTTCTGGCTGTATTCATATATTTTTAAAATTGCCGTAGAGCTGTACCAATACATAAATAAACAAGATCACCTGCACCAACGCATCTAAACTGAACTGATGTCCAGGTGTTCGTTCTCGGGGCGTGGTGGTTGATAATGTTTGGTGATTAATGTATATTCTGGGTATCCCCCCTCAGTACGCTGTGTGGTCTTCCATAACACAAGCTCTGCTCTTAGAGTGTTTGTAAGGGCATTTATTAATAAAATATATCTATCGACATTGACAGCCATCTAACGCAATGGTATTTTATCCTCTACAAACACTTATTATCGATATTACTGAAACTAACATGAAAACCTCTTAAATATTTGCTTTTTTCGTATCTGCTTAAAACGTAGTTATTTCTAGACTATTGAATTATTCAATAATTATATTCTAAATTTATCTTTTTCGTTACTGAAAAAAGTAAGCGATAAAGAGTGTGATTTCAAGAATAGCTCCCTCGGCGGCCATCAACGTAGCGCAGATCAAACAGCGCGCTGATCATTGAACAAATGTTATTTTTGCGAAGTTACTCATTTGAAATTCGAATATTTTAATTGACTGTCGTTAATTTTGGATACTAACCTAACCAAGGCTGCGTATTTATAATTTAACTTTTAATTTCATTTTTATGTTGTGCTAAAAGTTATGTGTTGTTCATTCCCTAGGGAATGTAGTTTTGTTGTGATGAAATAGTTATTTCAGTTGAATCAGTTACGGAGTTTATCAATTATAAATAAATAAACAAACTCTTGTAAAAGTATTATAATGATTTTGGAGTGCTGTGAGTTTTGATATAGGTTTGATAAATGTTCACTAGATATAGTAAATCAAGTCCATTAATTCATTCATAATCACAGCTTAGATATTGAACACTGCTGCATTGCACACGCTGCTACGTAACTTTGAAAACCAATATCTCACACAAATATTGATATAAATTCTACAATAATTTTCAGTATAATGAACGCACCCTGAACCCTCGCTTAACATTAAAATACGATGATATCCATTAAGGAAAGTACCCTGAAAGGTAGTTTTTACCCCCGTAAATACTGACTGATTTGCATATCGTTATCTCGTGGTGCTCCTTGGTGCTGCGTGTCCCTCAGGGGAGAATGGACCAGATTTGCACTCACCTCTCGTAACAAGCAACTCAGTAAATATAAAATTTATATAAATTTCCTATTATTTAAATGCATTTGTATCACTTTAAACACAATATTTTTGTTAAAAAATATGTTTCCAAGCACTTAGAATTCGAAACCTTTATTTGTTGATGAGTTACATTACAAGACAAAGACATTACAGTCTTAATTGAATGATTTTAGTTAATAAATATATGTTTAACATTAATATTCCTATTTCATTATTTGACCTTGTCTCAAAGAAACAAGTAAAGCGGAACTTGAGCACAAAAAATACCTCAGCGCTAAGGCTGGTGGCGTTCATGGTCTTGCATATTCAAGCGCTTTTTCAAACTAAGATGCGCAAATTGTTGCATCAAGAAACGACAACATTTCCAAGTAATCTTTGATGCTGCTTCTATTTTCTTATCATTTCCATAATTGCTGTTTAATGCGTACAGACAATGTAACAAATGAAAATAACACAAATATTATCCAGCGGGTCTAAATTGAAGCCAAGGCAGATTTGACAGCCAAACTCAAATTCAAATTCAAATAATAGGTCTTTACCTATGAAACTGCCGTTTTGCCGTACTGGCCATTTCAAACGAAAATATTTTTTTTTGACTGATAATTCTAATTTCAAATTAATTTTATTTGACAAACATGGAATTCTTTTTCTAGTATCGTCATTTGTTTAATAGTTAGTGTTTTGTTTTCAACGCATTCGAACATTTTTCGTCATCATGGATAAGTTAAAAATTCGAGTAATTATGGAGTATGAGTACCGTCGTGGCAGCAAAGCGGCACAAGCGGCACGCAACATCAACGACGTTTACGGAGCGAACACTACAAACGAACGCACCACCCGTTATTGGTTTACCAGCTTCCGTTCTGGAAATTTTTACCTGAAAAATGAACCCCGTGGTCGTCCGAAAACTTTAGTCGACAATAACGAATTAAAGGCAATTGTGGAAGCTGATGAAACTCAATCCACGGCTGAATTAGCAGCAGCTTTCGACGTTAGCATCAAAACAATATTGGTCCATTTGCGTCAAATTGGCAAGGTAAAAAAGCTTGGCAAATGGGTACCCCACGAACTCAATGACCGCCAGCGCGAAGCACGCGTGGAGACGTTCCTTGCACTGCTCAGCAGGCATACAAATAAAGGAATTCTGAACCGCATTGTTACTTGTGACGAGAAATGGATCCTGTTTGACAATCGTAAGCGCTCAGCAAGTTGGTTGGACCCTGGTTCAGCACCCAAATAATGCCCTAAACGAAAACTTACCCCTAGAAAAGTGATGGTCACTGTTTGGTGGTCTAACGCGGGTGTAATTCATCACAGCTTCTTGCCAAACGGGACAAGCATTACAGATGTGTACTGTGAAGAACTGAGCACAATGATGGAGAAGCTCGCACGTCTCCAACCAGCTTTGGTCAATCGTTCGGCTCCACTGCTCCTGCACGACAACGCGCGACCTCATACTGCACAGCAGACGGTCTCCAAGCTACAAGAGTTGGGGTTGGAAGTTCTCCGTCATCCGCCGTACTCACCAGACCTTGCGCCTACAGACTTCTACTTTTTCCAGAATTTGGATATCTTCTTGGCGGGAAAAAAATTCAATACCCGAGAGGCAGTACAAAATGCCTTTGAAGAATTTGTTGCCTCCCGTCCAGCTGATTTCTTCAAGAAAGGCATCAATAAGCTACCAATGCGTTGGCAAAGATGCATTGATTGCATGGGTGATTATTTTGATTTAAAGAAATAAAAAATATATAAAAAAATTACGCTTCATTTATTTCGTGAAAAACGGCAATTTCATAGGTAAAGACCTAATATTTCTTTCTCAACGTTGACAATTACTTGTTTTTATTGACGTCAAATACAGCTAACATGATTCTACCTCTAGTTCAAAATTCAGTACAGTTTTTTCAAAATTTACAGAGTCTCTTTATGTCTGTATAAAATTATTCTTATCTGCATCTGTTAGCTCGGCAAGTCTGCCTCCCCCCAAGTATCCAGACGACGAACACCCTCAAACGGCACCCGTTTATGAGTTAACGCGGGAGCCAGCCATCGCCCTCCTCAACCATATTAGAGGGAAGTGAAGTTAAGTTAAGAAGCCGAATGACAATCTTACGAGTGACAAAAGTAACATGATATATTTCAAACACGAGCAGCTACACTTTTTTTATTATTTTTTTTTTATTAATAATTAGCAGGCGTTTGTCTTTCAGTTTTTATTTTATTTTTAATTTTTTTTTATTTCGGTATTGTATGCCAGTATTTATTCACCCGGCTAACATACCTATTTAGTGCGCAGGTACTTTCTTCGCAACGCTTGTTTTATTTAGTTTCAAAAGTTTGAAAAAGAAGCCGCGTTGTGCCCCGTCCGTTTATTCTGCTTGGCCATTGAAGAAATGCGAATAACTTACATGCTACAGATATTATATTCGAATATATCCTATAATAGTGAAAAGCATTATCGCCCTCAGGCAAGAATTTGTTGTAATCCCATGAGTATTATGTATGTATTTATATAATGTGTTCATGTATATGAATTTTTGTATATATTTATGTACGTATTTATATCTATATTAAAAGTATTTATGTATGTTTTCTGTAATTATATAGGTATAATTCAGGTTTCCTTTTTTATGAATGTTATTTAATAAAAAGCACACGAATGTTCTAGTTTTAATCGCACCCTAAATAATAAGACTAGTACCTTTGTACAGGCATATATTTTATCCCATTTATGGGCACGAAATTGTATTTTGTGTGTACATAAATTTTTAAATAAATAAATAATTCGCATTAAGCTCATAAATGTCTTATATAAGATTGCCAAGTCAGCGACCGTTACTACCATTTATAATGGTTTCTAACGGAGGGATTATGGCAGTACGAACAAATAAAGACAGTCACACGAACCCTTGCGTGTTATAGGTAATTTCACGCATTTTAAAGTGTCCGTGTTACCGGGCAGTAAGCCGGAGACTTCAAGCTTTGGGTTCAAGTTGTTTTGATGTAATCTGTAGTTTATTTTTACAAATGTTTGAATGTGGTCAGCCATGTTTAATTCAGTTATATTGCGTTGATAACAGTTTATTGTAATATTTATAATTTTATAAAGGTTTTCTCCACCTCGCCCCCTTTCCAATTAAATACTCTTTCAGTTTAATAGTTATTATATATTTTATTACGTACCTATAAATATTATATAGATAAACAAATCAGTTAAGTTAGTAATTCATAAGTAGAAATAGGGATACAATTTTGGCCTTTAGAAAAGATATAGATAGGTGATGTATGGGCGGAGCGATTAGGGAGCCTGACTAGGGAGGAGGGAGTAAAAAAGCTAGAGCGATCTAGAGCATGGTGCCGCCATTAAGACGCTTAGATGGATGAAATTTTTTTTCCCCACCATTTAGTATTCTTATTGCTGCCTTCCATTCGACTTTATGCAATCTGATCCTAGCTAGTGATATTTGGGTACAAATTAAATTTAACTGAATATGCCGGTCACTCCGGACGCTGTCTCCACAAACCGATGTGCTTCTATAGCAAAAACCTTCATAGTAGATTAAAAAGATAACGTCAACGGAATCTCCACATTAAGATTTAAAATAGCTAGATTTATAATTCCACTGTCGCAAACGAAACTTAGCTCAGGCTGACAATGTATAATTTTTGAAATATTTGATATTCCAGCGACTTCTGCCGCGGCACGTGATGTGACAGCTGAACACTTACAACAGTCACAGTTTGTCTCCGAGAGAAAGAGATGTAACATGTAAATGTAGAAATACGGAGAGAGATGAAAGAGGTCGCGACCCTTTGTTTTATAATTACGCAGGTGTTTGAATTGTCAAAATCTGCGTTTAATCGATTTGTGATTCGATAAAAACGTGTTTTTACGTAAGTGAGTGGTTGCGCCCTGTAAACTTATATAAATATATTGTAAGAGTTGGTATTAACAAAATATGACGTTAAATATAACCGCTCTTCAAACAGGTCTAAGAATAAAAATTATATATTAAACGCTATTTTAATTTATGATAGTGCGTGATACAATCCGTGTGCACCTGGCCTTTGTTCCAGCGAGCCGAATGAACCAAACACTGTGACTGTATGTTGTTGGACCAGAACTAGACAACCTGAGCATTGTTTGGTTTAGTCTGTTACCTGTAACTGGTTGAAGCCGAGCAGTGTCTCGACCACGCCAAACAAGGACAAATCTAACAATAAACTTCTCTTAAGAGACTCTATATTCAATATTGTTAAAATACCAGGAACGTAAAGACACCGAATTGTACTGAAAAACACAGTATGCCATAAACAACTTTAGTCTTATAAGTGCCTCAAATTTATTTTCGAATCTCAGATAATTTAATAACATTTCTCTGTGCATTACCCTGCATGGTTTAATGTGGATATATTAAATCACATTTATTTATAGCTTACCAATAATGGACGCTTCCATAAATTGTCTGCAAGAGACGCAAATCCGCAATTCCGTTATTGCAAACATAGACGTTTGTAAACTGAACTGCAAATCAAAGAACCCGGCTTGTACTGTACCGACGTACAAAAGTAAGTAGTACAATATATTAAATAAATATTACTACAAAATACTGTAATTCATGAACATTACACGTAAACAACAATATCGGATACTGTAATCGTGTCTTTGTGTCGAGGTAGCACAGTCTCTTTTGTTAAGATCCCGTCTGGGGGTTACTACGATCCTTCCTATTTTGTACCATCACAGTGATCACGTTTAAAAAAGTAAATTTAAACTAAAGCCAAGGGTCGGCAACGCTTCATGAGTCGACATAATCATCAGATTCAATATAGATCAATAATACACCTACGACTCATGATATGCCTGAGCGCGGATGCCGCTACCACCGGGGGGCCGCCATCTTGTTTTTCGGTCACGAAAATATTATGAGAAGCAGGTGTACAGCAAAGAACAAAGCGACGGACTCGGTGGCTGACCGAATTGAAGTTGACTCACTCCTAGGTACAGAGACTTGGAGTTACAGTCTTACACGTGGGCAAGGACTCAGAAAGTGTTTTGAATGTAAAATCAATAGACGAGAAAATCGAGGGTAGTCAATTCTACAGGTTTTTTAATTTGTCGATGTCGATAAATATTACCCAGAAGACGCAGTTTTATAAATATGGACCGATGCTAGGGTACAAGAAACCGGAAGTCAACAAATGCGGGCCTCGGAAGACCGAGAAGTGTAGAGATTGCGGAATAAGCTACCCTGCTGAAGAAAAGAGGGATATAAACAAGAGGTAAAATTCGTAAACTTATAGAAATATCCGACGACGCAAGAGCTGGTTAATTTTAAATTTTTGAAGGTAAAAACAGTTGGTTTTTTAACGTAGCATGTACTGAAACCGGCGTTTTATATTAACGTTCCCGCTTTTTATGAGGTGAGATGAAATACATTTTTTTTTGTAATTATAAAGATTTTGCAAGGGTATTTAGCTCTACGCCAACACTTTCTACTCTAAGTATTCTCTCTGCAATTTAATTCTAAGTTTTTACGCGTATATCTCTCTTGCAAATCCGGAACTTTAATGCCAAAACAATGAAAATTTTACATAAGACTACACAATCACAGTTATTTATTACATGGTTTAGTTTGTCCGACATCACGAAAAAGGTAATCAATCAGTTTGTTTGAATACGTGTTTGTAGGGCGAAGTGCCTTGGATGTGGTGATTGGGGACGCCGCGCCGTACGGACCTATATCTATGTTATTGATCACCTCTGTAATTCACTTTGACCCAATGAGGAAAAAATCATACTGAAATGAAATGAAATATTTATTTCTCAACATTGACAATTACTTGTTCTTATTGACGTCAAATAAAACATGATTCTACCACCAGACCGAAAAAACCTTCGTGAAGAAGAACTGGCAAGAAACTTCACGGGTATATTTTTTTTTCAAAATAAATTTACAGAGTCTCTTTATGTCTATACAAAACTATTCTTTTCTGCATCTGTTAGCTCGGCAAGTCTTCCTCCCCCCAAGTATCCAAACGACGAACACCCTCAAACGGCACCCGTTCACGAGTTAACGCGGGATCCAGCCATCGCCCTCCTTAACCATATTACTGTTATTTTAATTTATTTCCTACAAACTTATGCTCGCATATTTGTTCGGGTAAAGTAACAACTTTAAACGTACTTAAACACTTACTTACCCAACATCGGATGAATATTTTACCCTCGTTCAGACGAAAAACCTTTTTATTATAAAAGATTTTCTGTAATTATCTAGATACTTCTCAACTTTAAACAAAAGGAAGACAAGATAAGCTTAATACTTGAAATAATATCCGTAATCCGTATTACAAAGAGCCTTTACTGAGAGTTTCAGAGTTTAGCGATTGAACATAAGCCAACAAATAGACAGTTCGATACCGACAATTGGGATATGACCCAGGATACTTGACCTTACTGGATAGAGCTTAGAGTGTTGTACTGGAATAAACCTAAGTCCTATTAAAGACACTACAACAGGACCTCATTTCCTTCACGACGTCAAGATACTAAAAATACCTTTCCGTTCGATTTTTGTTACTTGACACAAAACACAGTAAACCACAATAATATGTAGCTACTCCGCCCGCACAAGCCAAGTGTTTTAAAACTTGGTTCGTGTGAAAGAATCGGACGTTATTTATGGCGCAATCAATTTGCCAGCGCATCGCCTCTCGCTGTGCGTCGCTGCTCTGCCGTTAGAAACTTGAAGCTGGGTGAAAGTAGCGTCTTTGTAGGGCTAGAGTGAGTAAGGCAGGGGAATGTCATTGTAAAGAATAAGGATAAGAAATTGGTTTCAAATTAAAACTGAGACAAAGCGACCTTGCGATTCATAACTGGGTTTGGTTAGGTAACCTAACCTACTGAAATTGTGGCCATTGTCTTGTTCTACAATACTAAACCCTGTATAGAACTCCGGGCGCCGGCCGAAGTTACGTTTGCTTAACTGTTTTATCTGTATTTATGATTATCTCAAAATCAGAATCCTATTTTACTTAAAAGACTTAGTTTTTCCTGACCGCTAAACTTTTTTATTAGATAAAGGCTGCCCGTACGGTCACCTCTGAACTTCCTCCATTTAAAGTGTCCATGTTGCCGTTAACAAACTCTATGGCTTACACTACACAAAATGCACTGTAACTACTCATACACAAAGTCTAGTCTTCTTAAACAAGCGATTGTTAGTACCTCAGTACCTTATGCCGTAATTGCGTTGCACAAATTGATTTAGTTGGAAACTGAACGTAAAATGCAGCAGCGGATTGGTTAACGATTCAAGGAATTTTCATGCAGGGTAATCAAGGTTTTTGTAAAACGAGCAAAATTTGTTTTTTTAACATTAACTTGTAATTGTGAGTGCTACTTGCAGTAGACTGTTCACATTATTTCTCAAATACCTTATTATGGCATTTGTTGTTTTTCAAGCATCTATGTCTTATCTAGGTAATGGTAAAAATTGCTTGGCTTAACTTTATTTAAATAAAATTTATCACGCTTCCTCTCTGGTACAATTTGCTAGCGACCAACACTTTGCATAAATTTTATCAAAAAATTTACTTTTTTGTATATTGCCTTAATTAACATAATAAAACTCACCAAAAATATATATTTTTGTTAATCCAACTGCTCTTGAGAAATGACTACGTTTAGTAACTTAATGTAAAATGTGTTAAGGTTTTAAATGATTGTTTTTTTAATTTAGCAGTTAGGAATAAATCTCTTGTGCCTTATTTAATATGCTAATGGGTACCAATGTATAATACTTCAGATAAAATAAAAATAAAATCACAACATAAAATTCATTATATTTTAAAATTTTCAACTTGTTGAAATTTTTGTTTTTCTTCATATTTACTTCGGCTTTTAAAAGGTATTATGAGTAGGACGAGTGGAAAAAAAGCTGGTAAAGCAATCTCTTGACCTTTTGTCATCCAAATAACCTTTGACCTTATAGTAAAATTTTTGGCTTAGTAATAATTCCTTAATCATTTTCTTGAACTAGTTGAGAACAAGGATCGAATTGATTCAGGAAGTTAATTGTAACAACGAGTCGACATTCCGACAAATGGCTTGATGCTTTGAGCCGCCTACATTTTGAGAAGGGCGTTCCTAGTTCTGACACAGTAATAATTCCTTAATCATTTTCTTGAACTAGTTGAGAACAAGGATCGAACTGATTCAGGAAGTTAATTGTAACAACGAGTCGACATTCCGACAAATGGCTTGATGCTTTGAGCCGCCTACATTTTGAGAACGCTAAATTACAGGCGTTCCTAGTTCTGACAGTCGTTCCTAGTTCTGACAGTCGTTCCTAGTTCTGACAATCGTTCCTAGTTCTGACAGTCGTTCCTAGTTCTGACAGTCGTTCCTAGTTCTGACACAGTAATAATTGCCATGGTTATCTTTCTTAGTTTTAAATTTATCAAGGTTTTTGTAAATGTACAAAAAAATTTGTTGTGATGCAAGGGTTAATATATAATATATTTATATATTTCACGAAACCCCTTTTCTGCAGAGTGAAGATCGTTTCGACGTCTGCGGATTTCCCCACAATAAGCTACCATAAGGCATAAAACTACAAAAATAACTAAAATTTGCCATCCAGAACAAAGTCTACTCGCCAGCTGTGAACAGTGAACCCCCATCGAAGTTGACAATCTGTGCTTACGGCAACAACAACATTATTTACTCTAGGTTCAACCTGATACCATTAAGGAACAACTTTAATTCGAATTGTTGTACATTAGGTATCGAAAATTTTATTTATTTTGTTTTTGTCATTAAATGCTCCTTTATTTACATTAAACCATTAGACAACATTAGAGAGATAAAGTAACTAATGAGTAAATAAATGAAATTATGTTTGATACGCAGCACCAGTAGTGGAATTAAACCGTTTCCAAAGCTCGGCTAACAACAAATCATTGCTAATTCGCCGACATATTATAGGTTACACAGTAAATGGTACTTTTATAGTTTTTGTGCTCAAGTACCATACTGACATTTATTACCTACCAATTATTATTTGCTTTACGTCAGAAATATAAAACCTTATTCAAAACGATCCTAACACCTAGTTTCACCAATTGATGACCAATATCTTAATCCATGTGCAAACTTTGGCAATAAATAGGTCGTACCCATCCAAACCTAGTAAGTGGGCTACAACAAAGTTCTGGCCCTCTGCAAACATATGGGGGAGCAGTCCCCTGTGGCAGACGCTTCGTCATCCCCACGTAACCTCAGGGTTATGTCATAAATAAATATTTGATATTATGTTTGTGGAAAATTTTAAGAACTGGAATTCCGCGATGAAGATTATTTTATTGGAAAAATTATTGATTTATTTGTAGATTTTAGTAGAAGTGGCTGGATCCCGCCGTAACTCGTGAACGGGTGCCGTTTGAGGGTGTTCGTCGTTTGGGTACTTGGGGGGACTTGCCGAGCTAACAGATGCAGATAAGAATAACTTTGTATAGACACAAAGAGACTCTGTAAATTTATTTTGAAAAAAATATACCCGTGAAGTTTCTTGCAATTTCTTCTTCACGAAGGTTTTTTCGAACTGGTGGATGAGTCATGTTTGATTTGACATCAATAAGAATAAGTAATTGTCAATGTTGAGAAATGTATTTTCATTT
The DNA here is from genome assembly GCA_923062675.1 of Marasmarcha lunaedactyla. NCBI lineage: Eukaryota > Metazoa > Arthropoda > Insecta > Lepidoptera > Pterophoridae > Marasmarcha > Marasmarcha lunaedactyla. The sequence continues at coordinate 28,584,730 of OV281345.1, read as the reverse complement.
CATTTCAAGTCACACGACCGACATGACATTAATTTGTTAATTATGAAATCTTAATCATATTTTATAATATTTAATTAATGAATAGAAAAACAAGAAACTGCTGTAAAAGTGAACAGTCTCGGAGGCACTTCTAACTGTGTCAAAAATTTCCTGAGTGAGGAAGTAGCACAAAGCTCTCTATTGACAGCAGAGTAATGTACTTTTCGATACTTCATAGGAAGCAAGAATTGCCTGCTATGTTGTTGGGTTATAGAATTACATAATGCTTTAGAACTTTTCAAAAATTCACCCTTCAACCCCTACAACCACTTATCAGATCGTACTAATCATTTTATTAGTACCCTTGCCAAGTTTCTTTGCTCAATTGCTCAAGTAGTGACAGTTTACATATCAACGAAGTTTTCATGCACCTATCTTGAAATACTGATATAATAATATAAGAGACTCGTTTGTTTTTACAAAGCACACGAAACATAAAACGGCTACATAGTGCAGAGGAATAATTATCTAGATTTGATCACAAATATCTCATGACATGAAGAGATGCATGGGTCAGAGCAAAACAGTTTGAATAACAACACAGATATAGGTACATAATTGCTCGCGTTATGTAGATTTAGTCATTCCTATTACCCATGTCAAGTCTTAGAAGTAAAGTATGAAAACGAAAATCATACAAAAACATTTATCTCATTGTGAATTCTGCAACGAGATCAGATTTTCATTCTATTCAACTTAATAATAATGGGGAACAGCTCGGGATTCTAATAATCCAATAAACGAATAAAAGAAGCTGGATAATCTTAAAAATAACAAGCATTATATGGTTATTTATGGGTAAAGTGGAGAGGAAAGTTATAAAAATATGGTTTTGTGAAATATATATAAAGTGTAGGTGATTCAAGTCATTCATATGCACACCCCTATGTGTGCGTTAGGCTTATATATAAACAACAACTTTGTGTGCGTGACAAAAATATCCTGATTGTACACGCATACAAAAACTGTTTTCTACATATAAAAAATCAATCACTATAAATATGCAAAAACAATATGGTGAAAAACAGTGAAATAGTGTACGGTCGTTTTTAACGAAATTGAACCTTAAGGTAAACCTTATAGGTACCTTATTATATAAGAGTAGGCAGTAATAACTAGTCCAAGTTCAAGAACTGTCTTCAGCAGGTTACTCCAGCATTTATTGCCACAGCATACAAAAATAACATAAAGCTCAGCGAATTTCAAATCATTTTCACTAAGGGGAACGGAATCCCGATGATATGTATTTCATGTAAGGTTTTCATTTGATACCTATAACTATGATAGTTTGTTAGTCTTTTGTACAATGAAAACGAAAACACTCGGATGTAAAAGGGGCCATAACAGTTACTGCCCTTTTCTAATTTTAACGAAGACAAAACAATCATTTGTAGCTTTCTTTGTCATCTCCGTGAAGGTCAAATAACAGATTTGTACAGTTTAAGGCTAAACATAACAGCTATATATCGTCTTATAAAGAGAAGTGTAACCTTGGAGACTCAAATGCCGGTTATAAATTAAACCAATAGTTACTGGGAACCTGCTACTTAATTGACGTATTGTTTTATGAGAAACAGCTAGATCTGGAAGGTGGACTGATGAGCTTCTTAAATTGTAGAGGTTATGTTTTGAGAAAAGGGAATATTGACTAGTAGGGTAGAATTCAATCCTATTAAAATTATAAATGTTAAAGTTTTTATGTTCAAATGTTTGATGTTTAGATGTTTGTTACTAAATCATGAAAAAAATACTGACCGGTTTGCTTGAAATTTGACATAGGAAAAAAACGTGACGGAGAGTAACATATAGGTTCGTTCACTACTAATAAAAGCACTATTTCCGAGGAATACACAAGCAAAGCACAGGCGAAACTTCGTGTATTTACCCTAATTCGTAAGGTTGGTTTTCGTGTATTCATATTTTCGAAGAGTATAAGTTTTTTACCTCGATAACTATTCGTACATCATATCTCTAACCTGACGAAGTTGCTCAGCACGTATGTGAACTTAGACACTATAAAATCATTCATTATATAACAATAAACTAAGAGATACTTGAAATTTACAAATGTACACCTTAATTATTGTTCAATATTTTAATAACTAGACTTTAAATGAAGTACTTCGCAATAACTAGGTTACCATTCAAAACCAAACCATTTATAAAAGCCGTTACTTATACAAAGCACCTTTCCCTTAACGACAAAAATACTCTCTGGTTAAAAGCTTAATATCGTAACAGCTAAATCATTGTAAACTGCTTTCCTTCCAAATTCCCAAAATGCCTTTTTAATCTGTTAGCAATAGCTAGACGCTGGGGCTCTATGTCAGAGCCTCCTTGCACTGGCTCGAAGGACACCGCTGCTTCTGGGTTCCAATTCTGTTTGGATTCCCTCCAAGAGTAGGTGACGGAGTCAGTGACAAGTTAACTGACAAATGTTGTCGTCTGCCTTGTTTATGGAGTGAAGGGCAAGGAGTTAGATAATGTGTTAGATAGTCTCAAGATTTCTTTGGAAAAAGTCCGGACTTAAATGTTGGATTGCGATGTATGAAATTGTTAGTATTATATAATTTCCAGTTATTATTATAGTGCTAAAAATTTCAGTATATGTATATGGGAAGAAATATTTCGATATAAATTAAAAGTATGCATAAAATGCGGAATCTTATCGCTAAATAATATTTACATATACATATATGTGTCATAATATATGTGTCAACACGAAGTAAGTAAGTCAACAGTAAGTAAGGCTGTCTCTAAAAACTACTACCCTTTCCTTAAGAAATCAAATATGAACGATATGCGTACGCATCAAAAATAACTTCTTTAAAAAAACTATATGTCAGACAGTGATTTGTCCAAAACTGTTTCCTGTTTACAAATATTTTACAAAGGTAATGTAAATAAGTCCAGTAGCTTCAGCGAGGTCCCACGGGTGGGCGTAGGCTGGAGCTGGCCGCGGGCGTAGGTTGGAGCTGGCCGTGGGCGGGTCTAATGAAATTTGACACCTTCTTGTTGAATAACAGTTTTAAATTAACTGGTTAAGGAGGATAAGTTGATTTACTTTTAGTGTAAGAAATGTGAACTTATTTAAGATACCATTGTAATGCGTAATAAAGAAGTTTAAGATAGTTAGTAAGAGTAGCCTCAGTATTAAAAATTTTATCTATTCTTAATTCTATTAAAAATTGCGAAGTCGGTCGTGCCGTCTACGGTGCAGATTTGGGCGTACGAAAATCTTCTAGAAAGTGAGAAACTGATGCCAGTCAGTTAATTAACATTAATTGTACAAGATGCAGACAACTGCTTTTATTGCTTACTGTGACATTTCATTGATAAGCGCTATAAAATAGGATTACAGATTTGTATCCCTGCATTTCAAATTAAAACTTACATTTAAAAAAAGGCAGAAGGTCCCATGGGAGGAAAGCTAGTTTATCAAATAAACTTTAAGTCCATTTATTGTTTAATACCAATCACTAAATAAAATGCTCTCTTGACCCTGGCACTTAATTACACGTACCGATACCTTCAAAGGACCCAAGGTCTGAACCTTGAGGGACTCCAGGGACCAACCCGAATCTCAAGCACGCCGACTCAAACGCCCGATAGACCTTCGCCCTCCAAGGATCAACGGGACCATTAAGTCTGAAGCAGTATTTACTAATCAACATAAAGCTATTGACTTCAAGACTGTGCTTACAATCGTTATTTCTTTTAACGGCTTTCTTAATGTACTGAGGTGTGAGAGAAATTTCAAGATTATTTGATAGCTAAACATCGATTATATTTGTTAATGGATTGCATGACGGTTTCAAGCGGTTGAGATTGAGACGTAAGCTGAATAAATTGTTTGAACTTGACTTCGAGGTCGTGTTCGCTTAAAATATACTTAAACGACTTTGTTAGTCAAGCCAACAATGACATATACGTTAAAGTGCCCTATTTGTTAGAACTGCATCGATGTTATATTATATCTATATCGATATTTAAACTCACAGGGGTACCTCGTACATAAACGTGAACCATTCCCGTTTTCATACTAGCCACTACCTAACCAGGACCATGTAAAAAGAGTTGCCAACTTGAACTCACACTCATCTATTTCACAAATTACTACAGCAACAAATAGGACAATAAAATACCTAGGCCTAGATAATAAGGTACAGAATTATAACATAAAACAGCGACCAAGACCATAAATACAAAAAAAAAAAAAACTTAACAAAGAGAAAAAAACAATGCAATGTAAAATTTAAACAGACTCGAAAACATATAAAAAATAGGAAATAAAATTATATAATTATAAACAAGAAATAATAATAAACTAATTATAAAATAATATTGTACAAAAATGTAACAAAATGTAGCATATTTATCAAACATGAAATATCTCAACGTGTGCTGCGGTTAAACCACTGCGCTGATTTTCAGATGTGTCCTTGTGAACCGGTGCGGATGCGTACTTGCAAAGCTCGAACAACCCGACATTTTATAACAAATTATCACTAAAAACAAATTAAACCCATCATGAGTTACAAATATAAACACTTCATACAAATATTAAATAAAACAACATAACTTAAAATTCAATTGCAGTCATTTCAAGGGTTAATTTAAATGTTTTCTCAAATGAGTTCCTGTGCCCCTCGCCCAAGCATTTCCAAGGCTTAGTCGAATTAGCATTGTACTTATTTGTTTGGTATAAGTAAGAATAAATTACTATTTGTAATTACTTTGAGCTTACGTTTTCCATTAATTTAGTTTTCATCTAATCCAAAACTGTTCGCTCCGTTATGTTTTACGAGTAGAGCGGCATGGCTAATATGGCTATGTCATATAATATTATATTTTTTAAATATTTTATTCACAGGGCAAATTGCTACTCCGTAATTGAATCTGCAATGTCATACATTCAGAATATACACGTAAAGTTTATTTTCTTCGCAAATCAAATTATTACCCAAGCTTTAAGACATTCACGATTTATACTTTATTAAGTCTGAAAGGTGAACAAAGAAACCCTTTGTCAGGTAAAAAGGATTACCAGCTCAGTCTAGTTATTTGTAAATTAAATTTTAAATGTCAAAATTTGTTATTTATTTTGTTCGGATTATTTCTGACTTTTCTGAGTGGGATGGAGCTGATTTAAAGATGCTATAAATAGACTATAACCATATTTGTATATTAACTTTCATGTTAATTTAGACAACCACCATTGTTACATCTTTATATGTACGAGTTCCTGAATTTCAACTGCCTAGATTTCAAAATGAATGTCTATTTTATTAGCTATTAGACAAGCTCGCACGTCCTTGCCTTCATCTTGCCAATTTCAAATAAATGGCAGTGAAACATGCAGTGGGGTACGTTTAAATAATGCCTGTCCTAATCTTTATCGTTACATTTCAGCCCTTCTACATAAATTAAGCGTTTCTCCCGTTTTCAATATCATTGGATCCAGCCATTTAAACCTTCTTCGTCCATTTCCTTGAAACCATTCAATCTTCATGTATCTTCCATTCATTTAAAATACTAACTTCCTTTATAGCCTTGAATTTCAGAACCTATGGAGAACGTTGAATATGTAACAAATAGAGTTGTGGGGAGGCATGTCAAATGGGAAAATTTTTGTTATGTTTTATAGTCTAATATTTCACTATGAAGACGCTTGATCAGGAAGTTTCTCGTTCAGGATATATCAAAAAGGTAATATGGCAAAGCAAAGATAGACTTTGAGAAACTTTGTCAAGTGACATACAAAGTATTATCAAAATTGTTTTAAATCTGTTACAAATACACAAACAGTGTATTAAGGGTATTTTCTTTTGATAAATCCAGTAAACAGAATTACAAGATTAGGTTCACCTCAGTGAGTATAGCTGGAAGTCTAAGTGATAAAATACCTACTGAAGAAGGCACCGCTCAAGGTTCTATTTTAGGACCGACAGAATACCTAATGTACGTAAATGACACGTGTAATATCTTTCCAGAAGGGGGTGTTTTCCAGTCCGCCGATGATACATGCATAATTTCTCACAGTAACAACATATTAGAAGCTCAAAGCTGCTTACAGAAAAAGCTAGACTCATGACGCGGGGCTTGTGATTTTTTTTTTATTGAAAAGGATTATACGTTTGTCTTCTATCTCACCTGATGGAAAGTGACGATGAAGACGAAGGTATTACACGTCTATCCACGAGATACCTATTCACTCGACGTTTGAAAGAACTAGGACTATAGTTTTCTGGAAAAACAGACGCAGGCAGTTCATTCCACACCTTGGCGACCCGCACCAAAAAGGAACTATCGAAGCGTTTGGTTCAACTTCTTGGGATATCTACCATGAAAGGACCGAAGGCCTGTCTGCGTCTTGTAGTCCGATGTAAGAAGGGTGTGGGTTCAACCTGATCAAAAAGAGCATTCGCGCACTCTCCAAAATGTAATCTGTAGAAGACTGCTAAACTGGCAACTTGCCGACGATGGTCGAGACTTTGCAGTTTTTTGGAGGTGAGGTCAAAGCTGTTAATAATTTTTCGAGCTCTTCGGTCAACTGCGTCCATCGCTTCTAGTTGGTACTTTGCAAAACCATCCTAAAGGTGGCTACAGTACTCCATACAAGATCGAACTTGAGCTGTATACACATTAAGTAGCTGTTCAGGGCTGAAGTACCGTCGGACCATCGAGATGATTCCCAACTTCTTTGAAGCAGTTTGAGCCATGGACACAATTTGTTGCCCGAAGTTTAGTTGGGACGATATAGTTACGCCCAGAAGCCCTAGGTGGTCGGTTAAGGGAACAGAAACATTTTGGAAAGTGGGCGTTAGGTCGAAATTGCACTTTTTCGCGGAGAATAAACACGCCTGTGTTTTCGACGGGTTAAATTTGACCAAGCTGGCCTCGCTGCAATTGGACACTTTCTTTAAGGCCAAATCCACCCGCTCAATCATGGACTCTCTCAAAGCCCGGATTTCTTGAGGACTCGCTCGCGCATTGGACATGTATCTCTCTACAACGGTGCTGTCATCAGCGTAACCAATAATGCCTGGGGTTAGCAGGTCGATAAAATGCAGCAAGAATAAGAGAGTTGCAGAGAGAAGAGATCCCTGAGGTACCCCGGCATTAATTGCCATTAGGTCAGAAGAGCAGCCGTCTAGGACTACTCAAATTGACCTTTCCATCAGAAAATCAGATATACAGTCGCAGAGCCCTTTAGGTATTCCGTGGCACTGGTTGCACGTTAGCCAGCTTCCAGGATTTAGTGACCTTTCCAAATCCAAAGAGAGTCGATACTGCGCAGTGTTTTAACATAACTGCAGGTATGCCATCGGGGCCGCTGGCCTTGTTCACGTCTAAATTCTGCAAGCCTTTAAGAACCTCCTTTTGGTGAATATTAACGGTACCCATTTTGGGTCCGAACTGAGGTAACTGGGGTGGGACTTTACCGTGACTATTTAGACGTGAATAGTTTACAAAAAGATTAGCAAAGAGGTCTGCTTTCTCTTTTGCAGTATGGGCCAGTGAACCGTCAGGCTTCCTCAGAGGTGGCAGCGATGGGTGACAGAAATTTCGACTCAACCGACCAACTTGGCCAAAGACCAGAAAGCTTTGCTTCCTGAAGGTTATGACGCTATCCTGTCTCCTATGTGGCCAATGTGGTCAAAGCGAGCTTTTCTGATCACCTTTTTGCAAGACTTGGCGGCAGCATTGTATTTTTTCTTCAGTTCATGCGAATCCACGGCTTTGCTTCTGCGAGCGCCAGCCCAGGCTTTGTACGCTTCTTGCTTAAGCTTTTCAACTGTGAGGTAAGCAGCATTAAACCATGTGCGACCTTTGGTTTCAAGGGATAGGTCAGCGTAAGGGATGAAATACTCCATTGTTTGGCCTATCACACTTGATACAGCATCAGCGCAGCACGATGGATCGGTTGATGTAAAACAAGTCTGCCGCCAAGATTAAGACGCGAAAAAGTGCCGCATCTCATCCTAATCTGCTGACTTGTATCGCCATACTCGCCTAGCGCCTTTTGGGCTGGTGTCACGTGGCGAGTACTGCGACACAGATTTCACCACGCAGTGGTCGGATGACCCTAAAGGTGCAGTTGCGGACACCGAGCACCTGTCAGGATCAGTTGTCAGCAGAAGGCCTAAGCAATATGCAGCGTGGCCGGCAACGTCGGGGATGCGCGTGGGGTCGTGCACAAGCAAATTCAAATTCAAATTCAAATATTTATTTCTCAACATTGACAATTACTTGTTCTTATTGACGTCAAATAAAACATGATTCTACCACCAGTTCGAAAAAAAACCTTCGTGAAGAAGAACTGGCAAGAAACTTCACGGGTATATTTTTTTTTTTTCAAAATAAATTTACAGAGTCTCTTTATGTCTATACAAAATTATTCTTTTCTGCATCTGTTAGCTCGGCAAGTCTCCCTCCCCCCAAGTATCCAAACGACGAACACCCTCAAACGGCACCCAAGCTGTGAGAGGCCTTGAGTCACGGAAAACTTAAAAGCCTCTCTTCGAGTGTGGTCAGTGTCCTGATACGGGTATAGCCATTGCCCGTGATGAGCGTTAAAGGAACACCAACTGCGCTGAGGGAAAACGTTGCCGAACCTTATCTGCTGCATCGCTGAGATACTCCATGAGCCTCGTTGTCTCCCGATCTCCGCTATGTGACCGGTATATACTGGCGTAGACCAATGGGTCAAGGCCGGTATCAATGTGAACCCACATAACGGAAAAGTCCAAATCTTCCAAGTAACGGAGACGCTGACAACAGATCTCGTCACTGGCATACATGCACACCCCGGCGTTCGGGTGGAAATTGGACTCCAGGATGTACCCTGGGTAACAAAGGTATTCCGAGTCTGACAGATTACAGATCTGCGTCTCCGTTAAGAAGAGTAGGTGAGGCCTCTCTGTCTCAAGATGGTGGTGGACATCGTTGATATTTGAGTGCATTCCTCTGATGTTGCAGAAGTGCACTTTTAGAGAGAGGAAGTGCAACCGCTGTAGAACCTTACTCTTTTTGTGACTTTTCATTCTAGTTGTGTGAGTAAATAGGGAGGAGGACAGAAGTTGAGTGAAGCGCTGGAAATGGAACCAAACAGCCCGCAAAAAACAAGGCACCGATGGGGAACTGGCTTGGAGACTGCGGGGACGCCCGAACCCCCCCGGGGATTGTTATCGGGACCTCTCTAACCAGTCGCCAGCTGGCATGATGAAGCCTCCCGGGATTTTTCACGAGGTGGCGGGGCAGCCTTTCGCATGTGGCTAGCACACTTCTTGGGCCCCCTACTACCTGCGGTCGGCCAGCGGTGCACCGTTTCTTCGGATCCCGCTACCCTCCAAAACCAGTTACCCGGCAAGTCAATAAATTACGAGCTGAAGACCGTTCTCTGATGCAGCACGATTACTCAGACCTACCCTCCTCGATGGCTACACTAAACATCATGCCGGAACACGACCATGTCACTTGGTGGCATGGCTTTGTTTAGTGGGTGGTGGTTTAGCACCACCCAGGGACCACGTTTAAGGCATCGAGGGCTAAACGTTGCGGATGCTAAAAAAACTAAATTAAAATTTTGCACACATACATCACACAATAAAGGTGCTATGACGCCGACGACATTTGTCCACGAGCATCACTGTCCGCACTCGAACTGCCACCGACAATGTAAATGTGAGGGCCTTAAACCAACAAGCCAACGTACTTACCTGGGACTTGTTATAGACAATAGCTTCAACTGGGTCCCCATATAAATCAGGTTTGTAATAAGCTTAGATCTGTGCTGGCAAAACTAGCGATTTTAAAATACAAGCTACCATATAAAACATTACGGATGCTATACACATGTCACTGGCAGGTTCTATAATTAATTACGGTATAATTACTTCGGCTACGGCCGAACATACAATACATATATGGACAAAGTATATAAACTTCAATTATCCATTTTGAAAACAATAGTTTCTAAAAACATAAAAATTAAATTCAAAAATGATTATACAAATTTATTTCAATATTGTAACGTTGCAGATTGTTTCCAGAAAATGAGCGTCGCTGTGCTTTGTGAAGAGCACAATAATATAAACAAACTTAAAATACGCCAGAGACCCACAGGATTACGGACCCTGTCATATCTTAGTGAATACGTATTGCCTAGGTATAACAATATGCACGGCACAAGGACGTGGAAATACATGTTACCTACTGTTATAAATAGATTGCCTTCACACTTACAAGACAAAATAATTAAGTTAAACACAAGAAGCTGTAAGCAAGTACTTAAAAACGGATGTCGTGCACGTGAAGCTGCCATGTTATGTTTAGTATACGTATTTATTCATTTTAAAAAACATTGTTTATGTTTAAGTCTGATATCGGATTTTCCCGCGTAGCTGTCAAACCCGTGGTGACAGTTTCTGGTAAAATATAGCTCTAGTTAATGCAGAGTGCTAATGGTCATTTTTCATATTCGGGTTGGCAGTGTTTGTTGGACGACACGGCCGGCCCAAAACAAAGGACAACATATTCAGCTAATGCCGATCGAGTAGTTCGGCTGTTTTGTCAAAAAGCGAATGGCACTGGCCGGGCGGCATTTGTCCCGAACGTCCACTTGTAACAGGCATCTATCCGCGGCAAGACTTGCCCCCTCAGAGTTTATTGATTAGGTGAATCGACACAAACGAATCTTTCCTTGTTACAATGATAGTTTAGACCTCAGGCAGAACACGGAACAAAGTAACATCTTCAATTTACGGAATGTCGGATGTCGATAACAAATTTAAAAAAATATAATTTCTTTTACAAACGACTCGCGAACTTAATTAACATCTCGGAAGTTGCCAGAGACAGCGTTACCTCTTAAATAAATTTCCCATTAATTAATTTTAATTTTCTTTTATTAATAAGGAATGCTTATTCAAAATATATGCTTGCAGTAAAATTTGATTGCTATACAGCCTACCTATTGAAAAACATACAAATGTTTTACGTGTTTTAAAAACCTTTCAGATATAGGTATATTTTACAGATTATATAAATACAAATATAGCATTTCTCCAAAATCTCATATTTAAAAAAAAGAGCTGCAGTGAAAGAACACTATTATCATATGGCTAACAATAAAGGGGTAACAAATCTGAGGTCAAAATGAGAAAATATTTATTTATCGACTTTTTAAGTCTAAAATGATCGCGTAATATATTTTCTTACTTGACAGTGCCCGACTGAGTTATCATTTTCATTTAGCCTCGAAATGTATCATTTTATAAGTAGCAAGTTTTTGTTACTCTATTGAATCCACTTAGCACTTAGTCAACAGATGGATGACCAGGGTCGAACGGGAAGACCTACATTACATCCTGAAAAAGGAAAAGATTCTGTTACAAGGCCGTTGTAGCACTTATTGAAGATACATTTTTTGGGTCTTAAAGCATCTGTTTTATGAAGTAAAAAAATTTACCGCAATACCAAAATGTTACTCAATTTTTGATCAAGTTATGTGTATGACATATTTATGCAAACTTAAAGTAGGTGCTTCTAGCAAAATTAATTCTATCGAACAAATAGATTCCAACTACTCAACATTCCCCAAATAACGAATTAGTAACATTATGCTATGAAGAATCCAAGTTTGTTGAATTCGTATTTCATTTACTTATTATCTCTGACAGCGTAAATAACTATTTCAGGCTCTCGGGCGTGTCTAAGGATTAATCACAATTCACAAAAGACTTCTACAAGGTTAACTATATCATATTAGAAACTACGATTCATTTATGATTGTAAGATTGTATCAGTCTAATGCATTCTAAGTCATAAACATAAATTATCTATACATTTTTTGACGGACTTATACAAAAGAAGGCGGTTTTTAACGCGTCTTCATATCTGTATACATTTATTTAAAACGAGATCTCTGTCGTGAATTTCATTTATTCATTAGATCTTAACCTGTCAGTGGACACGGGTTGGTCTGAACCTCATAAGAGATCCTAGTACAAAATAGAATCCGCATAGAAAGATAATACTTTTCCTAAGTGGACCTAAAGGCGTCCCGTGGTAACGGAGTGAAAGGCGAGCAAATTAAAATATTTACACTAGTATTAAATATTTAATGCGTTGCAAGATGAAGCGCCTGTCCAGCAAATAGACTCGGCCCCGCCCGGCCCTCTCACATGCATACTTCAATGCTTTCAGAAATAATCTTCACCATATTTCAAGTGGGTTATTTGGAAATATGTGAATGATAAAAAACTTGATTGATGCTTCCAGTAGATCAAATTACTTACACAATTTGACTTCACCCAAGTAGGTAAGTCTAATCAAAATCTACGTGATACGTAAATATACTACGATGACATAAATATATAAATATATATAAATCTAGCGTGTGGTGGTGTACAGTTGGCTTCATTGTGATAGGGTGAATAATTGTGTGTTTTATAATTATATATAAGGATCGCATTTGATCACCAGTATAAATCAATCAAATAGATAAGGCAAATAGTTGGTAAGTCAATAAATCCTGTTCAAAAACTCGTGTAAAGTAAATACAAACACCTGGAAATGTCAAATGTCAATTTGAAAAAATATTTTGTTTTTTAAGAAAAAGTTATATAAACGGTGACAAATTACTAAATAAAATCAACGTTTCATCGAACAATACATTTATAGGAAACTTGTGCTGCAATCAAAATTGCTTCGAGCCACACGAAGGAACCAGAAGGATTGTTGTTCAATTGTTTTAGAATACCGCGGTTGTTCAAACTGTAATTACAAATCCCGTTACATTATATTTATGTTCAATTTTTATTTTATTTGAGATATTCCCCAGCGGCTGTACTGGGGTCGTTGTGGTGAAGACAATAGAAACCGATACAGAGCTTCTTTTCCGTCACAAGTTATATTAAATTCGTACCATCACGCAAATGTCACCCTCGCCTTCAATATCACGTTCTACCGGAGGAGGTGCAAGTCTAACGCCTGCCAATTTATGAAAACGAAATATCTTCAGTAACAACAAATTTGCCTCCTAATTGCTAGTTTCTAGTACAATTTAACTCATGCTTCATAACTCATTAATTAATGAGCAGTCGCTCTCGATGTGAATATTTTAATATAATGTAAATCTGCTATTGGTTGTCGGATTTAATTGTAATAATTCCCCAGACAAACACAACTGTATTTTTTTATTAATAATTAGCAGGCGTTTTTCTTCCATCTGACCTGATGGAAAGTGACGATGAAGACCAGGATCATACACGCCTGTCCAAGAGGTACCTATTCACTCTACACTTGAAAGCTCCAAACTGTATGACCCCAAAGTAAGCAGAGCTTGTGTTATGAATGACGAACTGGCGGGGGGGGACCCAGAATAAACATACATGTATAAATACAAACAACCATGACCCGAGAACAAACATCGGTGTTCATCACAAAAATGATTGCCCCGGTCAGGACTCGAACCTGGGACCTTCGGCGTATGAGGCAAGGCTACTTACCACTACACCACTCGGTCGTCATTATTTCATTTGTCGAATTAATATTTAATTTTTAAGTCTTAGTGTTTATATATAAATTAAGATCTGTGGACTTTACGAATGTTAAATAAATAAATAAATAAATAATGAATGAATAAACAGCTTTAAAAAGTAACAAGACCGGTCCGCCTGTGAACGACGCTGTGATTTATACATTGATAGGATCTTGAAGGTCTGTGGCGGCGGATGGTGTCTTTCTTAAAAATAGCCAATAGTTAATTCGCAAACATTACTTCATGTGTTAGTAGGTAGTACTTTTTATTGCTAATAAATGCTGTGTATTAAACTGCGCGCCGTTGACATGAAAACCATATATCTAATATTGCAATAAAAATCTAAAGACAGCTTACTTATTTATGTATTTTCTGTCAAGCTCTCATACGGCCGTGTTTATATTATAACGTTTACAAGTCGTAAACATGGAAATAGGCTGCTCATCCGAAATTTACAAAAGAGGTGCTGTCTTCGCTCTTTTTAAAATGGCCATTTTGTAAATATAAGAACGCATTTTAAGAACATTTGGAAGTTCAGAGCACCAAGTGCAGCAATGTTTGTCGATACGGTCTTATTTTAATTTTTAATTTTATGGTCATATCTTCCTTTGTTTTCTAGGCACACTTCAATAGTGATAAAATATTAACAACATTTTTAATAATGACGAGCAATTTCACAAATACGTTTTTCTTCATCATGTAATAAGCATCATACAAGCTATTCTCTCATTACCTGCTTCGCAATATTTTTAGATGACATGAATAACTTGAAAACTGGCTTGTATCACAATGCGTCCACAACGCGTCCACGCCATAACATTAAGGAAATCGTAATTTTCCTCCTTGACTTCCTTGGCTCAGTTTCACTCCCTCAGGCTAGTTTTTGGAACTCCGAAAATCAAAATGTATTAAATTTTTCGGATAATGTATTTGATAACTAACAAGGTACCGTTTTCAGACCACGGTTTTAGGATTCAGAATCCCAAAAGTTTGACATTGTATTAAAATATTAATAACTACTGAACCCTTAACTGCTAGAAGTACCCATTGGAGTATTTATGCTAGTATAGGAACTGAGTAAAACCAAACAAGCACATATATATACGGAAGGAGCGAGTCGCATTCTCATAATATCTGTATAAATTTGATGAAGATCAAATTGCACTTTTGTCACATCATAAAATTCAAAAACATTTAAATACACCACAAGTGTTGCCAGTTCTTCTTCACGAAGGATTCTCTGAACTGGTGGTAGAGTCATGCTTTATTTGACGCCAATAAGAACACGTCATTGTCAATGTTGAGAAATAAATATTTCATTTCACAAAGGCTGACTCATCACGCCCCGTGCACCGAATAGAGCCCCAGACAAGTGCCAACCAACTTACCGGTCTCCGAGCGAACTTTAAAGCACAACAAAACCTTAAACTTTGACTAACAACATTATCGAAGTGCGCGAGTAAACAGACCACTAACAGAGTTAAAAGGAAATACACAAACTTCATAATTGTTTAATGAATCCGAGCCATTGATTTCAAATACTAATCAAAGGTTCTAACTAGATCATTTTATTGATATTTTTATTGGTCTACGTGTAGTTCAGTGACTTTGTAAGTCCGTTATAGGTGCACTAAAAGTAATAAAGAAAAATTTTAAATTGAACTTAAGTTGGGTTCCTCGTTTTTATTGCATTCCTTTGTAAAATGTTTTATGAAAATGGCTTTCTTATTTTTGTAACTTCCAATGCTTGGACTTACAAAACGGTAGGGGTATTTTAAAAGGGAAGCTGTAACTTCTAGCGGCAGTTCACAAACTTTGTGGTATTTGCGACAATTTTTTCAAACCATAATTCGTTTAATCAGTAAACACATGATCAGATGATACGTCAATATTCTTTTTGAATTTGGAATGCCCACAATCAAGCGCGCGACCCACCTGACCGTGATCCACGCGCCAGCCGTGTCCACGGACATCATGAATCTTATGTGATGTAGATTTAATATATTTTTTATAAATTGATTTTTCAATAAACGGTACGCAGAACAACTGATTAGTTGTAAAACAATAAATATTTGTATTTTTTTACGGATCGTAGTCTTAAGTTCGAATCGCCTCAGTTTCTATAAGTTGATGTGGCTGTTCCTTGCCTTTCAACGCAACCGTGGTTCATATTAAATATACAACTTACGTACATCGATGCAAAGATCACAAATATAATAAACATTGACGACCGAGTGATGTAGTGGTAAGTAGCCTTAACTCATACGCTGAAGGACCCAGGTTCGAGTCCTGGCCGGTTCGCTGTATGTCCATCCATAACACAAGCTCCGCTTACTTTGGGGTCATACAGTTGGTGTGTTTGTCTGGGGATTTATTGTTTATTCATCGATCACGAACAAGTAACTATTTTCATCACAAAAATATCCATCTCTACCAGTAATCTAAACGCAAAACCTTGTAAAGGAGGCAGTACAATTAGGTTACCGGTCATATTGAGCAGCAAACGAATAAACCTTTTAGTCCCTTTCTTTGTCCATCAATTGTTAGACGCCGAAGTATTCGGCATAATGCAATCACAGGAACTCTGTCTCCGCATGTGTACAGGGTGATAACGGTATTATTACGACAGCGTAGTCAAAAAGGATTAATTTACTTTTAATTCGTTACTGTTTATCAATCGATAAACAATTGCGAAATCAGCTTTTCCGACAGCACCATGTTGACCAGCAAACATTTCATTACATGCGTGTATTAGTTGTACAATATACCTACTGAGTTATTTAATTAGATATCGTTTGCAACATAGCTCTAAGTTTTCTTAGTTACGTAAAAATACGAAAAACATTGGCCCTGACTATGTGAAGTTTATAACTCGGAATAAAATTATGATAAGTAAAAATTTTCTTAAACCATCTTAGCTGTTCGTTGCTTTGATGGTCAAACTTTTTCTTTAATACTTAGTAAGGTTTCTCTTGCAGATCGAAGTTTATAGCCACAGTTCAAAACACCGTTAGACGAAAATAAAAATAAGATTGAGAATACAAAAAACTCCCATGACTTCTCTCCCACACGCTCTCTTATAAATATGACGGTATAAAACTTTAGCACCACAAGAGGTTTTCGGTTCCAAAATAAATCGCCAAGTTTTCAGTCTTTATGCTAAAAGTTTCTGTGATTTACAAAAACGCCTCTTACATTTCGTGGGCAAATTGGGAAAAGTACGTTTTATGCGGCATTGCTGTTGGTCGGTTGTTGGCGCGGCACGGGGCGCCGGGCCTGGCTCTCGAGGCTAGCTGTTTGAAATGGTGTGAAATAACTTTAATAATTGATACTGTGCTGCACTCGAAGATATACAAGGTTATTTGTCATTATTTTGGGAAAATAATGTAATTTTTTTTAAATTAACTTCCTGTACATCAAATATATTTAGTCAAGGAATTTGCACTCCAACACACACATGCAATCTATGTGATGATTAACATTTTCTGCTCTATAATTATTAAAGTTTCAGGTTCCACGATGGTCCCTCGGTGGAGAATGCAAACTTACCTTCAGGCTATAACATATAATGCAGCGTGTTCTATTTTTAATTACTCGATTCACAAACTTTCAAACAGTGCCAGTCACTTGCTGTGTATTGTTTACAGTATTAACTATACAAAGCATGTATACATCTACGTTTACTTTTTTTTTTAAGCAGTTCCTTAAATTTTACCTAATGCAAATTTTTAAATTTTACTGGAAAACAACACACTTGAAACCTATCTCCGATACCAACACGGAGGCTCTTACTGTAAAATCATACTACCTATTACCAGAACAATATTTGCAGATCACCCTGTGTAACTTTTATCTACAAGATGAGACAATGGGTCGAGCAGCGCCCGCGCGTGGGCAGACTTCTGTGGGCAGACTCGGATGTCGTAGCAGCCTCGGCGATTGTACAGCTTGATGCCAACCATCGGATCTTTGTTGTTATTTTAAAGAAATGTTTCGTGATTTTTTTATTAAATTAAATATAGACCTTAGCATGAGTTTACAGGTGTGTTTATTTATTACGCTAGCGTATAGTTACTATATTATCGAGTCCTGGGGCATGGGTCCTGGAATGCTTGGGTTTTTATATTATAATAAAAAAAACTTTTTTATAAATATTAATTGATTAATAATTAATAAAATAATAATTTAAAAATAAAGCTTACAATCAATTGAGTATTTAATATTTTTTAATATATTACAGTACATCACACAACTGGGTTTTAATCATGATGCAATTTGACTATTAATTCACAAAGGCAAATTATCCAAATTTTTAAATAAATAAGGTTCGATAGTTATCAACAATCAAACAACGCGAATTCAAAGACTGTTAACAACAAGCTAAACATTTAAATTAAAAATACAGAAATTGTCTAATGCATTATAGCACTTTCAGAGTTCAGATAAGTTTTTGAATACTTGTATGCTTGTCATAACTGCTTTTGTACATTGTCAAAAGATTATAAGGTATTACGAGCTACCGATCTTATCTGTCTTATCTTATATCTGAATTGATACGTGTAAGATCATTTTAAGTTCAGAAGAATACCGTTAGAGAGTATCCGAGAAGAAACCTCAAATATTGCGGTCTTCCATCGTAAATCTTCCATTGTAGTTCAACTTCGTTGAAGGTTTACTTCTATACTTTTTTTCGTTTGAGTCCCTTACCGTTTCCTGGCCTGACGTGTACAATCTAACAACAAATGATTTTTTTAGATTGCATACGATTATTTTTTATTTTAAAGTATCCTAAATAAAATAAATGGATAATTGACATTGGTCATATGCTTTACTTTTACGAATAAGTTAAATTTATTTACATAAATGTAAGGAATTTTTTATGATAAGGAAAAAACAACAAAAAATACAACTGAATTAAGTGTTTGCTCCATTCCCAAGGACACATTATGAGTACAATTTATTTATAATACTAAAAGCATCTCTAATCTACGAAAAGCCTTTGAAACCGTTTCGTCGAGTTATCACCAACAACGCCCCCAGCGCTGCCCTGTGATCTCGATGGAGAGTTGCACACGCTCTGCTGTCGAGATAGCTTAATTATTGGATAGTCAGCCGAGTGTGAATCCCACGGGTTAACAACCTGACTGATGACTTGGCTTCAGGTAAATGCTAAACAGCTAAGTTACTGGCATTACATTAGAAAGAATTGAGAAAGAATGAAGACTCTAAAGAGTGCCTCACGGTGTTGGGTTAAGTGTTGGACACAAAACTACTTTGACACCGTTGTAACAGTTCGAGCGTATTAAAATTGCGTACCGAACAAATCCTTTACTGATATAGACAATGCTAACAGCTGTATCTGCCACGAATCCCATCACACGGTGTGATGACCGGTACAGTTGGTACAGGGCAGCGCTCGTCGTGCACTCAAGAAACTGAAGATAAAGAAACATTCTCACAAAATATGTAAATTTAATAAGTCTGAAGAATCACCAATTCGTCGACTTTGTGAAGTAAATAAAGTTACTTGTGCGTAATAAACTCGCGTGTTTGAGGAAGCGCTCAGGAAACCCTTCAGATAATTCTCCAAATTTCTCTCAGTAGCGACGTTAGAAGATGTTTTGTGAATTAAGTTATCTTGCGAAATAAAACCTGCAGAGATATTCTTTATTCGTTATATGTAAACAACTCTTATTGCAAGAAAATATCAACCTTTTCACTTAATTTTGTACATTAACTTCAAGTTGGGAGGTAGACTGCGTTGGCTGCCCGTGCTGGTGGAAGCCTGCTGGCGGGGTGGTGTTATTTATTATAATAAAAATTTATTTTCATACTGCTATTCAAAGAAATTTGTAAAATTTTACCGTTATTAAGTATCTCACTGTGACTTCTTCATAACAATGAATTATTCAAACATTTGTATCCATTATAAGAAAAGAAAAGATTCCCAAACAAGTCACAAATTTGTTAGCAACATAAGACTTCTCAATTATCAAAAATCAACTATATTAATATGCCATTAGAGTAAGAACAGCCTGCAACACAGGCCTTGCTAGCAACAACGCGCCGCCACGGCGGAGGCGGCGCGCTCTCGAGAGCTGTCAACGAACTGTCAAAAACCCGTACAAATATATAACTCGCGATAAACCACGCTTTTCTAGAATTTCGCCGGATTCTCGCGTTACTAACGTTGTTATAGGAGAAGAGCGTTCCGTTGTGTTTGGATTGATGTTGCGTGCTTCACTGCAACTTATGTGGTTATGTATTTTAAAGGACTATTTTGATAGAGATTAAGTGGAAGTAGAGTCCTTTAAGATCTCGTCTGGGATGACACTACGGACCTTCCTTTTTGACCACAATACTAATCACGTATACGTGGTTATGTTCCAGTCAGAGGGAAGGAAGAACCAGCGCCATTGTTGGAACAAAATCCACTTTAACTAAAGCCTATTGCGGGCAACGCGGCATTCGTCGATACAATGACCACAATCGCAACTAATAAATAAACCGCCTACAACTTGCGGCGGACCCGGGAGCCATTGCCGCTCGCCACATGCCTAACATTCGTTCAACGTGTGATATTGAATTATAAAATAATTACATTAAAATCTAAAATGCCCAAGTGAACAAACGTATGTGGCCCCAAAATAATGAAATCTTGAATCAAATTCTGAATTCGGGTACAACCGGAATAAGCTGTATATAGAAAATATTAATTTAAAAGCAACTTTGAATTATTTTGTGTAGGAGCTTGGTAAATTCTGAACGGTCTGTTTTCACAAAAAAGGTTTTTAAACGTATGGGCCGCTGTAGTTCCCGAGTCAGACGACGAGCTCTGACAGTGACACTCGTAGTCGCGAGATATCTGTCAAACTTACACTTACACACATATCTTCCACGATTCGTTCGGACATTGGTAGAAGTAAGTTAACTATGAAATTCAGTAGAACTTTACCTAATTTGCTTAAACTTCCTTATCCCGAGGAAAAGATTTTCCTCATTTATTGTAAGAACAAAAAAATCTCCTTTATTGGATTTTGTAATCATTTCGTTGCTTAATTATATTAAGTGGACTCAAATATTTGCACGACATAGAAATTGTGATCCTAAAGCGCCTACTATCTTACTATTGCTGATCATAATATTGTAACATTTATTCTAACTAACTGATCTATTAAATTCAATTTAGGATACATCGGGATAAAGCTGAAATTTTCAATATGGTAAACAAAAGCTTTTAAAATGTCTAAACAAACTTTGTGATCAGTACTTTAGTTAGAATTGTGACATGACGCGTTTGTTCTAGAAACAAACAACACACGACGCAACATTAGCACCACGTTCCCGCGCCTCACTGCGCGCCACAAACGAAGGCATAGAAACAATAAGCCGTAAAGTCGGATTCATTACCATAAATTACCCAAGCACTTTGATCTCGAGCCGCATTCAGAAACCCTCAAACTCAGCTATGATGAGAACACTCGCTTGCTGTTTCTTTTTGTTAAGACACTACGGAGCACTTAGCTAATCAGGGAAAATTACATTTGAAGTAATGATACAAGAACACAAGAATACATCAACATGGCCGGTGCCATCTGATAGAAACTTTGAGGTGAAAGTTTGAACTAAGTATAACGCAAATTAGAAACACCAAAGAAAATTTTAAAATGCTTGAATATCGTAAAAGACTTGCACTGGTAACTGTCATCGCACGCTGTTGTCGGCCGCCGCGGTCACGCCAGGTGTGCTTCCGTTTAATACAAACTCAAATGAATGAAAACAAATTAGGAAGACTGATCTAACGCTAGTTATTGTTTTCCCTCTAGCCTGTAGAATATTTCCACGAGATGTTTGGAAAATAATTTTTTTATTACTCGCTATTAAACAGCTTCAGCTTTTAAATTGTAAAAAATCAGCCATGTATACTTGATATTCAAATATTTAATATTTATGTGGTGCCATTATCGTAATTTGTAAATACCTTACTTTAAATATAATAAACTGGTTAAAAGCAAGAATAGTCTAACGATACCTCAAATAACAAAGGTACAATAAATAGTACATGGGCATTAGGGCATATCACTCCTACGTGTTATATCATGTTTTTGGAAATTTCAAAGGATCCAAAGATTTTCATGTAAAAATAGAATTCTTTGATCTGGCAATCAATTTACGCAATGTTATTTTTACGAAAGGTCGAGTGTGCATTATTTGAAATAGATTCCAGCAAACCGATAGAATACATAACATATTTAAATCTTGACCAACCTCTTTTGAGAATCGATTGCCTATCTATCTATCTAACTGTAACGGTCTAGGACAAAGATGTAAAAAATATTAAAAATAATCCATAATAATAATAATAAATCACCAGACAAACACACCAAATCTAAAACTACAATGATTGCCGAATATAATTTGGACGTTGTACATGGATCGCGTCTTGAAACGAATACGGTTGGTACATTAAGTTTGGGACTGTAGTAAAATAAAAAAGTAAATTGAAAAACTAATAAAAATTAAAATTAAATAACAAAAAAAACTCCAATTAGGCAAATATATCGAAACTTTTTCTAAATTAAAAACTCCATTCTTGACATTGGGCATCGATCTCCAGAGACAAGGTCCTGAGGCAGTCTCTGCGGTCGTAAACTTGATCTATTTATTAAGTAGCATAAAAACGAGTAATCTTCTTATATTGAGGGATCAGAGTAAATGTGGCGGACGAGCTTTTATTTATAGCTTCGTTTCTTATTTAGGAGCTTTGCCGATGATGGCTTTGATTTTAAATAAATCCGTATTATTTTAATATAGCTTCAGCAGTATACATATAAACAAGTTACACTTGTAATTTTAATTTGTAATTAGTCTTCAAGCAAGTTTTATGTAGCAAGGCTGTTTTATGTGTAGAAAGATGGCAAGTAGAATTTGTTCTTGAAAATTATTATTATCTGAAAGTAAAAATAATTTG
This sequence comes from Marasmarcha lunaedactyla, assembly GCA_923062675.1. Classification (NCBI taxonomy): domain Eukaryota; kingdom Metazoa; phylum Arthropoda; class Insecta; order Lepidoptera; family Pterophoridae; genus Marasmarcha; species Marasmarcha lunaedactyla. Next base: position 28,562,174 of record OV281345.1, on the reverse strand, counting down.
TTACTAATTTAAATTTCCCTCAACAAATGTTACCCAGTATTATGAAACTTGTATGCCTTACAAAAGTGGAACATTTTCATGCAATGATTTTTTGATACCTGATTAATTATTTAATCGACTTTGATTTGCTTTTATGAACAAGCGCCTTCTAGTGCCACTGTGTGCCACTGTGTGCCACTGCGCTGGTTTAACAAGTTTAAATGCACTCGCTTTTTGAAGGATAAAGAAAGAAGCAAGTGGGGGTCCTTTGACTGCTGTTAAGGAAGAAAACATCTACAAGTGAAAAATGTGATTTAACAAAACCAGCGAAACACATACGAGGAGATTCAACACAATCTGCAAATTGGATCGGAAAGTGTTCATGATATTCCACAAACCACCTTTGCATAAGAAGGATTGTTTCGCGCTCAGAAGCAGGCGCGCGTGGAAAAGTGCCATAATATGATTGATAAATTCAAAGCAGAAAATGATCCAGAAACAAAGTGCCAGTCAACAGTAGGCCTGTTTCAAACGAAGCCTGCTATACTTAGTGAATCGATCGAGAAGCACTGGAAAATCATTTAGATTGCCAGTTTTTTTCTCATCAACGAGGTATTCAGTATCAATTCCCTTAAGAAACCAAATTAGCATCAATGCAGAGTGGTACACTACGAAATGCTTGCCAGAAGTTTTTGCTGCGGCGAGCAACTAGCGACCGAACATAGGACTCCGAGACCTTTTGCTCCACCACGACAACGGGCCCGCGCACGCGCACGCCGCGATTCAATACTTTAACCCTGAACAGCTACTTGACGTATGGGTCGACCCTGTATGTAGTACTGCAGTCATGTACTTTCTTGCCAGTTCTTCTTCACGAAAGTTTTCCGAACTGGTGGTAGAGTCATGCTTTATTTGACGTCAATAAGAACAAGTCATTGTCAATGTTGAGAAATAAATATTTCATTTCATCTCATGTTTGGGATGATTCCGCCAAATATCAAGCTGAAGCGTTGGACTCTGTTGACCGAAGTGCCCAAAGACTCAACAATGGCGGTAAACTTGCGAATCTGTCTTTTACAGAATACATTTTCGAGATAACTCTTTATGAACCCTCAACATTTCTCCATCGATCAACTAGACGGAGACGAGGTTCCACCCGCTTGTAAACGAGGTGCTAAAAAGTAGAACGAAACGGTTCGATAGTTCATTTTTGGTGCGAATATGGAACGAACTGCCTCCGGTCTGTTATGCCCAAATAAATGTTAGAATAGGCTCCTCTTGGACTGACGTGTCACACCCTCGTGTCCATGTTCACTTTCCACAAGGTGAGATGAAAGACAAAGAGAAATAAAAAAAACCTGATAGATACCGAAAGTATCTATTCATTCATAATGTTTTAGCGATTAGTCAATTATTTTTTCATCTAACTTCAAGTATCATGTTACTAAGACAGCTGTTGGTAGATAATACTTTCAACGATTCTAAAAAGCTCCATGCACCCAAAAACTACAAAACAAACAGTAACATTGAAGACCATAAATCTTTTTCCCATTACAGCGACTGTTTCGATAACGAGCAGTTTAAAAAAACAATTTCGTGAGTGTTTCCAAAATTTTGAGATCTTTAATTTAGTAAATGCATCTTGGTAAGTCTGTCATTAAAGGCGATCCCTGGAGCATGGAGCTGAGCGGCGCGGGGGTGCGCGGCTATCGCGGGCATCGGCGGCGGCGGCGAGGTTGATGACGGCGGACGTCGTAAAATGGCACCAGTATACAGCCATTATTCAGGGCTATCTGATTTGTAACGTGAACTTTAGGACAGGTCAGTACTTTAATGGATGATGGATACAATAATAAATGAATTGTCGTGAAAAGTTATAGTCATATCGAAAGAACTATTTTAATTAAGTTGAACTGACCGTTGAAACGGAAACTGCTAGTTGTTCTTTATATTTTAATACTATATTAAAAATACAGTACTATATACTGTAATATAGGTTTCTCAACATATAAATAGTTTCCTTGAGTTCTGATGTTTAATTTTATTAAATTATTTGAATTTTTATAAAATTGAAATTTTATGAAAGGAAAAGCTTAGAAGGATCACGGAAGCCATTGAAATTAAGAAACACCCCAACCTCCATAGAGAAGATGGCTGGAAGCTTTCTCCAACAGTGGACCCTACACTAAAAAATTTAAAAATGCAAAAAGCTGCCACACCTCAAGCTCAAGACGCTGTCCGCACTTTCTGCGTTAATCCTGAACTCTACGCTCGCACACTGGGAAACAGACGGAGATTTCATGTTTTTATATCTGTCGAGTTAAATGAAAAAGCAGAATATAATTAAACGCGCTAAAACTCGGTGACAATGTTTTTGTCTTTTCAGGTAAATATAATCGTATACATTGTAATAGTTGACTCTGAAAGAAATCTTAACGCTGGGCTTAAATCAGAGGCTTTTAACATCTCTATATTCGGCATCGATTTTAATTAACTGAGATGGAAGATCAAGGCCTGTCCAATTTCAATTATAATGTTGAACTTCTACTGCCAATCAGTAGTGAAGATTCCTAAGTCCAAAATTATTTTATTCGTATAAAAGAAAGCTTTTTAAATGCAAATGGGTGAAATCACAGCAGGCAATGGCTGTAGGCTAGAGGCGCTTTGGAGGCCTTGATTGGCTTGCAAAGGTATTGTATAATACAGAAGCTGCCAATGAGAAAATTTATACAAACTTCATGATTTAGTTACTGTTTTTATTTTACCTTCAAAACAGATGGTCTTATCTAAAACGATATATTTTATTTATGCATTTACATATAAGTGTATTAAAGTTATCACCTCATTTAATGTGTCTTATAAGGCTACAAATATTTTATTTATATACATTAATTATTTAAACCTTATCAGCCTTATTTACGGCGTGCAAGTATTAGTGATGTAATAAGTAAATCGTAGCTAAGCAATAATATTAATAATAATAAATCCCCAGACAAACGCACCAACAGACTCTATTGCCCCAAAGTAAGCAGAGCTTGTGTTGTGGATGACTATGCAGCGAACAGAGGGCGGACCCAGAATAAATATACATGTACAAATAAACAAAAATAAACAAAAATGACAAGAGAACAAACATCTGTGTTCATAACACAAATTAATGCCCCGATCAGGACTCGAATCTGGGACCTCCGGAGCATGAAGCAGGGCTACTACCTAATACGCCACTCGGCCGTCAAATTATATTTGAACTTGAACACACGTTTAATTATTAAAATAAAATCATAAGACGCGGAAGTACAGAAGTATTGGGGTGGTCCTCTAAGTCATGAACCTAGATTGAAATCCAACGTCAAATCCTTCTATACGCCTTAAAAGTAAACCAAATTTTAGTAACCAGTTTGACCGACCTCTGATTCTCTTAAAATAATATTTGATATTTGATTCCGTAATGAACTTATTTCTTCTTTACTTTACGGAGTAAGAGTTTGTATGCCGTTCTACTACGGCCTAGTGACAGACCGGGGAATGAGGTCAGTCGTAAACGTGGCCCGTCAGGTAACGCCAGACAAACTAATGCAGATTATTCACGTTAGTATTCGAAAATATAAATTTTACAGATATATTAATTAGCAATGAAAATGTAATGGGTCAAGTTATTACGTAAAAAAGATGTTTTACACGGAATGATCTGTTCTGCTCAAATTGCATTTTTGTAACAATAGTCACTAGTTTTTACAAAATTGTATGATGATTCCTTCTTGGTGAAAAAGGTTATTACACCAACCAATACCACAGGGTCGAAAATAGGTCACAAAGAATATTTTGAATATTTAAAGCCCCAAAATATTGTCCGTTACCAGTGTCTTGTTGAACAGAAAGCTATTTTTCTTATTATTATTATCATTTTTCCTCGCCCTTTTCGTGCACCGTACTTAGTACTTTCTCTAATTTCTTGACTAAACTAACTCGAGCTCCCCGGAGGCTTTCTAGGACACCCCTAACAAAAACTGGTGGATCGGCCCTGACACGGATATTTACTGAATTGATCGAAGCCGTCCTATCCATAGCGGGGTTTGATTGAAATGAAAAAAATTATATTAAATGTAAACTGACATTGTTTTTAGGCAATTTAGTTAAAATATGTAATGAAAATGCGATTAGAATAATGTATTTGACAGCTGTAATTGTTTCTTCGCACACTCTTCAAATTAGTTGTATTTTTATTGCATTGATTGCAACTTAAATTGTATTTAATTTAGAAGAAATTATACGAAATTTATCGATTTCTGCAATGATTTTGTATACGTATCATTATACAAACAGAAAATTTATACAATTAAAGTTCGTTTCTACCATAATTCGAATCCTGAACCTTTAATATGAAATACTGTCTACTAAAACTAGAGGACACTTATATTTTAATTTCTTGGTTATCTAACATCCCAATATGCACAATAATGTTTAAGCTCGTTTAAGTCCACCTAACTTCCTCATAAAGCTTTCCCGTTACACGAGAGCGTGTAGAACTGCAAGCCCCATGGCAACCCACGGCCGCTGCAACTGCACTTGGCAACGCGGGGCAATACCCGCTGAACTAGGTCAGCCCGAGGACACGACGTCTCTTCAAAGAAGGCCGGTGGAATTAGGAGAAAAAATTATGTAAAAATCTTTACCTATTGAAAATTTCAACAAAAACCAGAAACTGTGTATAATTTAATTTTTCCTTTGTTGTGACATTATAAACACGGAAGATCAATAAACTTTAGAACTAACTAATCGATTTAAACAATTATTTAAGCCATCGGTAACTTTTTTGGTTTAGATCCCGTCAGGTAAGATGGAGGGCACATGCAAAAACAGTTCAGGATAAAAAAGCAATTTTAAAAAATGTACTATATAACAATTGAATTGTCTAGAAACAAATCTTACTGTAACTGTTTGTTTCCCAAATAAAGTAAAATTAAAAGTAAGTTTTGTACGACAACTAGCGCCGCCCTGAATAACCTACACTGATCAATGCGGTTACATAAGACGATGACGGATCGGCAGCCGGATGTGCTTGATTTAGGTTACTACGATAACTCGCCGGCGAGAATTTAGTTTTCGAATGCTGCTTGTGATCGGTTCTACGTCGGTTTATGAATTATCTGATGACCCCGTTGCATGAGGGGCCTCAGCAGACATTACAGATGTTACGTTTGAATCCAGGTACAGATATGCATTTCTGTATCTATCTATCTATCTATATTTACTATTTATTAATGCAATGTACGATTTATTGAAGAATCAGCCAGTTTAGAGGATCAGTTAGTTTAGAGTATAATTTTATAAATCTCTGTACATTTACAAGCAATGAAATTCTTCAATTCAATCATGATTCAATCTAAAACATAAATGGTGTGATCTAGTTTTGGCTTTATGTGAAAAAAAGTATTTTATGTAAATTGTAGGACAAAATTTTTTCAGATTCAAAATAATTATTAATTATTTTAGCCAGCAAACGAGCACCCAACCCACCTGATGGTAAGAAGCATCCACGCCCACGCACGTCGTTAGTCGCTGGTGTTTTGTTTATCTACATTGAATGTGATTATTATGTCGAGTCATGATGCGTTGCAGCCCCCAGGCTTCGGTTGAATTTGCCTTTGTTCCCGTGATCACACTGGCCGTTCCTTGCCTCTACCCAGACCACGTCAACCTGGTCATTACGGCGGTCAAACTAGGAAGCTCTGTAGCACCGCCCAGACGAGATCGAAACAAAAGAGACTCTACTAGTACTCAAACGAATCTAAACGTAATTCCATTATTTCGATAAAGGGCTTGATGTCACAATTGTCGACTGGCACCATACAAACCATAGTTCCACCTACTCTGTACTGTAGAAGACTGCTAAACTGGCAACTTTCCGACGATGGTCGAGGCTTTGCGGTTTTTTGGTGGTGAGGTCAAAGTTGTTAATAATTTTTCGGGCTCTTGGGTCAACTGCGACCATCGCTTCTAGTTGGTACTTTGCAGAACCATCCCAAAGGTGGCTACAGTACTCCATACAAGATCGAACTTGAGCTGTATACAAATTAAGTAGCTGTTCAGGGCTGAAGTACCGTCGGACCTTCGAGATGATTCCCAACTTCTTTGAAGCAGTTTGAGCCATGGACACAAATTGTTGCCCGGAATTTAGTTGGGACGATAAAGTTACGCCCAGAAGCCCTAGGTGGTCGGTTAAGGGTACAGAAACATTTTGGAAAGTGGCCGTTAGTTCGAAATTGCTCTTTTTCGCGGAGAATAAACACGCCTGTGTTTTTGACGGGTTAAATTTGACCAAGTTGGACTCGGTCCAATCGGACACTTTCTTTAAGGCCAAATCCACCCGCTCAATCATGGACTCTCTCATAGTCCGGATTTCTTGAGGACTCGCTCACGGATTGGACATGTATCTCTCTAGAACGGTGCTGTCCAATAATGCCTGGGGTTAGCAGGTCATTAATGTGCAGCAAAAATAACGTTGCAGAGAGAACAGATCCCTGAGGTACCCCGGCATTAATTGCCATTAGGTCAGAAGAGCAGCCGTCTAAGACTATTCGAATTGACCGTTCCCTCAGAAAATCAGATGTCCAATCGCAGAGCCCTTCAGGTATTCCGTATGCTGGAAGCTTACTCAAGAGACCATCATGCCAGACCCTATCAAAAGCTTTGGAAACGTCTAAGGATACAGCTATAGCTGCACCGTGACCTTCCAGGGCTTCGCTCCATAAGTGAGTGGCATACACAAGAAAATCTCCAGTTGAGCGTCCACTGCGAAATCCATATTGGTTATCACTAAGGAACTCGTTGGACTCAAGGTATGCCAGGAGACGATTGTTCAATACACGCTCCATAACTTTGCAAAGTATGGAGGTGATTGCAATAGGTCCTTAGTTGATAGGATCTGCACGGCTTCCCTTCTTTGGTACTGGTTGCACGTTAGCCAGCTTCCAGGAATTAGGGACCTTTCCGGGTTCCAAAGTTTAGTATTAAAATTAAGTACGTTTTAGAAAATTTCACTTCACATTTATTCCGCAAAACTTAAGAGTATAATTAAGTGCATTCAGAACGGATGGTAAGAACAGACTGGTTTCCTTAACTGCGTCGCGCGGTAAATGTCTCAAAATGCAATTCAGCGAAACTTACGAGTAATCAATCTGTATGACGTAGTGTGTCCCTAAACCATTTTGAAATAATTATAACGTTTGACCCACATAACCTCGTATTTGAAACCATGTATTTTATACAAGTATTATACCAAGAATTTAGGTGAAATGATTTTTCTTTAACATTATTCAAACCCACACCACTTGCAACCCTGGCTAAGCAGCTCATTTTAAACCCCATAAAAAAGCGTTTAAATATGGCCGCCATAAAATCGGTTCATAAACCCTCCATTTGGGCCACTTTGTCATCAAAATATCTATTTTATTATCGGGAGTGTAGGTCACAGGCGCGCCTCTCGCGACCATCTGTCGGGTGTATTTGTTCTCGCGCGCCCCCGAGCGTAGAACGTTGTATTTATTTCACGTTCGAAATTCAAACGTAATATCAGAGTTTTATATACTAACAGCTTTAGTTTATGGCCTTTTTAATTCATTTACACAACCCGATTAAGACTTTTGCAGCTCTGTAAGCGCTCCTTGCTACTACATAACAAACTATTAGTTCTTACAAATGAAATGATTTCCCGAGAAGAGAAATTCCTTCTTGCACTGGATAATGTTGCAGAAAAGCGGCATCAAAATAATAATACACAAACATATGAACCAATTTCAATATATAAATAGATCAGGGTTGTTTACTTCCGGCAATACCTAAGTAAAATATGTGGTTACTAATATTTCGTGATAACTCTCCAATTCACCGTTCCAACTCCACAAAATCTTAACTGGATGTCCGAGGCAGAGTGTTGCTGTAATGTAGGACGTTTATTGTGTTCTGACGAACCTGACGCGGGACAGCGGAGTCAGGTCGCTGCCGGCTGCAGGGGCTGATTTAGGTTAGGTCCCGATTTCCGCCCGGTTATTTGGAACGGTAATTGATTGTTTCAAGGATCGTTTTACTTGTGGTGACGTATAAAGAGCTGGAAATTCAGAATCTTGGTGATGTTTTTATTGGGAAAAATAAAAAGATTTTTGAGAGTATTAAAAAGTCTGAATTCTTCAAAGAATAATTATTAGTACCGATACTGTGAGTGAAATTTCAAAACTAGTTAATTAAATTCCTTTGTACAAGATATTTGATTTGTGATGGTAGTATAAGATAATTTGATAAATAACTGATGTAACATTCCTAGTTTAGGTATTGGTGTACGAAAATAATGAATAGACAGTATTAAAAATGATTTTCCTCAGTTCGATACTTTAACTGTCATGAGAAATAACACAATTCAAATAGTCTAATTCAAATTCAAAATTCAATTTCAAATATTTATTTCTCAACATTGACAATTACTTGTTCTTGGTGACGTCAAATAAAACATGACTCTGCCACCAGTTTGGAAAAACCTTCGTGAAGAAGAACTGGCAAGAAACATCACGAGTATATTTTTTTCAAAATAAATTTACCGTGCCTTTTTATGTCATACAAAACTATTCTTGTCTGCATCTGTTAGCTCGGTATCCAAGTATCTAAACGACGAATTCCCTTAAATGCCCTAAATGTCCTAAATGATATATGAATAAGGCATACTATGAAAACAAATATTTTCCCAAAATATCTTATCCAAGTACCAGATGAGGTATTTCTAAGTAGGCTTCAAAAAACTGAAATTCACGTATTACGAGTAGAAATAGATCTAAAAATGGTGATAACATTTCCGAGCAGCCGCCGAGCTGCCACCGAGCCGTCGCAGCTGACGGCGATGTTGCATTTCAATAACTCAATAATCTGTCTCCAGATCTTAACACGGAATTCGGAACAGAGGCTTCCTCTATTCCAAGGTTTTAAAAATGGGATTACGCAATAGTTGTGGCTTTTTAAAGTTTGTTATGTCTGAGTGCAGAATCCGCCTAATAGATAAACACAAATATGACAATTATTTAAGTTGAATTTATGATAAATTAGGTTTGATTGTCGCTGTACTGATTTCCACAGATTCCAACAGATATCCGCTGCATAGATTTTCTTTTTCAACATTACAGTGATTATTGTTTCAGGTTAAAAAACCCATTTACCTGTATTTTATCGTATATAATTATATCTCGACACCGTAATTATAAACGCCGAGTTTAAAATGTAAAATATGATATGATAATTAAACGCGATTAAATCTGGCTAAAAAATGTTTTATTTAATAAACTTTAGGAAACATTATCGATTGACACAACATAGCTTAAAAAAGCAGAAACGTCTACACAATGGTACAAAGAGAACCTAGATTCCTACTAGCAGCGAGTGACAGTCCATCGCTGGGCCCAGCTCGACGATGGCCCAGCACGTATCCCTCTCCTCCCACCTGCTAACGTATAGTCGGGGCGCTCGGTGGACCCAGGCTCAGGGCGGGGAAACTAGGTCTGCAGCTCCCGGCTACCTGGTGCTGACTGGTCCCGGTGGCCGTTGGATGTTCGAGGTGTCACAATCATCCACTTTCTTGGGTACTCAATCCATTTTCGTTGTCTTCTTATGGTTGACATATTTGGTTTATTTTCTTACTTAAATTTATTAGCTTTTCTTGAGTAGTTTCGAATATTGTAAAAAGCTAATTATATTATCAAAACACAAAGAAAACTAAATAGGATACGTAAGAAATACACTTATTGAATGACTTCTTTTATTTCATCATCATCTGTGTCTTCATCGAAGATGATGATGGTCTTTCATCTTCGTCATCATAGCGTAAGTACGCCTTGATTGTAGATTGTTATATGGCCAGACTCCTCAAATTCGGCTTTTAAAAAGACTGACAGGAAACAAAGCTGAGAGGAAAGAAAAAGCTACGTACAATTGGACTACGGCCTGATACAAACAGCTATTCTACGGTATGTATTCCATTGTGTTTGATTTAGTTGGAGTAACAATTTTACCTCTTTTGGCTCATCAGTACCAATATCATGACTTCACTAAGTAATGTATGCTTTTAGTATGCTTAAGTGATAGACGCGAGTGAGTCCGCGAGTGTAAGTATAGTGTATGGTCACAAACCACACAAACACGAAAGTATATTTTATTTTATTTTTATAGTATTTCATTATCTCGCTGTCGGTGGTCCGATAATAAGAAATCATTCCACGTAACAATCCAAAGATAGGCCGAAATCTTTGCGCAAAGTTTGTATACACGCAGCATGCCGGTCACATCTGCAGCAACGTGTGCGTGCCGAGCGCGGCGTGTGTGCGTGGATCTTCGAACTTGGGTCGGCGAGGCTAGTTCTCGTAGAGTGCTTTATGTTGCTAATATTAATATTTCTGTAAAGCTATTGATTTAAAATACTAGATTTTCAAAAATTTGTCAAACAATTTTATTAGGTTACTGGCTAGATGGCTGTCGCATGCACACTTGGTTCCATGGGACCAAATAGATAGGTTTTGATCAGAATTTTTATGCTATTTATTTTAAGGATTGTTAACTATTATTTACCTCTTATAATTGTATTGTTAATGGCTTGTATTGGAAGTTAATAACTAAAATTGTATTGTGTTAAAAGTGTTCTGTTTTAACCTACCCTAGTATGAGTGTATCGCTGAACAAACACTTCCATTTGTTTACTGCTTGATATCCTTTTGATTAGGGCATGTGTTTGCGCATCAGTCTTAGTTAACGTGGATCATATCCAATTGTTCAATAATCAGTATACAGATATACAAGATGGCACGAAGACGCAGGTTGTCAACTGTACTATTACTTATATTCAGAAACGTGGTATACACAAATGAAGAACACAAATAGTGTATCAAATACTACTCCACGCGATGCTAGCCCATGACTCCAGCCAACAACTTCCAAAGTATTGGATCCTCATCACGGCGTGATCATACTTTGATGAACTCACTCAGCGATTGACTTTAGCGCCATGTGTAGAGAATACATACAAGTGCCTTGTGAACAACTGCGATATTAGTTACACAGTGTATTGGTAAAGTTGTGGTTTAATGAAACATTAATAATGAATAACAATAGAAGTCGTCAAGACGTCGGTTTGTGAGTTACAACTCACTCATCTACGTTACCTTCAAATGAACAAAATACTTGTTATCAAATAATATTTTCAAAAATGACTTAAGCCTAACCTTGCTTTAAGATTTTCAAGATTTAGATTAACAAATAAAAAATTATAAACCGGTGCAGAAAAGTTGATTTAGACAACCTCGAGTCTCCGTCAATTAAAAAATGCAATCGTCAAAATTCTTGAGAAATAAATGTATAAATCCTTCAATAAACTATGTACAACATATATATACAAAACGATATTATTATCAAGGTGTTTTAGAGTACTTACTATTTATTACAAAGTAATAAACAGTAAGTAATAAAAGCAAAATAATTCCGAGAAAACTTCTTGCATTTTCAGAAAACAGTATTACCATAATAATTGTTCTAATAAGGCAATTTTAATTCACTTAGCAAATCCAGCTAATTTGACATCAGCTACGAGTGACTACGAGTCTGCTGCGGCGTAGTCTCATGCTGCGTAGTCAAATTTTTACGATTAGTATGCAAGTGATGCTCGACAATTTCATTTAATCCAAACTTTTAATTAAGTCAACATTTTTTGTTAGCTCAATTGACTCGGGTTATATTTGTCTTTAGGGCTGATAGTTCAATGCCCAGATAACTGTAATTAGAATAATAATTTATAATAATATATAATAGTTGGACATAATTTCTTCTATTACATATTTACAGAATAGATAAGATAAGATAGGATCAATCTAGAGTCACACAAATTTTCTTTGCGACAAGAGTTACAAAATTCATGGAATATCACAAAAACTTCATGTGCGTACTTATCATTTTATTACGAATAAATAGTGGAGAATAAACTGTATTTAATTTATCAGTATCAACAATTTCCTATTTAAATTTAAAACCTTCCTAGTCAATTTCAGTTGCTCCATAAATCATACAACAGCGATTACAGCCCTCAGCAACGGGGCGTTAAGACGATTTATAGCTGAGCCCTTGCCCTGCTGCGGCAGACTGCCGATGTCTGAGGAAAACTGTTGAAAACCAAACAACATCCCTTTTACCGAACATCGATGACGTATTATACTCGTCTGCAACATATATTATATCGAAGTCTGCAGTTAGATCAATGCGTCTTTGTTTCATAAAAATAAATAAATAAGTCATAACAGAGCAGTAGAATCTCTCGACACGAAGCTCCGATAGTGTTATACGTTATTTTGTTCTGGTGCCAAATAAGAACCAATATGTACATACAAAATAATAATAATAATAATAAAATGTGTTTCTGAAACCTTACATCTATGAATAAATGCAATATGATTTACAAATTTATTACTACGATATACTACATAAATATCAATTATAACTAGATGTCTAAAAATTAACAATAAATACTAAAATTAAGATAAGTCATATTATCGGTTTACCATGACCTAGGGTAACAATAACTAGGCAAATACCTAAACTAAGTAATTATGAATTACCTGTTTCTTAGGTACAAATAATGACGACCGAGTGGTGTAGTGTTAAGTAGCCTTGCCTCATACGCCGAAGGTCTCAGGTTCGAGTCCTGGCCGGGGCATTCATTTGTGTGATGAACACCTGATGTTTGTTCTCGGGTCATGGTTTTTTGTATATGTATATGTATGTTTAATGTAGGTTCCCCCCAGTTCGCTGTATGGTCATACATAACACAAGCTCTGTTTACTTTGGGGCCATACAGTTGGTGTGTTTGTCGGGAAAAAAAAGTGGAGTATCCTAAATAAACATTAATTCTAAATCTAGTAAGTCCAGTAACAATGAAATATGCAAAGTGTAAATATTACATAAAATGTGCTTCATAATTCTCGTCACATTATAAACGATTTAATAAGAAGTACAATATAGTAGTGTATGTATACTGGATTCGTGATGTTTCCGTCACTGAACCCCAGGACCCTCGGTGTCAAGGTGTCCAAGAATAAATCGTAAAAATATCTTTAGCACATACGTACTCCTATTAATTACTATGATTCATCAAAGGGTAGCTTGCGCGACATTATCTACTTGCAACACTATATTGTTCATTGTAAATAATATGTAAGTTATTCGTGTTTGCACAGAAATTTCCGAAACAAATATGCACAATAAGTCACAATGTTAAAGGTTCCGTTAAATATTCACTTCAGCAGCAAAAAAAGCATATTACTCCATAAACTTTACAAATAACAGATGTGAATAAACTTAACAAATCATATTAACTAATAAATAAAGGTGCCCAGACGTACACAGGCATAATTCTATATACTCTCAACACAGAAAAATGTACACAAACAACTGTATGAATCAAGATAACGCGAGATTCTCACAAACCCGAGGTTTCAACAGAACGTGAGTTATGAACTCACATACAGCCGATTCTCGAAATGGCTGCGAGACTAAGTAGTCAAGGGTTCTGTTGCGCGTTTGTCTGTAAGATTTGTGGAAGGAAAGAAGTGGGGAAGTATTTTTGAAGGTGATATTTCGGAATAAAAATGTCTTACTTTCTAGTGTAGTGGTAGTATTCTTCCCTTATCAGTAAACCGCAAGCTTCAAGATCAAGCTAATGAGTACAAACGTTAGTTGAAAAGTCATTCAGGTTTCATTTTCTCAGGGGTGAGTCTAAACTGATTGCTGTTTAGTCATCATGACAACACTGCGGACTTTAGGGATGGACTGCTATAATACAGTTTGGAAGAAATAATGTAAATTTAAAGTCTAAATAACCAACTAATTTCAAATAGACATTTCTCCTAGCCGATCTATGTGGTAAGGGCATAAATATGAACTAGGAAGTACTACAACTGAATGCAATTACCTTTCAATTACTAAGAACCGGTATACTTAATATTGTTTCAAAGGCAAGCAAAGCCTTAAACAACAACTAGTACTAGCATATAAAAAGTAAATTGACAGCCTTTTTCTGAGGAATGTGTATATTTTTGAAGTCTCCTCGTAAAACTGAACGAATCGCCGACATTACGCCTGATTAAGGAGCCGAATGTCGTGCGTCTGATTACACGTTCTGTCGCGAATGTATCTACTGCAGCCGTGACTACATTTTATGATTCTGTTTTATTATAGTTTTTAGATATTTTATTTAAACTTGCCAATGTTCGCGTATACAAGATCAACAAGATGAACTTTATTTCAGTCACGTTTTGATGTTGCAACTAACAACTGGATCAAAATTAAAACGTGTTATTGTTTACAGTTAACCGTCTTACGATGAGATAAAGAATTTTTTGATTGTTTTAGCTTTACATTAATAAACCTATGAATAAAAAAACTAAATACAAAAAAAAATTGTAAAGAAAACGACCCTATATATCCGGGATGTACATTTTATCCTAAAAGTTATAAAATATTTTTTTAAATCGGTTCCGTTTCGGAGTTCATGGACAAAAAATAATTTTTTTATCATGTGAAACTTTCAAAAGTAAGAAAAAGTATGTAAATTATAAAGATTTTTTATCAATTTTAATATCCAATAAATTCTATTATCACTTTTAACTAATATACGTGTTTTTTTGTAGGAATGTGACATTTTGGTTATCTCTCTGGCCCTCTCTGGATCAGTACCGCCCCCCTACCAAGAACGCATCGTAAAACTAAAATTGACTTAACATCGTAGTTTATGTTATTTATAATTAGTCAACAGTAAAATTGCACAAATTTTCCAAGATTTCATCTATTAATTAAGAAATTAACTTCAAAGTTTCTATTCGGTGTTTTCAATTTGTTCAACTAGCAATTTGTTCAAGCAAAAAGGCCAAAAGTTACGTTTGAATAAACTAACTTCGAGACTTTTCTGAAAGGCAAAATATAAATGTCTTGTGACAAGCTGCTTGTAATGGAATATTTATATGATAAATTAAGTGAATTATTTACCCTTGAAAGGGGTCACAAAAAGTGTCATGACGCGTCTTGTCATATGAACAGGATGTACTCGTATCAAAATGGCAGTGTCGTCAAAATAACGCTACGTTTTTATGGGTCAAATATTCTTCATGTAATTCGTTACAGCTCACTGCAAAATAAACACTTATATAGCAAATTAAAATCATTTTGATGTAGATATACACACGAGGGTATACATACAGGCAAACATTTTGTGATGAAAATTGATGTTTTTCGTCGATCATAGGTGTTTTAGCTTTCCTTTTAAAGATGCCAAATTGATTATTTTAAAAGCTTAAATGAAACGCTAATAAACTTTTTTCGTCAAGAATTAACAGATGCAATGTATATTTATTGTAAAATATCCAGTAAAATAGCAGTAAAATCTACATTTTTGCAGATAATTTTCGAAAATTTTGCATTATTATTGATCCATTTAAATAAAGAATGACTCAAATTAGTGTACAGCGTATTTTTAAGATAACACAACATTAGTTGAGCCACAGTTATTTAAAAAAAATTACCTATACAATTTTTCACTCCAAATATTGAGCAGTGATATGAAATACATTTATTTAAATTGGATACGACTTCAACAAAAAGATGAAAAGTATATAATCTTCTTGTCTGTCTTTTGATCAGAGAACTTTTTCAATATGGCCCCGAAATTTTCTTTTAAAGATTATTATCCTGTGTGTCGAGTGATTTGCTGCCGATGCTGCGGGTGAACGGATGGCATCACTGGCAGGTTTTGATCTTGAATCTTAAAAATGTTTTGCATAAAGTTGTGAGCCGTTGTACATACTTACTCTAGGTATATAACGCAAGATAGATTTTGTAAGTTCAAGAAAATTCATAATCCTTTTAGACTAAACCTATGCGTTTAGTAATTAAGAGTTGACACGAAACTTCTTATTTTAAGTTTCGCCGGTTTTCATGCAACAGTCCTTTGGTTACTAAAATGTTAAATTAACAAAAATGCTCAGCGAATGCCCAAGTTACCAACAACCGGCAATTCAACGGTCACCAAAAGATACGCCTGCACAACGTTAAATGTAACCGAGGGATACCAGGTTTGCCTTCCGAAGTTTTTTTATTTAAGCATTTAATACGAAATGGCATCAGTTCTCAAGCTGGCTTTGTGACTTTACTGACAGTGGCCTAAATTACTAGAGTCGCGGACTACCTTCATACGCTCCACGTGAGCTGGAAAGCCGAACACAATCAAAACGACACTAAATGTAGCTTACTTGCGGGATAGAGACAGACAACTCGACCTTAAAACTGTTAGAAGGACTATTGAAAAATACCTAATTCTATTTTGATGACAGAAAGATATAGATTTTTAACGAAAATCAACTAACTTTTGTGCCTCTTCAAATGATAACCTTTACTATTCCATTCTATAAAATCACAAATTCCATGTGTCTTAATTTAATTTCTTTTTTACCATAGTCGTTATTTATTTGAATATTATAAATGGAATTGTTAATAGTACCTTGTTTATGATTTAAATTGTAATAATTTTGATTTAATGTATTTAGTTCTTTATGGAACACTGGTTGTACTTTATCTTACTTGATGAAAAAGAAAATGGAGGCTGGCAAAGACCATTTAAAAGGTAAATAACAAAAACATACGCAGGAAGCTAAGAAAACTCATAAACTAGTTACCAATAAGACGCAAATGCTTCAGGTAATTCTCTGATCTCAATTTTGTAGCTACCTTTTTTGTCTAGTCATATCTATCTATTTTTCTGAACACGACTCGCAGAGTTTTCGCACATACAGCGTCACAGGCGGCGCTTGAGTCACTCGGTTTACGAAGCCATTCTCCAGCTGCTTTTCACCGGAGCTTTTCATCCCGAGCTTTAGAGGTAAAGAAAAGCTCTCTGGGTAAGTGAGTCTTGAAGGTCGCGAAATATGCCGGTACTGACGTATTTGCAGCGCTGCTGGAATGTTACTTATTATCTTTTCAGCTGCATTAAATGTTATTCGAAGTGTGTTAGTTGATTTTAGGATTTTTTGAGGATTGAAAAGAATTAACTACCCATGAGATTGTGATAAGAAGACAGCAGTCAATGTTTAATTTACACCAATCCAATTGGATTTAATTTTCATTTAGAAATTGTGGGTCGAAAAGATTGAAAAATAAAAGACTAGTTGACTATGAGTTAATTTGAAATCGTTGTGTTTGTTGAGAAATCTAAATATATGTAGACGCCAAAGTCAAATGATTAACTAAATACGAGTATGCTAAAAATACATAACTTTTTAACTGGCTGGTTCGACATACATAAAAACCGCTGATTGCATAAATGCGCATGTGATTCAATTTGCCTCCCACTTGAACGGCACGGTGGCGGCACGGCTTCCGAATTTTCTGACGTGCATGACATGCCGTATGTGTGACAAGTAACGTTACCCACATATTTGGTTCGGCAGTAATTGTGTAACGACGAGGCCGCCCGAAGCACTTGCTACACATATTTGGCTGGTGCCGTTCGGGTAGGCCGGCCCGCGCGTCTCATCTCGACAAACAACAGAACAGAATCGGCCGGGCGGCCTGTCTCTCGAACATTCATCGTCGTATATTCGAATATGCCATCCAGCCGTGCGATTAATGCTGTTCCGAATATGGGGGTAAAACATCTTAGGTTTAAGCTATGGACAAAGTTTCCTGCTAATGTATTCATTGCCTGAACATATTAGCACTCTGGATTGGTTGATGGCTGATTTTTCAATGCTCAGATAAGTTTATTTATTTTTTTACAGCTTTTAGGAAAACATACCAAATAAACAGGAAAAAGAGGGCCAATAACAAGTTCTCACATGTAGAACAAACAATACCAAGGTAATCAGTCACAAGATATTATCTACGAGTAGTATACGTCAGGCTAGTAGGGAGGATCATTGAAATATTTATTTTAATAACTTATTTGTTTTATTCTCATTTATTAAAATAGCACATCTTACTCCGGTGATGGAGCAAGTCAGAATGTATTGTTTCTTCAATTCTTTCATATCATTCGAAATATTCAAATTTGCAGTTTTCTTCTTAATTTATATCGACCTTTTTACTAAACTATCGCGGCATTCTGACGTGTCTTTTTTCAGTAAGTAGTATTATACTATATTCGATAAAATTTATCTCAGCATTGAAAAATCAGCCCTTAGACGTTTAAAATTATATCAGGGATGAACTCCTCTGTTTGAATAAAAGTCACACAAATTATATAACCTTTTATATTATATAAAATAACAAATGCTATTTTTTTATTTATTATAAACAATGAAGTATTCAATATATAAAATAAATAAGTCCACATAACAAAATCAACACCCTGTTTCGTATGAAACATCACTTGAACATATTTTTGCTAAGAGTACCTACCTCGCAAAACGTAATAAGGCAATCTCGCCACTGTTTATCCCAAGGCCCGCGTTTTAGATCAAAGTTGTTGTCCACAGGACGAGCCGCGGGCGTTGATCCCGCGAATGAGAATAGCGTCAGAAATGTTTTACAATTTTCATAAGATAAGTGCTTAAGATGATCATCGTCTATGTAATGGTTTTTATAAAAATCCTAATTTATTTTCACAAGCGAATCTAGTATACATGAGTGATGAAATCTTCTTTTAAGTATTACGAGTACGAACCTCAATAAAAGATACTCACACAAAATATATATTTGACATTTTTCATAAAATAATATCGAGTACATTAAAATTTTAAAAAGAAGCAGTAATTTATGATACAATCAATATAATTTAAGTGTTTAATTTAAAATAAACAATAAAGTTATAATAAAACTAAAACTAAAAACTAAATGTCTACCTTTTCACCGATGACGTAATTCGTGTCACTAAAGTATTGTGTTTGAATTGTCGCACTCTGACGACGGTGTGCTACGAAGTATAGATTTGCTCAGCAAATTTTGACTTAGATGTAAAAAAAATGAAGTATAAATTAGCTAAGCAAAATCTTAACTTAAAAGTGCCTTCAATATCAAGTGCGGCTGTTAGCGTAGCAACTGCAAGTTGCTTATAGTGTAACAGAAACCTAATATAAATCTTGCCGCTGGAAAATGCGTCAGATGTCCTGACGCGTAAATGATGCGGAAACGACTGTAAAAACGCTTTTCCTTATAGAGTATTATGGAGAATACATCCACAAATCAGATTGTAAACGAAGAATGAAGATTCTAAACGCGACAGACGAAGTGGTCTTTAGGTGGTAAACGCAGCAGCTCCTGTGAGGAGCAGCGGGTGTGGATGGGGGAATGGCTTACTTAAGCTTTTTGTAGACTTTGAGTTGATTATTGGCCCAAAAAACCAACTTTGATTAGGATTTATAACTATACAAAATATGAAAATGTTAAAAACTAGCCAGTTAGCCATGTAGAGGTTTCGTATATTATTAAAATATCCAAAATAATGAATTCTCTTAAAAAATATTGTGAAAATAAAATGATTATTTCAAATTAACTTCACTCATAATGTATGTGATGAATGAGGAGTAAAAATGTTGTCATTCTTTTATGTCACGATGACAGAAATATTTATTGACCATTGACAATATTTAATTTCAATGGAGACATTAATCAGTCTATAAGATGATAGATCCTAACAACAAAAAGTTACTTTTTCACAATCACAACTTTAAAACTTTTTACATCTTCCATTTCTGCAATACAGAGACTTACCAGCCGTCTCAAAACAGCTTACCCCCCTAGCAACGCACCCTTAACAACATACCGGCAGTTAAGTTGATGCAGCGTCAAGTCAACGGCCGACTGACCCAGTTCCCAGGATCGATTCCCGCCGCGGCTCCATCCGCGACTGATATCCATGTAACTACTGAATCATTCGCTACTGCATGCAATATGCTCTAAACTAGGTTACACGGCCAACTAATCACTCATTTGAAAATGTAGGAGATAATAATTACAGTTAGGTAAACGGCTTCTTAAAATTTAAAAATTGAAACAAGTACAGTATAAATAGCTTTCGGTAAATGAAAACTGTGAATCCTGAGGGATGGCTGCGCGACCCGGAGCTCGGTGGGAACTATGTTGTATGTTGCTTAGCTTATTGGGTTTTGTTTCTTGTTTCTTTTTATCTGTTTATACGCAGTTGGTCTCTGCCAAATGTACATATGATTTAACTACTTAGTACATCAAGCCAAACTGCTCTAACAGTGAAGGAAAACAGCTTGAGAAAACCCACTTACTGTAAACATTATTTCAAAGGAAAGTGCCAACGCGCAGCGGGCTAGCGTAGTGGACTATAAATTGCCTAAACCCCAAACCAATTTAAAAATTAATCACCATCAGAAAGATATTTTATCCAGATACATGCAGGCTATAATTTGTCACAAAATCCGAGGCGAAAATTACGCGGGCAAAACCACGAAAGAACCTCTAGTTAAGCATCCAATCATCTGCGTGACCTCCCTCGGTGCAACTTTAACTTAAAAATCCCCATTTAATGAAACCGAGGTTTCAAACAGATTTGACATAAAACCGCACTACTCACGCTGCTCTTCCAGCCACAGAACTCTAACAATTAAATTAATTTACTTATTACAGAATATTTCCACGAGGGCGTGTGATTACATTATACGCCTGGAGAGGTACCCATACGAATATAATTCCATTGTCTTAAATTGCTCGCATATTTCTAATAAAAGGCTAAATGAGGCGGCTTGTAATGTAACTTGATTTACTAATTTGCTTATTTCAGGGTTACTTTGAATTATATAATTAACTAAGCTAATTTTATAGATGGTTCTTGTTTCATAGTACAGGTAATTTCAAAGGATGTTTGTTTTGGTTTAAAAGGAGATTCAAATATATTTGAATTGAGTTTACTAGGCCTTTACGCAAGTAATAAATATTAGTAACAAGCTGCTGCATTTTAGAAATAAAAAAAACCGACTAATAAACTTATTTTACCGATAATATCGGGTCCCATGGGACTTCCGAGAAAACATGCTCTGAACTATCTATGTCACACTTGACTTTTTCTTAAAGAAAGTGAATAAACCTCACAGTACAACAGGTACTTGAATTATATTAGACTATGAAAGCCATGATATTGTATTACAATAAAATCATACAAAGTAATGTGTTTCCGATAAATTCAGCTTTTATTTGATCCACGGTCGTAAACTTGTTTACTGCTTTGCCGAAACAAACGTCTTAGTGCAATGTTGCCAAGTTATTGTTATTAGCTTTAACAATAAATCAAGGTAAAAACACTTTACATGGCTTTCAGTTGTTCGAAGACGTCTGAGAGGATATTTAAATTCTTCCTGTTTTAAATGATTGTATAAAAAGTTCTAGGCTAGTAACGTTAGACACCCATTACTTATGATGCACAAACATCTTAAATATGATGAAAGAACGATGAACGAATTTGACGGAACCGTCTAACAGCCACAAGCTCACAATATCATGTTCCTTAATTTTAATAATCTTAGCAATAAGTACCCAAGAAGTTGAACACAATAACACATCCACACAGTCGGCATGTCCCCCGAAGGCAGACCAAGCCACACACTACGAGGTGCTGAGCGCTTCGCAGTCACGCGCTGAAGTAATATTCTAAGCCGCGACTAGCAATTACTCCCACTAGGCTGTAGAGATCAACGGAGCAGATTGTGAATTTTCACAAGCGGTGTAAAGGAAATAATGCAGCTCCTTTAGTAAAGTTTCTAATTTTTGTTTTGTAAGGACTGACAAAGTGAGTATTTGTTAGATTTGAAATAAATAAGCGGTAGTGGCTCAAGTGTTTCATATAACTAACTTTGATGACCGAGTCGCGTATAGGTTTGAAGCATTGCCTTGAAAGCCGCAGGACCCAGGATCGAGTCCCGGCCGGGGCTTTCATTGGTGTGATGAACATAGATGTTTGTTCTTGGTTTATACATGCATGTTTATTCTGGGGTCCCTATATAAACATGATATAGAAAATACATGAATCCGCCAAAAATGCTTGTCAGAAATTAAAAGCCCGTCACAAGACGCAGACAGGCCTTCCATCCCTTTATAGTAGATATCCCAAGAAGTCGAACCAAACGATAGTTCCTTGTTGGTGCGGGTCGCCAAGCTGTGGAATGAACTGCCTGCGTCTGTTTTTCCACAAAACTATAGTCCCAGTTCTTTAAGCTTGGAGTGAATAGGTATCTCGTGGATAGACGTGTAACACCTTTGTATTCATCGTCACTTTCCATCAGGTGAGATAGAAGACAAACGTCTAATCCTTTTTCAATAAAAAAGACACTTACAAATCAACCCAATAAAATCAAAAATTAAAAGATGGGTTGCAACTTACTAATTCTTAAATAACAATTATATATAATTATATAATTATAATAAATTAAAAGATTACCAATTCAAATACTCAAAACGTAGTTTATATAGTATATGAAACAAATATATCTAAAAGATCGGACACACCTAGCAACACTTCGCGCTAAAGTCGGACAGAGCATCAGGCGAATGACCGCGAATACCTGCGCCTCGATAACGACCGCGGAGGAAATGCCTCAGCCACCCGCAGTTCGAGAGAATGGACGACACGACCCTGCCACAGGAAGCCATGGGAAATTGCAAATTTACTACTTACTTTCAAAGGGAATGGATACAGATAGCATGAATTCATCCAATTATTATAATATTTAGTGGCTTTTTGCAAAGATACGTTTAAGCAAGTAAGCGCTTCTTTTCGATTGAATTGTGCGATTTTTAAAGCAGTTGTGTGCGTGCCGAATTCTGTATATGGTAAGTGCTATAAGAGAGGCCATTCCGACATTATTTATTTAGCAGATAAATGATGCTTCATCGGATTGAAGCTAACTAGAGATCTGTCAGAAATATGTCCTCATAATTATTCTAGATCATCCTTTCATTTATGTGAATCCTAAACACGTTTCCACGTTAATATAGCAGTTAACAAGAAAGGAGTATTTACCTAGTAACCTATATACCTAGCAACGGACAAGACATCTTCGGATAGGCGGAAACTACAACTCTACATTTCTCCATTTTTTAATCTTTTGTAATTTTACATGTCCCTAAATATGCAACGAAAATTATCCAAAACTAAATGCAACTTTATTATAAGCAAACAATCAACTTATAAATTGTGGAGTATGTGAAACAGTTGGTGCGGCGCGTGAGCTGTCAACTCGAGATTACAGGCCGCAGTTTACTCAGTACTGGAAAATATACGTACAGGTAATATAGATATTAGACTTTTGGTAACATTTGAATTGTTTACAATCTACATCCTATGACATATTTATTGGTACCTCAGATGTTGAAGTAAAATTACTGCGACATTTTTAAGCTCGACTGAACAAACTTAGGCCTTGGTTCAGCAAATCTTTTACAAATGTGTGTTTTTTATCTGTATTCATATTATAATTATCAATACTTATATGTATTTAAGTACCTACCAAGGTCTTTTGTAAAAATATTCTTTACTTTTCAACAGTTATTTTAATGCCAAATCAAAAATAAAATTAATAATAAAGTTAAGTCGCGAAAAAATCCATAATCCGATTACCAGGAGCTCACCTTTTTGTCCGTTTTTATTTCAGGGTGAACTCCGACAACATTCCACACTTACAGAGTAGTACTACCAGTAATGTAGACTTTAAGTTGAAAGTAAACTTCCAAGTTTCTGAGAGTCAGTTAAAATTTAGAAAATTTGTCCTCGAATTTGTACTATTTTTGTCTCCGGTATACAAATGTGAAGCTTTTAACAAAAACTTGCGAAAATTATATCATTACCTTCACATAAGTTTTTCTAGTTTGAAATTTCAGTCTAATATTTTAACTTGTAAAAAACTATAAAAGAAGCCGTCCAACTACCGGCAGAGATTCAAAGGACATGTTGTTTAATTATTATGTTGTACAAAATTATAAATTTGAAAATTTTCTTTTTATGCCTGCTTTAAAAAGTTGTTGGTTTTTGTTGTCAAAAGACCATTAAACTAAAATAATTATTCCAAAATACATTTTTACAAAATACAACCCGACAGCTTAAACTATGTGATATAGTTGTCAATATGTTCGAATGGCAACAATATTAGAATCTACATAAATTGTAACGACCGTGGAACTGCTGTCGCAAGCTTTAAGCGATAACCTCGCAAGTTTAATAGCGTCGGCGTGTGGTAAACTCAAAAGCATTTCTCTATTATAACATAATTTATAATTTATCCTAAACATTTTTTTTGTTACTTCCACTATTTCTACCATTAAAGCACAATATTTTTTACCAAAATTTACAATAAGAAGAGCTCAAACTGTACACAGACGCTAAACCTCTGAAGTAATTGACAGTTTAATTTACATCATGCTATCGAAAGTGCTATAAAATGGTGCTAAAAATAAGTTTTTTGTAATAAATAAATTAAAAATTTGTATAAAAAAAGTTCTTTTGTTTTTTTAATAGACTGTAAGCTGTCCAGAAGAAACCGCGCGCAGCTTTCAAATAGGTTATCTGAAAAAACGTAGCCAATAAACATATAATAACCATATTCAAAACATTGGATCGTGTTTACCAAATATGGCCAATGCCAATACCAATGCTGCAACTATCAGCAAGATAAAATAAATATAGAAAATAACAGATAGAACAAAACCCTAAAATGTGAAATGCCACAAAGCACCCCAATACGGCTAACATATTCCATACACAGAAGAGTTTGAACTCTCTTTGAGTAGATACAGGAACTTGTTCAGCCAATACGAGAGTTGTCAGCAATAGACGGGTAGTTGATGAGTCTAGACAGATCGCGATCTCCATGTCGATGCTCAGGCGCTATTAATATTTGTAAGTATTTTGCTTTTCGTTATATTCCATGTGGTTTTCGTTGATGGACTTATGTTATGTATAGAAATGGTAAAGTAATATCAATATTTTCATAAAGAAAAGAGGAAACGGGAAATTTCAGTATCTATAGGTTGTGTTTCCCTTACCAAGTGATTCGATATCTCAATATGGATTAAAATTCTGTATCAACAAAAATCACAAACTTGCACTAACTTAGCAACAAATCTGCGAAACCAAACGCTTATCGTCATCAAAACGCAAAGATATTCTTTTATTTTGCTCGTTATTTTACAAAATGATATTGCGGAGCGCCTCTTCGCTTTCAGGTCCAAACCAAATACTCGTAGCCGACAAAATGTCATCTTCACAAAATATCAAAACGGTTCTTTAAAGTTATTATTTCAAATAATTAAAACAAGTAATTTGAGGAACGCGGTAAAATTGACTTTATTTTAAAAGGAACACTCGGGATTACCACCAACTCGTGGTAATTGAAAAGAATATTATAAATTGTATATACTTTATTTAAACCCTTTTTAATATATTACAACTTGCTCATGTGACGGAGCAAGTCAGAATGTTTTCCTTCTTTTATTTCTGTTCTATCAAACGTATATTTAAATGTATTTTCTTCTTAATTCATAAAAATTCATATCAACCTCTTTACTGAAATGTCGCGGCATTCTGACGTGCTTCCTAAGGCTTAGCCGTGACGGAACCAACAAAAATATCTTCTTTATTGTAGCAGCTCAGTAAACTGCTGCCGAAAGCATTTCAACAAACTGCGACTGACGCAATAGTAGATAATTACTTTAGCTTTGGGGCCAAAACGTAGACAACACCTCAAATATGGCTGCGATTTCACCGAATTAGCGAAGTTTTGTAAATAATGATAACGTTCTGCAGAATCCCATTACAGGTCTCATTTGAACTCAACAAGCAGATACAATTACATGGAGAGGATATTTTGCTGCTCGATGTTAAATTATTCTTTTGTATTGTACCTACTTCATACAAAACCCCACTCGTCTTCATGTTCTTCAGAATTTGATCCGTCCCTGGCGGAGAATAGACGATATACGCCTTCAAGCATCATTGCGTTCAATATACAGCCCCTGCGGAACCCACCTAGGTAAGCGCCCAACTCTTAATAGATTTAAACAAAATGTTTACATTACAAAATTCGCACCTACTCAGCTCAGTTTATTTATTACTAGTGTGCTTAGTAATTGGTAGTGCTATTCAATGTAGGTAAACTTAAACCTTACCCTTACCGACTCCATGATGAATGCACCCATAGCCGTACAAAACTGTAGAGACCCAGCAAAGCCGAGATGGAAACTTAAGTCTGTGCATAAGAACGTTAAATGGAGTACTAAATGTCGACACTCTATCGGAAAAGCCACTTTTAGAGTAAATTATTTTTATTAATTTGGTCAGAGTTCGATTTAAATGTTAAATATAATATGAAATTTCATTTATTTACTGAGTTTTCAACATACAAGGTATTCCACTAAACCTTACAATATAGACGAAGCGTGGTATAGCTTTTAAAATAAAAGGTAAAAACTGACTAATAATATTATGTTCTTGGAGATCGGCCAGGCTCCTGGCTTGAGGTGTCCATCGATTAAATTGTAATGTCAATTTATTTTAATTTCTGTTTATTTATTAAATGTCTATTTGCTCTCTACAGGCTAGCTGCTGTGTGCCTGCGGTCGAGATTTTCTCTGTACCGTTATTGGGATTAAAGCGGAATCTCGGCCTGGAGCTCATTCTTATTTTTGTTCTACGAGATAAAGTTGATTGGGCTCTTCCTTTAAGAGCCGTATATTTTATATATACGATTACTTACTTATCGCGTTAATATCATTTTTGTTGGAAATTTAGGTAACTCTTGACTTTCTCTAAAATAAACTCAGTTAATACATTAAAAATTTTATTTTCTTTAACTAGACATCCTATTCAGGTTAATGGTATCGCTTTTGTAAATAAATATTCTATACTCAAATATTACATACTATACTCAAAATTAATGCTAGAAATTATTATAATATCATTATTAATGTCATGTAATAAATTGAATAATCCTTTCATCAATAAGTAATAATGATATAGTAACTTGCCCCATGTACAAAGAACGTAAGACGCAGTATTCTCTGTGCAATTTCTCTTTCCTTGTTTTTCATTTTACTGTAGTGTAAAACTTGAAAATATTCTTGTTTGTTGATACATAAATATTCTCAGAAATTGTACGACAGCTGCGATCGTAACCAGCCCTCTTCATAACAAGGACCCGTTCAGACGGCAATCACACAGCGCCAACAACCCGCATAACGCGTTCGACGAGGCTGTCCTGAGCACTTCCCGATGGAATTTACATCTACCCTCTTTCCTAATTTCACGTAGGTAAGACTTAAGTTCTTTAAATGAGAATTGATTACTCCTGACGTTGCTGGCGTTGGAAAGGTAAAATTGTACTTTGTCACTTCCCGATAATACAGAATTCTAAAGTTGAAAGAATTATAAATTCAGTTCTAGCGTTCATCAGTTACAATTAAACCAAGAAATATGTTCTCTCATATCCGTTAGTGTAGGTAAGGGTAGGTTAACGTGGTCCACGAATTAAATATTGTCATTTGAAACACGGTTTATCACACTAACAAACGTTTAAAATATTGGTTATTTGTTGTGAGGGGGAGGGGCAAGTACATAAATAATAGGTCTTACCCTATGAAACTGCCGATTTGCCGTACTGGCCATTTCAAATGAAAATATTTTTTTTTGACTGATAATTCTAATTTCAAATTAATTTTATTTGACAAACATGGAATTCTTTTCCTAAAATCGTCATTTGTTTAATAGTTAGTGTTTTGTTTTCAACGCATTCGAATATTTTTCGTCATCATGGATAAGTTAAAAATTCGAGTAATTATGGAGTATGAGTACCGTCGTGGCAGCAAAGCGGCACAAGCGGCACGCAACATCAACGACGTTTACTGAGCGAACACTACAAACGAACGCACCACCCGTTATTGGTTTACCCGCTTCCGTTCTGGAAATTTTGACTTGAAAAATGAACCCCGTGGTCGTCCGAAAACTTTGGTCGACAATGACGAATTAAAGGCAATTGTGGAAGCTGATGAAACTCAATCCACGGCTGAATTAGCAGCAGCTTTCGACGTTAGCATCAAAACAATATTGTTCCATTTGCGTCAAATTGGCAAGGTAAAAAAGCTTGACAAATGGGTACCCCACGAACTCAATGACCGCCAGCGCGAAGTACGCGTGGAGACGTGCCTTGCACTGCTCAGCAGGCATACAAATGAAGGATTTCTGAACCGCATTGTTACTTGTGACGAGAAATGGATCCTGTTTGACAATCGTAAGCGCTCAGCAAGTTGGTTGGACCCTGGTTCAGCACCCAAACAATGCCCTAAACGAAAACTTACCCCTAGAAAAGTGATGGTCACTGTTTGGTGGTCTAACGCGGGTGTAATTCATCACAGCTTCTTGCCAAACGGGACAAGCATTACTGCAGATGTGTACTGTGAAGAACTGAACACAATGATGGATGGAGAAGCTCGCACGTCTCCAACCAGCTTTGGTCAATCGTTCGGCTCCACTGCTCCTGCACGACAGCGCGCGACCTCATACTGCACAACAGACGGTGTCCAAGCTACAAGAGTTGGGGTTGGAAGTTCTCCGTCATCCGCCGTACTCACCAGACCTTGCGCCTGCAGACTTCTACTTTTTCCAGAATTTGGATAACTTCTTGGCGGGAAAAAAATTCAATACCCGAGAGGCAGTACAAAATGCCTTTGAAGAATTTGTTGCCTCCCGTCCAGCTGATTTCTTCAAGAAAGGCATCAATAAGATACCAATGCGTTGGCAAAGATGCATTGATTGCATGGGTGATTATTTTGATTAATAGAAATAAAAAATATATAAAAAAAAACGCTTCATTTATTTCGTGAAAAACGGCAATTTCATAGGTAAAGACCTAATATAAATGATTTCTGAGTTGTCTATGGTCACAACTAGGATTATTCTAAATTGTAATTTGTTGAACTACCTCACACACCTTGTCTCGGTTTTTTTTATAAAGTAAGTTTAATTTAATTTAATTAAATAAAAGCACAGTATTATTCACTTAAAATTGACTGCGCGAAGACGCAGTTTGAGCTGATCTCCCGCCGACACCGTTTGTTTATAAAACCAAATTCTACGAATATTCAACGCAGACTCACCTGGTAGGGGCTGTGCTACACTTGCAGCTACAAGATACGTACAAAGAATAGCTACTGTCATATTATTTCGTAGATTACTTCGTAAATGAAGATATATATTTGACGGCCGAGACGCGTAGTAGTTAGTTTGTTCTCGGGTCATGGTTGTTTTTATTTATATTTGTATGTTTATTCTGGGTTCCCCCCAGTTCACTGTATGGTCATACATAACACAAGTTCTGCTTATTTTGTGCCATACAGTTGGTGTGTTTGTCTGGGGATTCATTATTATTTATTAAAATTACTGTATTGCCCGAAGCATAGCTTGTTAACTTACAAATAAGGGAAAATCTAGAATAAACATACTTGTTTAAATATATAATATCCTTTACCCGAGCAAAAATATTTAGTTCGTTACAAATCTAGCCTGTTACAAAATATTAGTTCTAAATCCCAGAATTATAACAATTAACTGGAACTCATATACCTTGCATACCTAGATATAAAATGATAATTTTTAACCAGTACGTCAATATACATACGTGTATGTTTTATGTTGCCGCTATGATGTAATATAGCTTTGGTATAGCTTTAAATCTATCGCTAACAATGAAGCATTGCTTTATTCGATTGTACATCGAGCTTTAGTTCGTGACACCACAGTGCATAGCTGTCACTCTAATGGAGACTTTCGCTTTGTTGACGTATTCACTTCGGGGCGTTACTTTGTTCTAGAAGCTTCGAGAATTTATCTAAATTGCAACCTTTTTGTAAACCTAATATATCTAATTGTGGGTGGGCGAAATTCCCGTTCTGACTAAAGGGTTGAAGCAAGGGTCTTCTTAGAAGTAGGGTTACAGGTCATATTGTGTGACTTGTGGTTAACGAAAAGTTTTGGTTATCATGTAAAGCAACTGAGAAATAACTTGCCGTATGGATGTGAAATGAAATGATATATTATTAAATATTAATTTTTATCAACATTGAAAATTACTTGTTCTTATTGACGCAAGTAACATATATATAAATAATGAAACATGACTCTATCACCAGTTCGGAAAAACTATCGTGAAAAAAATCTGGCAAGAAACTTCAAGGGTATATATTTTTCAAAACAAAAAAAGTCTCTTTACGTTTTCCCTTTAAATTTTCCCAGACCCGCCCAACATTTGATATTGAACTTTGGCATTGAGCAGTACAGCGAAACATTTTTGACACAACTGAACCCATCAGTTTCAACACTGCCTCAAACACCCTCGAGTAGGTACAGCTTGTTTAAAGCAATGGTTACTTAATCGTCTCCTGTGAAGTTGGCCCCAAGTTGATCAAGCAGCTTCGAGCAAATAGCAGAGACTCGACACCATTTTCAGATATTGTTGGACCATATGCGGCCGAAGTATTCGCTCGTGAGCAAACAGGTAACCCTCTTAGAGGGTTAAGAGTTAGAATGTTGACTTTATCCAGGTTCATCTGCTTGAGGGTAGTCTAACATAAACATAGATGTAGCTTTGAGCGTTATAGTAATGGCGGCCATTTTTATTTATTTACTTAGAATAGTAGCTTAAAAGCTGGACTGTTGAAACATGATTTCATTGTTCATTAATAATTAAATAAAAATTAAAATAAAATTGACGGCCTGTTTGGTGTGGAGGTAAGTGCCTTGCCTTCGATGCTAGAGGTCCCGGGTTCGAATCCTGGTAGGGGCAGATTTTTAAATATATTTGCTTTCTAGTCATGGATGTGTATATACGTTTATTTAAGTTTATTTCTATATTTATACATAAAAAAATATCTACGTGTGTTTATATATTTCTTTAGTTTATTTATCCGTTATCTAGTATCCATAATACAAGTTCTTAATGATACTTAATTTGGGCTAAATAATGTGGTGTGATTGTTAGAAATATTTAATATTTAAAACTTATTATGCCAACAAAGTCATTAATTATATAGTTCGGAGTTAATTCACAAAAAATAAACAGGGTGTCGTACATTTGAAAGTAAATTAATTTAAATATCCACCAGCTGGCACCTGCAGCGCGACGGGTGCGTGAGGGTCTCTCGAGCTGCTGCAGCAGCAGACCGCGTCACGCAGCTACTAATGCGTACAATTTACCATGAAACCATTGAGGTACATCGACTATAAATAGACAAAGCATCGAGCATTCGCACATTCTCACTGATGGACTCTGAATTGCGAGATTCGCCGTTGACTTGGGTATTATTATACCGAAAATCAATAACATTTAATGCAACCTCTGTATACAGAATATACATCCACGTGCCTTTTTTGAAAGCACAATCTTAGAAACTTCACTCGGTTGGATTCTTGTATTTGTTTCATATTAATTGTTTTTATTGTATTTTGATTTTGTTTAGTTAATGGCAATAAAGAGTTTGATTATTTTTATAAATTAATTTCCTGTTTATCGTATCCACCGTTCCACCGATTAACAAATACCTTATATACCATATATTCTGGGCTCCCCTCCCAGTTGGCTGTGTGGTCCTCCATAACACAAGCTCTGCTTACTTTGGGACCACACAGTTGGTGTGTTTGGCTGGGAATTTATTATTATATTATACTTTGTCAGTTAACACCGAAATCTGTGTTAAGAAGTTAGTCACATAACTGAGATAAAATAACAAGTCGCAACTTTAATTCATTTCAGTTAATAAATAAATAGTACGTAAGAGAGAGCCCATTTTCTTAAGACTAATAAATTTTAGATCTTATAGAGATAGCGGCTTTGACTGTCACTGGCAATTTAAATTTAATTTATAATAAAACTCTTAATCGACACTAACAGGACTTCATTGTTTATAAATTAACGAAACAATAGCAAGACAGATTACAAAAAGCTAATTAGAAAATGACTATGCGGATCATGTTAACAAACTAAATGTTAGACTCCTTAAACATAAATTAATTTGCTTCTGCAAAACTAAGCTAGGTTCAAGTTATTTTAAGATAAATCTCGATCGTATTCGTTGAAGTATTTTAATAAAATGATTCTTGAATTGTTTTGTCAACCCTCCTTTTTCTACACATTTAAAAAATACAAAATCTCAAAACGTTGTATTTCTTAAAAGGATGAATATACTTCAACTATATTGAAAGTAGTAAACTCGAGCATTGGGCGGTTGGTGGTCCGAGGTTCGACCCCGGGAGCGATCATTTTCAATTACTCCCCGAAGCTGCGGGCGATGTTTTCCAACAATATGGTTGGTGTAGAAAAAAGGATCAAAACGAACGATTGGGCGTTTCGGGTTTTTCGAACATTCAAAACTTTTTCCATGTAAGTGGTGCGACATTTTGGCTACTGCAGAAATGATCTTGATTGTTCGATTATTAATTAAAGAATCAGTAACTTCTGAAACACCTAAGCAAATGAAACAAACCTTATAGCATGCCTTTTCTTTTATCTATAAAAAATCCTTTTTGTGACAAAAGAAACTTACAAGTGAGACTGACATAAATATACATATACGTTTTGAGTTGCCTAAACAACGTCTGCATCTTATTATCAATTGCGATTTACACCTGGACGTAACTAAACGACGAATCACATGAATGGTTAAATCGTCAAAGAATATTCAATAAGTGCTATTTATCAGAATCATCATTAAAATTATTCGTATTAGACATAATTGCCCACAAAGAGCAAATCGGAATGTATTGCAAAGCCTGGGTATCATTTTATACGCAGAACGCTTATATTCACGCACAAAAACCTTATAATTAAACCCCGAGTACAGTGAGACAGAAAACTGATGAATTCTTAATGAACTTTCAATCACTGCTTACAATCCATTATCAACACTTCGACAGGCATTCCTGAACAATACAGGTGTCACTCGAGTGTGACAAATCTACTCGATATATTAAACCTCAAAAGTCAACCTTAAACCAACGAGATAAAGTTAATTTTTTTCCCGTCTCTTCAGAATTCAGTCCTAGACAAAACTCATATAGGTTTTATGAAGCGTATTTTATAGATAACCTAACTTTTCCTACAGTTATCGAATAAAAATAAATTTAAAAATAGAATCTATCTGCATGTATAGGGATTATATTTTTTATTTTAGTAAGTTTGGAACGATGTTCTACTTTAATGCACTGGGTATATCCATCGATTTTACTTATAGAGTCAGTACATACTACAATACATAGTTTTGTAATCGGACCATTTTTATTAGAGTTTTGGAAGTTTTAAATTTTAATGATCTTTTTATTTTAATTTTAAGACAAACACATTAACTGTATGGACCCAAATTAAACAGAGCGCGGATAACACTAGGGGGGAACCCAGAATAAATATATAAACATAAATAATCATGAACAGCGAACAAACGTCTGTGTTCATCACACAAATGAAAGCCCCGACCAAGACTCGAACCTGGGAACTGTGGCGCATGAAGCAGGGCCACTACGCCGCTAGGCCTTCTAAACTAGTTTTAATAGATAATAAAATCTAGTTTTAAGAACCATAACTTGTGTTATTGAAACTGGGTTTATTTTAAACTTCCAAAATAAGGTGAAAAGAAGCCTGGCCTGTAACTTGTGAATCTACGTCCACAAATCACAAAAATATCAGTCCCAGTCATGATCCAAACCCGGGAATTTTAATGTGGGAGTATGAAAACATTCACAACAAACGAGCCTGGCCGTAGATAAACATAATTAATTAAAATCAAAATGCCAAGGATGGATTTTTGTCAAATTTTATAATTTCATATTGATAATTTTTGTTTATTTTAAGTTACTAATTCAATAATGTAAGCCTACCCAACGCAAACGTTATAAGAATTTATAGATTTAAAGGTAATATGAAATCTGTATTTAAATAATCTGTATTTATCAAATCTGTGCACATTTCTTCCACGATGTCTCGATGACGCAGACATCTCCTACGACCACGTGACTAGAAATTCGAATTTATCAAACTGTCAATTGGAATGCGATGTGTCAAAATGAAAAAGCAATTTTGTTGCTGGCAGTGCCTACTTGGACACGCGGAGCGGTGTCTGGACTGAGACTCCACGCTGCCGGGGTGACCAATTGCTAAAGCAATGGATTTTTATTATATTATGTATTTTAAGTCTCCTTTTAGTGTGTACATAAATTGTTAAATAAATAAATAAAAATAAATGAAATTATTTTGTAAAAGATATTAATACTTAGATATTTCATTTTTGAAAGTATTATATTAAATTCGTTGTGTATTACTTAAAAACTTAAGCTATTTATTGTATAAGCCAAACGTGTTGCAACAAACTACGAAAGACAGTTAGTAAACACGCGGCGTCATGGTCTTGCGCACACACATCGTTGGAGAACACCGCGACCTAAGATATAACCTTAAATAACGCGGTAGTTTTATACAAACGATTGTTTTCCTCACTAAGATAGTCTTTACAAGAAATCAAACTGCACACCTCCGTATTTTCGCGGAGCCTTTTGAACTACTATTTCGGTACTTCTAATCCTCGCCTTTTCAATAACTTTAAATGTACTTATTGCTTTTTAAAAATCTTGCTCATTTATTCGTATGTGTATTTTAGCACGATGCAAGTTTTCCTACCATTAAAATAAAAAATCTCAGCGAAATATCTTTCCCAAGAGCTCGTAAAAAAGATACGAAACTATGTCACACTTACACATCACTTTTAGGTAAAGTAATGTATTTAAACATTGCGGTATAATTCTTAAATCATACTTGTTATAGTCTCATGTCACCGTTATACTCTATCTTTACTTCATGGACAGTTGACACATCGTCACTCGAGAGTTAATATTCCAAAAAAATTACAGCATTCAAATGAACTTACACATTTCAATTTTCGTCAAAATCAAACTATAGACCTGAGTAAATGAAAAAAGAATTTTTCCGATGGCAAACAATACCGATTTACTCAGTTTTTAAAGTTTTTTATTAAAAATATAACAAGTCAATCCGGTTTCGAGTGGCATCGCCACAGGCAGACATACACCTCCAGCACGCGTTACAATCGATACAAATTTATATTTTCCAAATGTATTTCTCAAAACAGACAGAACTGGAAGCTTAACAATGTTATATCTTATTTATACAGCGGGATGTATTTTTGATAACGTAAGAAAAATAGCTTTAACTTAACATCATATTTTCTGTTATTTCGGTTTAAGCCAACAACATGGCGGTAAGTTTATATAATGGGTACGAAAAATGTAGCAATATTTTGTCACATAATAAAGTAATTTTTACTACAAAAATTACTAATGTTCTCTATTTTGACTAACCTAGCTACTTTAGTTATTTCTCTCTAAACTATAGTTAGAAAACTCAATTTGAAGCGAAAAATCATGGATATATAAATATATTATAGGTTTTATGAAATAGAAAAAGGAACCCTATACAAGATCTTTCTTTTAAATTTCCTCCGATTTATAAATTGTCAAAACTGAGTGGGACAAAAGAGTAAATTCACCGTAGAGCATGACATTTCTACGCCATTTTGACATTTTAAAAACATTAAAATAAACGCCATACTTAGGATGATTTATTGTCATCTCTGAAAAGCTTTTTTTTTTGCTGCCGAAGCACCCTCTCGGGAGGGAGGTGAAAGATGCGTCATGCATACCGCCGCAGGCAACCGACTTCCGCGACGGTTATGTGGGACTCACCAAAGTGGCACCTACCCACTAAAAACCACCTTGCCGGCTGTAGCATGGGAATGCTGTCAGCCTTCATCGGAGCGACACCCGGGTAGGGAGGTGGGTGCGCAAAACTCTCTCTTATAATTTATACCATTAAACATACACTACAACATAATAATCATGTTTTTAATAATTTAGCTGTTTCCCAACTGTGGTGGTTATTTATTCGGTGGCTAAAGTCTATCGTAAAAGTTTTTAATAATATAGTACTGCTTGAAAGGTCAACTCTCTATTTATATTACTCGGTCTGAATTTATAAATGAAGATTACGATCGCGCCCAACCGCATTAACTACAGATTTAATAGATATTCAATCGTATTTATGTTTGACTGAATTTTAACACTAGAAATGACCCTGAAATAACCGTAGCGTTATCCATACGTGATGACAGATAATCAAGGCATTTAAAAAAAAAACAAAGGCAAATGTTTACAGGAATATTATGAATCTTGTAACTTTACGCGCTACATTATGACCAGCTCTGCAAATTTTAACCATGACTCTAAATAACAACAACCCAAATGTCACCAGCCCTCCTCAAAAATCAAGTGAAATATACCAGACTTTTTTATTTAGAAAAGAAAGCAAATAATCTTCACGAATGAGCCGAATCCTTGGACGCGACGCAGAAGTCTCAGCAGCTTTTAATTCAATTTAGATTAAGCAGCTTAAAGCGCTCCCGAATGCGCCTTGTAAGCGCTTTTATACTGTCTTAACCAGGTTTAGTTTATTCCCGAAAAATACAATTAGTTTTCAACAAATATGCAGACGGCGAAAATACCATAGAGATACAGTAGGTTTTTTTTTGGTAAATTATATTTATTTTCTATATGTTTCTGTTGGTAGGTGTTAAATTTGTATGCTTCAAATCAATTGTAATGCTGCGTATATTTCAAAAACTGTTCTCTTTAATCCCATAATTTTAGTATTGTTCGGTATCTTCAGCAAAAAGTAAATTTATTTTATATTCAAAATAATTTATATCTACCTATTTAGCGTGAATGAATTTTCACTATTATGCCTTAAGCTTCAAGCCATTACCAACATTATCTACTTCTCTTCTCCTAATTCATAACATTGTAACTTAAACCTTATTGAATAGCTTACAAAAAGCATGCAAGTACTCACGGACAAAGATGTTGGACATGAGCGTGGCGGGCAGACAGAACACGATGACCAGGATGTCCGCCACGGCCAGGTTGACGATGAAGTAGTTGGTGACGGTCCGCATGCGCGGCGAGCGGTACACCACGGCGATCACGAAGCAGTTGCCCAGCAGCCCCACCGCAAACACCAGCAGGTACGCCGCGCAGTACACCGCAGTCATCGCCCCGCCGTGACGGTACATCACCTCCTCCTCAACGCCCAAATCCGACCTGTTCAAACTAAAGTTCATCCGCAAATGATGCAGCGGAGGATCCAAATGAGCGGACACCGGCTCCAAGTCCGGCAACACACTGTTCTCCTGCACGAACTTACTGTTCATCACTTCCATGATCGAATTTGACAATAACTCGGTCACGTGATTCCGCGAATGCTCCCGATGATTGCGATGGCGCGCGTGGCGCTCATGACTCGACTGCGTCGAGAAGTTCAGATATTCGACAACGTCGTTCGGAACCACATCCATTAGAACCCGCAAAGGAGCCATCGTCTAAGTCATAATGAAAGTCCTCTAACACTCACTGAAAGTCCGAACAAAAAGTTTGGAAGTAGAAAAGTAGAAAGTTTCGTATTTCGCGCGGTTTTTTGGTGTTGGGCGTGCACGGGTGGGCTCGGTCGGAGGATCGCGCTGTCTGCCGCCGCCGGCCGCCACCGCCGCCGCCGCGCCGTAGGCTCGCTCGACGCATGTGCATTATACCTAAGGCCACATTCTCAACGAACCCACAGCTTTTATCTCCTACCAAATAAAGTCTAAAATGCAACCCACCTCCCGAACTTTCCCAAACTGGTAAATACCCGGAAACGCATCCATAACACAGTCGGGGAAGGTTAACATTTCATGCATTTTAATCGAAGTGACCTGTAATCGAATATTCGGAATTTTTGCGCAACATCGATGGTCAAATACGATTATTGAAATTTTTGACTGCACAATAGATTGTATTGGAATCGGTAAATGAATTTAAGAGGAACAGTTTTCGAAAAAAATTTTATTTTTACGGACGTTTATTTAAAGACCTGCAAAGAAATAAGTGGATTGTAAAAAGATAATTATAATTCTATACTTGAATTAAATTCAAATTTAAATTACGTAACATAAATAAAACGTGCTTATTTACCCCATATTATTTTAGTCTACAGAACAATAAATACGGCTCAGTTGGTAATCAAACTCCATTTCAAAATATTTTAAATTCTAGCCCGTTAGAACAAGGGTAGCTACAGCCCCAATTAAAGGGGTGGTTGTAGCTAATTTTCAGTGCACCACATTCCCTATATATCATTGACAGACTTGTACATGTGTGTGTGCGTGTGTGTGTGTGTGTGTGTGTGTGTGTGTGTTGTTATAACAGATCTTACTCAACTATAGGCAGAGTTTATTGTCTCGATCTTGTGGTGATGGAAACAAGAACATAAAACGGGCGGCTAAACAAACAGCGACTTATAAAACTCAAATATGTTTTTTATTTCAAATGTTTAACTTTGTTTTTGCTAGCGATTAGGCTACAGACACCAGAACACCGGGCGAGGAAATCGACATTTTTCATTTCATTGCTTTTTGTATTTTTCTTTATTAAGAAAATGAATTAATCCTGCTGGGGAATAAATAAGAACGAACACAATGTGTTTCTTTTGCTTTTAACAGATTATAAAACATTGCTCGAGCAAACATGTAATAAATACCCTTCGATGTTTAAAGGTAAAGCATTTTGATAACTACTGTCCAAAAATTGTATTTGTAATGCGAATTTGATGTGGAAAAATATTACACTCAATAAACTTAGTACGGTTGTATTTAGATTTTAAATAAAATAATACTTTTCTACACAAACAAAATATAAACATGCGAGGAAATTAAGTTTGTTAATTAATTTATTATTATTATTAATTTTTTAGTTATTAATTTCCTTGCATGTTTATATTTTTATGATTAATAAACTTATAGAAATTTATTTAACGTCATTATTAGTTTTAGTTTGTAATCCACATACCCAGGCAGATTGTCTGGTCGTACTTTGTAATAAAATGAAATAGTTCCTGTTTAAAATCACTGAAAAAGTCTCAGTTTATATTGGTGGATGTGTACTTCCTCGGACCGCTGTGGTGCGGTCACGACCTTGCTCTCCACCAGCGATTGTGTGTTTGAATCGTATTAGCGACGAGCGTTTCTAGGATGAACATTTGCTTTTGTTTCCTCATAAGATTGTTACTTCTCGTAAGTTTTTGGACACATGTTTGTCTATGGTACTGCGTAGTTCAAGAGGGGCATAGTTATGTTTATCATGAAATCAATATAGTAATTGAAAGTATACATACCTACTGTCAGAATAGCAATTTATTACAGTAAAAGCTATAAAACAGTTAGTTATCTTTGCAGGTCTTGTTAATAAGCTTTTAATAAGCAGCCAGCTTTCGAAAAACATTGAAATATGATTAGAGGGGGGAGTAAATGTAAATCTTCAAGTAATACTTAACTTATAATATAAGGTTCTCATTTGTTTATTTACCGATTTGGATGATTCGTCCAAAAGTCGATAAAAAGGTTGATAAAAGTCACGTTCTAGCAAAAAAAGGTTTTAATTTGCCACTTTTCAAGAATATTTTTTGGTATACATTTTATTTCTAAATATTCTGAGTTGATTTCCTTTTTCTACAAGAATTATGCTTATCCAGTCCAGACTCAACCACACCTCAACCTTATTTCAACTTTACTTAATCATCAACTTTTTTATTTTTTTCATTTTCTTTAGTAAGCGGTACATACGGTTACGTAAGCATTA
Source organism: Marasmarcha lunaedactyla (assembly GCA_923062675.1). Classification (NCBI taxonomy): domain Eukaryota; kingdom Metazoa; phylum Arthropoda; class Insecta; order Lepidoptera; family Pterophoridae; genus Marasmarcha; species Marasmarcha lunaedactyla. The sequence goes on along the minus strand of OV281345.1, from coordinate 28,522,405 downwards.
GGCTTCGCCCGCGGCTTCGACTGCCTTGAAGTGCATTCAGCTGTGGTCGCGTGATTGACAAACATTCATAATATTATACTGGACTTACAAAGGAACAAAAAGTAACTTGGACCAAAACAAGTTTCAGCATCATACTACTAACAAATGACAATCTTAAATTGGGAAACAAAACACACCACTTGTTTGCTATATTATATTTAAATTGCTATTTAATTATACTGTTACCAGTGCCATGCTCCGGAGACTCAGGTTATAGGTTCTATAGGTTATATTTTTTTTTACTACATCTCTTCAAAGAACTTGCCGCCAGCGTCTACACAAAGTTGCGTGCGTCTGCAACAGGAACCTCCTCAACGGCCTTCTCGAATGCAGTAAGCGCATCTTCTGACGATGAAAACTGTAGATATTCCCTTGTGCTGAACGAGAAGAAGTCACTCGGTGCAGAATCAGGGCTGTAAGGTGGATGACCCAAAAGTTTTACCGGTGTGGTGTTTAGAATGTCCGTTGTCATGGTGGAGCAAAAGGCCTCGGTGTCCTATTTACAGTCGCTTGTTGCTCGCAGTAGCAAATACTTCTTAGTACTTGTATGGGAATTGATGCTACGAGTAATTACCCCGTTGTGAGAAAAATTCGCGACCTACATTTTTCCAGTGCTTCTCGACCGTTTCACTTTCTTAGGCGTTGGTTCGTTTTGAAACTGCCTTACTGTTGAATTGCGCTTTATTTCTGGATCATATTGATAAATCCAAGATTCGCCACCTAAGAATCTGCTGTGAATTTCTCAATCACATCATGGCACCATTCCGCGCGCGCCTGCTTCTGAGCATCGGCATCGGTGTGGTTGAGGGGTACTCAGCGCGGAACAATCCTCCTTACGCAAAGGTGGTTCTGTAGAATATCATGAACACTTCCCGAAACAATTTTCAGACTGGGCTGAATCTCCTCGAATGTGATTTAGTAAATCTGTTGAATAAAAATTTTCGCTTTTAGCACGTTTTCTTCCGTAACAGCAGTCAAGAGACCACCACTTCTTTCTCCATCCTTCAAATTTAAGCGACCGTACTTGAGCGTTATACCAGCGGCACGCGGTTGCTTTAGAAGACGCCTTGTTCATTAAAACTAGTCGAAGTCGACTCGGGTTTAAAGTTGGACTTAAAGTCGTATGATATCGTTGCACGACAGCGTTCCCGACGCAGATCTGTTTCTCTATGACACACAATAGTTTCGAAATGCTGGTAAAAATTTAGAGGGAAATTTGGAACAATTATATTTTTACTTTTAAATAATCGAATTTTCAAAATAAATGATAGTTCGCCGGTGCTTCATACATAAAAACTTTCTTTTTCAAAACTTTCTGAGTGGTCTGGTAATTTTATTAATTGCGAGATTCCCAAACAATTAAGGTTCAAAGTAATACAGTTGGTTCATTTACTTGGAGCTTCAATTATTCACTATATTAAATCAAAGAAATAGTTGCATCAAACTTTACGGCTGGTTATAAAAATGACTAAACCAAAAATAAGCCATAAAGTGATATCGTGAGAGCGAGAAGCCCTTGTTTGTCCAAATTCAAGAATTTAATTTACAACTAAACATAAACAAGACATTGAACGAACGTTCTGGGGCACTCTGTATCTGTTGGCCACTCAGCAGGTAGGCGGTAGAGGATCTAGTCAAAATATGATTTGATTGAAAGAAGCGTTCAGGCTTTGGTGGTTTCTATAGTTTCTTTAAAACTATGCAGTACCTAAGTTATGTCACACATAGGTTTATAATTCCTGATATTAAGCTTCCTTTATGGCAAATAACGACAGGAAAAAATATATTTTAAAGTTAACCCAACTCGCCAACTATTTCTTTAGGAAATGATAAAAAACAAAAAAAGCTTTAGAATAAATCGTTAAATTAAAGAAAAGAAAAAGAATTATAACTACTCGTTGCGACAGTGAGCAGCTGTGATAGCTTATTTTAATGCAAATCGTAACTGTTGGTTTCACACGGTGTTCATTTGATAATTTGGTTTGGTTTATAAATATGTATACTTCTAATTGTATTCTTTTTATGATCAATTAATTCACTTGTATTTTGAAAACAGATTTGAAGGTAAGAAATACGTTTGCATTTGCATGAGTGCCGATTCTGTTTCCACAAAATAAACTTAACTAGACTAAACTTGGACTAAATTAAGTTTATTCTTGTTTGCTATTCAGAAAACGGAGGACTAGACCAAAATTTAGTTTGACAGGACTATAATTATTTTAGTTACTCAATTTAGTTCAGGCTGCACATTTGGTATTCTGTTGCGCCTATTTTACGTCAAATTTTGACTAAAATTAGAATTTTCAGACCAATTTTAATCCACATGTCGAGAGGTGTGTAATAAACTAAACTATGTAAAAAAGTGTCGTGTAATTTGTTGTAAAGATGGAAGAGTTTATAGTTTCGGCATTTATTAGCTTTAAACAGATAAGAGCAATACGTATGTCATTCTCATAGATATAATGTATAAATTGACTTTTATGTTTGAACTCTGTGCATTCCACTGTAAAGATTTTATATTTTCTATGAGAACATCTTTTATTAATTTGGAAGGTATAATTTTTTCTTTAGATTTATTTAGGGTTACTAATTTTGTAATAGAATTTAAAATTATATTTAAAATATCTTAACTGTTGAATAAAGTTTTTAATGTTTCTGTTGGATTCATTTTTTTATTCAGGAAAAGATTCTTTGTCAAGTATGTTAGCAAACGAACTTTTTTGATACTTAATCAGCGTATCTTTTATTTTTTGTTTTTTAAAAGGGCATTGTCCAGAAATACTTATATGGTTTCCTTTGCAGTGGACACATACTGCATTTTCTGATGCTATTTTACATTCTTTGAAGTGATGATTTTCAGCACAAATGGAACATAAAACTGAGTTTTTATAGTTAAGCTAAGTGGCCATATCTTAAGCAATTGTAACATAGTTTTAACATTCACAGCGCCAGCCGTGAAGATCAATGTATTCCGGCAGCACGTTCGAAGCAAAAGTGATAATTACTGTGCGTTTTGGCTGCTCCACGCTTCTTCCATTGTCTCCTACTCTCTTTGTGATGCGCTTCACGCAAATAATTTTTCTGAAAGTGGAAATCATACCAAAGATTTTGGAATTGTAATATTTCGTATCAACATTATTAATGACGCCAGTTCCTGTTGCTGGTATTGTTGCTTTCATCAGATATTCACTTTAAAATGTTGTATTATTTAAAAAAGCATTAGCTAGTTGGCTTTTCAAAATGTACACCTATTTTATATTTCTATACAATCTATAAAAGATTGTAAGAATTTAATCCCTTTATTAAATCTCTTTAAAACTGTAGATATGGAAATTAAATCCCGCGTGCCTATTGGTTTCTTTTCATCGCCTGTTTCTACAATTACTACAAAATATTTAAGAGGAGAATCCTCAGGATATTTTCTGCTATAATCAGATACATAGTAAGTAGGGTTTGTACTTCCTGAAATTGTCAGTATCTTCTTCTGTGCTGGTCTTTTCCTCGGTACTAGGTTCACACTCCTCATCATCTGTCAACTTCTTCTTTTTTCGTTTTCCCATTATGTACAGTTATTAAAACACGAAAAAGTTGTAAAAATAAGTTAAAAATATAACAATTTGGTAAATAAAATTTAAATTGCCACCTCTCTCTTTCGAGGTTCCCGCGCTTTTTTCCAACGTCAACCGTAATTTTATTTTTAAATTTGGCAAAATTTATGCACTTTAGTGATCATTCGTTCATTTTTGTCTAATATACACAATTCTTTACGTGATTTTTGGAAAAATGGTGGCAACACAGCATTTAATTTAGAAACGTCAAAATCAATTTAGTCCTGCCATTTCATAAACTAAATTTAGTTCGAAGTCAAAAACAGAATAGCAATTTGACCAAATTAAACTAAATTGGAAAAGTTTTAGTTATAGTTTAGTTTAATCGGTTTTCGGACAGAATTAGCATCATGCTCTACTTAAAACATGGCTTACTTACTTAGTCCTAAGAGTGTGAGTTTCACTTTCGAAAGAGCAGCGGGCGAACGTTATACAAATGAGCTATCTACATCCCACAAACATACTGTCGTTGCTGACGTTTAGGGATTCAAAAATTGTGATCGTAGTTTTTACTACTCCATTGACAATATGCTCGAGGTCCCCGGCTCAGTATTAGGATCTACATCCATCTCGAGTCGGATCGCCGTCATTTGTCTCGAGCTAAGTGACTCGGCGTAAACTGTTAAAAATTGGAGGCAATTCCTCTTTAATAAGCAGAGAGAGATTGCGAGATAAGGAAAACTATACTTGGTGGGGTCTTAAATAATTTTAGTCTAGAGGACCTTGACTTTAATGTTATTGAATATGTGTTATTATGACGCGACAGGCTGTTGTCTTCCACCTCAGTTTGTGATAGTGATCTGCAGATTATGATGAAGAGCTGTATATTCACTATACTAATCCACTCATATCTTATCTTCTCACTATTATAATTTATTACTTACTGTTACTAGAATTACAATATAAATAATAACACTATAACAAATAGTTACTACTGTGTGTATTAATATAAATTGCAAATCTCAATGTATCAACGAAAAACGTAGGTAATTCGTTTCCCAACAAACAGCTCACAATACGGGTCAGAATAGGCTGTTATTTTACAGATAACTTACGGCGCTTTAATAGAGAAGATTTGGGGAGCATTTTGTCAAATAGCTGTGGACTGTGTAATATAAATATAATATGTAAAAATATTTATATCCTAGAATGGTATCCAGAGCGAGAAAAATCATCAGTAAATTATCTTAAAATAGCTGAACTACCTTAAGTCAACAAGGTCAGAGCTGTGCAAAATTCAAATTCAAATATGTATTTTTCAAAATAGACAATTATTTTTTTTTATTTACATCAATGTAAAACACGACTCTACCACCAGTTCGGAAAAACCTTCATGAAGAGGAACTGGCAAGAAACTTCATGGGTATAATTTTTCCAAAATAAACTTACAATTTCTCTTTATGTCTATACAAAATTGTTCTTATCTACATCTGTTAGCTTGGCAAGTTTCCCGCCCCCATGTATCCAGACGACGAACACCGTCAAATGGCACGAGTTAACGCGAAATCCCTCCATCGCCCTCCACAACCATATTAGAAGGCAGTGAGTGCATAAAAGTGTACACCGACTTCGTAATTATTATCATTAATAAAAATAATTTTTGTCTTCTAATGATTTAACATCGTTTAATACGTGTTTTTAAAGAGACAACGGACTTTTCGTTTCAATCCCTAGGTGTTCATTCAATCAAATTATCGTTTTCTTTCATTTCCGTGGTATTCACTCAATCAAACTTTTAATTACTCCGCATTATTTTCCAATACAGGCCAAACCCTCAGAGCGCGGGGAGCTGCACGACAGCTCACCTCTGGTATTTGCCTGTAGTTCGGCGGACGTGACGTAACGCGCAGACGACGCGTGGCAATGCGCGTGAGCGACGTTTTGTCTGTCGGCTGATGTCGGGTTAAAGAGCAACCTGCTTTTAGAGTTTTAAGGTGATTCTTGTCGCCGGTATAAGTAAAATTTCTAGACGTTTGACAATTTCAATTCAATTTTTTCCTTTACGATATTCGATGTAGTTTTATTTAATTTAAATTACGTTACCTTTTTATTTAATAAATATGGACATAAAGTATACGAGTTGACAGAAAACCTAAAATGTGACTACTAAAGGCCTTTTATACTGTAGACTATTTCTTAATTTCTAGAATTGTGTTCTTGAAAAGGCGTGATTCTTATTACAGGGATTCCTTGTGATAAGCCTACATTATGTAGTTGTGGTTCGTGTCCTGGGCGGTGCTGCAGTTCGTCCTACTGCGACCGCCATAACAACGTGGATGTGTTCCGGGTCAAGGGAAGGGCCAGCCAGTGTAATCACCCGGACAAAAGCAATTCCTAAGGTAATCACAACACTAATCGCTAATCAGAAATATGATTGATCAACAACATCTACGATTATTGACGACACAGCGGCGAGTTACCACCAAGTGGACCGCGCATTCGTTTGCCGGTTGTGACTGAGATTAAAAAATTGTTGTTGTAATCAGCATTGTATATCATAACAATAATATTAATTCGTGCCAAAGTAGTACAACATTGCTCTTAAATTAAAGGTATCTTAGAATAAAGGTGTACAAAGGAATACATATTTATTACTGTGCATTAATCTGTAACACTACATTTATTGGCTACAATTCTCATTATAGAGAGCACCACAGCGCCCTAACTAAACATCGGCAGTAGCCTGTACCACGGGCCACAGCGCCGTTCCCAGTTGATTATGTGGGTGTTTGTTTTTACTTTATTTAGAGTACGTTACACATTTCAAAGTACAATGACTGCATTCTTAAACACTTCTATTAAGCAAAATTAAAACAAAAGAAAATAAAGTTATTACATTTTGCGATACATAAGAATAAATCATCTTAGAAACTTCCCCCCATAATAAATAAAAAGGAGTCTTCGCCTTAACGCCCGGCACGCGCGCCGCCACGCTGTCGATTTACTTACAAATAGTCTTCCTTATAATTACTTGCTTGCTTCTCAATACGAGTAGTGTGCTCGTGTTTGTTAGCTATATTTCTACAATTAAATAAAACTAATGGTTCTCATGCCTGACGACATCGTAAATTGCAATTGGTGCTTAATTGATTAACATTATGTCAGATTTGTAAGATTACGGTTTACAGATGCATTGTCTCCGTTAGGCCGTTCATTATTTCCCTCCTATCTTTTTATCTCAATACCGACAAACTGCTGGGGATAAAATCGGAATGGTTTGGTGCAAAACTAAGCTGTAGGCGAGAATAAAAAATAAATATGTAAGAAAAAATGAAGAACCTTTATCCTTTGTTTGATGTCAGTTAAGATATAACCAGATAGCGTCAAATTGTGTGATCTACGCCGTAGCGTAGCTACGCAGCGCTGCCGCTACGTTTATTTCGCCGCGCTGCGTCTTATACTTTAATATTTTTTCACGGCTAAACGTCTGAAGTGAGTTGTGGGCGCATTAGCGTGAATGTTTCAAATTGTCAATTTGTATATCAAATGTCATACTAATCAGACACGTAATTGCTGGCATCTAACTTCAAAAGACAACTCGTGAAATGAAATATGTATGGTACTTTTTTACGTGGCAGTTCGTTTCACAAAACGTCAACCTACACTCAAATAGTGCTAGTTAGGCGTGGAACTCGTCGATAAAAGTATGAGGGCTTCTTTTAACGTGTATTAATTAAAATGTATCATTTTACATGTACTGTATGAGACAGTCATCTTGGTCATTGCACTCGAGGCGGCATTATCACGATAAGGGAGCCGAGTGTGTAATGATCTATGCACACGCGTTCCATACGACGTTTTTCAACACACTTGCGAGGAAAAAAACAGGTTTGTGAGTGATTAACCCCGCAACGAAAACTCTAACAATATTTATAGAAAATGGGCGCTGGTTTTGTTTCTATTTACTATTTATTTAACGGCTCGGGATCTAGCTCATACTGTATAACACCAGGGAGCTACTTACAACGAATATTCGTGTGCTGTTGTGTGAAGCTCCGGTCTTATCGACGCTAAATCACGCTGATCCGGTGTATTGTTTGTTCTATGGCTACATTTTCGTCCAAGAGACTTCTGCAACGGGTCCGGAATGCTTGTTGCCGATTTTCTTTCAATATCTCTCCTCGCACCCACATTACACCGTATTTGCATAACATAACATGTTGTTTTAGAGTATGTCATTTGACTTATTCAAAAAACTTTCCGTCACAGTAGCCAAAGTAATTTAGGCCTTGTATTCTAGGCCGCTAGAGTTCAGTATGTACAGTAATTTTGGGGTATATATTATTATATTTTTTCTGAAATATTGAGGTGTTTTATCGAAAGAATTTAAATATTTCTGATTTCTGTGCAGTATTTAATTTGAAATAACTGTTTTAAGCAATTCGTCTACTGACGCTACAAGGTAGTTGCCCTTTAATTACCTGGAATAAACAACACTACAATTCTCTCTGGATTCTTGATGGCAGATATTTATTGAAAACATTGATGTGACAGTTGAACCAAAAATAAGTTAGGTGAATGCTGATGCATTAGTACGACGTCGTCGTATAGAGGTTCAAGGTAAGTCAAATTATTTTACGCATATTCTTCAAAATAATCTTAATCGCTTTTACCTGTGAACTTTTTGTAACAAAATATATTGTAAAAAAAAGTGATATTTAGAAACAGTTTTTGAATTAGAATAAACATTTTTTCTTTGCATACTGAATAGCCGCTTTGGATAGCTATCGATAAACTTTGTGCAAATTAAGTTCCAGCCCTAGGGTCACCAGTCGATGTGCAATGTCCCTGAAGGGTCGCTGAGCAGCCGACCCCAGGCCACCGGGGCCTCCACGCCAGACGCCTGACCATGTAACCATTGCCTTAATGTTGATAATAGGTCTTTACCTATGAAACTGCCGTTTTGCCGTACTAGCCATTTCAAATGAAAATATTTTTTTTTTGACTGATAATTCTAATTTCAAATTAATTTTATTTCTTTTTCTAAAATCGTCATTTGTTTAATAGTTAGTGTTTTGTTTTCAACGCATTCGAACATTTTTCGTCATCATGGATAAGTTAAAAATTCGAGTAATTATGGAGTATGAGTACCGTCGTGGCAGCAAAGCGGCACAAGCGGCACGCAACATCAACGACGTTTACGGAGCGAACACTACAAACGAACGCACCACCCGTTATTGGTTTACCCGCCGCTTCCGTTCTGGAAATTTTGACCTGAAAAATGAACCCCGTGGTCGTCCGAAAACTTTGGTCGACAATGACGAATTAAAGGCAATTGTGGAAGCTGATGAAACTCAATCCACGGCTGAATTAGCAGCAGCTTTCGACGTTAGCATCAAAACAATATTGGTCCATTTGCGTCAAATTGGCAAGGTAAAAAAGCTTGACAAATGGGTACCCCACGAACTCAATGACCGTCAGCGCGAAGTACGCGTGGAGACGTGCCTTGCACTGCTCAGCAGGCATACAAATGAAGGAATTCTGAACCGCATTGTTACTTGTGACGAGAAATGGATCCTGTTTGACAATCGTAAGCGCTCAGCAAGTTGGTTGGACCCTGGTTCAGCACCCAAACAATGCCCTAAACGAAAACTTACCCCTAGAAAAGTGATGGTCACTGTTTGGTGGTCTAACGCGGGTGTAATTCATCACAGCTTCTTGCCAAACGGGACCAGCATAACTGCAGATGTGTACTGTGAACAACTGAACACAATGATGGAGAAGCTCGCACGTCTCCAACCAGCTTTGGTCAATCGTTCGGCTCCACTGCTCCTGCACGACAACGCGCGACCTCATACTGCACAGCAGACGGTCTCCAAGCTACAAGAGTTGGGGTTGGAAGTTCTCCGTCATCCGCCGTACTCACCAGACCTTGGGCCTACAGACTTCTACTTTTTCCAGAATTTGTATAACTTCTTGGCGGGAAAAAAATTCAATACCCGAGAGGCAGTACAAAATGCCTTTGAAGAATTTGTTGCCTCCCGTCCAGCTGATTTCTTCAAGAAAGGCATCAATAAGCTACCAATGCGTTGGCAAAGATGCATTGATTGCATGGGTGATTATTTTGATTAATATAACTAAAAAATATATAAAAAAATTACGCTTCATTTATTTCGTGAAAAACGACAATTTCATAGGTAAAGACCTAATATTTCTTCAGCTTCACACTGTCCACTACGTTGGCCAAATAATTTGTATATTTTTTTCTAATTACAGTCGAGGATCTCACTGCTTGATCAATTTTTCAACAAACATCACATTTCCAATTTGTGTAGAACTTTTTCATTTAAGTAATTATAAATAAACTTATTATATTATAATATAACCTAACCATGTCCACAAGTAATTATAAATCTCTTATCAATCATCAACAGAATGTCCATCGTCGCCCAAAAATTCGCTCAAAAAAATTCTCACCCCCTTGGAAATCACCAAAAAAATACCTATTCTAAATACGTTTCTTGCTGACTGGCCTTAACCCATAACAACCCCGCCTATTTAAAACTGTACTAAGGCAGAACCCCCTAACAAGAATAGATGTCCGTCACCGCCCTCCGCCGAGTGCACTCTGATATTTGGTGTCGTCCTACTTATCAGTATCTACCCTTTCGCTCAAAGTTACCTCTAATCATTTATTTTTAACATCAATAGTGGGGCTTTTCCACGTATATAGTAAAGTCATTTTTCTCGTCACTGGACGCTTGCACTTTATATTATGAATTGAACATACTTACTCGTATTTATTCATATACCAGATTGGTCCTTGTCAGGATGGAAAAAACACATCCTATTGGATGCTTTTGTAAACGTCAAATATACGGTCTGGTTCAGATTGTAGTTTCAATTTCTTCTACCATTCAGGAAGTCATTCCAGCTCTCTCTTCTGAATACCTACACGCTCTGCGCAGAAATACACTTCTCGCCAGAAGGTTTGTAATTTCTACAGATAAAAATCTAATCTTTTAGAATTAACTTTTACAATATCATAAACAAACTCTAATGAAAGACATGATAATAAAAATCAAGCATGCAACATTAAAAAACAAGTGGCATTTCTTTCTCTATCATGTTGGCACCTGCCATAAAACAGCAATAAAAAGTTAAATTTGAAACGACTGCGACTGTGGGACTGTCGCGTTAATGAACCGGGTAATGAAAATTACCAGTCAGCAATTTGGTTAATGTCGTTTCTTTTTTAAAATTTTTTTTAAAATAGAAAACGTCTATTATGTTCTAAAAGAAAAATTTTTATAACTAACTTTTATGTTTATAACTAAACGCATCGTACAGGATTCGAACTAAGGTCCTCTGTAAGTTCTAAGAGGTAGGACTGCTACGAGCTACACCACCGTCAATGAACGGGTAAAGTTTAAATACCAGTTAACGTTATATGTTATTACGAAAATACCATTATATGCCAATATATAATTATAAACATATTTTTGTTATTTAATCCAAAAATATATCATTTTTCTTTTGTTTCGAGAACCTGAAAATGTTATTTTAAACTAAAATAAAAATTTTCAAAGCACAGAAGCGATGCGTAAGGTAGTTTTGTCACCTCAGAAGTAGAGATTCCTGTAGGCCTTTCTTTAAAAAGTTAAAAATTCTGACTTTCCCTTGCGTTTATATCTTAGAAACGGTTTTATTTGTTAAGAATAACTTAGACAAATTTGAGTGTTTAAAAAGCCAGAGACTTAAGCATAAAATTAGATCTCAACCCCGTAAAACCTCGCTATATTCTGAGAGTTTCTTTGGTATGGCTCCCAAAATCTATAACAAACTACCAAATTATATAGAGGACATTAATAATATTAATTATTTCAAACAAAAATTGAAATATTTACTAATAGAAAAATGTTATTATTCTGTACAAGATTATTTTAATGATAAATGACAAATAATATTGGACTTAAGAATTGTTTTAAGAATTTTATTTTACAAAAAAATACTAATATAAAATTGTAATGTTCATGCCTTGATGGTGGAATATGGCTGAACTATTGTGTTTTTATATCTTAATGACCTTACACCTGTATATATCTATATTTGTGCAAATAAAATGATTTGATTTGATTTGATTTACATCCTCAAATAAAATGCTCAAACACTTCTGCAAAAGAACGTAATACCCGAGGGCTACAGCGGCTTGGGGGAATTCCCTAACGTTCGTTCTCTTAGCATCTCTTTGCACTTTAGTTCTTTACCTACCTCAGACACATTTAGTACAAAAATAGTTTACCAAATAAAGCAATCAAAATAAATCTTTTCACTTTTTTAAATTACAATCATAGAATGAAACAAACAACATGACAACGAATCCACCCCTTTATGATTATTGTTAATGATCCCATTGAAGGGACATCAGCGACATCCCCGACTAGAGGGGTGGTGTCAGGACCGCAGCCATTTCCACCATTCCGTGTACTGCGGAAATGTGTATCTACATAATTATCCTGAGCTGTGTTCCTCACGACGTCATCCTTTACAATCAGTAGTCGACAGTTTTTAAGCATTCGTCAGCATACATTTCGAGAATACCATATCATCTGAAGGGGGTGCATCAAACTTACAGTTAATACGTTTCACTATAAAACGTAGTTTTCTTAAGGAAAAGTATATATAAATATTTCTCCAGTAACTTAAAAGACACATAAAACAAATATTTGCAATTCGTATGCAGTAGTTTTGCCACAAAATTATTAATCTTTCAGACTATATTCCAACCGTGGAACTGCTTGGTACAGTATTATTTCAAGTGTTTGCTAACAAGGGGTCTCCCAGGAAAGTCAGTTGAATGGCAGCCCAGAGCCTATTGGGATAGCGGAACCACCCCCATACTTGTCATACGATTTTGTAGTTTAGAAGTTAGGAAGCTTTTGTCTGACTTTCCAGTGATTTTCGACTTTTGAGCTTGTTCTGGTCATAACTTAAGGAATAAGCGAGATAAATGCTTGTTCTTTTCTATATTACTTAGGCAAAGGTCGGCGCTTTGCCACAATAAACACTATTAAATCCAGAAAACAAAATCACACTTTTAATCATAACAAAAATTACACAAAAAAAAAAATGATAAAAACCTTACATTTTAAGAATCGGATAACGTATATAAGCATAATTCGGGTTCTCCAAAAGGTGCTCCAACTCTGGACCACCGATTGACTGTCTTTCTTGGGACACCCTGTATAAGTAAGTGGTCATAAAAAATCAGAAGCAGACCGCGTACTAAAAATAAAGCAAAGTTTCTCTTCAGACGGCCTTTCTATAGAAAACCTAGAGCAAAAATACATGTAAGAAAGTACCTTTGACTCGCGAACAAGGATCTATTAATTTTATAATTAGTAACAATTAGTAATTAGGTAGTAATTAGCAATTAGGTGTCACTGAAGGAACCTAAGGTCCTTTATGAAAATAGAAGGTTAAAATAAGCGAAATCAAATTGACGCACAGACAACCATCTACACATAACTTACTTATAGGTAACTTGTATATGTAAAAATATCACATTTTAGGATTTGTAACATAATAATTTGCAGTTCCGACGTCTGGACTCCGTGTATCAAATTATTAATAGGTAAAAAGTCCGAGAGTTCTTTATAGCTAAGAGTACTACAAACAAACAAATTTTATTTGACCATTCAGCAAGACTTTTTATTTTCGATAGCACAAATTCATTGCTGATATTAAACATAGATAATATTGTGACCACAAAATGGCAAAAACGTCCATAAATATACACATGCCTACAAAAATTTTAGGTAGTCAAAACTTTGAACACACTACCCTTTGGACTTAGGTAATCCATAACTTTACTCCTTTATCATGGGTTATCACCAGAGATCGGAATAGGCTGACCATATTTACCTAAACTTCTAAGAACAGAGACAAAAATTAGAGACTTCCTTACGACGACATCTTTTCCCGGAATTCGGGAAAAATCTTAAATAAGTTGAAAATAAGCTTTATTTAAGATTGGTAAACACTATTTTTAGCGTAACATGCAATTACCAAATTTTCGGGATTTTCGCGTTAAATCCGAAGTAAATAGTCAAAAAATTCATTTATTAAAATTATATTTACGATCCTTAAACTAACCATTGTATCAAATCATTGAATACATGACGTTTTTTCAGTAAGTATATATTTTGCTTTTTTATGCAACAGAAAATTTATATGGAACAGTTTGCGTTGGCTTTGGAATTTTAAATTACTATAATAAAATTTCACACAAATGTTCTTACAGATGGTAAAAATAACCTTTGTACCTTTAATGTCGTCATCAATATTCATATTCATTATTCAAATAATAAAAGCTAAGTACAACTAATTGCTATACAAGTTGTAGAACTTTTTCCTGTCGTATGAAAATCAAGTTGAGAAACATGGATGTGTTCAATAAAACGTTTAACTCCAAAAATAAATCAATCCATGTCTGCATTGCTGAGTCTCCAATTGTGACACGATTTTCGCGTCAGAAAGTTATCGGAGCACAGGCACATAGTTAACTAGGGAAAGAGTAAATACGTAATTTAAGTATTTCATAAAAAGATAATGCAACAGATTTTGATTTTGCAAACAATTTTCGTGAAACTACAGTACCTACATTTGAAACACATATTGAAGTCCCTTTTATGCAATTAGAAATTAGTTTTACTTAGGTGTTACACATTGACATATGTTATGTATTGAAAGATTTGACGCAACAACGGTCAGTTTAAGAATAATTCTAATACATGATTTAAATGAGATTAGTTTTGGTAATTGCAAGTTTTGTTAAGAATAGCGTTTACCAATCTTAAATGAAGCTTATTTTCAACTTATTTAAGATTTCTCTCGAATTCCGGAAAAAAATTGTCGTCGTAAGGAAGTCTCCACTTTCTGTCTCTGTGCTCCGAAGTTTCGGTAAATATAGTCAGCCTATTCCAATCTTTAGTTATCACCTTATACACGTTGTCATAGGTAGAAGAGGTTTTTATATGGTCATGATAACCGAATCTTGAAGTTGTCAACTTTTGACACCATCGTAACCCAAATTCTTACATGATGAAGACGTTTTTAAAACTTGAATGTGTATTTAGTATTTGTGTAACCTAGATCTAGAGCTGGTGGACTGCAATGCTGACGACTGCCACGAATTACACGGTGTTCCTTGAGCATTGTACTGAACGTTACTGCAAATGGTTGACCTAATAGTTAAACAAATGCCTACATACTATCCTGCCGGGTATTGAAACCGTCTGTACTAAAGACAGCTTTACTACCGTGCTACAAAACCTCCAAAGTGCTAGTCTTTAAGCATAGAGGCCTAGCTTAAATAAAACCTACAACATGACGTAATATATATCCATATACAATAAACCCAAAGCCATCGTTAGCCCACTCACCGTCGCCATATTTACATAAGTCCTCACATCCATCACAATTTCCCAAGTCAGTCCATTAAAAACCATTTAAACGCAGATAGCAGTGAAATAAATCAGGCTCTGCATCTGCAAGTTACAGCTCGTCTTTCTCTATTTCGAGATATTCATCTCGTGCCTTCAGCAGCTATAAAACAGATCATAATTAAAAAGCTCGCCATCTGTGACGGCCTTTTGTTTGTGCAGTCGGTACATATTTGTGCCTACTGTTCTTTTATTTGTCAATCATTCCATATTTATTTTCTATAATCAATTGGAAACAAATCAAAACGTAAATCGAATCAATAATTTAGTAGCATGGATATTTTACATTCATTTATATATCTATGTTTGTTCTGTATTCCCCTTTTATTTTTCAGAAGAAGTACAGTTTATTTACGCCAGTGACACAATAAAAATACATTAGTACTACACTGCCTGAAATACGACACTGCGCATGTGTTACATAATTTTCAAAGTTAATCTCTGTCGCATCTACAGAAACGCCTCTTTGTTTCCCGCCTGAAGCTGGTCGCAATAAAAACTGTTATAAATCGTAAGTCATTGTGAGCGGTGGCTGACCTGCCCGTCGTCAGTGAGGAATGCTTCTTGTGTCAACAAATCGAGGTACAGAAGGATCTCAGAGTGGAATATCAATCGGAGCCAATTGGCCACTTGTTCTACAAAGACAATTGTTGTTTTTTTAGAGAACTATCTGTAGGGTAGTATTTTAAACCGTTTCAATTTTGCGATTTGTTATTTTTTAAGATAAATCCGGGGGGATTTATCCTAGAGTTTCAATCTTTTATTTATAAATTTAGTTACAACAATTAACCGAAATTGTAACTTGAAATACATTTTTTCGTTTATGTAAAATGTTAAATTCTGAACGTAATTAAATGCATAGGCTTTATTTTATTCAAATCGTAACGATTTAGGGGATAGATATTCCCTAAAACAACTGGCAGGAAAATGATATACTCGTAGCTTAGATCCAATATTATAGCAGAGAGTGAAGTGCCTTCTTCACGAAGGTCTATCCAAGCTGGTGGTCCAGTCATGGTTTATTTGACGTCAACAAGAAGAAGTAATAGTCGATGTTGAGAAATAAATATTTGAATTTAAAGTTAAACAAAGTTTTATCTACACCGCTTGTGCCCGTTACATTTGTTATTGTAATGACTGACCAAACAACACAGTAAAGTTTTTTGTTGAAATGTATTAATAAGAATTTTAGCTTTAGAAAGTTAGCATAAGTAGGGGATGAACAATAACCTCTACATGGGAAAATGTGCCTTGGAAAATATGATTAGCGAGAAAAATGATCTCATTTATTAACTACTAAGGCAAAGCTTTGAATGTAAACAATATTTCAATAATTTTATTAAAATTAGAGTAACCATAAAGTGCTTTCAGTAATTTCCATTAAAACTTTTTGCGAGTTGCAAATTGATAATAAAGCGGCCCCAAGTCTTTGAACTTTCTATTGTTTTTGTTTTAATTAAGAAAGGTTATTGTTTAGTGCCTATCTACAGTATTATCTTTATAGTATTACTTTGAAATCGAAGATCGAAAGTTTTTGCTAAAAATACGTGCTTTAAATGTTTAGGTAAACCTCAAAAATAGAAACAGAATTGAAACAAAAAATCCTAAACTGAAGTTAGTCCGCCTGATACAGGCGAAGCTTGAGATGCAATCAGAACACAGACAAAATGCTCCATTAACTTGTGTCTCACATGAGCGGCTCTGTCTTTCATTTCGTCATAAGGATCAGAACAATCAATATCAAATTTCTACTAATTCAAAATACCCGGACCTGAATACGCATTTCCTTCAATTTACATATTTTTATTTCATTCTGCATCGTTAATGTTTTGTTAATTACAATAAAATGTTCAATAAACCTTAGTGGAAGATTCCGTAACAAAATATGAACGAGAAATGAACTCACAAAAAAAAATTAAATATTCTGAAAATAATTCAATGAATTGTAAAGTTTGCAACAATAACTCAAACCCATTGCATTTACAATAGGTCGCAAGTTGACTTACTTACATTTTTTATAGTCAACACGTATTAAAAAGTAGACTCTCAAAAATAATGAGTATAAGACACACACACAGTTTATAGATCATTAGAACAGGTTTCTACTCTTTGTAACTCGAAGAATACTTAATAAAGGTTGTTTACCTGTAAAAATTTAAAGCGATAAAAATAACATCGACGCTAACATTATTGCATCTTTCCCCGATACAGCGTATTTAGAGTGGCACAAAAGAAAATATTGCCGCCGATCCTTTTATACAATACGATTCGATTGGTACAATTTTCGTATCTTATAGTAGGCACTCTTGACAACACCGTGAATTTTTTTATGTGTGCACATCTTTCATTGGCTAACCTCAACGTAATGGTTTTACAACAGTATCTATAAAATGATATACCCAAGTATACCCCAATATAAGCAAGGCAACTTTATATGTTACTAATGACCCTTTAGTCGGCCGATCGCGGTCAGGGGTAGTAGCCCTGCTAATTAGAGACGGGCAAGCGCCCGGGTTGTCATCCGTGAGTGGGAGATCATAATAATAATGTCATGTCCATCAAACATGGTCAAAGCATTCATTTATGTGATAAACACAACGGTTTCTTCTCGGGTCATGATTGTTGATATTTGTAAATATATGTTTATTCAAGGTTCCCCCCAGTTCACTGTATGATCACCCATAACTCGAGCTCTATTTACTTTGTTGCCACACAGTGTTTGTGTATGTCTGGGGATTTAATATTATTATTCAAGGGAACCACAAAATTGGATTTATAAACAGAATGTATAAACTCAAACATTAACTATGTATGTTTACTAGAAAATATTTCCACACCAGAATTGGTATCCAGGACCTCTGTTGTACTCGCCAGGGCTACTAACACTAAGTCAGGCCGTCACTCAACAAGTCACAAGTATTCAACTATCAATATACGAGGCTGATGCTGAAACATATTTGTATTCCATTTGTATCAACTTTAGTTCTCAATCGTTTTATCAAATAAATTCATAGTGGCAGGTCCCTGGGAGAGATATGTCTCCTGTTACCTTGGTTTTCAGTTAATACGATAAAAGCAAAATTACTCCTGCACTGAAAACTCCTCCTAACATTACAGAATGACCGTGTTTGATTCCACCAGAAAAAAAAGTTGACTTCTATCTGCGCAACTTCAAAACGATCGCTTCGTAATCGTGCTGTTTAAAACGGCTTCTTTCGCCTTGTAAGGTCGTCGTCCGACGAGATTTTGATGTATCACCCCTTCCGCGAGTGACGAGCGACAGCCCAGGCTGAGAGCTGACAGCTGAACTTGACGTGGTAGTTGTGATATGTGAGAGCACCTGGCACATGAGTGGGTAATTACCTGTTGTAGATAATCTTTCAGGGTGTTGTATTGATACAAACACTAAACGATATTGCATCCAGTTTTTATTCAAATTCTACGAGGTGGAATTAACTGTGAAAAATTACCAGTGCTCTAAATATATATTAATTACTATGGCTTTTTAATATCAATCAGCTGCATTTTCTTTTTCATACTTTTTACAGGGTCACTCTTTCGGGTTAGGATTTGTTTTAAACTTATTTCTTTTTAATACAAACGGGTAAAAAGTATCTCTATAACACTTTTTACTACGATTTGCTGCACTAAAGCCTCACAATAAAATCATAAAGAGCTATCAGTCCACGCAAAAAGTAACACAAAACAAACCACAACTCCTAGCCTACAGGTGAACTCCGAAGCCACCGTATTATCTTCCCGCTGACAAGCCTTCTAATGGGAAACCACTCTTCTAAGCTTTGACACACTTTATAATGCCTAAAGCCCCTTTTTGTGATTTTAACAAGACTCATCTTATTAGGTCTCTTTGTTTGTCTGAGGAAATGAAGTGATATCCGCACTGCGAGTGTACGTCGTCTGAGACACTTGCGCAGGTCATGAGAGGAGTTCACAGAATTCAGTTGAAGGTATAGAATTACTTGATAGTGTAGTTAGTTTGTGAGTTTATTCTTATTTTATTTATTTTATTTTATTTTTAAATTACAGGAAAACAGCTAGGAGTTAAAGTAAACACATTTTCAAAACAAAGATAACAAACAAAGTTTTCACAGATAGGATTCAGAATATATTTAACGGTCACAAAGTAAGGATAGAAAAAATATATGCATATACAAGAGATAGACAAATAGGATACAATCACAATATATAAATGCTTATTTATAAGTCGACGTATTTTATTATTAAATTTTAAACTTACAAAATATTATGTGTTTACAATTTTTTTTTGTAACAAAAAATCTCTAGCCAAAGCTGCTCTAACACTTGGGATGCTGGAGTGAAATATATCGAAGTCATTTAATTCACGATTTACCCCGTTCACCAGATTGCAAGAGCGAATGATGAATGAGTTCTGTCTATAGTTGGTTAGTACCAACTTACCAGCGGTAGGGACGTGAAGTAAGGTAGGATTTCTGTACAGTTTGGGGCGCGCGCAGATACCAACCATAGACAGGAGCTCAGGTATGTCGATTTTGTCGTTTACAATTTTAATAATATTTCAGATATCTGCAATATCTTTGCGTATGACCAGTGGTAGTATATGATGTAGCCTACAACAGGATAATAAAATCGAATGTATTACATTTATATTGCGGCATATAATAGAATTTTGGTATATGTGAAATAATTATGAATGTCATTAATAAAGATTGTAAATAGCAGCGGGGCTAATTAAGGCTTATTTAGGGTTTTTATGACTTTTTGTTTCTAGTTGTGATAATTTGTTACCTATAGAGGGTTAATAACAACAGTGGGAAATAGAAAAACTTTTTTTATATATAAAGTAACAATTTTTTATCATCTGTGGGTGTGGCTACCTCTTGTGTCAAAGTTGTGATATCAAGCCGCCTCTGGAAAACCCGTAGGCCTCTGCGGTGGCTTCACGACTATTATCTAATGAAACCAGCCGCGACTGACGGCTTGACGTGCCCTCCGAAGCACGCAGACCTTAAATACTTTACCCACTGGCGGTCGCGCATCCCAGGTCTGCCGCAACAAATGGCGCTTCACTTTGACAATCGTCGAGCGACAGCGAAAACCAATCGGCCATGAGCGCTTCTGTACCCATTTACTTTACTACAGCCATAACGTCTCCATGCTCTATTTGGCTGTCAGCGGGGATCACCGATCAGCGGCCGTCGCCTTCACCACAACTTCACCGACACACCAACCAGGCAACAATAAAAACAAACGAAAATATTTTAAAATAGAAAGACGAATTCCATTGAAAGTTGTGGAAACTGTTCTGTTACAAACATATGCCTATTGCTTTTCATAAATATTTACTTACTACAAATGTCACTCACCATTTTATTCGTAACTAGCGACCCGCCCCGACTTCGTACGAGAAAATAGATCGAAGGATACATTTATATCTACTTTAATTAAATTTTTTATTTGGACATATAAAAGAAAACGATCCCTTACAGTCACCGGCGGCTCTGGCTTATTTTCAAAACGTAAAAATAATAATGTAGTATATTATTGTATCGCTCGAGGGTGCGCGCAAATAATGTCTTTTGATGGCAAATTGACCCCTCGGATTACGTTATTGTAATTTTCGTAGTGACCTGTAAGTTTCAAACAATATGTTATTTGCTGATAATTAAGATTAACAAACAAATCCAGGTTTTTATTAGGTTATCCATTACAAACAAACATACAAAAAATCAAATCATTCCAGATTTGTATAGATACGGATAAATTTAGGTTTCATTTATTATTCTTTGTTTTTACTTAGAGGCTTTTGGTTACAAACATAACAAACTATATCAGCCCCCAGAAAATTTAGGTTGTTTTTTCAAATGTTCCCGTCGTAAAAGCATCAGGCAATATTAAGTATTGTGCCAAAATCTTTAGCTAAGTAACCTTGCATAGTTTAAATAGAAGAAGGTACAAATTCCCGCAAACTTTCACTTGTTGATGTCTTAAAATTTTAAGTGCAGGAAAACGTCACTATAATGTTATCACTGCATTACCACCATTAAACTACTATGGGTGTTCTTCAATGTTTACGTTTAGAGGGTAATCCATAAGTTTATAAATTAATTACTAGTAATTATTTCTAATGGTAATTATGCCACCCGCTCATTCGCAACTTTTTCTAACCTGATTATATTATAACTTGATATACCTATTAGACAATTGTCCAATCGTCTCAGTTTTAAATCAAACTCTCTGTTAAACCATTCTTTTTGCAGAAAGCAATTTAAAGCAACAATAAAAATAAGTCTTCGAACCAGCCAGCATCAATCATCCTCTAACCTTGGAGCAAGCCACTTCTCCATTCCTCTTATTTCCTTTTCGCATCTTTCATTATTTTCAATATCCCTTTAGATATTTCAGAGGGCTTACCGATTTGTGTAAAAGATGGCGGTAGGCCTGACATGTGGCTGCGTCGTGCGGAACTGGGCCAAGGCTGCGTGCCGATTTGCCGCAAACCGCCGAGCTATGCAAGGGTAAAGACTTGGAGCTAGTTGCTGGTGGAGTGGTGGAGGATGCTTGGTTATACTTACCTGTTGATTTTAGCTTGAGTCTCTGAGTATGCATGGCAATAAACTTTTGTAAAATAATCTGTTTCACTCAGTTATTACTTACTTAAGAGAGGCAGCGTTGTCTTTCGTACTATCTAGTAGCTTATAAAAGCATTGAAATATTTCAATATAAGTGTGTTAAAAAAGTTGGCAATATTTTTTGTTAGTAGACTGTATGCTGAATCACCCGATTTCTATTGTATAAAATCTTAATGACACGTAATTGGTTGACAGGTAAAAAGCGCTACTTTCCAATAAGGCTCCCTTATTTTTATTTTTACCACCTTTATTCTTATCTCTTGGGCTTTTTTCATAACTTGTTTTTCTAAGATGCACAATAAAGCATAAATAAATTATAAATAAATATTTAATCGATTTAAAGTAAACATAGGTTCTTATATAATATCTAATACGACTATGAAGCGCGACAGTTTATGTTAAGGTGAGTTCTTATTTGAAAACTAGATTAAGTATTTAATTCAATAAATTAGAACTGGCAGAGTTTTATCACAGTACGGCTTAAAACTTATCTACCGCGGCTATTAATTATGGAAATGTAGGCAAATACAGGTAAATAAACGTATTTTGAATTTTAATATGAAATGTTTTTCTTTTCTTTTTACATGTTAAACAACATCATAATTAAATCTACAAATCTTTTCTCTATTTCATCATTAGCACTCCACAGACTTCACACTGAAGGTGCATCGCGAAATGTTGGTTTATTTACCCAGGAAGCTTTAGAATGCGGTTGGAATTAAATAATTTACGATGGACAGAACCCTTTGAAGGCAGGAAATGTCGAGGGTGCCCTCAAGGGTCCGCACTTGGGCTTTGTTGCAGAAATAATAGCTGCGGTCCGTTTTAGACCTCTATATTAAAGGATGAGAAAATGGTCTTAAGAGTCATTGCATTTTGACCTACTTACCCAGTAGAGAAAGTTTTGGAGTTAATGGAATTCGTTTATACATGAGTTCTGCGTGCCTGTTTTTGTAGCTTAGGCATACATTGTTTCTGGTTTTAACCAGAGTAGTTGTTTTATTCATGTAATTTATGTTTAGGAGTTTGTTGTCCTTATTAAGGCTAAATTCTAAAATTAAGAATCAGTACCGAGCCTTTTCGAAAATATTTTTTAAAAACATAAATTTAATTTGAAAATTTTATACCCGTGAAGTTTTTTGCCAGTTCTTTCTTACGAAGATCTTTCCGAATTGATGGTATAGTCATGCTTAATATAACAACAACAAAAACATGCTATCGTCAATGTTTAGAAATAAATATTTGCATTTGAATTTGAAACCAAACACACCTAAAGATTATAAACAAACTAGGTTTTAAGTATAAATTCTTTGACTGGGTATTAAAACACTAAATTTTTGCATCATCAGAAACGCCCATATCGACGATATTTACGCCCATGTGTACAAAGCTTTTTTTTGTGTCGGTATATCGAACTGGATGAAACCTAAAATAAACATTATCACGCATAAAAATAAAACAATCACCCTTGTGAGCTAAAGTCACAACCTACCGAAGGCTGGATCTTCGAAGCTTGCGGGAGCTCACGCCACCAGCCACACCATAAGACTGTCAACATTGAATATGTGCTCCTCAACTGTTTAACAAAATAGAGATAATAAAAAAGGTGGTTTTGGATCTATAGGTACTGTATAATCTATTATATAAATAACTTTACTAGATGTTTTTTTGTTCTCAAGACTTTAAAACGAACATAATTATGTGATGAAAAGAACTTTGTGTACGAACAAGTGTTTAAGGATCTTAGCCTTGAAATGTATTTGTAGCATATAACTACACACATAAAACGGGTCATAAAGAAATACCGCCGTCTCGAAAGTTGCCTATTTATTCGCGTGTCCTTCAATACTCCATGAAAACTGTCATTTAGTTTCCCGAACAGGTTCCTGAGGAATGTCCGTACTAAAATATTAGTAATGATCCTATAAAAATAAGTGGGTCAAGACTTTATTTGAAAGTACCTTATTTATTGATAAAAATATGCGAGTGTGGAAGTATTTAGGTACGGAGTGATAGTTCAGTGATAGGTCGTTTGCAAATAGATGTTTTAATATAATACTGAAGTATCTACAAAGTAAAAACAGTACTTCATTATAATATGCAAATCTCAACGCTAGTATTTATTAAGTGCTTGCTTATTCAAATAATAGATTCTCTAGGGCATCTAAATGCCCTATTAGGACCTATTAGGAAAATATGTTTTAGAAGGCCCTGTCATTTTATTATAAATACTGTCAAAACCTTTACTGATTCCTTGTCTTATTGGCTTAGATCTTATAGTGACAAATTTTTAAGTAATTATTGTCTTAGATACGCAAAAGAGACTCGAGCCCTTTAGTCGTTTATATTAGGACTCGACTCGACTTTAAAGTTAAAACTAAATCTGTTAGTCTCGTTTGATAACACACAGTCGTTTTGCTTTAAGACCAAAAGATTTAAACGATTGCAGTCGTTTACCAAACAACTGTATTTTAGGTTTAAGGCGCACTGACTGAGTTTTTTTTTTTCGTATTTGTATATATTTTCACTTTTGTACGTATTATTTTCGTGTACATGGGAGTAAAATTATTATTGATCGTATATATATTACATTTGGTTATTAGTAAACAGAAGATAAGTAATTTGTAAAAATAAATTACAAATAACAGGACAATGCACGCATACTTTTTGAAGTTAAGTGGCCCACTTAACTAAAAACAAATGTTTACCAATGGGTTTGGCGCAGTGCTCACAAAAAAACATAATTGACCATCCTAAACGATTTTGGAATTTCATCAAAGATAGGAAGTGTAACAAACAGCCAATTGACTCGTACAGATATAATGATAGGGAGGTAACCGAACAAGACGCAGCTAATGTTTTTGATCAACACTTTAGGTCCGTCTTCCTTACAGATAAACCGAGCCTTGATCCGAGCGCGGCAGCTAAAGCTGGTCATTGTTATACCGATTCTGATATCGTCTTTATTAACGAAGTCAGTGAAACTAGTCTTATTGATGGAGCCAAGAAACTTAAACCTGGTACATCCTGTGGTCCAGATGGAATACCCACATACTTAGTTAAGGACTGCATTTGGAAATGGACGCTGGTAGGCAGGTTGACGTCACCTACTTCGAACCTCAATCACTTGCAGGTTATTCAAAATAGGTTCTTACGCAAATTCGTTGGGGTCCCAACTATGTGCCTGTAAAACTTACAACCTATTTGTTAAGACAGCTGATGATCCAAAACCTGATATAGTTCATGACTCGCTACCAGTATTTTTAAATAAAATTGTAAAAAAAAATAAAATTGTAAATTAGTTTTCAAAATAAATTTATGTTGGACTTATCATTATATTGATTTGGAGACATATTTGCTAAGTATTTCCAGTAGATTCATTTCTTTATTTTCTTAACTTAAGTTTTGTTAACGTGTTTTTATTTTCGTTTTTGACATTATTTGTAATTTTATGTACACAGAGTTGTTTTGCAAAAGCTGATCATACCTAATTATGACATATGTATCAGAACTATGACTTGAAATTGTAACTAACTATGATTATTCTAATATGTATGTTGTTGGTGTGACTTTGAATAAATAAATAAATGTCCGCAACTTAAATCTGCACAAGGATCTCGAGCTGCCCACAGTTGCCGACGAATATGTGTAAGTCAACCTATAAAACAGCAGGCTACATACACATCCTGAGGCAACTTAAAACGCACTCTTCGTCCAGAACGTGTGGTGAAGCTCGAGTTTGTGAGGGTGGGACCTGGTGTAGGTTGGGGAGATTGGTTAAAATCAGTGATCTGTGGAGTGATTGGACTTGCAAGTGTAGGCACAAGTGGTGAAATTGGAGTCTGAGGTATCATTGAACCAGTGGACTCATAGTCATTAATGAGTACGCTGGTTTTACTTGATCTATCCTGACCTGTGCAGATCTATTTCCAATTTCTAGAGTTAGAGTTTTATCTCTCCTAAAGATGACTTTGTAAGGGCCCGCGTAAGGGGGTTTCAAAGATGGTTGGACTGTGTCATCACGCAAAAATACGTGAGAGCTTGTAAACAAGTCCTTATGCACAAACGTATTCTTCTTGCCATGTGACGATGTGGGAATTGGCTGTAACAACAAACATTCGCACACGGATGGTAACTTGTTCGCAACAAGTTACCATCGGAGAAAGCAGAGCTGGATGATAGCCCGGAAGAGTGAGGACTCAAACTGTCGTCCTTGGCCAGTCGTCACCAGAGACTGTACGCCAAATCTAGCAACCCAGCCACTGAAAAAGGTGTCAGCAACTTCTTCTGCCGTTATGCTAGCCATCGGCCATGCTTCGGGCCAACGCGTGAAACGGTCAACAGCTGTCAGACAGTAGTAAAATCCTTTGCTGTAAGGCAATGGAACGATGATGTCAAGGTGAACGAGACGGAAACGTTTGGTAGGTGTGGCACAGGCGCCGAGGGGCGAGCTAGTGTGCCGCGTAAGCTTGCAACGTTGGTAAGCTTGGCTAGCTCGAGCCCAATTTCGGTAATCCAGAAGGCTTGCCGAAATTGCAGAAGCAAGTTGGGCCACACAAAACGTTGTGCGCCCAGCTGGGCAGAATTCCGAACGAATGGGTGGCTAAGGTTGTGAACCTTTTCAAACACCGCAAGGCGAAATGGAGTTGTAACGAAGGCCTGGGCTTTCCTGTAGAAGTTTCGCAGTACACGTACAATTTAAGAGAAGAGTCCGTGAGCATCTCCTTCAGTTCTGAACTGGTCTTTTGGTCTTCGGCTAGAACAGAGAAATCATGATCGAGCTGCACCGCTTCGATCCTAGACATGGAGTCGGCGACCACGTTGTCCTTCCCGCTTATAATAAATAAATAAATAATAAATAAATATTTCTAACAATCACACCAATTATCTAGCCCACATTAAGTATCATTAAAAACTTGTGTTATGGATACTAGATAACGGATAAATAAACTTAAGAAATATATAAACACACATAGATTTTTTTAAATGTATAAATATATTAGAAATAAACTTAAATAAACATATATACACATCCATAATAAAATATCTGCTCCTACCAGGATTCGAACCCGGGACCTCTAGCATGGAAGGCAAGGCTACTTACCTCCATACCAAACAGGCAGTGAATTGCAAAATGAAGGACAACTGGTTAAGCTGAACTGGAGGTAACTTTTCTCGATGCTGAGATAATGCGTAGTTCAATGGTTTGTGGTCTGTGTAAATTCGCACTTGTAGTGCCTCCATAATGTGCCGGAAATATTGGACAGCCTCGTAGACAGCGAGAAGTTCTCTGTAATAAGCCGGCCAAGAAGAGTGCAGGGCTGTTAGCTTTTTACTAAAAAACGCTAGAGTCTGCCAATTATTATCCACACGTTGCTACAAACACGCTCCAACATGAGTTGAAGATGCGTCAGTGAAAAGACCCAGTTCAGCGTTAGTTACATTGTGGGCCAAAAGTTTGACAGGGCTGAGTAATCTTTGCACCGCTGGAAAGCCAGTTCCAGCTCTGATGTCCAAGGAACGGGTTTAGCACTTTTTAGTTGGGTGGAGGCTAGCATGTCAATAAGTG
Source organism: Marasmarcha lunaedactyla (assembly GCA_923062675.1). Taxonomy (NCBI): domain Eukaryota; kingdom Metazoa; phylum Arthropoda; class Insecta; order Lepidoptera; family Pterophoridae; genus Marasmarcha; species Marasmarcha lunaedactyla. The sequence continues at coordinate 28,495,113 of OV281345.1, read as the reverse complement.
GGGCTTGATATTCAGCCGCCTTAGGCAAAAAATGCCGATAGAGCATGCCTAAAAATCTCCGTAGGCCTTCTACTGTTTTAGGCAAGGGGTAAGTTTTGAGAACCTCGATGCGTTCTTCTGTTGGACGAATTCCGTTATTTGAAAGACGGTGACCTAAATGTGTCACTTCCTCGGCACCGAAACACATTTGATTTGTTGACCACTAAGCCGTATTCGGCGAGTCGTTGGAAAAGGGCGTTTAGATGTAGGGCGTGCTCCTCAGCCGTACGAGAGAACAAAAACATGGCATCCACGTATGGGAAAGGAAACTCGAGACCCTGCACTACCTCGTCTATAAACCTTTGAAACGTCTGTCCTGCGTTTCGTAATCCAAAAGTCATGAAAAGAAATTCAACCAACCTGAAAGGGGTTATGATCGCTGTTTTGGCGATGTCCTCCAGGTTGACGGGTATTTGTTGATATGCTTTCACAAGTTCGACAGTGCTAAACACCGTCGATCCAGCCAAGTTCTGACTAAAATCTCCAATGTACCGAACAGGGTAACGGTCTGGAACGGCCCGAGCGTTAAGGGCACGATAGTCACTACAGGGGCGCCAACCATTCTCACCTTTCTTTGCCATATACAATGGAGACGACCAACATTTTTTCGAAGGTCGCGCAGTTCCACAAGCTACCATTTCTTGGAACTCCTTCTTGGCTTCCTGCAGTTTGGTAGGGGCTAGACGGCACGGTTGGCATTAAACGGGAGGACCCTCGCTGGTGAGTATGTGATGTACCATGTTATGCTTGGTTTCCCGATGGACACCAGGGGGGCACGTGATCTACCCCGTACTAAACTTTATAGCAGCCTTCAGAGAAAAGTGTTAATTCATATCTATAAAGTTACCTGCTGGCCATGAAGCAATTTATTTCCAACCACGAAGCAATTATGTATTGGTGTTCTCTCCTGAAACCTAACTCCACGGATGCCCAACCATTTGGCGGAAACTAACTACTGATGCCCGTAATACTAACCAGGAACTGCACTTGTGGATTACTATTTCATATGAACAACTCTAAATATCCAAAACCTTGTGCCTTCTAACCTGCCTGCATGAGACCTGCCCGCTACTGTTTCTTACTGCAACCATAGCATGATTAGTCATCACCCTGCTGAACTGCTGATGTGGCTGCTGTTGCTGCATGCTACTGCATGCAGCAAATTCCCAGGAGGTAATTTTATCCGGATATTTGGTGAGCAAATTTTACTAAGAACTACTTTTCTCAGTGACTAACAGCGGTGAAAGTGCAGTGTAACAAAAATATTTTTGCAACATGGTTGTGTTTCAGTATGTACCTAATCTTCTATAATATAAAAATGAATGAATGAGTGTGAATGAATGAATGTGAATGAATGAATGTGAATGTATGAAAAAATTAAAAAAAAAGAAACTGAATGTGTTGCTAAGTGCAAATTTCGAAAGCAGCTGAACCGATTTCGCTAATTCTTTTTTCATAATATTCCTTGAAGTATGTTTCTTACGGGTGAAAAATTTAAAAAACTGCCTGAAAACATCTAAAAACAACACTTTTCTATATTTCCATACAAAAGATTCGTAATAATACTTAAAAGTCAATTTGAACTTTACTACTATAAAGTTTGAGTGTTAGTGCAGGGGTTCCGGGAAGGCAGAACAATAGAGTGAAGTTAGTATCGTATAAATAATTCAATATTGATCAATATTGATGGTGAATTGTGTGGATCTTACAGAGAAGTCTGTCATCGTTTGCAACTGTTAGAAAACGATGCACATTGGGATCAAACTCTCAATGATGCTGCAAGCTCATCATTGTTTTCCATTATCATAGGTACATGCTTCCCATCAAAACCAATTGATTTGTGGACAACACATAAAGATAATATGTGTGACGATATTTAATTTAATATACGCAATAGAACAGGGAATCTGAATTTACGAATAAGTGAAAAACTTTACAATCAGGCATTGATTTCCATTGAGGATATGTGCTTGATGATGCCAAACAAGCTATTATGTCAATAGGGGATGGCCGCGCCCAATCGTCCAATGCACGATGCTTTTCATCAAGAGTTACAGCGTGAGAAATCGTATGATCTCAATACTTTGAAATAATCGATTCAAATAAATTCTTCCACTCCACTATTGAACGAAGAACAAAAGTATGTATTTGATACTCTTATGAAAGTAGTAAATGATGGAACTGGAGGAATTTATTTCTTGGACGCTCCTGGTGGTACAGGAAAAACTTTTTTGATTACTTTTTTATTGGCAACTATTCGCTCAAAAAATGAAATTGCTCTCGCTCTTGCTTCGTCAGGCATTGAAGCAACTTTGCTGCAAGGCGGTCGAACAGCTCATTCAGTTCTAAAATTGCCACTGAATATGCAAAGCAATGAAACTCCAACCTGCAACATTTCTAAGAATTCGGCAATGGCAAAGGTTTTGCAGCAATGTAAACTAATAGCGTGGGATGAAGACACGATGGCGCATAAAAAATCTATAGAGGTTTTAGATACAACCTTAAAAGATCTACGGAACAACCAAAACCAGTTTGGTGGCGCAATGATTTGATCATCAGGAAATTTTCCAAAGGAAAGGGTCCACGTTCAATGCAAGCTGATGAACTTACAAACATGTCAAGAAAACATGTGATGAAACATGTCCAGGTATTAAATTTAAGCAAGAATATGCGTGTCGTGTTGCAAAATGATCAATCTGGAGACATATTCTCGAAACAACTCATTGACATTGGTAATGGCAAATTTCCTATAGATGTGCTGTCGGGCTGCATCTTCTGAGTATTTTTGTCAGTTAACGCAATATAAGCTGAACTCATCCAAAAACTGTTTCCAAACGTTGCTCAAAATTACTTATTCCATGATTGGTTGAGTGAACGAGCTATACTGGCTGCCAAAAACACTGATGTAAATGAATTAAATTTCAAAATTCAAGATGACATTCCTGGCGAAATGAGGACATATAAATCAGTTGATACGGCAACTAATGAAGATGATATCGTGAACTGTCCACCGGAATTTTTAAACTCACTTGATTTGCAAGGATTGCCGCCTCACAATCTTCAATTAAAGGTTGGATCTGCAGTTATAATGTTGCAAAATATTAACCAACCGCAACTTTGTAAGGCACAAGATTAGCGATAAAAAAAATTACTCAATAACTTAATAGAAGCAATCATATTGAAAGGAAAGTATAAAGGAGACGACGTTTTGATACTGCGCATCCGAATGATTCCGACTGACGCACCACTCGAGTTTAAACGACTGCAGTTTCCAGTACGGCTTGCTTTCGCTATGACTATAAACAAATCCCAGGGGCAGTCTTTAAGTGTTTGTGGTATTAATCTAGAAAACCCATGTTTCTCGCATGGTCCATTGTATGTTGCCTATTCCCGTGGTGGAAAACCATCTGCTCTGTTTGTTTACGCGCCAGGTAATCAAACAAAAAATATCGTGTACCATAAAGTACTACAATAAAAATTAAACTAAATTTAGAATAAGTAAAAATAAAATGAAATATAATAATTAGGTATCAGAATAAGCAATCAGAAATTGTAATTTTCATTGTGATTTTTTAGTGACTATTAAAAGAATTTTAAGTGTTTTATAATTTTTATTTTTTGATATTATGTAATTGTTGTTGACAAATAGCAGAATATGAATCAGCTAGTCAGTCAGCTGGTTCTATTATACATTTTGTGTTATTATTTATACAATATTTTTATTACTTTGTATTCTCTAAGATAGCTTTTATTTTGAAGATGGCCAAATTATTCCATAATTAACATTCTTTTTTTCAAACTTGTTTTAAATGCAAGATTAGGCATATAATAAACTCTGTACTCTGTAATCAATAAATTATATTGTTTTAATTGGGTTTGAAAGCAATTTTTATTGTAATATTGTTAGGAGAAGAAAGTGTTGCCTACCTACACCCCGGCTGGTCCCTATAAAAGGATCGACGCGACAAGGCCTCGTTGAACATTCTCGCTCCGATCGCCGCCCGGTACGGACGTGCAAGACCCCGTTCTCCGTTGATCGGTCCCTTCCCGATATTCCGTGGCGCTCAGTCTACTGACGTCACAGTTTAGCGTGTTGGTTCCGTGCTACGGTTTTCAAGGTTTTTCTACTACCTCTGAGTGCTATCGAAGTGCGATTTTTCTTGGCGACTAAGCCCCTTAGTCTCCAAAGTGCTGTGCTAAGTTGTGTTGTGCTGAGTGCAGTGTTGTGCCCACCGTAAGTAGTCTGGTTTCAGTACAAAGGATACTTAACGGTGACAACGAATTTGTACTGAACCAGTCCTTTTATTTTTATTTTATTTCTCTTCTCTATTTTATTTATTTTTCTCCTATTCATATTAATTTTATCATATCTGTGTGTTTTCGTGTGTATTTGTCCTATCTGTCGGTAAATGTTGACCCTAACGCGGTCAACTCTTTACCTGCGTACCCTTTTTTTAGGTTTCTAGTTAGCGGTGACAACGAATTTGTACTGAACCAGTCCTTTTATTTTTATTTATTTCTCTTCTCTATTTTATTTATTTTTCTCCTATTTTCATATTTATTTTTATCATATCTGTGTGTTTTCGTGTGTATTTGTCCTTTCTGTCGGTAAAGGTTGACCCTAACGCGTTCAACTCTTTACCTGCGTACCCTTTTTTAGGTTTCTAGGTAGCGACCTTCGGCGTACTACGGTTAGTTTTAAGTTCTTCTCCCCGGCCCCCCTACCGCTGGCAGGGAGGTTAGCCGCTAGGGTTCGCTAGGTTTTTAGGAACTATGCATCCTGTGACATACTTATTTTATACATATTCCTGTCCCAACCCTCCCTAATGGATTCGCTAAGCGTTATTAACTTCGCGAACGCGTTCACCCAGGCGCTTGCTGCGGCAGGCGTCTCCATTGCGAAAGACATACTAACGCAGGCCTTGCAGGCATCAATCGCGTCCCCGGCCCCTCAGGTCCCAACCCCAGCCCTTCAGGCCTCCAACGCTCTCCCGCGTCTCCCATTCCATCCGATATGGACTGCGCGTCGGTCTCATCCTCGCGCTCATCTCGTAGAAAGCGTACCGCTCCCGGGAGTGATTCTGACTCCGCCGCGTCCGAAGCTTCGTCGGTCGCCGCCACCTTAACCGGCTCTCCTGAGCCCGCGTTCCAATTAGTTGCCAAACGCTCTAAGAAGCGTTCGAAAAAAGCCGCGGTGTCTTCAACACCCGAGCCAACCCCGGTGTCTTTTAAAACCGCCCCCGCGCCGCTCCCGTACCATCGAAGCCTCAGCTCCCTCCGCCCGTCTTCCTCCGCGAAAAAGCGCGCTGGACCGCGGTTTCTAACTTGTGCAAAGAGCACAAAATTAATTACTTAAAAGCCGCCAACGCTGGCGATTTAATTAAAATTCAGGTCGCGACCATCGACAACTTCCGGTCTTTTACTAGGCTTCTGTCGATCAAACAAATCGCGTATCACACCTACGCCCTCCCGGAGGAGCGTAAGATCCGCGCAGTACTACGGGGCGTCCCGTTTGAACTCAGTAATGACGACATTCTCGAGGACCTTAAGTCTCAGGGCTTCCCGGCTGAAGCAGTGCACAAGATGCACTCAAACCGCGGTAGGCGTTTTCCGTTAGCTTTAGTCATCTTGTCTAATACTCCCAACTCGAGGGAGATCTTCAGAGAGGCTCGCACAATCTGTGGACTCTCGAATATCTCCGTCGAGCGTCCCAACCCCCATGGTCACCCTGGGCAGTGCCACCGCTGCCAGCTCTACGGCCACGCAGCGGCTAACTGCTCAGCTCCTCCCAGGTGCGTCAAGTGCCTGTACCCTCACATAACAAAGGAGTGCACTCGCACTCCCGAATCCACTTCCACCCTTGCCTGTGTGCTGTGCGGCCAGTCTGGCCACACAGCTAACTACAGGGGCTGCCCGCGCGCTTCGCGTTCCTCAGCCAAGAGGGCCGCGCCTAAACCGGCGCCGCCGCTCACTCCCGCTAACTTCCCGCCGCTACGCAACCGGGGTCCCCCGGAAGCGAAGCCCGTTCAGCCGACGCCTACTTCGGCTCTGTCTTGGAGGCAGCGTCCGGCCGTTCCACCTGCACCTTCCCGTCCTATCCCAACTCCCGTAGCTCCCGTAGGGCCGCGTCCTGTTCCGTCATCTTCACCTCAGTCATCGTTGGCTGAGGACATGAAGACCGTGTACGACGTCATTCAAAACGTCGACATTACGGAAATTTCCGTTCTCGCACGCAAACTGCGAGCCGCCCGCTCTCCTCAAGAGAGTTTATTTGCGTTAGCCGAGCATCACTCGCTTCTAAGTTCGTTATAAATTTTATTTCATTTTTTTATTTTTCATTTTTGTATAAATTCGTAAATAAGCAAATATAATGTCTAGACCCGCAAATCCCGCGTCCGGTCGTATCAAACCCAAGGGCTTATCCCTAGTTTCTTTTAACGCTCGTAGTCTCGGCACCAACCTTCCTGAGCTCAAACTGTTCTTCAACTTCAGAACAACGAGCCAGACTTATTCTTCTTCAAGAGACGTGGCTCACTCCAAACCGCACCAGGGGATTCGCTGTTCCCAATTACGTGTTCATTCGTAACGATAGACCCGACGGTTACGGCGGCACAGCTATTTATCACCAAAGAGGTTTCCACTGCACTCCTCTCCCTACCCCTCCTCTCCTCATAATGGAGGCCACTGTGTGTAGATTGGCTATGACTGGTCATCCGACCGTCATCATAGCTTCAGTCTACATACCTAGTGACATCCATCGTACCAGACCTATCCTTAGCGACTTCGAGGCCATTCTCGCCCTCGGCCATTATGTTTGGAGATTTTAACTCCAAACATACTGACTGGAAGTGCCTATCGACCAACCAAAGCGGTTAAAATCACTCAGCAACTCGACTTAGACGTCATCTCTCCCGTCACTCCCACTCACTATCCGGGCAACCCTAACTACTCTCCCGACATCCTCGATTTTGCGATCGTCAAACAAATCAACCTCGATCTCAGGTCTATCGAACCGCTCGATGACTTTGGCTCTGATCACCGCCCCGTCTCCCTCGTGCTAGGACCGCCTAACAATCACGTTACTCCTCCTAAGACCTTTACCAACTGGAAAGGTTTTAAAAATACGTTAGCTTCAGCCTTAGAGGCCCCAAACTCTCCACTCGCGATCTCGCCCGACCAATAAGATAGCCCGGACAAAATAGATTCATTAGTCGACTCCCTCACTGATGCTATCAACTCAGCCATCAGTGTAAACGAAAAGGTTGCTAAGCGAAATATACCCAATCTACCCTTAGCCGTTAGCAATCTCATTTAAGCTAAGAACGCGGCTCTCCGGAGAGCCAAGAAATATCCCACGCCCGCCTATCGATCAGCTGCGAACAAACTACAACGTAAAGTTAGGTCTCGCCTCGCGGAACTCCGAGACGCTCAGTTTAACGATCTCATGGAGAATATCTCCCCGTCCCACCAAGCGTACTATAGTATGGCCCGAGCCTTACGCGTACACGCCGCCTCTCACATTCCTCCTCTCACTCGTCCCGACGGCACTATTGCCTTTGAAGCCGAAGAGAAAGCCGAATGCTTCGCCGACAGCACAGCGGCACAATTTTCGCCCAGCACGCAACCCGCGGATCCCTCCCACATCCAGGCGGTGGAGGAAGAAGTTCTCCGCAGAGAATCTCTCCCCATCACCGAAGACCCCGTCACAGTCTCTAATGATGAAATCTCGCTTCTCATTAGAAATCAAAAGTCCAAAAAGGCTCCGGGTGCGGATGGTATTTCCAACCACGCACTTAAGCACCTGCCTCAACAGGTGCTTACCTTGTTAGCTATCATTTTCAATGCCTGCTTTGACCTTAGCTACTTTCCAAAAGCTTGGAAAGAAGCGACAGTCATAGGCATTCCCAAGCCGGGCAAATCTCTGAACGTCCCGGCTAATCACAGACCCATCAGCCTCCTCAAGGCAATGTCTAAACTTCTCGAGAGAGTCGTACTCTCTCGAATGCGGAACCATCTGTTTCCAACGGATGGCGATCCTCTCATTATTCCCCATCAGTTCGGCTTTCGCGCTAAGCACTCCTGCCCTCAGCAAGTCCATCGAATCGTCGAGTATATACTTGATGGTTTCTATCCGCGTCGTTATAAAACAGTCGCGGTTTTCTTTGACGTAGCCAAGGCTTCCGATAAAGACTGGCAGAGCGATTTCGTTTATAAACTCTACAAGATAGGCTTACCGGATCGCCTAGTCAGGTTAATAGCGTCGTTTCTCAAAGACCGTACATTTCGATTTAAACATGAAGGCACGCTTTTCGCGCCTTGTCCCATAAAGGCTGGAGTCCCTCAAGGCTCAGTCCTCGCCCCTCTGCTGTACACCGTGTACACCAACGACATTCCCATCCCACCGAAAAGCGTTGAACTCGCCCTCTTTGCCGACGACACCGCACTCTATACCGTAAACGCCCTTGGTGTATGGTTTCAAAAATGGCGCATCGATGTGAACCCTGAAAAGAATTCTGCGTTGCGCTTCGACCACAAACGCCGTCGTCCCGCTGGCGATCCCCACGTTCGAATGTTAGGCATTCCCATCCCTTGGAAGCGCAGTACTAAATATTTAAGCGTCACATTAGATTCGACGCTTTCTTTCAAGCCACACGTCGAAAGAGTTTCGAAATGTCACTACCTAGGCCGCCTAAATAGCATGTTAGGTAGAAAAAGTAAAATGTCTTTCAGAAACAAACGTACACTTTACAAGGTTTGCGTTAAACCCGTCATGACATATGCCTCACCAATCTTTGCCCACGCCAAACCCTCCCTCCTGCACAAACTGCAGGTAGTTCAAAACCTCTTTTGCCGCAGGGCCACAAACGCACCGTGGTACGTGCGTAACGCGGACTTGCACAGAGATCTTGAACTGCCTACAGTACAACAACACCTCAAAACACTCTCTGAAGCGTTCTTCAAACGCTCCGAAACCCATCCCAATCCTCTAGTTCGTGATTCAGTCTCATATACTACTCCTGTCTTAGATTCGAAGTTCAAAGTCGCTAGGCCAAGGAATGCGCAAGCATACTCTTCCACCAGACCGTCAGCCGATCTCCAAGCCCTTCTGGCCGCAAATTCTAACTCTAACGTAAATTCAAATTCTAACGTAAATCCTAATTCTAACGTAAATCCAAATTAATTCAATTTTATTTTGAAATTTTTAATTTATAGTTATTTACTTTTCATTTTGAGCACCTTCAGTGCTTATCCGTGTAATAGTGCTAAAACCGAATTAATGCAATTTTATTTTTCAATTTTTAATGTTTTTAATTATTTACTTTTCATTTTGAGCACCTTCAGTACTATGTAAATCCCAGTGGGTGACCCCTTCTGGGCCCCGCTAGCGCGGCCTCTTTCTCCAATTGGCCGTCGCTCAGATGAAGGCTGAGTGGCAAAAAATTGCACGAGCCGACAGGGGGTTTTTTTAGTGGGTAGAGGTTCTGGTAGGCTCGGAGCGAGTCCCATATAAATCCGATCGCGCGCGCGGAGTATGCCTCAGAGCATTTTTTATCCTCCTGCCCTTCCCGTGGAGGGAAACAAAAATAAAAAAAATAAAAAAAGGCCTCGGCCATATTCTCCATTAACTAAAATTATTTGTTTAAATTTATAATTTTGATTCGTGAGATTGAGTACGTAAAGTTATATTTCTTTAAATTAAGTTGTGCGTTAGTTAAATTATTTAAAAAAAAGTCATCTTGCTTTTGATTTATAACAATATAATAACATACAGTTAGTCGAACAGAACTAAACTTAAGTTGTTTTTTAATTTCATTTAATGTTTGGTAGCAGACTTTTCATTAATGTTAATTTTGTTGTAGTATAAAAGATTTATGGATTATTAAAGGAAGTAGGATTTTTTTATTTATTTCTACATACGAATGATGTGAAAATTTTTTTTCTGAACATACTCGGGATGTTATGGTTTTGTCCATACACAGGGTGTAAAATTGTTTTTTTTTTTTATAAGTACTTTCAATAAAAGTTATTTTTATTTCACAAGGGGTCAACAAACTTAAGACTTATATGTATAGAGGGAGACCCTCTACTTATACAAAAGTGCTAATAAAAGAAAGAGATAATACTATTTTTGAATGTTGTAACTAAATTGTCAATCGTGTAGTGTCGTCATAGCAGATGGCTAGCGTGCCACAAATCGCCATTTATTGTTACATTTCTGTCAAAAAAAGCTGTCAAAAGTGATTTTCCGGAGCTTTGATTATTTAGATATCGATGATCATTATTAATATGATTTTATTTTTCATACTTTCAATGCAAATGATAACAGGCGCTTACGCAGTAAATCATATCGAAACGGTATTTGCTTTGCTTGCAGTTGTGCATTTTTGAAACAAAAAGGCGTGAAGAAAGAGGGAATTTAGTTTGCTTGGAATTGTTAATTTTGTTATTGAATAGGCAGGTAGTTGTTTTGTCTATTTATGAATCGTAATTATTGAAGACAAGCCAGACTTTCATTGATTGAACCGAAAATTTTGATGCTTGACCTTGAATAACTTTTTAAGCAAACATGGGATCTTTCGGTGTTTTATTTAGGTCTGTACCAAAATTCAGCATGTTGGGAATTATTGTAAACTGACCACTATTTTTCTGGCTAATTTGACGGGACTATATCAGGAATAAGAAAATAAACTTTATAGTTCTTTATTTTTAATATTAAAAGAATTATAATGAAAGTAAAACCATAAACTATGATTATTTCATTTACGTCAATCTCTTACAAAAGTTCATTAAATTTCAATATTATATTTCAAGTTCAATATTTAGTTCTAAAATATCGATAGTAGATTCGATACTCGTTGTGCAACCCTAAAAATGGGAGCCATTTTATGTTATTTTTCAAGTTTGGGTATGCACGTTTTTCGTGCTTAGGGCTTGTCCATTGGTTGAAGTCAATGGTCCGGGCTGCGAATGGCAGTGCAATCCAAACTTACGTAAAAATTCCCTTGCGCTTGGATCTTGGTTTGGGACGGGAGTTTTAGGATTTTTAGGTGGAATTTCATCATCGTTGATGTTTGACCCATAATCAGGTCAGACTTTTTGGAATATCTTTTTACCATCTCTTGCCAGACTGTTGGAACAAGAACTTGATGGACGGGTACACCAAGCTCTCTACTCATGCTACCATCGCGCAAATCTCCCAGCCAAGTGTTCGGTCTGGCGTCTCAATCGCTTCAGCGTCAATCCTTCAATCTTACGTCCACAAAGTTAAAACGTACAGCGACTGAGTACGCCACACCACCCCTCTTAAAAAAACTTTCCATTCTGCAGTGGCGCCGCCTGTTTACTTGATCCACCCACCAAGTCTTCATTCTTTTATCGTACGTGGTAACAAGCACACGTCTTGTACGTAAATTAACAGTTTAATATTAAATATACTGAAAAGATGTACAGAAAAAAAATTAAAATAATAAATTTAAAAAAAAGTTCGAAAATTAGAATAAAGAATAAACGAAAGCGACGGTATTTCTTCCGATGAGGTAAGCCATTTTATACTTTTTCATAAGTGATCGCGGAAATTATAAACTATAATTTTGCTTTGTCGAAAATATGCATAAAACACGTGTAATCTATAATAGATATATCACGTTATTTTCATAAATTCCTGGAAGTCTTCTGCCTGATGTTTCTTGTTATAAACTATAATTTGCTTTGTCGAAAAAATGCAGAAAACGCATGTAATCTATAATAGATATATCACGCTATCCGCATAAATTCCTGGTAGTCTTCTACCTGATGTTTCTTATTCCGATAAGTGCTGTAGATTAATCTTAACCAGTGAGTTTTGGAGTATTAGTTGTTAAGTAATACTTGATTTGTACTAACTCACTTTTCTATTCTAATCTATAAAAGAAAATATTATATTATTTATATACGTTACTGTCATCGCCACGCTTTACATCAGTTATGGTAATACATTTTACAAAAACACTGTGAATAATGTTTGATTAATACGTTTTTAATTTCGAATGAAAACATCAAACTATAGTAAAGACGATTTCAAATAATAAAAGAATAACAGATTTGAAAGAGATTTCACTTGAGATTATTACCTAGCTATTATTCAAGATGTTTAATTTAGTCAGTATATCTCTTAAAAAAGCATCCACTCATTATCGATTGTTGTCATTCTTTCGAATACCTATTTGATCTATGTATAATACTCCAATAACTATACTGGCTTTTCTTCACGTGGCGCATATCGATTGATATTATTTAATTATACATCGTATATATAAGACCCAACGAAGAAGTTTATAATGCGTTGAAACTGAATTGTAACCCATATAGGTGGAATGGGTTGATAACCAACTGCCCATCTCTAGCAACCTGCTTTATTTCTATTTTCAGTTACATAATGCAAAATGTCAGCTTTGTCTTTTGATGCTTGGTGATTCCAATTTATTGTATATGCTTATGAGAAAAATGCGTTTACCTTTTGTGGGTCGTATTATTTGTATAAAATAAACTTTTAACTACAGGAATAAAATTATGACAGCAAAACACATCACATAGCTAAGTTTTAAGAAAAATAATGAAAATGAACAAAAATAGTTTGAATAGAATGAAACACTTACCAAACATGCTTAGGTTTGTACCTAGAAATTCGTTCAAATCTGTAAACTTCTACAGTTTTAGGCGATTGTAATTTTAAATGTTATTTTTTTTTATAATTAGGATGAGACGTTTGTCATCTGATGGAAAGTGACAATGAAGACGAAGGTGTTACACGTCTATCGACGAGATACTTATTCACTCGACGCTTGAAAGAACTGGTAATATAGTTTTCTGGAAAAACAGACGCAGGCAGTTCATACCACACCTTGGCGACCCGCACTTACAAAATTGTTATTAAATTAAAAGCTAACAAAATAATAGCTTGAGACTTTTTGGGTAATTGAAAAATAAGGCTTCCATTTACAAATAATATAGTAAAAGGGGATAAATCTGCATAACTTTTATACAATAATTCTGAGAACCAGCAACATTTTCTTTAGCATTAGAGTCAATGTTAGTTTTATGGCAAAAATGTGTAAATACTGTTTTTTTTTTTTAATGTCGTTGTCAATATCTATCGTTATGCATAAATATCGATATCGAGCATGTCCAAAGTCCCATCCCGAATATCATAGCAGAGGTGCGAAGAAGCGCCAGTGGGCACTCAAACCCCGGGTCACCCCCTTGGGTCTGTTTCGCGTCCGCATGCTTATGTATCTAAAACTAGAATTTTGAATAAAAATAGGCTTCGAGATTGAATATGATGCTACTTTTTGTTTGTTGTGTTTCTCTGTATAATTTTTACAAGAGTTAATTACTAATTTCAAAAAATTTTTAACTATTAATAAATATCAATAATTAATGATATTTTGCTCAGGGCAATCGAAAATTACTGTCTTGTCGGCGGAAAGTTCCAAAGATCTCACTCACGGGTGCGGTTCTTACCCGAAATTTTGCAATCTGTATTAGTAAAAACTATAAAATGCAATGGTTACAACTATACAATTAGCTGTTGTTACTACACAATTACTATTTCTGCCATTTTCAAGTATTAGTATAATACAAGAATTAATAAAATTAAAACATTGCTTCAAGACATGTCAACAAATCCTGTGATACTTAGTATTACTATTATGTGTTTTATGGCAATCAGCTGTTGTTTCTACACAATACTATTTCTGCCAATTTCAAGTATTAGTAGGTACAATAAAAGTATTAATAAAATTAAAACATTGCTATCAAGACCATAAAATGATAAAATGAATTCTACGGATCTTGTTTATAAATATCGTATCATGATTTTTTTTTTTTTGATTTGTTGACATGTATCGAAAGCAATATTTTAATTTTATTTATTCTTTTATTATACTAATACTTGAAATTGGCAAAAATAGTTATTGTGTAGAAACAAGTAATAACAACAGCTGATTGCCATATGAAACTTTATTTTAGCTATCTATAGCTATAGATAGAAAGATAAAATATATAGATATATATATATATATATATAGATGAAATCAGTATATCAATGTCAAAGTCAAATAAGGCGGCCGATCGACAGTGTCAGGTCAGTCAGTGGCTGTTGACATTTCGAAACATAACGAACGATGCGCGCCGTTTGTGTTTACCAGCTGATTTGTAATTAATTGTTAATTAAAATATAACCTTTAAGTATTATACGTTTGTTGTTCGTACTTAAAAATGAATTTCTCCGACAATGAAGCGGTAACCATTGTTTTTATGCAGTTTAACATTAGAAACTTGTTCTTTGTTGATGTTTGATTCAGAAATCTTTGTTGACGCCGGCTCTTAAAATGACTTCTGTATTATTTTCAGGACGATACTTCAAGTGTCGATAGTACTTCGAATACGGACAATACCTCTCGCAGTGAAACTCCTACTAATACGCGCGCTAAAAGAAGAAAACGTGGGAAGAAGAAATCCACAAAGCCAGTAAAGCCACCTTACAAATTTAAGTAAGTAGTTTTGTCATGAACGCGTTACAGCCGAACCTAGTTTTATTTAATCTAATGAACTTGTAATAGATTGAACTTATATTTCATAAATTCTTTAATTGAATTTAAATTAATAAATAGGTTTCTGATGCATCATAGTTTCTCTGTAGATATACAAAATATAAAGTATTTTTTGTGTTTAAATGGACTATGTCACTGATGATAGCTGTTTATTTATTTCCATTAATTTGCTATTAATGTCTTTGTATGCCTTATTAGTAATTAATATTATATTCCCTTTTTTAAAAACTTTACTTCTGTAGAATATTTCTCTTATTATTTACCTAATTAAAATACTATCATAAATTTGAAACTATTTTTTTATTCAGTTGCAGTGCCAAAGAAGACCATGGTCAGCCGTTGTTTGGATGTCAATTCAATCACCACCTGGGTGAAGGGGAGCCTCAGATATTTGCTGTTGTTGGGAGTAACAGGGTGTCAATCTATGAATGCCCGGAATCTGGGGGATTTAAGTTCTTGCAGTGTTATGCAGATCCTGATGTAAGGAACTTAGAATCATGAATACTTCAAAATAGTTACAATTTTATTCTCTTAGTGAGAAAAATAACAAATCATCCCTCCTATTGAATATTCACTCTTTTGTTATTAATGTTGAAAAATTAAACAATTAATATTTAAAAAGATGGATACTCTCACTGCTTTATCTTATTATGTTTATTTATTTACATCTTTTGGGAAAACTTCTTCAGGTTTAATTATATACAAAGTAAACACGAAAAGGAGAGCTAGTAACAAGTTTTTACAATAAGATAACAGATTCTTTTAGCATTTATAATTTACTTTTTACCCCAAGTATTTATATAATTATAGGTTGATGAAACCTTTTACACATGTGCCTGGTCATATGAAGAAGAAACAAACCTGCCTTTATTGGCTGTAGCAGGATCCAGAGGAATAGTCAGAGTTTTCCATCCAGCATCACAGACTTGCATCAAACACTACATTGGCCACGGGCATGCTATCAATGAAGTCAAGTTCCATCCTAGAGATCCTAACTTGCTGCTCTCAGCAAGCAAAGATCATGCGTTACGTCTGTGGAACATTATGACTGATGTCTGTATAGCTATCTTTGGAGGTGTAGAGGGACATAGAGATGAGGTACTCAGTGCTGATTTTGATCTAAAAGGAGAGAGAATTATGTCCTGCGGAATGGACCATTCTCTAAAGTTGTGGCGGCTTGACAAACCATCCATGAATGAGGCTATCAAACAGAGTTACAACTTCAACCCTCACAGAGCTTTGCGACCGTTCAATTCTTTGAAGGAACATTTTCCAGATTTCTCTACTAGAGATATTCACAGGAATTATGTTGATTGTGTGAGATGGATGGGTGGACTTATATTATCTAAAGTAAGTTTAACATTATTGGTCTAATTAATTCGAGAACAACTAGATTTTGCCTGTGGCCTTGCTCACATATTCATTGAGACAATACTTTTCCTGGTTAAAAGAAAACCTCTGAAATAGATTTTAAATATGTATGTACATACATATATTGAAATCATTAGGAACTATAATAAGACCAATACAACTATGCAATGGCTTTCTGGCTGAGTTAAATAAGATAGTACAATATACAAATTAAATTACATTATTGAGAATAAGAAAAAAAATTGATTTATTTGCCAGAATGTGGCAAGCTCTTAATAGTATTATTCAAAAGTACGAAAACAAATTCACTAAGTCTGAGCATGCAAACATATAATAAAAATTAATAATTATTATTTAATAGTATTACATCAACAGTACCTATTCAGTTCATTTAAATTTTTTTCATATCAATTTATAATTTATTTATTAAGCATAGTATGTTACAATCACAACACAATTAAAATATCAAAGTAAAATGTAAAATGTTAAGTACAATTAAAAATGTCAGAATTATATGCAAATGAAAATGTCTTTAATTAATTGCTTAACAATGCTGTAAAAATTTGGTACCAACCAAGCTTTACATTTAAATTTACTCAATGGAAGGGTTTTTATATCAGTGGGAAGTTTGTTAAAAATTTGTATTACCATCAAACAACAATTTTTGTCACGCATAGCTGTGCGAATTTTTTACATTACTAGTTGGTTGGGGTGACGTGAATATTTGAAGTAACTGTACTTCTATATACGACATGCATGATTAATTGTTTTCTGCTAGTTTAAAGCCCCTCTATACTCGACATAAATGAGTACTCAAGTAAATATATAAATTAAGTGTATTCCCCAAAATCTATAGCTATAGAACAAAAACTATTTTTTACATCCAAATCTCAAAGTAAGCATTTGGAACCAAGATATCTGAGTTAAGATAAAGAGAAAAATTCACAAACTAATTACAAACCATACTTAAAGAGGTAAACCAATAAACTACAGAAAAGATCTAGCTGTTGTTTTATTATTTATTTAGTATTTTACAAACATATTTGCTAATCTGGAAATACTATTTTAAAATTATTATTTATATGTTCCCAATAAAATTCTGCACAAAAAAATGTATGAGGGATCTGGAGTGACTCTGAAGCTTTATAACAACTTTTGAAATACTGTCTTATAAATTTTAGTCCTGTGAGAATGCTATAATCTGCTGGAAACCTGGTCGCCTCGAGGACGCAGAGCTTCGTCCCGGAGACAACTCGGTCACTATCGTCCATCGCTTTGACTACAAGGAGTGTGAGATCTGGTTCATACGCTTCGCTGTTGATTACAGCCAGAGGGTGAGTACTTGATTCTTTACTATGCTACTTATGATATGAAGACTATGGTACTTGATTTTTAAAAGCATCGTCCAATAAGAAATATTAGAAACATGATCAAAATAAAAAAATATTCATTAAAAATTATGAGCCTGTATGTATTATAAAAAAAAATTTATTAAAATCATGAACTTTGCAACTTATAATGCAACAAACAATATAATGGGTAATATATATGCCGTTATTTCAATTTAATCCAAAAAGAGCTTTTAACGTAACTTTTACAAATGTTTCTGTTTTTACTATAATAAACAATTATTAAAATATGATAGCATTACGCCCTTTTCATTCCCATCACCACCAGAGTGAGGAAACTGTGTGGAATGATTTACCCAAAGTTCTGTCATCACATTGCCACATATCAAAAAGTAGATTTAACAACTACTTACAAAGTCCAACCGCAACAATAACAATTTGTTCAACTCCAGGTCATAGCCCTCGGGAACCAGTGCGGCAAGACCATGGTGTGGGAGCTGGGGCGGGTGGCCGGCGGCTGCAAGGCCTCGCAGCTGGTGCACCCGCGCTGCGTGGCCGCCGTTAGACAGGTGAAACTGCGCTTACTAATATTGCTGATCGATCAAGAATATTGGCTGATTGAGAATACGGTTTCCCCTTTCAGTTCTCTACTGATTACTGCTTATCGTTGACGTAAAAAAAAGATTTCGCTGGCTGCTGGAGTGCTGAACAGAACAGAGATGCATGCTCCTATGCCCACTTAGATAAGTTTAGCACGTGATGGAAGCGACGTACTGAGTAGTAAAAAACCTTAAACTAAAAAAGTAAAAAAAGTGAACATCGCATAGGCACCATTTTCAGATTGATCCAAAAAGGTTATGGAAATGAAGTTGGGTAGGGTGATATTGTTTCAAGCAATAATTACCAGTAGTGTGTGTGACAAATGATTCGAATTCAAATGCTTCGTTTTCTCGAATTAAATCGAGACTCTTTTTGGTATCAGTTTCTACAGCAGTGTAGCACTAATGAACAAACCAGCGTGCGGGAGAGCGCCGCTCGTTGCCTTGGTCATTTAGTGTGTCTACCTTGTTTATACTCGTGTTTATTTACTTCACTCAAACGCGTTAACTCGTGAACGGTTGCCGTTTGAGGGTTTTCGTCGTCTGGATACTTGGGGGGAGGGAGGGTGACTTTCCGAGCTAACAGACGCAAATTAAATTAATTTTGTATAGACATAAAGAAAGAGACACTGTAAATTTATTTTGGAAAAATTATACCCGTGAAGTATCTTGCCCGTTCTTCTTCACGACGGTTTCTCCGAACCGGTGATAGTCATGCTTTATTTGACGTCAATAAGAACAAGTGATTGTCAATGTTGAGAAATAAATATTTGACCCGCAATTGGCTGTCGCGTGTTAAATTTTCTCATGTCGTAGTCAAGCTGTATACCTAACTTTACAGTTTTTGATTAAGAGTTACTTTTTTACCTATGATGAAATATTTAGAATTTGTAAAATTTTATCTAAAATACCGAGATAAATAATAACAATGCTGCTGTCCGTACCCGAAATAAATGACGTCCCATTTGACAGTCACCTCGTTGGCTTGGTGGGGTGGTGGCGTTACTGCGCGATTGCGATGTTGTCCGTTTGTTAATGAAAAACAAGGCCTTGTCTAGGCTACCTTTTATGTATTTAATACCTTTGTATCGGATGCCCTTAAGTGCCCTCGGCGCCAGTCCACAAAGTCCGGTGAAATTTAAATGGGGCCATAAATAAACTGTCCATTTCGAAAAAAATTTGATGGCCATCCAGAACACAAGCTCTGCTTACTTTGGGGCCACACAGTTGGCGTCTGTCGTAGCCTTTTCTATTTTTGTATTAAACGTTCTAATTGTCACAGGTCACGTTGTCGAGAAACGGCAAAGTCCTGCTGACGTGCTGCGACGACGGCACCATATGGAGGTGGGACCGGGTCGCTAATGGAAATAACTAATATGCACGTGGATATTCAGCACTTAATAAAACTTTGTTATCACATAGAAATGTGAAAAAAGCAGTTGATAAGAGACTTTGTATTGAAGTTCTTATATTGAGAAACTATTGTAAAATGTCAATCCGATTGTATTACTGCTAACTTCTACAACGTCCCGCCTAGAGTGGGCAACAGAATAAAGGGTTTCTCGAAGCCTTTTTTTTTATTTTTGTTTTCTACGATGGAGCACGCGATCTATATTACGAGTTTCGTCGCATTTGGGCTACTAGACGAAAACGTGTTTATTTCGCATTTGGTCCAATTTGCGTTTGTACCACCTGGCATTTAGTCCACTTGGCACTTAGTCCTTTTCGCGTCTGGTCCACTTTGGGTGTTTGAGGTTCCATCATTCTGTCTGGTTACCATACCATAAGGAAAAACCTTTCTTTGGGACCAGGACAGTGTATTATGAGATGTTGTCTTAATTCATTTAGGTATTGGGTTAGGTTAGGTTTGTTTGTAGTTAATACACGCGCGAGCCTAGCGAGCGAAGCAAACGTGGTGCGACAGCACCCGACGAAGCGCCAGGTCCAATTTTAGTACCATTTCCAGCTTTTCACGAAAAGCGACTTTGGCGAACATCAGATGCTTATTTTATGTTTATTTTTGTATTCGAAAATCTAAGCACGAAGTATGCTGCTGAGATGGCATTAGACGTAGCCACGGAAACAAAACAAAAAAACAAACGCTCTTATTGTCAGAAGTGGACCTTTTGCGAAATGGACGTTTTCAGATGTGGACCGAATGCGAAATTGACTAAGTAGACCAAATGTGAAGAAAGGTGCTATTTACTCTTTAAGGAAGTATATTTTCCGTTTCGCCCCCACTTGCAAAATTTTTCAATCAAAGAAACTATCTGTAAATGGCATGCTTTTTGATGCTATGTCGCTTACTCGACGTTTTTATTCTCACAAACGCTGTTACAAGTAATCCCTTATACCTGGATGAAAAGTGATCAAATAAGCTGCCTAGTTGAAGACTAAGTTTCGCCCGCGACTCATTCTCCTAAATTTCTGCTCTCGTTTTAGTTCACACGTGTATAGTGTTAGAACATTTGACACTTGATGTTTTTTATTGTGCTGACGAGTCTGTATGGTATGAATCCTTTGCCTTTTACAAAACGTTTCCTAATCTGTAATTTGTATTAACTTTGTACTTACAATCTATGGTGGACTACTCTTATGTAGCCATACTATAGACGACCGGTGCTGCCTCTCACATGCAAATTAGCTTAAAAGGGAGCACCAACCACTTGGTTTTGTATTAGGCTAAGTTACCGAAATAAAGCATTTTGTATTTGTATTTTTGTAATCTGCAGATAACGTTGATTGACTGGTTATAAGTTAAAACATAATGTAAGAAAAGCAGTGTAAATGTTCTCGCTTGAGAAAATCGTGATAACAGTAAGACTTTCGTGTTTCATATAATTAAATTAAAGACTGTTTGGTCTAGCTACTAAGTGTTTTATTCGTTTTTTTTTAAATCCCCAGACAAACACACCAACTGTGTGGCCCCGAAGTAAGCAGAGCTTGTGTTATGGATGACCATACTAAGAACTGGGGGAAACTCGTATATAAATACAAACAACCTTGACTCGAGAACAAACAACTGCGTTCATTACAGAAATGAACATCCCAGGACTCGAACCTTCGGGACATGAGGCAGGAACTACAACGCCACTCGGCCGTCGAAACTTTACCCCAAATATCTCGCAGACCCTATCAAGCCAATCTTTTATGAAAACGCTCAAACAATTTCAGTATATTAGAAAAAACCGTAATTTTGTTGGGTATGAAGATTTTTGGCATCACTTTAGATTGTCATTTCAATTTTTTTATTTATTTCGGCGCATAATACAGCCTTTTTAAATCAATGGGGGCGCTCTAAGAAACACTCAAATATAAGTCAGTATGCTCTGAAGTCTTACATTTCAGAGCCATGCGCAAAGAAAGATTGTACCTACCTAATAGAATAAGATCATCGCTAGTTAAATTAATCACAGGTAGATTGAGATGTGGCGGCGTCTCATGGCGCGCCGCGATTTTGAAGAAAAAAAAGGACACGATCGGAAATAATAAATAAAGCGGAATTCAAGCCTTGAACAAAAATCTTTAAGCCCCTTTGAAGTTTATACCCCGATAATATCGATATGCCTGCGAGCGCGTTCACTACTGACTACTGATATCGATACGTCATAAACGCTGCCATCTTCCCGCTCACAGTGCCCAAGCTACGGAGCATGGTCGCTCTGAGCGATCTGTCAAAACTGACTCATGGCACTTTGTTGAAGTTTTGATCTAGGCGGTTAAAGATTTTAGATGCTTGCTTAAAAATTTATTTTGTAATATAAAGAATGGTTCCTGTTATAATCAGGGTCGAAGATCTTAATGAAGATATAACTATAGATTTAAGCCAGGAATAGTAAGAATTTACCGTTCTGTTTGACATAGCACAAATATCACTTTTAACGTGCTAAAACGAATCGTAACGGTTATGTTGTTTTGGCGCTGATAGGTCTATGAGCGGCATTCGGAACGCACCCACTTTGAGGGGTTTGAATGTTAGTGCATCAACATGCATGGCAACCTGATTGTGCATCATCCGCCTTGTGAGGTTTCCTGACGATGTTCTTCAACGTTACGGCGTGATGAAAGACTTCATAATTTGTAGAACTCCAAATAAATGTTACATGCCACAGTGGAATTTGAAATTAGCGATTTTTGATATGTTTATTGGTAAACAATAAACGTGTTTATACAAATATTGTATAATTGCAATTGAACTTTATTTTTATAGTGCAAACATTGCGTGATAACTGGGTATTTATCATTTTACTTTTATAATCCGTTCAAGTCGGGTAGATCGGGGTTGAATTGCGAATTATTAAGAGTATAACGCAAAAGGGTATTCAAGTAAATATGATTTTATATTTTTTCCCACCATCTAGGGTGATAAATATGGTGTACATAAATTTAATTGAAGAGAATATACTTGACTACGTAGATAGACCTTAAAACGTGGAATTAAAACATACTACTGGAAGATCCACTTCTGCTGGGAACGCGAGCCGAAAGAGCGGATATACAAAGGCGGACGTCTGTCTAATTCTAGCTATACATTCTCGGCAAATTTCGAGAAGTTATCGCAAATATGTGCGTAACAATTAAGTAATCCTCACATGGAACATTATTTTATTATGTGTAAGGAATAAGTAAATCAAAAGTATATAGACTATACTTTAAAATAAGTAAAGAACGTTGTTAATCTATAGCACAATGTGCGACAGTACAGATGCTGTATCCCTATCTTTATTTAGGTTATGCCAAATATTGGTAAAATACTGTCAGTTGATGCTGAGCTCTAAGGGGCGAGTTGGAAAACTATAACAGCAAAGCACTATCTGTTTTTACCTGTTTAACGTATTTAGTAAAATTATGAGAATGTACATAGTTAGTTTGGAAACAAAGAAATACCGAAAACATGCTTAAGTTTACTAGAAAAAATATAAAATCTATGACATTATCATTAGCATTAGATGTCAGTTTTATCATTTATTCTTGATAATTTAACTTTATCCATAAATATTGATGTTGAATATTGAAATCCCATCCGAAGTGTTACATCCAAGGTGCGAGGCAGTGCGGGCTGGACATCAAGCCCCATTTCTTGCTGCGATTTTAGATGCGGGGGCAGCTCTGCGTCCTCAAAACTAGTATATTCAACATATTTATAATTATAATAGGAATGACATATTGCTAAGAGCAACTGAAAATGACTATCCGGACTTGTCGGCGAGAAGTCCCGAAGTTTTCACCCAGCGGTGTGATTCTTACGTGGTAGTAATTGAAACTCAATGGCAAGGAACGACGAGAGATTTTCTGACACTTCGAAAAAATTGTTAATAAATTATACGATAGGCATCGTTAGTAATAGTTGGTCATATTTTTTTTGTGAAAATGAGAAAAAGAAAGGGAGCACTAAGCTATACAGCCTGCCTTGTTGTAACTACTTATTTAGTGCTATTTTTATATTTCTTCAAATGTTTAATCATTGATTAGGTATTATTTTATCATTGAATAGGTATATGGTATTATTGTAGTATTTTAGAAACTCCGTCTTCTTTCCAGTCCGCCTATCGTATACTATCTATTTGGAACAGCTTATCTAAGTATATTCGCGATCATTTGAATTATTTTTTTTCATTATTTAATTAAGGACAATTCCTCGTTGAAACGACTGGAAGGTTCACTACTGCTCGGAACGTGACCCGAAAGTGAAGCTCTATGTATTCTTGTCTAGTGTTTCATGCTCGTAGGTTTACTTGGCAAGAAACGAGACTTGAATTTGGCAGGAACATATACAGGGTGGCCAGAAAAATAACATCCAAAAACTCTTTTTAGGTGTCTCGTGTTGCGAGGTTTCTGAATCACCCCTATGTATGTTATACGATTTTTCATAGTTTTCAAGTTACAAATTTTTTATGAATTTTTGCAAAATTGCGGCCTAATCAGTTTCAAAAATTTCTAAAAACAGAAGCAGAAGGTTTCTTCGGATTTCTATTTTTGTTACTAAATTTCTATGAACTTTGTGTTTATGCACAAAATTACCAGTCTCATAACTTTCACGAAAGTTACTAAAAAATTACCTAAAGTTGAGAATTTATATTATGTAAGTTATCGTTTAAATTATCAACTTAAAATTTAAAATCTAAACTGGTAGTTTCTTCCTTTCTAAGTAGCTTCAGAGAATGCGTTAGACTCTAAGCTTTCATATTAATAATAATAAAGTAGTACTTCATAGGCTATTAATCGCTGAAATCATGCGAAAATTCATAAAAATATCGTTACTCGAAAACTATGAAAAATCGTATAACATACATAGGGGTCATTCAGATACCTCTGAACACGAGGCACCTATAAAAAAATTTTGGATGTCACTTTTCGGGCCACCCTGTATAGTTTCGGTATTGAGTATTTTAAGAGATAAATAGGCTATACATAACAATCGTAGTACCGAGAAATGAGACAAAAAGTTTTAACTTGTACTACTAAATGAAATACTGGAAATATTCGAACTTTGATAATTAAGCCACACGTTACATTTAGGTCTAGGTACCTATTTTATCCGCTTAATTCTCTTGAATTTGAATTCTGTACACCATGAGTAGAGGTTATACAAAAATCAACTCGAAATCTCCACGTTCGAGGTATCATTTTCAAATCTACCACGCATATTAGAAGTTAAATGTAGAATTTATGTAGGTGTTACTTGCACTCAATAGAGGGAGCCAACTTTTGTACATTGCGCTTTATAATTACAATTACTAAAGAAATTAACACATTTTTATTTTCTATTACGCACTGTACAATTCCAAAGTACAAAATGTTTATATACGTGCATAGTATTAATGAGGTTTAACAGGGACGCCTTAGTTGTCAGTCACACTATAGACCGTCTTTTATAATTTGCCACTATAGATAATTTGCCTGATTACATCCTCTGCCGTGCTCCACCTGCTCTTTGGTGGATCACCAAGGGAAGCGATGCTGTTAGTTGAACATACCCAGACAAACCCAATGCCAATGAATGAACAGACCGCGGTTTGACCTTCTTGTATAACACTGCGACAGAGAGTTGGTGTCACGATGACACATGACATTGACATAAAAGTTCTGCATGGAACGCACGACTTCAGTCACCTTCAAAATACGACCTCCGTTCATCCTTCTCCGTGAAATCGAAATTTTCAAAAATTCAATATAAATATACAAAGATTGTAATAAGCTGTTTGTTTTGTTTATAATACTAGTAAACTTTTATTCAAAATTCGAATTACTGTGATAATGGCTGTACAATCAACGCCGGTATTTTTGTCTGCACTAACACGTATTTCTAGACGTGCATTTTCCACATCCAATGCCCTATCAGGAAAGACACTAACTGTTCGAGACGCTCTTAACCAAGCGATGGATGAAGAGATGGAAAGAGATGAGACTGTGTTCCTTCTGGGTGAAGAAGTAGCTCAATACGACGGTGCATACAAAGTTTCTAGGTTGGTTTCACAAATTACAATAACTATTAAATTATTTTTCTTGAAATTTTAACAAAACAGTTGTAAATTAGTAACAGTTTTAAACAGGATATCCTTTTACTTTTAAAAATAATTATCATTAAGTTAAAAACATCGTTACATAATCAAATAGGTAACAAAAGTGTTGAAATAGATTGTTAGTTATCGAGTTTTCTTCTATAAGCTCTTCGAAATGTACTCATCAAAGTTACTTTGGTATTAGTGGTCCGCCATGACTTGTTTACAATGTTACTCAACACACAACACTTTTCTGTTGTCAGGTAACCTGAGGTCCAATGTACTGTAAATCATATGCTGATGATACTTTATTGATATAATTGGGGGCTTCAATTTTATCAATGTATGCTTGTATTCTGTAGTTCTAATTTTTGTTGCATATTTTATTGATCTCTATATCAATCTGTGAGTTGTATTTTCTAGATATATTTTCACATTTCAGAGGGCTCTGGAAAAAATATGGAGATAAGAGAATCATGGATACTCCAATCACAGAACATGGGTTCACTGGCATTGCTGTGGGAGCGGCATTTGCAGGACTCAGGCCTATCTGTGAATTTATGACATGGAACTTCTCTATGCAAGCTATTGATCAAGTAAGATATTCATGAATATTGGTTACCTTATAGGAAAGTTCTAGGTGTGAAATAGTTGCTTTTGCTTGTATCTGGCCTGAGTCAAATTACTATATTAACCAATAGGACTAGGGTAGTATGTGGGATCCACTGGTTGATACGTTTATGGTAGAGAAACACAGTGTTGTTGTCAAATAACTCAGCTATTTTAATTTCTGGTTAATGTAGTGTATAGGACTAAATGCCCCATAAAGGTGGTAAAATCAGAAAACATTCTAATTTTTCAAAATCAAATGATTATCCATTCATAGGTGCCATCAAGTTAATTTCTGTAGCTTAATCTAAGATCTTGAAATAACTTGATAAAAACAAATTTTGTCCATGTTTTAATGAATGATGACATTTTAATGACAGAAATTTTTACTAAAGCTGTAGTGGTACTGTAGCCTGAGCGAAACCCAGATTGGAATTGATTTAGGAGATTCAAAAATATGTAGAGTTGGTGATGCATGAGTTGTTCTAAAACCTTTGATAAGAATTATATCGGCTGATAATCTGAGATTGAGGGATTAGACTTTAAGGTAGAGGAATCATGTTGGCATCTTCAGAAATCTACTTCAGCAAACAGAATTATTCATTATAGAAGTAATAACTGGAACTATTTCTCAAGAATAGGAACAATCATATTTCAACCTATTGCGTCACACCCAACTGTGTTAGATGTTATGGAGAGTATCATAACATCGTGACCTCCTAATTGAAAAAATAAAATGAGGTAATATTTGGAAGAAGCAAATTTGAAAGAATGTATTAATACCTAGAGCTTTCTGTTTGGGACTATGTATGGTCTATGTAGGTACGGACTATGAAGGTCTCTCATAACATCAACAAGAACAAATAATTATCAAAACTGAGAAATAAAATCTTTAAATTCTATTTAATTGGTAATTGAACTGATGTTCAATTAAAAAGTTTATCAAATACTTTTTTTTGAAACATCCGATGAACTACAAAATTCTCTTCCAGATAATAAACTCGGCTGCGAAAACGTTCTACATGTCAGCTGGCCAGTGCAGCGTGCCCATCGTGTTCCGTGGCACGAACGGCGCGGCGTCGGGCGTGGCCGCGCAGCACTCTCAGTGCTTCGCGGCGTGGTACAGCCATGTGCCAGGCCTGAAGGTGGTGATGCCCTACAGCAGTGAGGATGCCAAAGGTACCTGTGTACGGGTGTTTACATGTTTATTTGAATCCCTGTATTTTGGGCTTCTAATTATAATATATACTTACAATAACAATGATCTGAAAAAGTAGTTAGAAGGTATCCTATGACAGTTTATTGTAAATCATATTTTATAGAAGTAAACTAAACTAAAAAATTAAAGGTAGAGTAAAATCCATTCAGAAAAGGTCTTTGAATTTGAAAAATCCTTAACCAACTTGAAAATCGAAAGAGCTCTTTATTTAAATGTATTTGTTGTTAAAACTTTTCAGTAAACTAATTAAGTAAATTATACTTGATTGTTCTCAACAAAATGTATGCAAGTATTTATTTATTTATTTGTTAGGATACACCAACAGTGAACATATTATAAGTATGATGGTAGGGTTCATACGGAATTGGAGAAGTCTTCAAACATTGTAGAAACGTAACAATGTCAGCAATGTCATGCGTTTATAAAATTATCATATGGTGTAATTTTTTTTTGTTGTAAAAATTTTTTTTTTCACTTATTGCAAATGTAAAAAAATTAAGCATTTTTAATTTTGGGTGGAAGTTATATACAGTGCATGACGCATCTGTTCATTTGCAAACATTATAATGGTTATTATCTAATATTAATAATTTGGCTTAATTATCTTTGGATCAAAATACAACCATACAGTTTTGTAATAAGAACCATTTGAAATGTGCTAAAAAACAATCTTTACTTTGTATAACTGTTAAATTATCTGTCTGTGACGATTAAGCCATTTAAGACATAATTTCATTGTATTATTATCCTAATTTGTCGCTTTACATTTCAATTCAAAAACTGATCTTGTTTTCTTAGTCTCAGTTCATGAAATTTTTTTTTTTACTGATATATGTAGCGTAACATAGTTCAGATTATGCAAAAATATTAATTGAAAAATAATTGAGAACATTGAGATTTAAAAATTTATTTTTGTGCCTTGTCCATAAAAAAAACTGTTGATGACTAATTTGAAATGCCAGGTCTATTGAAGTCAGCCATCCGTGACCCGGACCCAGTAGTGGTGCTGGAGAACGAGATCCTCTACGGAACACAGTTCGAGATGTCAGACGAAGCTTTGTCTAAAGACTTTTTAATTCCAATTGGTGAGTTTACCTAACTTCTTTATTTACATTTGTGTCTGAACCTACACACTACTGTGAATCTGAGATTCAAAGGAGTATTATGTATGTTGTTTTGTCCATTTCCTTGCATCACAATCGATTTATGAAAATGTGTTTTTTCACAAGAATATTAATAAATTAAAAACTACGCGGTAAAGCTTACTATAAGATCAAAGATTATTTGGATGACAAAAATGCGTAGGTTTGAAGTCCCCACAGGCTATGTCTGTTTTTGTTTGGGAAAAATAAAATATGAATACAATGTGAACAGCTTGGCTTCGCTGTGACGTCAGCTCGCACCAGTAGCAGTCATGTGTGCGTTTCTTTCACGTCGTCGTCGAATACGGTATGTAAACAAAAAATATCTTATTCTAATTGAAAACCATTTGGAGATTTATCACTTTTTCATAATATATTTTGTTAGTCCAAGCCCGCAGGTAAAAGTGATGAAGCTTTTTAAACGAAAACACGTAAAATAATTTGACTAACTTTCAACCCCTGTTTGGTTCAACCGTCATGTCAGTGTAGAGAATTGGGTACATGACAACATTTTTTTTATTTCATATTTAAATAGTTTATCAACAGTAAATAAATATTGCAAAAGTAACAGTATGTTTACAATCAATAGTTCTCTAGATACAGCGATGTGTTCGAGGAGCCGCTGCGAGTCGCCGAAAAACGCTCCATACAAAACGGTACTGAGCTGTGACGTCACGACTCGTGAATCATACTAAAATTGTATGGGCGTTTGGATAAAATATACATATAATAGCTACGTAGATAATGCGTTTACAAGCATACTGTCATAGTAAAAATTGTTATATTTAATGTCAGTAAGCTAATGATATTTAAAAATTTAACATATACTATAATAAGTTTTTGCTTCTTTTTTTAAGTTTTCAAATCTATATAATTTCGATATTAAATTCAAAACTATATTTTTCAAAACATTGTACCTGTCAAAATAACTAATATTTTATAAATAAATTATAAAAACTTGCATTTTTAAATTGTGTCATCTACCCAATTGTAGAGTTGTTACTTCCAGGTTGTATGTAATCCATCAAACTACGGAATGCGATTTTAAAAAGATAACTCCTCTGTGATTGAAAAAGAAGTGTTTTATAAGTTTAGCCTGTGTAACCTGTGCGTCTGTGAACAATGTGTCTAAACTCCCATATGAATAAGCAGTCGAGGTGAATTTTAATTTGTATTTGTCTAAAAACGTACAATCAAGTCAAATCAATATCGCTTGAGTACGGCACGTGGTGAAGTCTCGGCCACTAGACTTATAACGCACCTGCGCCCTACAAGTTTACAATTACTCTCGCTTACACCCCGCAAGCGCAGCATAATCTCGAACCAATAAGAAATCATTGGTATAACTATTCGACAAATAGAATTTTCGGACGAAAGTTAACAAATAAGTGACAGTTTGCTTCGACCCTACTGTTGACGGGTATTTTGCTACGTCACCCCTTATGTTAAAATAAACCACTGAATAGATGCTGTCGTCGGTCAAACAGAAAATAAAAATAATAACAACTTTTTTGCATATTCATTTTGGTAGGATTCTCGAAAACTATGATTTTTTATATTGTAGACGAAATAAAGACAATGAGTGTATCCCACTCTAAATTCTGACAAAATATAAAGGGAGCGGAGCCAATGCGCTCGGCGACAGAAGCAAGTTTAATGGAAATAGCTGTTAAGGTGGTTAGGTTAACAAATCACGATCAAACCTCTTATTCTACGTACATTGACGGTTTCCCTAACAACTTGCAGGTAAAGCGAAGATCGAGCGCGCAGGGAAGCACGTGACGCTGGTTGCCAACGGCCGCGCCGTCGAGCGCGCCTTGGCTGCTGCTACTGAGTTAGCTGGAGAAGGTAATTACACACACAACAAAAATAGTCCGCGTTCAGGGAAAAGAAGTCTCGTATTTTTTAATTGCTCAAAATATTTAAAAACAAATTTGTACGTATGTGTTCTTTATTTAAATCATAAAACTTCTTTTGTTTTTGTGTGTATGAAAACTTCAATTTATTGACATGTCTTTCTTGTTTCTGGCTGAAAGCTGTTTTAATAAAATTCTCTAAAATTATTCAGTTGAAAAATGCCAGCCGGGCTGTCTGAAGTCTTGCGAGCAAGAATAGTGTCATGGCGTGAAGGGCACCAGGCAGCCAGAGTCAAACTTTGCACAAATCTGCATCGTTGCTGCTCTGCAGTGCGATGAGATACGGTGATAGGTCGATTCACGGTCCGCTCCTAACGCTCCCTTAGTGTGGTAGTTGGCCGCATATCTACCACAGCTGTGCGGTCCACCAATAGCATCACTAAATTATTTTTTATTATTCTATATTTGGCTCGGATTTTGACTTCCATTTTACCTGATAAAAAGTGAAAGTGATTTTACTTACCAATCACAAATTTTCTAGTTAATAACTTTTTAAAATTGTTTTTATTAAATATTATCTTTTTTATTTTATAATATTAATAGCCTGGTTTCTTATTGGAACATTATGTTGGCAAACAAATATTTGAATTGTAACATAAGATTAAATGTCTTGTTAAATCGATGTACTGCTTAAAATGTTGATGGAATAAACTAAACGTTTTATTTCTGCATTTCAATATACAGGGTGGGTTTTTGAGAAGGGCGGTGATGGCCAAGGCCGAAATCACGACACCTAAGGAAAAGTCGTGAAAGGAGTCTTGCCCTCGATTTGTAAGAAAACAATAACTGCATATTTATTTTTTTTTCAAAAATCTTTTACTTTTTACGGAAATGTACCCGAATGATTTATGTTCCTGAAAATCAATTTTTGCAAATAAACGTTTTACTAAAAATGAAAGGAAATAGCAAATTTTCACTATTTTATATTTTTACACGGAAGAAAACTCTCCTCCTATTCAAACTTTTCGGTCGCTATGTGTGACAATTATTTTTCTTATTAGCGCAATACTGTGGTGATACTAAAAAATCAAAAAAAGAATTCCATTCATGTTTTTTCGAATAATTGTTTTGTTTTCAATTGAGTTGTTTGTGTTGGTTTACGATTATAAAAAGGTCTTTCTAAAAATTGATTTATCAAATAGTGAACGATTTGATTTGACGGAGAGGTCTATTTTTTAAATAGTAGAACCACAGTTCGCGGACTTAGCTGGTATCAAAACAAATACCCACAGCGCTCTTTACCCTCGGAAAAAGTGCTTAGAACTATGCCGAGTAACTTAAAAGCGACTGGAAGTTACAAAAACCATTTACACGAAATCCATGAATCGTCAACGAAGATTTAGAACTGGCAATATTGACGTTTTTCGAAGCATATCCGAGTGCTTCAACTCGTGAAGCAGAAACGAACCTTCAAGTTTCCCGGAGCACCATCTATGCAGTTTTTCAAAAACATAAATACAAGTGCTATCGTTATGGACGAGTTGTTCAAAACTTTCATCCAGGTGATAATGAAAGCCGCCTGGACTTTAGCCACTGGCTAAAATTTTTTGTTTAATATCTTATGTTCCGGCGAAGCAAACTTCTCAAATAACGGAATGTACAATCGGAAAAATGAACATTACTGGTCTCAAGAGAATCCATTGCGAACACGTGCAGGATATCCCCGATAAAATTTTCGTTTAACTGTTGGTGTGGAATCCCAGGAGGCAGGATTTTTTTCATAAAGATTTTCAATGGCACTTTAAATCGAAATTTTAAACAATGTGTTTGAAGACATGGAGAATTGCCAATAGCCAGGTTACGGGATCTGTATTTCCAACAAGACGGGGCCCCAGCTCATAACAGCCGTGTGGTTGGTTAGAGATATGCTGAATGAACATTTTGGGGATAGATGGATTGGCACTCATGGTCCGGTGAGATGGCCGGCAAAGTCGCCCAAATCTTACATTGATTATTTCCTATGGGGTTACGTCAAGAACGAACGTTACAAAGTTGTTACGAAACAGTTGAGAGCTTACAAAGCTCATTGCCTGGTAATGTATCGAGGATAAATCCTGTCATGTTATCAAATCCAGTAAAATCTCTAGAGAGACGTATAAACTTATGCATTTTGAGCAACTTATTGGTCAGGTAAAATTGAGATACTAAAAGTAAATCGTAAAAATTTACTATTACCTGTAATTTTTAGTAAAACGTTTATTTGCAAAGATTGATCCTTATAAGCAACAGAATTCATTGGTTCTGAATACAGGATGTAATTTTTTTTAATCGTTCGGGTCCATTTCCGTCAAAAGTAAAAGATTTTTGGAAAAAATAAATATGCAGTTATTGTTTTCTTATAAATCGAGGGCAAGACTCCTTCCACGACTTTACCCTAACTCTCGTGGTTTCGAACTTGGCCATCACCGCCCTTTTCAAAAAACCACCCTGTATATCCAAAAGACTACACCAAAGCTACTGTAATAGTAATCCAAAATCATTATAATAATAACATACAACCACCCATTCAACCCCGACCCAACCCCGGCAGGAATCGAAGCCGAAGTGATCAACCTGCGCACGCTGCGGCCGCTGGACTTCGCCGCCGTCGCGCAGTCCGTGGCGCGCACGCACCACCTGGTGTCGGTGGAGGAGGGCTGGCCGCAGAGCGGTAAGAGAAATAATATTCCTTACTCACTCACTTTACTTAATTAACAAATGTTTAATTAAACTATATTATTTGAGTTCTATGAGAAGTAATAAGTTTTATTGAATACCTACTGGCACAGTCTCTAGATCGCTTCCGTAGTATATATAGTACCAGGTGTTCACCCATTGAGTATGGCAATGCGAACAACTTACACAAAAAATATAGTCAAGCATTTACTGTGTTATTGGCCATAAATATCACACTGCGTGAAGTCAAAACTGTCTAAACCTCATATTCAGACAGTCGCATTGCTATGTATGCAGCATGCGTAGACTTGCTTCAAGCTTGGCTCAGCTGAGTGGGTGAACAAATACCGACTTCATCTGCGTCCGAAGACGGTTCTGCTTCTAACTATACTAAAATTATTTACTCCGTGCGAATTCGGTCATAAATCATCACAGGTACAGGTTCTAGTGATGGGCGTACGCGGCGCGTGCGCAGTCCCGTTATCGATCAGAAAACTCATTAAAACATTTACTGTAAAAGCTTATTATTATTCCAAGTGTGACCATATAATTTTACTAGGTAGGTACCTATTAAACAAATTTAGAGTTGAAATGAAATGAAAATGAGTTTATTATCACAAAAACATCCAACTTACAGATATTTCTATATAAGTTAATGAAGCACAATTATTATATTAGTGAATTAATTTGCGACAAAGGGCAAAGCCTCAGCACAGCGCCGCTGGGAACATTCCTTTTACAGTAGCACTGATTGTCAGGCTAAGCCGAGTAAAATGTTATAATTGTATGTTACCATAATTATATGTTAGGGTAGTAATTTATAGTAAATTGCATACACGTACATAAACTGCGTAAACACCATGCTGTTTTTTGCTAAAATACATACTTAAATACATAGATATAGTTTTCTCACAGTTATGGTTACAGTAAAATGCTTTTTAATAATCACATAACACAACTATAATTAATTTAAATAATACTTGTAGAATGCTAGCCAAAACACATGTATTTGTATCGCACATTTTTATTTTATGACGTTTGTGAGGTACATACGATATTTTTTCTTGAAACTATTAGTACAATTCGTGGCTTTTAATGGCGGTGGAAGATCGTTTCAAATTTTGGACGCTGCAAATTTGAAACAGCCTCTAAAACTAGATGAGTTGAGTTCCAAAAGAGTGAGAGAGAGATGAGTTCCAATAAGTAAGGGATGAACCGTGCGGTCGGCGTTTTTGACTCGGTATTATTATCTATTGTTGTTTATCGTCCGGTATGCCCATTCCTACGCACGTACAATAGGTTGCTATTATGCGCATGAGCGCAATAAAGGAATAAGATATCGCTATCCCACTCCGGTGATTTATGACCGAGTTCGCACGGAGAAAATAATTGTAGTATAACGACATTATAGAGTCTGTCAACATTGTGCATTGTCCATTGTTTGTTGACGTCGTTAAAACCACAAAAACAATAAGATCACCACTCGGATCGAATTCAATGTTGGGGCTTTAAGAATAAAATGGCGTCAAGCGCTTCCGCACGTCAACAGCTGTTATTCCCCAGAAAAATAAAGGTTATTGAGCTTCGCTACACTTGTCGCAAAGACTCGTGGCAGACGCGGTCATAAAATGTGTGAATAGGACAGCGCTCATCATTATCTCGCTCGCACTTACACTGTTTTTGAGTGACGTCACAACGATTTAGAAATGCGCTACGATTAGTTTTGAGTGTATATCGATAGTATTAGGTTTTAAGTGAGGCATTTAATGTAAAACATTAATTAAACATTACGCTACATAAAAGGGTAACCTATGAGACTCAGCTATTGCTAACTACCTTTAATATAATTACATAATTATCGCTAACTTTAGTATAATTACGAATTTATTGCTTCCTTTCTTTCCTTCAAAATATAATATTTAACAGTATAACAATTATTCGTTATGGTCATTAGTTAGTGATTATAAAATTTGGTGATTTGTTTGTGCAGCGATGACTCACTGGTTTTTAAATTTATTGACAGTATTGTAAGTCTGCGCGTGCGCATCCCTATAACAAAAGTGATTTATGGCCTCATCTGCCACGAGTCTTTGCGACTAGTATAGTACGTAAATGGAATCATTCGACTCGAGAGGGTTCGCAATCGTCGCGTTATCATAGACTAAAAATTCTGCTTTATTTCACAGTCCAATTGCATGCAAACTAAGCCCAAGTGCTTGGTTTGTGCGTTAATTGAAACCCGTCTCTGTGCCACAGGCGTGGGGTCGGAGATCCTGTCCCGCGTGATGGAGTCGCCGACGTTCTTCGAGCTGGACGCGCCGGCGTGGCGCGTGACCTCGGCCGACGTGCCCATGCCCTACGCCGTCTCGCTGGAGCAGGCCACGCTGCCCGCGCCGGCGCATGTCTGCAACGCCGTGCGGGCGGTCCTGGGTCTGAGGTGAGAGGGAGGGTTGTGGGTGATGTAGGTGTATTTGGCGCATCAATTGTCGTGAAAAACTGTGAAATGCTATTAACTCTTTCCACGCCACGGCATCTCGTAAACAGCGCTCAGCGTGTGCGCCACGCCCTGCCACGCTTGGTTTGAGTAGTGTTGACAACGGTGTATAATTTTCATAGCGACTTTTGTAGAAATCACGCATTTTATTAATAAATCTCGTTATTATAACATTTATTTAATTTTATAAAACTATAATCATTTCTTGATTTTAAAGCGTATATTTTACCATTCGCGTATTACGAAGAAGTGCATATTTGCGTTACTATCGATCTAATAATATTTAAACTTTGGCGTCCGCCCAGCATGAGGCCGTTCAAGTCTCTAGTGACAACTTCCAGTAATAATCATCGACAACTTATAATAAAATAATATGTAATAAAAAAAATATTTAATGGGCAAAATTTTATGAATATTCATGGATGAGTTATTTTTGCAATGAAAATGAGTAAGGTGTCCGTT
This sequence comes from Marasmarcha lunaedactyla, assembly GCA_923062675.1. Classification (NCBI taxonomy): domain Eukaryota; kingdom Metazoa; phylum Arthropoda; class Insecta; order Lepidoptera; family Pterophoridae; genus Marasmarcha; species Marasmarcha lunaedactyla. The sequence continues at coordinate 28,459,165 of OV281345.1, read as the reverse complement.
TAGTAAAATTGATAATGTTTATTGAATCCGACCGCTATTTTTTAGTAAATTAACGGCGCGAATAGAGTGATTTGTGTTGTATTGGCAACGTCACTAATGTCTTAGGGTCACAAAGCGTCACCAATCGATCGGTGTGGTAACATTTTTAAATATCCGACTTTGCCGCTGTAAATTAAAGTTAAGATGAGTTTAGTTTAATGAAACAAACAGCTTTGTATTTAGTGAAATAATGCTGAAATAACTTCTGTATATGCTGTAATGGTTTTATTTCTTTGAGGAATTAACATTCGTCTGTTCTGTTTTCAGTATGAAGAACTGACGTGCAGCGTCCGAACAATCTCAAACAAATTAGGCAATACGTAAAATAATGTAAATATTACTATTTATTTATACACCGAAATACTCTGTTCCATTAAGTAATTGAATTACTTATCTCGCAAAGGGTTTATAATTGTTATCATGTTATTAAAATGTACAAATGATGACTTGGTTGTTTTATTTCGTAATCGTTGAAAACCACGCAATGGTTGGTACAAAATGAAGCGCAGTGCTCGAAGCGAATGTAGCTGCTTTTGGTATAAATAATTTGTTAGTAACTTTTCGGGGATCAAGTACAGTCTAGAGTTTTCACAATAAGGATTTATTGGTTTGTTGGAATATGTTGAATTATACCGTATATACAGGGTGGATTGTTGAGACGGGACAGTAAGGGTCGTTACAGGAAAACGTTCCTAGGAGACCATTGAAAAATATTGTAAAATACCAAAAAGAACGACTCGATCCAATTTCATATAGGGATCAAAGAACTCTATGGGACAATTACACGGGCTTACACGCAGGCACCTTACAGTTCCTTTAAGAATTGAAACATACAATCATCTTAATGGTAACTAAGACTCGGCTGTATAGTCCGACTTGCCTGTCCCATAGATAAAATTAAAATTGACAACGACGTACGTCAGTACATGACATGACTGATAACATATTTCGCGGCTGCTCAGCATATCATATACCATTATAGCTTCCCGAGATGTTGGCTTGCTCAAAATGAGTGGAACACACCTACGTTCTGAATGTTTATTGGTGTAATCTATCTTTATTTTTACTTGATTTTTTTCAGCCAGTCTTCTTTATAGCGGATAATCTAGCCAGAACAAAAACTTTGGCCAGTTTCACTTGTGTTTCACTTTTTTACCGAAATATAGGGGAAAATTTTACTTTAAATGGTCTAATAGATTATTTTCATTTCTACATGAAATGAAGATAAAGTTATGGATGCTCTTCTAGGAACGTTTTCCTACAACTATACCTCGTGGGTAAAATTCCCAGGGTGCATCACAGTGGAATTTGAAATTGTAATTTCTCAGCGCACGGTAAAGATGCGACCCAGTAATTTGTTCACGTGGTACCATTTCGGAACAGAAACACCCACCATTTTATTTAGCACGAATTCCCTCTATCTATTACATATTTCTTGTCAGATTTTTCGGAATACGAAAATTCGTACCTACGTATGTTTCAAATTAATTATTTTTTAAAACCCTCTCAAAAATTTTTAGGTTATTCTTGTGTCACGTGCCTATGCATATAAAAACTTAATTAGATCAAGGCCCAGCAATGACTCGGATCTAGAAAGCTGGAATAATCTTAGTAGTTTCTACTTATGTGTGCTGGTACTGTGCATACGTATTGTGAAGTGCTCTTGCCAATTAAATTTATAACAGTGGAAACATCACCTGATTACTTACATTCTTATTGTTAATCAAACTGGACCTATATTTTGTTTGTGTGACTAAACCAAACAGTAAAATATTACATTATTATTTGAAACGGTATCAAAACTATTTAATATATATCGTGGACTAACAAATTAACAAGTGGGTACGTTGCGAACGGTTGATACGAACAGTGGCTAATATTTTAAGAATATACCTACAGACTGCGTTCAAGTTTGTTTCTTGTTGAATAAAAAGTAACAGTGATTTAGTTGACTACCTAATCGTTAGTCTCAAAATCTTTTAGATTTGACTTTGTGTATAAAAGTAAAATATCTATAACATAGTATAACTTTTTTCGTGTTCGTTTTTTGTGCTGGTACATATACAGTTTTAATAAAAATGGCACCTAAAACTAATTGTGGAGCCTGCGGACGTTTCCTAAATGCTGCCGAGTCAGCTAAGTGCAATAAATGTTCGGGTCTATACCATCGGTCCTGTGTTGGGATTCCCGATTCGGCAAAAACAGTTTCGTCGTGGTCGTGCCCCAGCTGCAAGTTAAAGGCACCTAAAGCTAAAGACAACGCTGAAACTCCAGTTAAATCAATAGCTGAGGATTTCATTACTGAAACTGAAGCATCTCCTTCAGGCTCGCAGGATCTGGTCGATCAATTACGTCTGCTTAGACTTGAGGTTTCTTCAATGAGGAAAGAAATGTATGAATTCCGAATAGAAATATCGGAGTCAATTAAGTCGTGCAACTCACGAATAAATGACTTATCGTCAAGGGTTGAACTACTAGAAAATAGCAGAAATAATTCTTCACCGGAGGTAGCGGAGCTTCAAAAGACCATTATTGGGCTGCAGGATGATTTGAACGAACGTAAACAGGCTGAACTTGCAAACGATATTGAGATATCCAACATTCCTGAGAGTCGGTCTGAAAGTTTGCACCAATTAGTGAAACTCATTGGCAATAAAATAGGTATCACGATAGAAGATCATGATGTGGTGAGTGTGACCCGCGTGGGGCCTCCGCGCGCCCACATCGCTGTCAACGGAGACGCCGGCGCCGGCGCGGGGGTGCTAGCGCCGCGGCCGCGCGCGGTTGCCGTGCGCCTTGTGCGCCGCGCGCTGCGCGACCGCATCCTGCAGGCCGCGCGCTTGCGCCGCGGCGCTGATACCTCTGACCTTGGAGTACTTACACCTGTACGAAGGTTTTATATCAACGAGAGGCTATCTAAAGAAAACAGACACCTTTTCTATAAGACTCGCGAATCAGGTCGGCGTGCAGAATGGAAGTATGTTTGGTCTAAGGAAGGCCGTATTTTTGCACGAAAAACTTCTGACAGCGAAGCCCATCGCATACGATTTGTGAATGACTTAAAACGAGTTTTTGGTATTGTGTCGGTTGGATCAGATAAATAAAAATAGGTTTTTGTTTCATAATTTAATAACTAAATTTAAGTTCAGGCTTTTACATTGCTTATATACCAATTTTAATTACCTAGTGAACATTCATGTAATACAGTGCGTACATAATCTTTCTTATATTACAATTAGCTTATTAAAAAAAAACTCAAACCAAATTTTTATTCTTATTTTTGGCGAGATAGCAGCGCTATTTTTAATGTTTTTCATGATAAAACTAACTTTTTTGATTAAATTGTTTTTTGTAGCTCAGATTTTTAAGGTACTTGGTTTGCAGTTTAAATTATTGTCATGGTTTCTACTTCTTTTAATATTCTGCTATTGTTTTGAAATGGCAATCCAATTTTTATTCTTTAAACTGATTTCATGTTTTGTAAAACATATGGTTATGGTTTCAATCTATTGTGGGTATAAGGTGTATGGTAAACCTGCACATAAAAATACACATGAGTTTGCTTCTAATGTTCGTGCTGCAGTAACAAAAGAATTATTTGCCCTTGAAGATTTTTTATTTACACTGAGGTTGACTTTTTTAATGAACAGTTTTAATTACATAATCATATTAATAGGGATAGTATCTGTGATATGTTATACATTTATTTTTTATCCATCAATATTTTTTTATGAAATTTGTGTGATGTTTTATTTATTTGAATGCATTTTATTATACAGTTATTATATTGAATATTTAGAATTTTTATTTTTACTTTTAATTGCGAAGGAATCCTACACAAATATTTTAATAAGTATTTTACAAATCAAAAATGGCTAATAAGAATAAATTTTTAAAATTAGCACTTTATAATGCCGGTTCCTTACGAACATTCCAAGATGATTTGGTTTTGGCTGTTGACTCGCACAGCCCAGACATACTTGCCATTAATGAATCCTGGATGAGGCCAGGAGAGGATGCATTAGCTCCATCAATTCCTGGGTACAGATTACGTCACCTTCCTCGACCAAGTACCATGTGCAATGGCAGGGGTGGTGGAGTGGGATTCTATATAAACAATAATTTAAAAGTTCGAGTCTTGTCCCATCCGCCAGCTTCTGTTGAGCAAATGTGGCTGTCCTTATCTATTAACGGCACGAAGGTTCTAATTGGAACTGCGTATAGGCCGCAGTGGGTAAATGTAGATGTATTTCTGGATGCTCTTACAGATTCTATTTTGGCTTTTGGTAGTTATAAACATATAGTATTGATGGGTGATTTCAATATCAATATTATGGATGCAAATTGTTGTTCTACAAAAAAAATTATACAATTTATTACTTCACTAGCTTTAAATCAAATAATTACTGAGCCAACTCATTTTACAAGCAGTGGCAGTGAAACTCTTATCGATTTAGTTTGCACAAATGTGAAGGTTAGGGATATTTCACTAGACAATATTTCATCATCCTTGGGTCATGTTATGATAAACTTCACTCTAGCATTTAAAAAGGAAAAACCTATACCAAGAACAATCACTTACAGACCAATCAAAGATAATAATTTAGAATTGAAAATGACTTAATTTCTTTACCGTGGGAGTCAATTTTAAATCTTGAAAATGTCAATGATATGGTTGAGTCTTACAACTTTTATACCCTTGAACTATTTAACAAACATGCGCCAGTCAAATCATTTGTTTTAAAGTATAGGTCATTGCCTTGGATTACACAGACTATTAAGTCAATGATTAAATTGCGTAAAGTAGCATTCAATAGGTATCGCAAGTTTAGAGGAGAACAGCAATTAGAACATTACAAGGAAATAAAAAAAAACTGTAGCTGCAGCCATTAAAAATGAGAAAAAAGCATATTTTAATCAAAAAGTAAACTGTGATAAAACTAATTCAAGATGTTATGGAGGAATTTGAAAAATAATATTAGTTTCGACAGTAAAAATATTACTTTATCAGATAATTTAAAAGATCCTAACATCATTAATCGACATTTTCTAGATATTCCTGGCCCCAATAACGTACCTTTGTCACAAATCTCATATTTTAAGTTTCACCGTTTTACTAATTCTGTGTTTGAGCTAAAACCAGTGTTAGAACACGAAATTGCTAAAGTTATACTGTCCATAAAGTCGAACTGCCTTGGTTATGATGGAATAAACAGAGATATGATTCTTTTAACTTTACCTCATAATTTAAAAATAATAACAAATATCATTAATCAATCTATAGTCTCTTCCACGTTTCCTACAGCATGGAAAACCTCAATAATTACACCAATCCCTAAAATTAGTAATCCTCTGCTTCCAAAAGATATTAGACCTATAAGTATCTTGACTTACATGTCCAAACTGTTGGAAAGAGTGGTTTATGTTCAACAAGTACAACCACAGGCCGTAGTACAACCACTGCTATGTTGGACATTATTGATAACATTTTGGCTGAACAGGACTTGGGTCGCGGTACTTTGCTTACGCTTCTGGACTTTTCGCGAGCTTTTGATACAATTAATTTACCTCTTCTTCTTTCCAAACTATCATATTATGGCTTAAGCCACCGAACCGTTGCATGGTTTAACAGTTATCTTTCTGAGCGATTTCAGTGTGTTAAGATTCACAACGAATTTGGACCACCCTTCTTTTCTGATATACTTCCAGTCCAAAGAGGCGTGTCACAAGGATCTATTTTGGGTCCTTTACTTTTTATAATATACACGTCTGACATCACCTCTCAAATACAGTATTGTAATTACCACCTTTATGCGGACGACACTCAAATTTACACACCTTGTCATCCAAATGACACTGATTTTGCCGCCAATCTTTTAAATGATGATCTCGCTCGGATTGCTTCGTGGGCTGAACGAAATTCTTTGGTACTAAATCCAAGTAAATCAAAATTATTAGCTTTAGGCTCCAAAATACAAATTGATGAAATCAGTCGTAGAGATCCAAAAATTTTTATTTCAGACCAAATAGTACCAAAAGTAAGTGAAGCACGCAATTTAGGCATCTTATTTGACGGCAGATTAAAATTTGAAAAGCATATTCAGGACCTTGTTAAATCTTGTTTCTTCCGTTTGAAGGTACTGTATAACATTAGAGACCTGCTCAGTATGGAAACACGTGTTCTCCTGTGTAAAGCTCTGGTTTTGTCCAGACTGAATTATGCAGACTCAGTATACGTGCCCTTGGCAACATCAGCGTCTAGGAGGCGTCTCCAAAGAGTACAGAATGCTTGTTGCAGATACAGTTTTAATATTCCTCCTCGCGCCCACATAACACCTTACTTACATACATCCAAAATGCTAAATACTGAGTCACGGCGAGAACTCCATTTTGCCGTTCTTGTACACCATATTGTGACAACTGAGATGCCTAAGTACTTATTTGATAAATTGCGCTGGTCTTCCTCTGACAATCGATATAATACCAGGGCTTCCAAATATTTACTGCAAAACTATAAACACCACACAGCTGCATTTAAGGGTAGTTTTCGTTATCGAGCTACTTTTTGTTGGAACAACCTACCCCCTCCTTTACAGCGGCAATTATTAAAAGTCACATTTATAAAACGATATAAATATTTTTTGTTTGGTAAAAAAGACATTCTGTAGCTCAACAAGTAGTTTTAGAACTAAATTGTCAAAATATTAAGAATTACTTTCTCAATATCATTTTTTTAATTTTTTTTTATTTGCTATACTTTTATTTCAATAGCATGTATTTCATATTATACTATTTACTTATTTTTATTTATATAATATGTATTTCCTTATCTTAAGTACCTTCATATTAATTAAGTAGCACCAAAATAATATTGTGTGCATAGTTTCAGCGCACTTTGTTTAGGCCACAACTAAAAATCAGCGCTTTGTTACCCCTAGCTACAAAGCACTAGCTGAGTTGTGTGACCTTTTGTCACTGCAGTGCACATTGGATTTTAAATACATAATGTTCTTTTAGTTTTTTTTTCTATTCAACTTGTTTTTTTTTTATGTAATTTTATCTATGTGTCATAGTGTGTACTGTGTGAGAACAATAAATTTGTTTTTACTTTTACTTTTACTTACTTTACTTATGATGTACCTTATATGTAGTCATGGCATGCGTAATGATATTTCAAATTCAAACTCTTAATAAGTAGATGAAATGGCTCCCCCTTTTGTATACCTAGTTGAGTATAGACGTGTATACACGTCATGCATGTGCACTGCATATACCGCACATATGTCGTGGCCAAATCATAGAATTTGTAAGTTACTACTTATGAAATGTTTGTCCAAACGAATCAGGTTCATAAGTACATTAATGATGGACAGTCAATAACTTAAGGCATTTGTCAATTCTTGGGATACTTGGATTTGCGATTTGCAGTCCGACAATTTATAAAATACAGGAGAATAGAAAATAAGCACAAACAAAGCCGGCACCCGCGTTTTCAACTTAAGCGCTTAACTAAAAATCATGTCCAAACGCGTTAAGTGAGAAGCCTCGCCCACCTACCTACCCGAAAACATAATGCTGACCTGAACTGACCAGGTAATCTAGTCAATGAAGTTCGCAAACCAATCGATTTTTTTAAACTCGCTACCGTATCTATTTACTTATATTTTGCTTGACAAATCATAGCTTTTTTGCTACTGAACAGTAAGGTGTCAAGTTTGGACAAAACGTCAAACATCACAGAGCAACCGAAGAACAACAATCATCCATCACAAATAAACAAAATATGTTTTGCACCTTTAATTCAAGAGAAACTTACCAATCAAATCATACAGCTCACCTTAATATTTGCCTGCTACGTAATTATTGATCTAGTAAAAAAAAGAATAACTTACTCCAGAAACACGTAAGTTTGAAAATACTGAACATATTTGTAAAACAGTGTTTTGAACTGCTTATAGTATCAATAACACAGACATCTTTCTAATCCGAGTTGACGTAGTAACTTGTTCAGTAATCTATATCCAAGCCCTTCAACGCTCGTTCTTGAAGGCGTCCAAAAGTTAAGTCCTTGATACCTAGTCATTGCCGTACTGCGCCTGTCTCGTGGTGTGTTGGCAGAGGCCCTGCTTGTACAAGAGGTCTGGGATTTGATTTCATTTCTGTTATAAACACAGATATTTGTTTATGATTCATGTTTCTATTTATGTGTATAAATAGACATAAATTCTGGGTTCCTAAGTGAGAGTTTAAAATAACAGATTTGCTTACATCCATCCCGTTGCTTTTCATTCAGGGTTATTCATGGTTATTATTATACTTAGCCAGTAGCTACCTACCAAGAAACCAACCATAATTATCGACCGACAGTAGAAAGGATGATGAATCGCTATAATGAGATGTGGGTTCAAAGTAGGTACAATCTGTGGAAATTTTTAGAGACGAAGATTAAGACTGGTTCTTGTAAATAAGTATTTTTGAAGATTATTAAAAACTATAATGTCGCTATAGTTTGTTATATTACAAATCTAAAATGTGTGTGTTTTATAACACAATTAGACAAAGTCTTACTTTGTAAAGAAGCAAAATTCTTATAAAAATTGTATACTAAGTATTCGATGAAGCGAACCATTCGAAAGATCGAAGTGCTGCAAAAGAAAAACGGCTCAGTACTTTAAATCAGGAAAAAAAACAAATGAAATAGCGAAATAAATAATAGTGCTGCCATCCTAAATAAATGAAGTCACGTTTGAAAGTCGCCTAATGCGCTTGATCGAGTATCATACCTATCATGAAGATCCTTCTTCCCTCCAAACACTGCACCCACCCACAGCTAGCCGTCTCGCACGTCAACAGTGAACCATGCTGATCACGCTGTACCACGTGAACTCGTCGGGCCCGTGCCGCGTGGTGCGCCTGGTGGCGGCGGCTGTCGACGTCCACCTCAACCTGATCTCCGTCGATCTTATGGACCGGGATGAGATGGACAGAGACTTCATTAGGGTTAGTGGCGGTTCATGTGTTAATTTTTTTGTAGATATATTCGGAAATGCATTCAAAATTTAAAGAAAGTTAGTGAAACGTATTTTCATCTGAATAGTACCTTGTGGCCTGATCAATAGATATTCTATTGTATATTACCATTATCTACCATTGCAAGTTGATAATGCGTATCCATTGATTCAATGCGTGTTACGCATTATCTATTTATAATAGGGTAAGTGAGAGTTAGTTTAATTATTTAAGAAGGTTTGAATTCCTTTCAATATTTTTTCCTAATTTCGGGCTGATATTGAAAATTATTTGTCATTTATCTACAAGTTTTTTTTTTGAAAATAGCTTAGCTGAGAACAAAAATCTATTGAGCAGCTTGTAATGTTTTGTTTCAATTATATTTTAAGTTATTTAGCAATTTGAAATATTGTTGTAAAAAACGTAGCTTAAACACTTCCAGTACATGCCTACATAATTATGTATGTTCTCCTATTGAGCGCTACCCCCACCACAGGTCAACCCGCAGCTCACCCTCCCCACGATCGTGGACGACGGCTTCGCGCTGTGGGAGTACAACGCCATCGCGCGGTACTTCTGTAACCGGTACGCGCCGGACTCGGACCTCTACCCCACCGACCCGCAGACCCGCGCGCTTGTCGACCAGAGGATGGACTTTGAGCTGTCTACGCTGTATCCCAGATTTGCGAGTTTCTTCGTAAGTTTGTTGTTATGGCAGTTGTGTAAAATTAGGTGCTACCTAGATCTGGTAGGTTATATAGGTACAAAATAACATTGAAGTACATTGTAACTTAGTTTTTCTGCACCTGTATAAAACTTAAATATTAACTTAAATATTTTTTTGGCCAGATATTTACTGTGAAAGGGTTTAATGTTACCTACATTAAAACGCTTTTTAATTAAGAAACTTTTCTCTCTATTTCTATGTGGCCAATTTTTTTATATTTTGTATGTACATACATCATTAAACAGTCTTTGATTACTCCCGTGTACAAGGATGAGTATAGAGATGATATTAATAATTATAGGCCTATTTCTGTTTCACCGGCCATATCAAAAATACTGGAAAGGATATTGAACTCCCGGCTACTAAAATACTTGACTGAATACAAAATCTTATCTTTTTCACTGTATGGTTTTAGACGAGGTATATCCACTGCTGATGCTGTTATTAAGTTAAGCTCACCTGTTACGAAGTGTCTGGATGCCGGTGATAAATGTCTGACAGTGTTCCTTGACCTAAAAAAGGCTATTGACACCGTTTCTATCCCAATCATTTTAGCTAAACTCGAAAAAATTGGCCTTTAAACATATTTACTAGCTATTTGACTGCGAGAAAACAGAGGGTGAAATTACAACTGTTCATTAGCGAGGACGTGGGGGTTAGTTTTGGGGTTCCGCAAGGAAGTGTTCTGGGACCAACGCTTTTTCTGGTGTACATTAACGATCTTTGTAACGTGGATATCGAAAAAGCAAAGATCCTATCTTATGCCGACGATACAGCGATAACCTTCTCAGGCAAAACATGGGAAACTGTTAGATCCAATGCTGAGGCTGGTATGGCTCAAATTGCACTCTGGCTAAGACATAATTTACTAACTTTAAATACCACAAAGACATATTACATCTGTATTAGTACTGTAAAAAAAATCAACCTAACAAAAATTTTGACATAAAAATACATGATAGTGACAATCTATGTAATCCTAATTGTACCTGCCCAACAATAACCAAGGTGTCAAATATTAAGTATTTGGGGATTGTGATAGATCAGAGGTTGTGTTGGCATCCACATCTAGAACATGTGGGTAGAAGAATAAGAAAATTGACGTGGATTTTCAAAACTTTGAGACATGTGGTCCCAAAAAATCAAAATAATAGTGCGAAAAATAATTGATGTAGCCTTTTAAATCAGATTTATACAGCGTTAGTAGAATCTGTAATATCTTATTGTAGAGCTGTATGGGGGCGATCTGCAAAAACTAAAATGATTGGCGTTCAGCGAGCACAACGGGCTCTAACGAAGACAATGTACTTCAAACACAGAAGATTCGAGACGGATAACCGTTATTCTATTAGCGACTTACTGTCAGTTAGAAAACTTAATGTAAAACAAATAATTTGATAAATAATGAAATAGTGTGATGACGACATAAACTCAAAGAGAAGGAGAGACTTTGTGGTTCAGGTTCCTAAAGTAAAAACAAATTTAGCTTATTCACAGTATGACATGCGCTCAGCTTTATTATATAATTGCGCGAATAAGGAAATAAATATCTACAATAAGCCTTATTACGAATGTAAAAAAACAATAACTAAATGGTTATAGTCTCTTGGATGTGAGGATATTGTTTTGTAATTGTTTGTTTAAATTTGTTCTGTATTTATTTTGAATATTACTATATGTGGAAGAGCGGAGTCTTCAAACACAGGCGTTACATGCCTAACTGAAGATCCCAGATCTTACAACTATATTAGCATAAGGAAAAAGGAAATAAATCATTATTATTATTATACCTAATAATTTTTTTTTTATTTCAAGTTTGCATTAAATCAATTTGCTAAGCCAGGAATCAAAACGTCACCCAACAGGTACCGATGCTCTCCGCCGGCAGCCCCAACGCTGTGGCTCTAGGCAAGGTGGAGGGAGGTCTGCAGCTGCTCGAGGGCTACCTCAGCAGCAACAAGTTCGTGGCCGGCCCCAAGATGACCATCGCTGACCTGAGCATCGTCACTACCATCTCCAATATCGAGGCTATTGGAGTCAGTCTCACCCGCTATCTGAATATCTCACGGTGAGCTGTTTGTTATGATGATGAATCTACTTAACCGACCAATCACAACGCGTGATCTACATCGCGATATCAACTTTACTTAAGCGATTAAAATATATACGACTTTCCGACATCGATCGTCTGGGCGTGGGCCACGGCCTGCTCACCCTTTTCCATAGGTGGGAACGCGTTGTTAAGTTATCTTAAGATTTTTGATTAAGCTATAGTTTTTTTGTGATAGTTTACGCCAATAATGCTTAGTCTTGTCTTGTGCCTGTGTTGCTGTGACTGTCGACGTTAAGATTTATATTCGTAAATTGTGTTGTAAGCTTTTCTTTTAGGTACGTAAATAAGTATCTAATGGTAGAACTGGAATAGGTGTCTCAACTCTAAGAGATGGTTATGAAATAATTGGTAACGTTCGTTGCGGCCTAAACCACGAAAATCGAGTAGCTCGCCTTTCTAGCCAAATGCTAGGCACATGCTATCGGTGAGCATACCATTGTCATCTGTTGTCCTTTGTTAGGTACTGGTAAAAGTTCTGCGATTATTTAATGAAGGATTGAAAGTAGAAATAGCACTCCGCCCGTTGGTCTAGTGCGCTTGGATGTGTAGTATAGTATTTGTAAGGGAAACATAGCATATCCCCTCTAATTAAGGCCGTATACAAGTTGCAAATAATTCTGATACTAAACTGTTGGTACGTTTGTCTTAAGCTTTGAACCATGTATTTCTCCTTTGTCACAGTTGGTATAACCACCTCAAGGCGCACGCGCCGCACTACAACGAGATCAACCAGGCCGGCGCCGACCAGCTGCGCCAAGTCGTCAACGATATCAAAGCCAAACTCAAGCCAAACAAGAGATAACCTGCTGCTGTGTGCCGCGTGTTCTACATCGAAATGTAAATAAACTTAGATACTTCACTTTTTGAGTTTTATTTAACTTTCGACATCGTTCACGTAAATACCTATGGATGGAGGCTCCTATGAATATACCTTCATCCCAAGAACCGAGATATCTGTGCCGAAGCAGTACAACGGTCCAGCTTATTGCCGCTCTCTAGGTAGTGTGCGCACTTACGTGTGGTTTATTCATGTTTAAACTTAGGGAAATAATATAATCTTTTACGTCGCACATTGCAGCGCGGGGGGAGAGGCACCAAGTGCTGACGAAGCGGTTTCTATCAAGAGCTCGTACTGATATCGCAATTTCCCGCTATTTTATTAAAGTTTCAAAGTGGATTGAAGACTTTCAAGAAACTATAAACATATATAAACCTTTATTTTTACATTCTGAACGTTGTCTCAAAAGTCTCCTAAAATCTCGTATCCGCGTCTTAAGATATTCAAGGTTACAAAAATTGTTTTTTTTTGCAAATTTTATTTTCATTTTAAAAATTGTAGAAGATAGTATTCTCTTTAACTTTATTTCCAAATATTTTCTATATAGTAGACCGAATTTTACCAACTTAACTGACTTTAACCGACTTACCGATTTACAGCATGATGCAAGGTCAGTCCCGTGGCGTGCATCCCGGTAAATAATACGCCGTATAAAATCGTTTAAATCTTACAAATATATACCTATAATTAAAAATAATTTACAGTGTTTATGAATTGAGTAATACATCATAGTTAATAATATTTTTCTTTTTCGAGTGTATATTTGTTTAATATTACTTACCTATAAGCTTAATAAAAAAATTTTAGTGGAACTTTGCGATGCCACCTGGAAGACCAGTACTCTTAATACTAGAGATGGCAAGTTTTACTCTAAGGAAACATTCCTTCATTCTCAAAGAGAAAAAGTACTGCATTCACTGATACTTAAACATATGCTAGTCACGCCCGGGAATCACTTATTACATTTATAAGGCATAAATCAATAGAGTCAACCATAAGTCTAAAATCTATCTTTATTGGTCAAGATATAAAGTAAATGTTTTCCTAAGAGATTGCAATTTGTATCGCTTTTTGTCTGAAAAACTCCGGGCAGCTTTTATCAGTGGCCTCGTGAGGGCCTAAACACTGAAGACACGATGCCTGTTCTTGGACTGGACAGGATGCATCTGCGTGAGGTTAGTTGCAACGATAACACCGAGGCTTGGATTAGTACTGAGTCTTAAAGTGACCAACTCTGCAGCAGTTCAAACACTGAATTAAAAGAAGTATATAAGGTGTGAAGGCAGAGAGGAGTTGTAAATGTACCATTTTTCGCGTAACATTTAAACTGAAAATGTCAAGACAACGGACCCAACAGAGACCCAGTTCATCCCGCTTATGGTAGTCGCCTACTTCTTTAACCTTCGCGCCATAATGATATGCCCGCATCCCTGAAGGGGCAAGATGGCCTCTGCAACCTCCTGCGTGGTCCAGGTCAAGGGAATTATCCTGACCAGTCCCATGCAAGTCAAATTAAGAATCAGCATAGAACATCCGAAAAATAGGATACGTTAAGAAACCATTGGGAGCTACGGTCGTAGCTAACTCCACTAATATAATTTTTCTGCCTATACATCCTTTACATCTTGTAATATTTTGAATATCCGGCTTGAAAAGAAAACGACTGACATTCAAAGAGTTAATGGTTTAACAAGAGGTAGTAAAAATAAAACCAAGACACTTGAACAATGTTTTCAGGTCAGAGTACATTTTCATACGAATAAAGAATGTGGCTGCCTAGAAGGAGGATGTTGATAGGGAAGTATCAATGATAGCTTTTTGTTTGTGATGGGGCAGGAACGGGAGGAATCCGGAGTGTTCGGTCCTTTTGAGAGAATACTACTTTGACAGTATTAACGAGGAAAGAGAAAGAGCAGACTTTCCTCATTTATCTGGGAGGAACGCTCTGGAGGGACAGGTTCGCTGAACCGTTTTGAAAGGGCTGAGGCAACGGACATTATAGACATTACGAGTTCTATTACCGTAGTTCAGTATTAGCCTTTTTCCACAGCATCGAATTGTACACATTTAACAACGACCGTGTGGCTTATTACGCCCCGGTAGCAGAATAGTCACGACCCGGCAGGGTTTTATCCAGCTGCTCCAGCAGCCGACAAATGGCCACCAGAGTTAACAGCGCGAGTACAAGCGCTTTTTCATTTGATAAAAAAACAAAGCTCTGTGATGGGTAAGCAAAGAGAATCCTTTTTAGAGAAGGTAGCAAAGTTGTTAACGCGCGATCCCCGTTTGATTCTAGCTGAGACATTTTACTACCTCTGCACTCTACTTCTGCGGTCCCTGGACAAATTGCAATTTTGGAAGCATACAAGAAGGATTCCAATAAAAATTCTAGGCAGAATGTATCCTCAAGCCGGAACTGATCTTAGAATACAAATTTAAAAAAACATCTTATCTGTCAAAAAACAAAATATGTAGAACCGTAAATATTATAATTACTCCCAAAGATGTAGATAAACATTTTTCTATCCCACGCGAACCATAAACGTGGCTTTTCTCAGCGAAGTCGGTAATTTCCAAGGGGCCCGATGTCTACATTTAGTTTATCGCTGACTGAGTTATCTCGGGGTTCCGGACGTGATTAAAATGCCAATAACATGCTACATGACTGCCACTTCGGGTCCGTGTCGCATCGTGCGCCTGGCGGCCGCGGCCCTGGACCTGGAACTCAATTTGGTGCCTGTGGACTTGGTCACGCTGGAGAATGCAGACCCTAACTTTATCAAGGTATCCGATGAAGCGTGACATAAAATAAACTAAAAAATGTATGATGAGTAAAGCGTTATGTTGTATAAAATGTTAAACGATGCAGTGGAATCTCGGTCTGGATCTTGCAGTTATTCAAATTCAGCTAACGACAGCAAATAAGTGCAAGCTTAGATTTGTTCGGATTATAAAGTCAGATAAATTATACCAACAAAAGGCAATTTTCGTGTGAACTGTTGTGACAACTAATCAAGTTAGTCATAACTTATGTTTATGATACCCTTTGAAAACCATCTTTATCCACTTGAGAAATGAATATGAAAGATTGAATGTACTCCTCACTTCTATTAGAACTAATAAATTTATTACATATAACATTAATTAAATTTTTAGGCCTATTTTCAAATGATTTTTTTCGTGTAATCTTAGTAGTATCGGTCACATTCATCAGTGGAACTGTAAAATTGTCACGTTAAAACCCGAGTCTTAACTTCACAATAAAGCTAACCACAAATTCCCAGGTGAACCCCCAACAAACAGTTCCAACGATCGTGGACAAGGACTTTGTCCTGACGGAGCACAACACGATCGCGCGGTACCTCGTCAACCGCTACGCTCCCGACTCAGGTCTCTACTCGAAGGACCCCAAGGTGCGGGCACTCATCGACCAGAGACTGGACTTTAACCTGGGCATGCTGTATCCGAGATTTGGTAGCTACTTTGTAAGTTGTTGTTCTCCTATTATGTTAGAAGAAAGAAAAAAAATAATAATTCATTTGCAGAATTGGTCGAGGCTAGATGTTACTAAAATAATTTAAACAAATTCCAATTTATAATCCGTGTCATATTTGACTCAAATAAAAATAATAACGTAGGTTTTTTATATAGATATGTCAATTCGTTCACACTAAAAAATCTGAACGATTCTTACTTAAATTTGCTCTTTTGAAATATTTACTTTTTTTGAGCTCTAAAAACTCTATTAACAGAGTTCCCGCAGAGAATTATTCCATATCCTATGATGGATGAATGGAAAAACATATCCATGATATGCTAAAAGTCTGAGCACATACACATACTTCGTAAAATTGTCACATGTGCTTTCCGGTCACACATCTATCAATTTGTAACCCTAAAAATTTTGTTGAGTCATCTTTTATATTTAGTTTATCACTATAGTTAATGTTTATTTCCGGATATTTCAAATTAAGTGGTTTGAATTGAATTAATTTAGTTTTAGAAATATTAGATGATTAAACGAAATTCCAAGTGAAGTTCTATCGCTATTATATTTCGTCGCTTCATTCTTCAGATAGTATTTAATTAACAAGGTAGTCCTTTTAAGGTACTAGGTAACTTCGCACAGTTTTAGAGTATGTCATTCGACTTATTCAAAAAACTTTTCCTCCTTTTATTTGATCAACCCCGGTCCCGACAAGTTTTCATTTTTTAGAGATCAAAACAAAACTTTTGTATGGGTTCCGGGAGGGACGGGTTCTTTATATATCTTCGAATGAAGCGACTCATATAATAGCGATAGAACTTCACTTGGAAGTTCTTTTATTCATCTATTATATTTCGTCGCTTCATTCTTCAGATAGTATTTAATTAACAAGGTAGATTTTTAGAGATTAAGTTTTGTTTTCTTTTGTCTTTACAAATTATAATTAATTTAAATACGTTTATTCATTAAATTTCTTACTTTAGTACATAATTTAAGAATCCAGTAACCTTTAGGCGTTTATTATAGACTTGGTGATTGCCAAATTCATTAAATAAATAAATAAACAGAATAATTTAATTTTAATTAATCTCTATATCGGAAGATATTGGGTGGTTTGTACCTTTATTGAGTGCGGACAAGGCAAAGTCGTTTAGTGGGTCTAATATAGGTTTATGGTAAAATTTTGTAAAGGCCTGAGAGTTTTAGGTCCACCCAGCCGTTTCTCGGAGAACCTACACTGAACACGTGCCGCGTGCTGAGTGCGCTGAACACACTCATGTCAACGCCGCTCGTAGCTAGCGTCTGCTTTATCCACCGACTTAGCGTCTGACTTGACGCGGCTGTGTGAGGGGCCTTTCATGTTACAAACAAGAACCCCGAGTTCGAAGCTTTAATATTTTTCGTCACAAAAAATATAATCTTTTAGAGTCGATGAAGGACATATCATTATGTTATTTTTAAAGATTGGCAAGAATAACATAGGTTGTTTACGATTTGGGGCTGTGGTTTTAATTATGTATATTATGATTATGTGTACTGATGCAAAAACTATATTTTCTAATTTATGTCTGGACCCTATGTCGGTGCATACGGCTAACGATGTATGGTAACTTTTTGGTATTTTTTTCAAAAGTTAAAGTAATATCCTTATAATATCACAGAGAAAGCTGATTAAGAACTAATTTGGATCCCAAGAAAATGTGTACTTCGATTTAGTTGGTTTCATTTTGCAGGGTTCTTGTAAAATTTGCCTCATCATTGCCCATATCTTCGCCTAGCAATAAAGACAAGGCTGAACGGTGTGAATTTAATGAACCGAATGAACAACCCTTATTAAATTGCTCATTAAAAAAACAGAGAACTAATAAAATAGGTTTTTGAACATATCAGTATTACGTAACGTACAAAACGCCCACCATGACCTCAACGTGATGTTGTATTGACAAAATGTCATGGATGCCAGAGAAGCGAGCACCAAAGTCAGGGTCTCTGGCGGACAGCCGCGCCGCGCGAACGCCGCTCAGAGCGTCTCCCGGCACCCAGGGTAAGGCTGGAGTGCTTTGCTTTGGTGCTGTTATGAGAGTTAATTAAATCTTTTGTTTCAATTCAAATAAATTATTTTTCTCACACATTTTAAGACAAAGGAACATAGAGGAAATAGTTAAAATTACGCAGAGGCCTAATTAATCGTAAACGCATCGATAGCGACTGCATACGGTTCAGGATACCTAGTTACAAATGCGTCACATTTGCAAACAAACATTAAAGCAAAAATCCATAAATTACGTTCCTCGCCAAATGCCATAGCCAAATGTGTCTAGTTAGAGTATTTAAATGTATAAATTGAATACTACCCATCCTTTTAGCGTAACTAATAGCAGTGGTACTATCAATTCGCAATAATATTGCACAATTTCTTTCTTCCCCGGCTGAACTTTTGAAGCGTAAGGAAACGGCTAGTAATGCTAGGTAATTGATATGGTATTCTTTTGTTATTGTTTTGGAATACTACGCCCCAGCCTGTTCTGAATGCATCTGTATATATCTTATTTTGTGAAGTAATTGAACAGGAAATGGTATATTTACTTATACTTTTCTACCAGATTAAATCTTCTAACAGTAATTTAGAGAGTTTAATTTTTGCCTCATAGTTGTACTTATTTTGTAGCTAGACAGGCTGCGACCAGTATAGAAAAATAAATGTTTGGCAAAATCTCGCATCGAACATATTTGAAGTTTCATAAATTTGTTTATTATTATAAAGCTTATCGTCAGGTACCGTTTGATTTTAAACATCAAGCCTAAAAATGTTACCGACTATGTCAGTACTAGTCGATTGCGACTTTCGGCGATTTTTGTCCAAATTCACAACAAGTGACTCATAACTTCGCGCAAAATTTTTGTAAATACCCCAGGAGCAACGGATAATCCATACGGCATGGCCGTAAACTCGTATGTGTTTGGCTCGAACATATCGTTTTGTTTAAATTCAAAACGCAGGTATTTTTTGTAATTAACAAATATAAATATTAACAATAATTAGGTATGATCTTTCTTATCTATGTTAGCTAAGAAACCATTATGGGGAATTAATTTAGAAGCTGTTTTATAAGCTTCCATTTTGAAGTGTACTTTTTCTACAAAATTGTATAATTTTATTGATCTTTTTTTTTGGTAGGTACGAACCGTTTTTCCACCGTTGAGTTTCGGCGCTAAATGATTTATTTTTTATATTTGTTTGATACAAACTGGTCACTTGAGGTATAACAAGGTTTTATAGCCCCTAAGTCTAACAACTTATTAATTCCTATTATCATATTTCGTTTTTCACTATGCGACAAAATATGTTTGGGAGTAATACTGGTGTAATTTTATCATGAAATGGAATTGAGAAACATAATTTTATGCATTTTAAAATCGTCGTAAAAGTAATGGATTCGACCTGCGTGTACCTGAATTATGGTTGATTCATGATGATAACACGTATTTTCTGTATCTTTTCGACAAAGCGAAACTATAGTTTATAATAATAAACATCAGGTAGAATACTACCAGGGATTTTCGCAGGTAGCTAGATATATCTATTATAGATTACACGTATTTTCTGCATCTTTTCGATAAAGCGAAATTATAGTTTATAATAATAAACATCAGGTACAAGACTACCAGGAATTGTTGCAGATAGCGTGATATATCTATTATAGATAACACGTATCTTCTGCATCTTTTCGACAAGGCGAAAATTATGGTTTATAGTAATAATCATCAGGTAAAAGACTACCAGGAATTTATGCGGATACCGTGATATATCTATTATAGATAACACGTGTTTTCTGCATCTTTTCGATAAAGCAAAATTTTAGTTCATAATAAAAAACATCAGGCAGAACACTAACAGGAATTTATGTGGATAACGTGATATATCTGTTATAGATTACACGTTTTTTCTGCATCTTTCCGATAAAATGAAATTATAGTTTACAGATACCCACGATCGCTTATGAAAAAAATAAACAATGGCTCACCTCATCGGAAGAATTAACAAGTCGCTATCGTATATTCTTTACTGTTAGTTCTAATTTTCGAACTTTTTGCACAACGTTTACACCATATTTAATGTTAAACTGTTAAGTTACTCGTTGGTATAAGACGTGTGCTTGTTACCACGCACGAAAAAAGAATGAAAACTTGCCGGGACCGGGGTTGATCAAGTAAAAAGACGGAAAGTTTTTTGAATAAGTCGAATGACATACTCTAAATCTGTGCGAAGTTACCTAGTACCTTAAAAGGACAACCTTGTTAATTAAATACTATCTGAAGAATGAAACGACGAAATATAATTATTATAAGCCAGTCTATTACTTTTGTTAATGCAGTATGATTTCATCTTTTAGTATATTTTCTGTTATTTTGTTTATTATCAGCAAATAATATAGTCATGTGTTTTATAGTTTGGAAGACATTTATATATAAATAAAAAGAAGAGGACCCAGCACGCTACCTTGTGGAACGCCATTGTTCGTGTAACGCGATATGTAGACCAATTGCTATTCCTATATTTGTAATTTTTTTGGATTATTTTAACGCACTGTCTTCTATTTTGCAGGAAACTTTAAATCCAGTCTAGTGCCACTCCTCTTATGCCATACGTGTAAAGTTTATTCAGTAGCGTTGTGTGTGATACGAAAAGCAAAAGCTTTACTTATATCCAGAAACCCTGCCACTGGACAGAGTTTTTTATTAAGATATTCTGACCCTTTTTAATAGACAAAGATATGCTAGTTTTATTGCAATTGAGCCTATTAATATTAAGATAAGTTATGGTTTAGATCTGGCCTTACGATTATTGGTGTAGCAGTGTGTTTTTTGGGTTCACGTCAGGCAATTCTATTCCGATATAGCCTTTTTTGTTTTCTCTTAAAATATTTCTCCTAATTAGCAGTAAAATGTTTAGAAAATTTTTAAATAACTTCGTTCTTGACTATGATCAGGCCAAAGAGAAGACAAATGAATTTTGTTTCCTTAAGTAGGTATCTACATAAAAACAAAAGTTTCCTATGTATTTTTTCCAGTTTCCCATGCTGAATACCGGGGGAAGCACCGCAGCTGCGACGGAGAAACTGGACGAGGCGCTAGGATACTTGAACATTTTCCTGGAGAACTATAGCTACGTGGCGTCGGATGAGATGAGCATTGCGGACCTGGCCCTGGCCACCACCATCTCGAACGTAGAGGCTATAGGAGTCGAGATTAAGAAGTTCAATGAAATCGATCGGTGAGTTATATTTAGCTTGTGAGTTATGTTGTCCCTGTAGCCGATTTTTATTACAATTTTTTGTTACACACAGAAATATCATCTTTGTCATGTTCATGGGATGGCCTAAGTATATTTAAAAAAAATCAAATCCCTGCACTAAACTTTAAGCATAATGCATTCAGTCGATCTGTTGTTCCTGATTCAAAGTTACGTTCGTGTACCATACATAACTTCGCTAACGTAAGGTGCCACCAGATTTATCAAAATGTATTAATTTTGTCATTTAGCTAATAAATTATAATTGTTTCACATAGTTGGTACGACACAATAAAGATGCAAGCGCCGGGGTTCGATGAGATCAACAGAGAAGCCGTCGAAGAACTCAAACTGGTGCTACAAGAATTGAAAATGAAATTTGGACCAGGAACCGATGCGCTAAATTAATAATTGTAGATTAAACTGTTATACATTATTGAGAAAAATATATTTTGTCCTATATTTGTTATTTTTTATTAAATTTGTTATTAAATATATTTGTTATTTTATAGACTACCGCAAATAGTCATTTGAATTGGTGAAAAATTCGGGTGACACATCAATAATACACAATATGTTGGTGTGTTAACATTTAATGTGACTTATTTGTAACTCTTAAATTAAAACATTCGACAATATCTGTACTTCAAACATTCATCCAAGGACCAAAAATAAAGGACCACAATCAGATTCGGGCAAGATATCCAAACGATACCAAACTTTTGAATCATTTTCCTTTTTTTGTGTGTTTGTTTTATAGGGTTCGAGAATTAGATACATTGGTGGTTTACTTCTTCATCATGCTGGCGACCAGGCCCTTGAAGGCCTCGAGGCCCTTCTCGTTGGCTTCTTGGTAGCCAGGGGCCGAGCTCTTGACAGTTTCGTACCATCTGAAAAAGCACATGTAAAATTATTTTTATCTCAATTGATATTCTAACAAGTTATTTTCAACTAAGTAAATTAAAAATAAATAGTCTCCAATCTCTGGGAACCAAGGAGAAGAAGTGTCGAATCTCTCACTGATAGGAATAGCTCCTCTATTTCTATTTGGCTCCTTTTACGTCAAAAAATCTTTTACCAATTGCATAAATCACCACAAAAGAATCTCAAAACTTACTTGTTAACATTGGCGTACTTCTTGAAGTCCACGTCGCTAGCCTCCAAGCTGGACACGGACGCGATGAGACTCAGGTCGGCCAGCGTGAGGTTGGGGCCCGCCACGTACTTCTGACCCTGGAGGAACCCGTCCAAGTGCTTGAGAGCCTCTTCCAGCTTCTCCTTCTTTGCGCTGTCTGCGGGTGCGCCACCGAAGAGTTGGGGATACTGCGAGACAAAGATGAGTTTTAAAAGAAGATACTTGCTCTTGCCAAAGATTTACGTTAGCGGATAGTGCAATTGTCTAAAAGAGAAAAAGTTGATTTTAACGTTGCACTCAACACAAAAATTATGTCTGACGCTCAAGTTTATTTTTATTACAGTAAGAAAATTACAAATACTTCTAGGTATAATGCACGTACACCATGTATTATCAACTTATTTGTGAGGCATAACCACAATCTCAAATTGTGGTTACTGTTGTGAATTAATAAACAACAGTAACAGAACTAATCTAGAATGTGGCTCCCTGTTGGCCAGCTGCCCAGCATTATGGTGTTTGCTTATTATCATTTAACTGTAAATACAATATAGTTCTGTGTAGCGACAATAATTAAACAACAGACGTACACAGAACTACTGATAACGAAAACAACTGTCTGTTTTCCTGTAACACTTCATTATCCAAATTTATCTAGCGCTTGTTCGACGTGCGAACTGAGCCGCTTTGTGTTTATGTTCAAGGCGCTAGGCAGGCACTCCGCTACTTATTTGGTCTCAATTTGGTCCATACTCACACACACGCTATATATTACATTTCATTACTTTACTTCATTTCGGTCAGATAATTTTTCAATATTTTGTTTTATTTTACTGTACGACAGAGCGTCGGGTGGGGCCTTTTGCCCCGATATCCAGACTTTTTAAAAGTCTACTTCAGGCTCCAGTCACCACATCTATTCGTTCAGAATAGAGTCTATTTTATTGTTACCTTAAAATATTCTCATGAGGTATTCATAGCCGGCCAACGAGCATGCCAGTCACCTGAACAGTGATTGTGATTGTTGTATGGACTAATGATGCGTTGCCGATCGTAAGCTTTAGCTGAAGTTGCCTTTGTTCCACTAATTACACTGGCAGGTTCCCTCCCCACCCGCTGGTCAGAAGTCAGCTGACCACACAGCCAACCCAGACGCGCCGGTTCGTTACAGGCGTCCGCATAACGTCTTAACAGAACCCGACGACGCTATTACAACAAGGAACGCCGGCGTTCCAGTCAGAAATAGGGCAACACGGCATTCGAATCGCCTAACCCACCGGTGGGCCAGGTAAACGCGGCGTACGCATTGCTACAGGGTTTCTTGCTGGTTCTTTGGCAGTAGATGACCCTTCCGAACCAGTGGTAGTTTCAATATACGACGTCCTAAGCCGAGGTCCGTGCCCTCTCGGGTGCCCTTAGGCGTATCGTATGTAGGAGTAGTTTAAGTTCCGGCCAAGCGCCACAAAGTCCGGTGAAATTTAAAAGGCTAATAGGGCCATAAATAAACTGTCCATTTCGAAAAAAAAAACTGGCTGGTTCTTCCATTTGGCGGAACACAACACATAAACCTGGATATTATGACGGACTAAGTATCATGGATTGTAGTACCGCCCCAGACGAGCCGTTAACGAAGAAGTTCTACGCTCGTTCACGAGCAACCAGTTTTTTAGGAAATGATTTCTATTATAGCTATTCATCGTGGGTGGCGACCATAGATAGAAAAAGTAGCGGGTGGGGCGCGCCTTTGGAACGCATTCACATTACAAATAATTGCGTATCAAAGTTAAGAGCGCTGTGAAAACGAACAATTTAAACTTATAAAACCACTGTAATACATTTTATATTATAATTAATAATGAATCCCTCTCGGAATGTCAGCCATGTAAGCCGGTACTGCTTCAAAGATTCGATGCTGTCGCCGAGTTCGTGAACGGCCCGTTTCTGAGAATGCTGTCATTCAATTCCACTCAAGTTAGATACTATATGACAGCGCTGTGCTCATAGATAAGATCTAAGATACACGTATCTATCACTTTTCTTAAAATCACGCTTCGTATTATGACATTAAAGTTTAATTTCGTGCTTCAACCTTTACAAATCCTTGTCTTAGTAGTAATATCTCTAAAATGACACAATTCTGGGCCACTACTACATTTAGAATATTGTGTTTTAAAAAGGAAAGTTAGTGTAGAGACAGATCTGTACACGTAGGTACCTACCGCCTACGGTCTAATGCGCTAACGAAACTAATGACATTGAAATGTCACGAGGAACTGACATATTTATTTAGCGTTTAGACAGTGGCTACAGATAAATAATTTATTACTCTTTTTTTTTATATAGACACATATCTTGAAGGCAATGTTTTAATTTTATTAATATTTTATTATACTAATACTTGAAAGTGGCAGAAATAGTTAATGTGTAGTAACAACAGCTAATTGCCCTAAAACACAAAATAATAATATAAACTTTTTTTTGGTATAAATGACGACCGAATATCTTGAAAAACCTCATAGTACTGTGATTCTACAGGTCATTTCGTAAAGTTAATAAACCATTAGACGCAAGTAATGTGCTGTCGAAGAAACTTTCTCAACTTATTTCTGTGTTCTGTGGTAATATCTGACAAGTCCCAAAACAATAATAATAATAATAAATCCCCGTACCAACTGTACGGCCCCAAAGTAAGCAGAGCTTGTGTTATGGATGACCATACAGCGAACTGGGGATACCAGAACAAACATTATAAATATTGACAACCATGACCCGACAACAAACATCACACAAATGAATGCCCCGACCAGGAGACGAACTTGGGACCTCAACGTGTGACGCAGGGCTACCAACCACTACGCCACTCAGCCGTCTAGATCCATCAAACTACACAAAATACTTACGAAGTAATCAGCAAATCTGCTATACAAGGTCCCGATGTCGAAGTACAAGCGCTGGTCCACCAGGGCCCGCGCCTTGGGGTCCTGCGGGTACAGCGGGGAGCCGGCGCTGTACTTGTTGGCGAGGTAGGTGATGATGGCGCGGGACTCCCACAGGCTGAACCCGTCGTCCACCAGCGTGGGCACTGTGTGCTGAGGGTTGATCTGTGGATGCAGGTTGAGGTTAGTTTTGTAGATTATTTATCTTAGAAGGATAACCAGGTGTAACAGGACCAGCGCTCATGGTTTCTTTACTCAGGCTTCCACGGGTGCGGACAGTCTTGTTGTTTTTGTAAGATTCGAAGGCTCGTCAGACATACTCGTATTTTGAGAATGTGAGAATCTTATCTTCTGAATGTTGTCAGTGTTTATTTGGTGGTTAGTAAAATAACCGTTGTATTTGAAGTCAAATAAATGCGATAGTTCCATGCTCAGAATCGCACATTCCGGTTTTAATTTAATGTCGAATGAAATCCATATTTCATTGTAAGTTGAACATGGGTTGTTCAAATTTTTATAGTTTCTACGTCGCCTCGGTATGACTGCACGAATATTAATGTTAACTAGAACTCTTTAGTAATAAAGTCAGTATACCTACTTATTAAAAGTTTCAAAAATATTCTTCAAAAACCTTTCACCTGCTGTGCAGCTGCGGAATTGTGAAACAAACAATTTTGGAACGAAACCGGTCTGCAGGTTGTTGAACTCCTACGCAGGAATAATTTAATTTTAATGTCCAGAATTCATAATGATATCTGACGGTTCAATTCAGTGCATGTAGCAACGGTACCTAAGTAGAAAGTAATAGAACAAATAAAAAGTAACGATTTGTCGAAGTCAAAGATGCAATTAAATCTAATGTTTGTGCCTCTGACAAAAGATGGTTACTTAGGTGAGTACCTATTTATTTATTAAATAGTGTTTTAGTTGTTTTTACCAAAATTTTATGATGATATACTCAAATTATAACTAAGTTTATAAGTCTATTGATAAAATTTTTTTGGTTGCACTAAACTTTTTAGATCCTTAGATCATAATTATTTCCCCTTTATTCCTCTTTTAGTATTTTTATGTAACGAAGCCTAGTCCATTCTTATGAATAAACCTAACAAACCAAAGACTGCAGTTTACACGACGAAAAAATGAAAAACCCGGCAAAAAATCGTTCAGTCAAAAAAACCTTTAAACCTCAACTGTACCTAGCCTCTCGAGAACATTCTACCGTGCGCAGAGCAATTACTGGCCAGTAACAAAAACTGGTCCAAGGCGGTCCGCGCAGGAAGTTTCAATAAATTGATTTCTATAACACTATTAGGTTGCAATTGATCTCGATGTCTGATAAATTTTGCGTGTGGACTTTTTATATATGTTAGTATAATCTATTGTCATAAAATAGGGAAGCATAATCTAGATTGTTTTGAAACTCATTTTTATTATTTTGAATTATACCTACAAGGTTAAGAGCATACTGACAGCTCCGAACGCGCGCATCTCACCGTCACATCTACAAGTTTGGCGACTACAATCTTAATAAACGTTGTATTTACATTATATATCATTAAAGATTTTTAATAATTAGATAATGTTTCATTGCAGCTTGTATATCTCACGACAAAGTTTTTATTGTGTTTAAATTCCAATATTACTTCCTTATCAGTTTAAATTTTTTTTAGGCAATGGATACTAAGTAGGCGGACATCAAAAGACGCAGAATCCGCTTAAATCTGGTTACCTACATTTTTTAAAAATATTTATTAAGGGTTTGGTACACAAATTTAGAAAAGTGACCACGTGGTCCTTATTAATGTACACAGACTTAATCTACAAACTAGACAATTCAAATTATTATTTTCTAATTGAGTACGTAAACATTACAACAACAAAATTTATTTTATATATTTTAAATTTGTATAATTATTAACCTCTAGGCTAGAGGTTAACCAAGCCAAACCAGCCAAACCAAACGTGACTAATTTATATACTGATAGTTTTATACCAAATTCCTTTACTCTGGAGTGAATTAAAACAAAAAGTTTCATTATGCAACTTCTTGAAACCAGTACCGTCAATTACCCGACGTAGCCTAGATAACTTGGAGTAATTTGCTTCATTCAAGAGATGTTGCTTGTGTGCGTGCAGGTCTTCCGTATACACACATACTAGTACATGTATAGAGGTGTATGCCTAATTAGTTAGATTTGGTATAAAGTAAGGTCACGATTGTAATTATAATTCGTCGTTTACTTCTGATTACGGCTATTATATTATTATTACCTTTATAATGATTTTACCTTTGTATCTTATGTGACTCTAGAACAACATCGTATAAGATGGACTTTTAATTCAGTTATATTTAGGCAACATTAGTGAGTAATCGAACAAAGTGTTACAAATAAATACTATTGTTAAAATTACTATCTTATTATTATTCCTTAAAATCGTTTATTTATTTGGTATTTCAATATCTACAAAATTCTAATTATCATTTCCGATAACTGGACCGTTTTAGAAGGTTCGAATGTTGTGCCAACGTCTAGATACAAAAACACAAATGTTTCTATCTCAATGAGGAATGCACTCGGACAATATCAATAGTTTCCATGACTTCACGCTCTAACTTGGAAAACCCAACATACCCGAGCAATGCGGAAATCTTGATGAATCTGCTGAGCGGAACAAAAACCTAATAGCTGCTTTTAAATAGATTGTTGAATAGTCAAAACAAGAGTTAAATATGCAGAAACAGACTCACGCAGAGTTAACCTACATTTACTGTTTACGTATGTCATTGCCAAAACTATGGGTTTTAGGTAGACTTTGTTTACAGGTAATTTTACTATAATCCGATGTATCATTGTTTCCAAGATTGTGTAACTAAGTACTTGATAAGGCTATCGCAATAGCAAGTTGCCTTGACATACTAAAACGTTCAAAGACTCCATAATAATTACTAAGCTCATTCAGACGGCGCAGCATGGGTTTTAATTCAACTGAAAATAACGTTTCATTGCCAAGCAATAAAGCATTTTTTCGCAAAAAGAGGAATTTAACAGTTAGTGGAATAGACGCCAATTCCTGTGGTGAATGTCGTTCTAACATATTTTATAAGCGATAAATGGCTTCCTAGTTATATTAATATAAAATCATTGGTGATTGAATTTACGGTAAATTTTCGGAATGAAAACTCTGTTATTTTATAGCTGTTAATCTGCTTCCGAAATTTGTTTACGATGTTTCTAATTTAAGCTATTCTAGACAAAAACATGTAGATAAAATTCTGAAGTCACGTTGTCTGGTACCCATATAACATTTATAGGCGTCTTTAAACTTTGTTCTTGTAATCTAAATTACTGATATCAGGACAATACTAAAACTAAATAATGTCGGTTACTGAAGTAGGTATTAAACCGAGATATTATTATCTTTTAAATGATACCTACCTAACAGATATATCTAAATTTTGTCTTTACCTGGTTGAATAGATTTTTGATTTGTTTGATTCATTAATCACGTAGAATTTTTTTTAATAATCGCTTTCTTTTAAATTGCGCAATAGGTCTTTTAGCACATTTTAAACGTTTTCAGGACAAATAGCAAACGACCCAAAAACATCTTTCCTTTAGAAAACTGTAACAATTTACCTTCTCGAGTATTACAATGATAAAATTTACTTTCTCCCAGCTGGAAATGCTGAATCCTGCTTGACCTCATTTTATTAGTCCGTGTCTATTTCCAAATATGCTTTGGAAGCTACGAGATGACTGAAAAATAGACCTAATTCTCACAAAACTACTAAATCTATCATATTACTCGTATCTTTGTATTCATAATACCTTATATCCGTATTACCTCTTAAAACGCTTGTATAACTTTTGAGAATGGAAAAGAGCAATACCCTAATACCGCTTCGTTATAGAAAATTGCATCTGTCTTGTTTCTCAAGATGACCCATCATTTCAGTGAAGTTTACTAATACGCGTCTTCGCCTCCAGCTCCTACTAACCTTCAAAAACTCTGGCTTCATGTGTTCCCCGTGGTGCAGGTCGACCAGCTTGAGGTTGAGGGGCACATTGAGCGCCTTCGCGGCCAGCAGCACGGCGCGGCACGGCGCGGACCCCGGCACGTAGTACAAGTCGATGGTCATCGTTCTGGAGAGACAATGTGGTTAAACAAACTAGATACTTAGTACGCATTTGCAAAAAAATAACTGAAGTGCTCAGAAAAGTCGGTTGGATGGAGGCTTAATGCTGTTACTGTTGTGTAGGTATAAATCTTATGAATGAAAGAGTTGGCGTTTTTCTTGATGCTATTATCGAATTTTATAGTACCTAAACACTGCTAGATGTTTCTTGTATATTTTTACATTTTCGACAGCCAGTAAACTAGCTCGCGGTCCAGCCGACGGTAAGTCGTAGGTGTTTTGTTGATCACTATTGAATGTGATCATTATATCGACAAATGCCGCGTTGTCGACCGTACGCTTCCGTTGGAGTTGCCTTTGTCCTGTATCCGCACTGGCTGTTTAAACGGAACACAACCACGTGACGTGGAAAGAAGGACTATAGCGCCGCCCCAGACAAGAACTTAACAAAACAAACTCTACTACCTCTTATCCATACTAGGCTTAGTGAGGTAGTACCTCAATCGACAGACAACGTTAAAGCAGAATTAAACAAGCATGCTCGAGGCGAAACACGAATTGGATAAAGTATCTGTTCAAGAACCAATGCATTTATTAGCTCTGCAAAGGGATAGTCGTATAAGGCCAACCGTGAATGGCTGATTACTCGAGAAAATCAAATGTGTGCATATCAATTCATAATAATCATTAATATATTTTACGTAAAATTTGCCAAGACGAATTTTTATTCACCAATGAGAAGAATGTGCACTGTATTTAACAGGATACCTGACGCGGGTGAACTTTGCATTGTGTCCGATAAAATCAGTATGTTTGAAATTAAATAAAAAAACATTTGACCACTGTAAACATTAAGTATCGTTAATCTTTTATTTTTTTTTTGGTATAAATTTTTAACCTTTATGTTCTTATTTTTGTGATAAAGTGTATTTTGTTAAAGTTAAGACATACTGTATTCGCCTATTATTCGAGGGCGCATTTACCGAACATAGATATTATGCTAAACATTGTAAAGCAAGTATTAATGTAAGCCCTTGTCGGATAATCTAAATAAATAAATTATTTTCGGTTATATCGATACCTGGTTTTATCGACATCGATAATCAAACTCAATTTGTACTACAACAAACATTTCCATTTATACCCTTATTATCAATTTCATTCTGTCATGTTATTGCCAAATGTCAATGCATTTTCAACCTTACGATAATTGATTAGGCTGGTGTAGAAAAATTACCAGAAATTGCTGTTGAATAACAATTAGATGCAATTACATTAAATTAAAGGTTGTTTGTGGGTGAAGGGGTGGTAGTGGTGTCTATTCGGAAAAGGTCACAGTTTGCGTGACGCCACAAAAAATAGAATTTTAAAGGTTACAGCCATATTGAATAAATATTTAATATTGTGTATTGTAGATTACTTGTAGCAGCTGGTACCTATTTCGAAGTAAAACATACTGAAGCTATGCTCGATTGGTAGGTTTATAAAATCTTTAAAGATGGCTCCGATTCACATTTTCATAACAATTTTTATAAAACGAATCGCGTACCAAGTTTATCATGAACGTAATCTATTTATAAAACTTCGATAAAATTAATGCCTCGTTATCACGAACCTAAAATTATATAAAATTATCAAAACCTGATATCGAACCACCCACTCGTTAAAGGATAAGATTCCCTCCTAGCTCATGTTGACAGAGGGATAGATACGTTGTAAAAATACAGAAGTTTGTTACAGTATGGCTTTGTTCCTCTACAGTTTTCAGTAATAAAATAAGTAACACTTTTACCAAATAAACAAATTATAATGATTTGTTAATTATTAAATTAGTAGTTTAATGAAACTAATAGATTATCAGTAAGTTTTATTTACTTTCTGGTGTCTATATTAAACAAATATACGGCACAGCTTTAATTCAAATAACAGCTTCTCTGGCCCATGACACCGTGACTTGGGCGTTCTAAAGGTACATTAATAGTTTGAGTCAAGGTAATTTCGATTATATCCGCCATGTTGGTTGTAATACAAAAAACTTCTAGCTCCGTCTCATTCAGCATATTACATGCAATGCATGGATTAATATTAAGTACATAATATAAAGATGATTAAAAAATGTCACTGTGTTGATGTGACTATCGCTAATTTACATTGGGTACAGCCTACAATAACCACTGTTTACTGTTTCTGTAACAAATTTCATATACTAAACATCAGCATAATAATTTTTATTTCTTGTTTTATGTTTCAACTATTTAATGATTAACATGTGTAAATAGATGATGGGTTCATAATATTCTTGAAATTTTGAAGTCATAGAATATTCTTGACACTTAAAGACAAGTGTAATATTCAAAGTAAAGTTATCTCCAAACATTCGTTAATTATTTACATCACAGTTCGTTCCCGAGTTGTTATCAAATAAAAAACAATCGATTCGAATAAAGCCGGTTGTTTAACCTTGAGTTACAACATTAGACACTTTAGAGCGACATTCATCAAAGTGACGGAGGATTGATATTATAACTGAGAATAGCCTCTTTGACAACAAATTTAAAAATATCGTATCGTTACACGTGAGAAATAAATGCAAAACATGAAGATGTCCAACAAATCTGATACTGATGACGGATCATAAGTAAATTGCTGATACAGCATGGGTTCAGTAAGCTTACTAAATTATTTATCTAAAAAGTATTCGAAAATACAAATAAAATGCTACAGTCAATTTGTAGAAAAAATCAATATTAATCACAGTTAGAAAAAAAAAGTTTAACTTTCACAGACATAAACTTTTATTGTTAAATCCAAAGCCTTTAAAATGAACTTTGATTACGAAATGCAAATTTAAATTGCTTCATAAATGTTTTAATCTATTTAATTACGTTTATCGGTTTTTCTCCACAAAAAGCTTCTGACGCTAAAAATATGTTTCTAAAAGTACACCGACCCCAGCAGCGTTATATTATTTTGGAACGTACATTCAGTGAAACTATTTCCGAAGTTGTAACTTAACATTTGGAGCCGGCATCTATAACAATCTGGCATACAGTAGAAAGTACTTTCAAGTGCGGCTTTGGCTTTATGTCACTAAATTCAGTTGTTCGTAACTTCATTTATCAGATAAAATAAACTGGATCTCCGGATCTGGTTCACTCAGTTTGTTAACTTTCTCCTCAGTTTAAATTTACGAAATACGCATTGTATTTCCAAGCTTTCTAAATTAATGTATACCTTCAAACCAAAACACTTAGGAAACACACCGTGTTTTTTTACTAATTAACGTACCTATACGAAATGCGAACATAAACCTACACATTTTTGTTTTTTAGTACTGTTATCCGTTTAAAACTATCGATAAATTGTTATTTTTTGTCACGTCACTAAAACTATTAAAACTAAAAGGAATGTTTTTAAACTTACGTTTAGTTTTTAATTGGTTCTCGATTTGGACAAGAAAATACTGCGACAGCACACGACGTCCGTTCCGTAGTGAAACACTGACAGTATAGTTGTTTTACTTCGCAGCAAAGTTTTATATTGCGCAACGGTGGCGTGACGCATCGACAGGCCCATTCGGGGCTTGTACTCGGACAGAGAGGCTGATGCGGCGGCGCTAGTGTGATTCAATCGGTCGCGGGATTCTCATTATGACTTGCATTTTCTGATATGATTAAGATGCGGTACACAATTTCCTTGTGTACAGAAGTTCCTCATGTGTTATGATGCTGTTGGATACGAAACTTCCAGAAAACAGAGTGAGTGTACCAGGTCTATTAGCGCGGAACTCAGTCCCTAATTCAACCCCCAGTCAGCGTAGTTTGGCAACGTTCCTTCGTCACTGTCAATGTATACTCGTATTGAACTGACAAGTCATATGTAACAATGTTTAACCCGAGTCAGCTGAGTCCTAGTCCAAGTGCTCGCTCCGGTCCGCGCCAGTGGAGCACAAACCGGCTACGTTTTGATCAATGATGCCTTATCTATAACAACAACATTGTGTAACAAAATAAGGATTTGCATGAAGCAGTGGTTGCGGCAGGCGCGGGCTTCTCAGGCTGACTTCCTGTGTTCTGGCTTTTTAAACGAATTAAAAAGATGGAAGGTTTAAAATTCGAGAGTACGTACGTTTTAAATGCACATGAGTTTACCGATACTTAAAAAAGCCGACACAAATAAAAACCTTGTAATAGACAGACAGACATTTTCAAAAAATCCATATAACGTAAAATATAATAGGTGCAGTATATTTTTTAATAGTTTTTCCTGTACGTCACGTTTTAGGATACCCTGGATGTAAAACCATGTAGGTAAAAAAAAGGTAAATAACTTTAGTAGACGTCTAACACGTTTAACAGACGTCAGTAGGTTTTGTACCACTAGAAATCTAGTTAGTGAGTGGAAGATATTTTACTGAATAAAAATAAAGCTCTGTAACCATACAAACATTTGAAGACCACGCGGGAAGAACAAGGAAGTCAGTATTTTTAAAGAATTAAACTATTAATGCCATCTAGTGGTAGTTCGGCAACACTTTTAATTCTGATATTTCATTTAACGCTAGAACACGACTACTCCATGACAGTTTTATTTGAATAGGCTGGTTAAAAACAAGGAATATCCGAGCGTGGTCGACAAAAACTCGGAACGTCAGTCAGGGTAAGCGCGCACGTTAGTCAAAAACCAATCATTTATAACGTGTGTGTATTGTGTAATGTTTATTTGCATATTGTACTCCTGTTTTGCAGGTCTTTGTGATTAACTTAGATTTTGTTAAAAGAAAATAAACATTGAAAACGTCGGATAGTGTAGAAGCACAAGATAGCTCGTGCTAAATATATGCAGTCCTTTATGTTTTGAAGACATTTTGCTCTGCTGGAGCCCAAATTTTATATAAAATCTACGTCATGAATAATTTCTCTTGAAGAATGAATATCTGATCATAATTATATTCTTTTATTTAAAAATACCTTATTCATAATAAAATTATAATTAACAAAAAATGGAATAGTCACTGACATTCCTTGTTCTCTGCAATTACATGATAATAACAATTTACTATTTTAGTAACTTTGCAAGCTTTTCTACCATGAATTGTAATTTTACTAATGAAAATATAAAACCAAATATTTTCTGCTAATAATATACTGAGATAAATATTTTTCAGACGTTTATGAAAAATTATATAGAATTGCAAACTTAAAAAATTTATTTACTCAAAAATTCTTCTGACATTCCTTGTTCTTCCCGCGTAGTCTTCATTTAACATTATTACAACTTTTAATATTCATAAATATATGAATTAATAATATACATATGTACGTAACATTAAATTTCAAAGATACATATACAGTTGCAATCTGTAACTTCTCTAAAAGTTGTGCCGTTTTGATTTAGACATAGTAATAGACTTAGCATGTCGAATGCCAGTCAGCAGTGAATTCCAGAGATGATATTATATTTCATATAACAGGTATTGATATGAAAATTTGTGTACATATCATATGAAGTTTAAGAGTACTTATTTATTAATTTCTGCAATATGCAGCGTGAACTTATTCAACGCCCACGACATACAGATTAGCCTTATATCCCAATACCTATCAAATTTCTTTTCGCCAACAGTTGTCTGGAAGAAGTTACTGTTTATTGATAAGACCACTTATTGTTAATATTCCTTGTTATATTCTTGTGCAAAAATCTGTAATTACTATATCAATAAATAACAATAAAATATAAGTAGGACCCACTTCTGAAGGCACCCACGCAGAAACGCCTAGTTAGATAGATAGATCTTAGAAAGAGTGGTTCTTATAAAGCTACAGTCTGGAACAAAGGAACAACATGCGGATAACCTGAGAAAATGTCTAAAGCGACATTGCCAGAAGCTCCTCTTCTTGCGGTAGCGTCGGGTGAAGAGTCGCGCACTACCCTCTGACTTGGTTGAGGAGGGCGATAGAGGACCGTCGTTTAGTAAGTTCATGGCGGCAAACTCACAAATGCAGCTAAGAATTATCTTATAAATAAAACATTGCTAATATACTTTGAGAAAACAAATCCCGTGAAGTTCTATGCTGGTCCTTCTTCACGAAGGACTTTCCGATCTGGTGGAAGACGTCTGCACAAGAAATTGTAGAGTTGAAAACTAAAGTTAAAAATTCTTATGTAAATTCAAAAGTCATTAGCGTTCAATTCCATCTTAACGAGGATTTATTGACATTAGCGTGAGCAAATACCTATACGTAATATTATATTTCTAACTCTCGTTAGAAGTAGTCGAGAGTAAAAATACCACGGCTGTTCTACAAAACCAGCAGTTCACATAAAAAGACTTCAAAAGAAAATAAAACTCTATCAATACATCAATAATGTTTAATTTCAAA
This sequence comes from Marasmarcha lunaedactyla, assembly GCA_923062675.1. Classification (NCBI taxonomy): domain Eukaryota; kingdom Metazoa; phylum Arthropoda; class Insecta; order Lepidoptera; family Pterophoridae; genus Marasmarcha; species Marasmarcha lunaedactyla. Next base: position 28,423,064 of record OV281345.1, on the reverse strand, counting down.
TCAAAGCAATTTAAGGAACAATCGTTTTTAGGAACGTACTTTCACAAGCTAGCAGAATACTTCTGGCTAAGGTAAAGACTGTTGTTACTTCTTTATGATCTGGTTGAAGAACGACTTGAAGTTGTCGAGGCCTTTCTCGTTGATGTCCTGGTACCCCGGAGCTGTTGCCTTCACTGTTTCGTACCATCTGCAGAACAAGATATAATATAAAAACATAAAATCAAAATATATAATTCGGTTAAATGCTTTAAAAAATATGGAGGATGCTGCCTACTGCCCACGTGTGTTTTTCCGCGGGATTTTCAAACGTAGATAATCTGAATTGGTTCGTGATGGTGTATTACCAACATACATGGACAGATCTTCACGTTTAATAAATACGACTTGCTTAGCGGACTTATTAAGCACATTTCAAAGGACTAGACGATGGCTGGATCCCGCGTTAACTCGTAAACGGGTGATCGTCGGTTGGATACTTGGGGGGAGGGAGACTTGCCGAGCTCACAGGTGCAGATAAGAATAATTTTGTATAGACATAAAGAGACTCCGGGCATAACCATAGACGCCAAACTCCAGTGGGGACCGCATGTTGATGGTTTAGCGAAAAGGCTTGGCTCTGCCGAATATGCTGTTAAAAAAATGAGATAAATTTGAAATGAAACAACTGCTCGATTAGTCTATTTTGGTTACTTCCACAGCCTCATGACATATAATATTCTGTTGTGGGGGAGTGTTGCCGACATCGATACTATTACATCGATAATATTCTGCAGAAAAGGACTGTTCGCGCAATCTATCAGCTCGGTCCAAGGGTGTCACTTAGAAGTAAATTTAAGGAAATAAATATTCTTACTTTCCATTCACAATATATTTTATAAAATTTAATGTATGTAGAAAAGAACATAACCTTGTTCAAAAGAAAAAAAGATCTGCACAATGTTAACACAAGAGGAAGAAATATGCTGGCAGCTCATAATAGTAGGCTTCATAAAATCACTAACTCATTCATGGGTCAATGTATACGCTTTTATAATACGGTTCCTGAGGATATCCAAGGTCTTCCTATTGACAAATTCAAAGAAACTATAAAGCAGAAGTTGTGTGCTAAAGCATATTATAAACTGTCCGATTATTTGGATGATAAAAGCCCTTGGGTATAATCCCCTCATTAACAGGATTGTACTAGTATTTGTAACAAAACTTGTGTAATGTGTCTGTTTGTTCGATGAGTTCTTCGTCCCGATACGCATCTAAAGCGTCATTGTCACTAAAGTACGTCTTCTTATTGTAGCGTCGGGTGACGGATCGCTCACTTCCCTCTAATATGGTTGAGGAGGGCGATGGCTGGATCCCGCGTTAACTCGTGAACGGGTGCCGTTTGAGGGTGTTTGTCGTTTGGATACTTGGGGAGAAGTACTCGCGTGTGGAACCGAGTGGGGCCTGTTACTTGTAACGGGAGGGATGTGGTAAGACTCCGGGATATAGAGGCGTGTAGTAGAGTGGTAGCAGAGTTTCTAATGGTACGATCTCGACTGGAGCGGTGCTGCAGTCCTTCCTATTGCATAATAGCCACGTCTCAATATAATATAATATAATCTCATAAAATCTCATAATAGTCACTTACCATCAGCTGCAACAATAATAAGCATAGGTATATAAAAGGCTCAATGGAGTACCGCTTGACGTTGGAATATTTCCTGAAGTCAATGTCGGAAGCCTCAAAGCTGGACACACTGGCAATGAGGCTGAGGTCGGCAATGGTCAGGTTCAGTCCGGCCACGTACTTCTGGTTCTCCAGGTACGTGTCCAGGATCTTGAGAGCCTCCTCGATCTTGGCCAGTTTCTGCTCCTTTTCGGCCTGGACGCCGCCGAACACTGCCGCTGGATACTGCAGGACATACTTCATTTTAAAAAAAAACTGACAGCTACAGTGTGTTGGCTTGCACGGTATCGCATAGGTTTTTTTAAATCCACAAATGCAATTTTTTAACTCTAAGATCGATGAAATGGTCCCTTAGAACAAATGTCTCTACCTCTATAGTTTTAGACTTTCGCGTACCGACCCATCTCGTTGAATCACTTTGTATACAGTGTCCACTACAGTGCATACCATCATAATTTTGATCTAGGGACGTTTTTATTCAAAAACGAGTTATTTTATATTGAGTTTGTTAAAGAATATAGCTTATCTCGAATATCAAAGAATGTTGTGTTCCTAAAAATTATCTATTAGATTTGACATGAATTAGCCTTTACACACATGCAACTTGAAATATTTATAAATTTAGTATTTTTCAGTCCATGTTTCTATGCTATGAGCGAAATCACATTCGGGCAAGTCATTTTTGCGGCTCGAGTTGGTGTAATCCGAAGGAAGGGGCATTATTCTATTTGTTACTGTCTTCTTGTTCTGTGCTTCTTCAAGTTTTAAGAGTCCCGGTGCATCATTTGCGTTTCTTCAATAAAAACGTGTTTTCTGTTAGTGTTAGGGTTTATTCTTTCATTGACTTCGCTGACATCATAGCTCAATACAATAACGATGGCTTACAGTTTGACTTGACGTAATTATTATCCAAGGTCACTTTGAAAACAAATCTTTAACGAGATATCGCGAGTTGGGAGTGTCTCTCTACAAGCATTGAAGTACCGAGTATAAGTGGACAATAATATGAGAAGTTCGTTATTTTATGTTGTTTATGTTAATGATTCAATTTCTTTTTCTACTGTGTCAGAACCCAAGACCGTTAATAATACTAAATCCCTAGACTAACACACCGTGTTTAGCCCCAAAGTAAGCAGAGCTTTTGTTATGGACGATCTCGCGGCGAACTGGGGGGGAACCAGAAATAAACAAAATGTAACCTTGAACCTTGCGAAGAAAAATCTGTGTTTATCACCCAAATGAATGCCCCCCCCCCAGAACTCGAACCTGGGACCTCCAGCGTATGAGCAGGGCATTTCATGCTTTCAGAAAATTATAGGACTTAAAACAGTTCTAACTGAAACCTACTGGTATGTCAGTTTTAATAGGACTCGTTAAATTACAAATCGGTTATACTCCCACAATACGCGTGTATGATGTCTGCGCGGTCATGTTGGCTCAGCACTTACGTCCTGTTTACATAATCAGATATGAAACTTGTGACGTAATGTTATATTTGTTCTTTATCAAAAAACTGTTATACAAATACAATACAATACAAAAATTATTAATTTCTTTACCAAACCAGGTTCCCAGCCTGCTGTCAAATAATTTTGTATACGTTTGACAGTTGTCTAGTTGAGAGTTGCGTACTCACGAAATAGTCGCTGAAGCGCTGGTACAGCGTCGCGACGTCGAAGTAGAGTCGCTGGTCGACGACGGCGCGCGCCGACGCCTCCTCGGGGTACAGGCCACTGGCGCCGCCGCCGTACTTGTTGCACAGGTAGCACATGATGGCGCGGGACTCCGACAGGCAAAACCCGTCGTCCACTAGCAGCGGGACGGTGTGCTGCGGGTTCATCTGCAAGAAGGTGGAGATTCAACGTGCCTGTTCGTTGTGCGGAGAAGCCTGTAGAGTAGTGGCAATGATACGAAACCCTTTGTGCAGTGCCCGTTTATTCAATACCAGTGAACTCTGACTCTCGTTAGCTAATTTCGTTAATTCTTTTGCCATTTACATATCCTAATAGTCCTATGGAAGGACTAGGTGCATTTTATCCGGAAAATCAAATGGTATAAAACGCTATGCCGGTAAATGAATAACGAACATAGGTACATTCAGCGTTCCCGGAGAGTACTCGTAAGAGATGGGACCGCTTGCGCTAGCGCGACCTCTTTCTCCAATTGGTCGTCGCTCAGACGAAAAATGTGTGGCAAAAAACTTGCACGAGTAGTTCAGGAGGTTTTTTAGTGGGTAGAGGCTCTGGTAGGCTCGGAGTGAGTCCCACATAACTCCGACCGCGCGCGCGGGGTATGCGTAAGAGCGTTTTTTACTTCCTACTCTCATAAACATAAAAAAAAATATATAACCGCTTGCGCTTCGTTCGGTCTTTAGTGGGGATACTAGGGCTGGTAACACTCAGGGCATCCGAGTGCGAAGCAAGCCGCTACCCGGCTCCCGCACCGTCACTTTCCGTACCTTCAAGTACTCGCACTTCAAGTGCTCTCCGTGCTGCATGTCGACGAGTTTTAAGTTCAGATTCAAGTTGAGCGCGCGCGCAGTGAGCAGCACCGCGCGGCACGGCGCCGACGCCGGCACGTAGTACAGCTCGAGGGGCATCGTGCTGAGGATAAGGTAAAATTAGACAAAATTGGTTGTACAGTTCAAAGGACGGTATCAATAAACCTCACTTATATCATGCATCCTCTAAAGAAGCGAGAAAAATATTAATTTCCTATTTCAAAACCTTTTTTTTTCGTCCCATTCTCAAAATGGCACGCGCGCTTATGTGGTATTTATTCATACGGCCCTTATCTAGGTCTTCTAGAATTAGAACTAAGATTACTCTACTAGAGATTCACGCAACGATAACATGTCAACGATCTGCAATTTAATATCATCGTTCCATTTGGAAGTGTATTGCAATCTGAGCTCGTGCTTGGTTCTGTTACATTATATTTATTTTTGGGAGCCACAAATTTCTTTATTGGCCACGTGATCAAACTTCTAATTGTATAACTTAGCCACGGGAAAAATGAGATATCCTCTAATGAACTAATTCGTCTTTTTTACAACGCCTACTCAATATTCTATAGAAAGCGTAGTAGTTTAATTTGGGTTAGGTTCATGTTAGGCTGCGTTTATAATTATAATCGATATTGGATGATAATTCAAGATTTTATAGCAAAAACATCATGCAACAACATATTTTTAGTGGCGAAGATAGTTAACTAGTGGCTAAGGCAGTGTTATTTAGACGCTCGTCGGTTGTGGTCGAGTTCTTAATTTAGATGGCAGCATAGACTTTTTGTGGAGTGTATATGTTAAATACCATTCAGAGACCAATACCACAGCATGCTCAAGAAAGCATCTAAATTATCTGGATTCGTAATACGTCAAATGAAGATATTTAGAAGCCCTGAAGTGACAATAACGGTTTTTAACAGCGTTGTTCGCAGCGCCTTAGTATGTTGTTGTCCGGCGTGGAATCCTAGTTATCAAGTGCATATACATAATCTCGAACGTATTCAAAAAAAGTTCTTATACCATCTAGCATACTCGGACAACAAATGTAGGAAGTTGTGCTCTTATAAGGAAAGATGCGACTATTACAGGGTGATGCAGAGGCATCACCCTGTAATAGTTACTAGAGAGTAACGCGAAGAAAAACATTAGACATAATATTTTTGAAAAAATTAACTCAGGGTCAAACAGATTCTCACGAATTGCTCGCGCAGCTAGAATTCTGTGTTCCACGCTCCGGAAGCCGCTTGACAAATCGTAAGATTTAAGAGTCGGCTCCAATAAAGACCACCACTGGAAGACATGCTCCAATTCAAAGCATGATATGTTTCGCAAATAACACAAGAAATGACTTTGATTTATTTTCTGATTCTTTAGCCTCAATCAGAGCAGCAATTAAATAATGCTAAAACTCAGTATCTTAGATTATTCAATTGTTCATTATAGTTAAAAGATCTTTTAAATAAATGTAAAATCCCCACATGATTCTATTGTTTAATGCATGTTGGATTCACATCTAGTAGGCGATGATTAAGAAACGAACACTGTTTTGTATTAGAATTAAGTTTAAATTGTTACCAGTTTTGTGAATTATTAAATAAAATAAAAAAAGTAGTACGTTTATTTAGCACCTTGTATTTTTTACCACTTTTGCTTTAGTCTTTTTCTTATGCTAAAAGTAACACTCAAAGGAGGAAACCTCGTTTCTAAAAACCAATTGATAAAGCAAGTAGAAGACCTCATCCACCCTATGGCACTGTATATATCAAACACTGTTGGATCCATATTATAAGTTAGTATGTCGCTTACTATTAGTACGTTGATCGCTTTTATAATGAAAAAGACAGACAATTCATATTAATTTAGTAAACTTACAGAGGTCTACAAAACGCGACTGTGCGGACAATTTCAAATTGCAGACGTCCTGTAGGCTTCGAGCGATGGCGGAACATCCTAGATCCACTGCCTGGCTCCTGTTTTATACCCGGGACTGTTTATACCCAGCCTTTACAAAGGTATCCCTTTGTCTGCGGGACAAGGCGCAAGGACAACGCACAAGGTTTTGACCTAACCTGAATTTGTATTAAATAGGTGAAGTGTACATGGTATCAATTTCAAGAGTGGTACAATTAGGAAGTAACTTAACCTTTTTGCAGTGTCTTTTTTTCATGTTGATATTTGCAGCTCGGATGTCTTCCTGTCTGTGCACAGAAGGTGAGAACTTTATACCGACAAACGTGATTGACTTAAGGCACACATGGGGTCGGTACCCCTCTGGAATAAGGAAGTTTTATTAATGCTCCCACTTGCCGAGGAAGTTACGCATACTTCTGCATAGAGTTGCATACTTACCGCAACTATTATAAGGGAGTCAACGTTTACGCACATACACTATATTTGATTGACGATCGGCACGTATAATAAGAATTCGTTTACTGACGATCAACAGAACCAACATCTACAACATATTTGAAGATAGAGTTGGCACTGATTGATCATTAAAACGTAAAATATCGATTATTTCAAACGGTGCGTGAATTGCTACATTACTGAATTCAAACAGTGATTCAATTTAGAGAGTGAGAAAGTAAAATAACTTCCCATGTAACTACTTTTTGTCTTTAGGTTTATATTATTTCCTCTTTACTCCTCGAATTTCGAAATACTAAACTTGAAGCTGACTAATGCAGTAAAATCGAAGTTTAATTGAGATATAAGTTTGTCAACCATCGTTGCCGAAGAATATCGTACGCGCAGTCTGTAGAAGAACAGCCCGATGCTGGTCAATTCTAGTGGATAGAGGTATTCGTTATACTATTCTATGTTGCTTCGAGGCGTACCATGCCTTGGATGCCAGGGATTCATTATTGGATGCACAATCTGTCACAAACTGTGCATCTAATAGGTAATGATCTAAGGGCGGAAATACATCCCTTCCTTTTTTGTCTGCCATAATAACGACGTTTACGTCATTGTGTTCCGGATAAAGGGAAGGCCATTGCTGGAACAAACGCAGTTTCAACTGAAACCCGCGGTCGGTAACGCAATATATGTCGATGTCATAACCACCATTACTATTAAATTTATAAATAATACACCTTCGACTAATGATGTCTATGGGCGCGGATGGCACCTATCATTAGGTGGATCGCACACTCGTTTGTCGGCTGTGGAAATAGTAAAAAAAAACTATCTACAGCACTTGTCGTCCCAAATACTACGGCTCAGTACCAAGTTCACTGAAAGTTTCGAGCTGTAGTCACGGTCTGCAGGCTGCGCCATTGTGCGCCGCGCCGCGTCCTTGCGGGGCGAGGTCACGTGCCTGTGCCGCGCAAGTCGCAAGGTCAAGCCTGTCTTATTGTTCCACCAGCTGAATACTGATGTTGACGACCCTGGTCAGCTAAGAGTTACTCACAAGTTAAATAACCAGTTGCTGTAGACGAATCAGAACTCAAATACTGTTATATTATACTTAAACAATTATTTATTATTTCTAACTCTCTTTAAGTTTGCACAACTTCTTAGAATGGAATCATTTGGAATGGAATCGTTTCACATTTCTTAAATCTTTGACGAATTGTTTCTTTTGTTCATTTATTTATTATGTCTTATTTAACTACTTACATGAAGAGAAAACTTAGGTTTACGGTAGCCTTAGTGCATACCGTGTCAACAAACCCTACAAAGTCCTACCTCTTGGCAAGTTCCCACGTAGTTAATGACAGTGCAAAATGATGTTTGACAAAAGTAGAACTGATTATTAATTTAAAGGCGTTCGTAATAGGACCGTACGTTTCACTCTCGGGTGTTCCAAGGCGTATAAGAAAACGCCGTCCACTACATACCTAGCATTTCTCTCGAAGTGCTTCGTCGCAGTTTCAAAATAACATATTATCTTCGTTCTGGACAAAACTACAGAAATTTAATTTTCAGGATGAGATGTTGTTAGCATGCTTTTATGAATCTAAGTTTCATTTGTCTAGCTTTTACTATTAAGATAATATCTAAAAAACGCCTATGTTGCCTCTCACTGACTTATCAAAACCTTCTTCCCCATTCCTAGAAAGCTAACTGTGTTTCACATACAAACGACAACAAAAAACAGGGTTCCTTACACACATGGTGGTATAGGTCTGTACCACAAAATAATAAACTACGTATAATAATAAATGGAAGTGGCAACTTTGATTAGTGCCAAAACGCACTCAAATTTATTGTTTGTTGGCTTTGTTGCACATGCGCAAACGTTGTGTGCGTGTGGATTAAGTGAGCACCCTTCAGAAAAGAAAAAAAAATATTGTGAAATAAAATGATATTTATTCACATGGCACAATAACATCAGGTGTTGATAGTAATATATAAAAAACCGGCCAAGTGCGAGTCGGACTTTACAAGGGTCAGATCGTAAAAACATTTTTACTAACCTATCGTGTTCATCAAACATATTAAAAAAATTTCTTCTTGCCCTTAAACATTGATATGATTAATATTTATGACATAAGTATGTTAGAAGGATCCATTTGATATCGAAGCTCATCATTTAGTATGACATATTTGTTTGCTACGACGATAACTGTACTAAAACCACAAAAAGTATTAATCAAGAATTTCTTTAACCTCCTTTTTGCTTTGCCGTAGTCGGGTAAAAATTATTATTATTATTCTACTACCTAATTCAATAAAGAATATTGATTGAGTAAATAAATTGGTTTTCTTTTAAAATATCCTTTATTTTAGATATGACCATAATATAATGAAGTGGTCACCCTAATGATGTATTTACATTAGAAAAATTACAATCGAATATCTTTTAAAACAGACAACGAATATAAAATATTAGATGGCGGATATCTAGTAAAATATTTTACTAAAAATTTAACTAATTTATAGTTTCTGTGATGCTACAAATATTCAGATATTAACATTATTTTCAACTTACTTAAACTATGTGGACTGAGTGAGAACTCTAAAAAATTTATTATCCGAAAACCTGCCACGTTAGTGGTTCGTTTTGTATTTTACAAAGTCCCATATAAATTTTACTTAACTATGCACATATATAGCAGTATAAATTTTCAGTTTCCTCATCAGAAATGGGGTTTTCGAAAGTGTGCGGATTGAGTGAGCATAAGAAATTATTTGTAAAACCCTAAATACGTTACTAGGTGATCTACAAATTATAAAGGTAAGTTAGCATAGGTTTTACTAAATACCAGTATATAAATATTATATGTTAAATGAATACTTAGACTGATGTCGTTGGTAGTTTGTGAGAACCGAGAGAGCGCACGTTAAATAATGTAAATCTTGTTTTATCTTTTTACAAATACAGAGATTACTTTTACAATTGTTTTAGAACTTTTACTAAATGAGCATAATTTTTAAAAAAATTTCTGGAGTATGCTCATTCAATCCACACGTACACGCAAACGTTAGCTAACGCATCTCTGAGTCTATTGCCTGAAGCCTCTGGTCAAAAAAGTTTTCAGCCGCAGTAATAATACACAACTAAAGAAATCCTAAAAGTATTGCCATAAAGTTTCAAATACAAATATTTTATATTTTAATACCATCTAGAGCAGATAATGCAATTCTTATGCTATCAAAAAGTTTTCTATTAGCTATCAGATATACATTGATATCAAATATATATCAGATACCTATATTTTGATATAGAATAATTTTGTATAGACATAAAGAGACACTGTTAATTTATTTTGAAAATATTATAAGTACCTTAGACGTTTCTGATATAGCAGAGAGCGTTTAGCGTTAATGAAACGTATTATCAGTCTAAGAATAAAAGAATTATATTTACGAAATGACTTTTATATTTTCCATTTAGTTAAATGACATGACAATCAACAACACTGTTGCTAAGCTACAACACTCCATACCCAGACAGAATGAAGCTGATTTCGTAGTTATCTTTATTCTTTGTTTAAGATCATTAAGAAATTCTTCTGCCATCTTTTGGTCAGTTGCAGCTATGAGACCGTCACCGACATAAAGCGATAATAAGAGTTTCTTGTGTCCTTGTCTCTTTATGTACAGACATGTATCTGCACAACTTTTTTTTTAAATCCTAGTTCTATTAGAATTTCATGAAAACAGTGATTCCAACATGGTGGTGCTTGTTTCAAACCGTAAAGACTCCGATTAAGGTGACAAACTCTCTTCTTGCCATCTTCAAAGCCTTCGGGTTGTTTCATATAGCGATATCTCTTCTGTTATTTTTCCGTATAAAACAGCTGTTGTTACATCAAACTGTACAAGGTAACGATTTTCTGATGCTGCAACGCTTAAAAGGGAACGAATAGTAGCCATTCTTGCTACTGAGCTAAACGTCTCTTGATAATCGATGCCTTCATACTGTCGAAATCCCTTCGCCACTAAGCGTGCCTCGTAGCGTTCGATCATGCCATCACTCCTTCCTTTTCAGCTTGAATACCCACTTGCAAGGTATGCATTTCTTATTGTGTCTTTTGAGTGAAGATCGATCACGCAGATTATATCTCTGTTCTTGACTTTGGTCGATACGGTCATGAAACTCGTCATATCTGATATTATCATCTTCATTACAATCTTCTCTCTCTTTAATTCAAGCGATTCTCTTGGTTCTTCTGGCAACGGATCATAGACATTATCAGTTTCCACTCGAGCTTCTCTCTCTGGCCCAATAGGTTCTATGTCGTCATTTGTAAGTACCACTGGCTCTGTTGAATGTATATCACCTTAAATTGTATGTTTGATTTCATCTCACTATGATTTCATCTCTAGAAGTATTGCAATCTTGTGACACTTTCAGTTGAAATTCATATATTGCGTTTTCATTACCTGTCTTAGTGTTTGCCTCTTCTGATGATAGAGGTGATTCATCGAAAATGACGTCTCTCGACCGAACAAGACGATTTTTCTTGCCGTCAGTAATCCAAACTCTGTAGCCGTCTTCATCATATCCGATAAGATATCCTTTAATGGCTTTCTTGTCCATTTTTTTCGTTTTTGTTTTGGAATGTGTACAAAACATCTGCTACCTATTATTCTGAGATGTTTTATGTTCGGCTTTTTTCCAAACCAGACTTCGAAAGGGCTCTTGCATTCTACTCTTGATGCACCTGTTCGATTTAGTATATAAACCGATGTGTTTATCATTTCAGCCCATAGTTATTGTAGAAGTGGCTCGTGCGCGTACATAAGTGATCTTCCAGTCTCGACAAGAGTCCGATTTTCGCGCTCACCACACCCATTTTGCTGTGGGGTATAAGGCATAACCAATCTTTGCTTGATACCATGTTTATCTAAAATATGTTTGACACTTGTGTTGTCGAACTCTCCTCCGATATAGCTCAGAATAGTTTTAATTGTGTGGCCTTGAGTTTTGACCGACTGAATCATAATTACAAGTTTGCCTTTAATTTCACTCTTATTGCGCATGAAATAAACCATTCATAGCTACAATAGTCGTCTTTAAAAAGTACATAAAATTGAAACTTGGTACAGCTTTGTTTAAATGGTCCACAGACGTCGGTGTGGATTAATTCTCCGGGTTCGGTTGCTCTCGTTCTCGTACTGAACTTTAATCTGTGAGCTTTCCCATAAACGCAGCCTTCACACGTATCTTTATCCAAAGGTAGATCGATATCTAACTCTCTCTTGATAACTGCCTTGACATGCCTCTTATTCTGATGTCCAAGTCTTTCATGGTACAGTTGTAAAATGGCTGTAGACAGGCATACTTCGATTGGTTGAGCTGGTTGTACATTCTGAACATCTAACTTGTACAGACCACCTCCGCGACACCGCCTCTCAATTAAGCAAATATTGCCGTTCATGCTCATTTATTACATGTCTATCCTGGACCTGAATAGTATATTTGGATTGCTATCGTGTGTCGCTAGTACTAAAAATAAATTTGTCTTGATCTCTCGTACCACACATCTTGTAGAGTAATCATATTCGTGTTTGACTTAATGATGATAGATCCTTTTCCTTTAGCACATATGGTGTTTCCATCGGCTGTAGTTACTTGGTGAGTCACATCAAAAGGTTTGAATGTCATGAATAGATCATTTCTATTTGTGATATGACTGGTCGCTCCGTTATAAATGAACCAGTTTTCTTTGCCACATTCAATCGCAAATGTTTGTGTATTAAGTGACATCAATAATATGTTTGCTCCTTGATTTGTAGGGTGAGAGAATTTCGAAGTGGTATTCTTGGGTGGTTTTCCGTCTTGGATCCATTTTGCACAATCTCTTACACGGTGTCCTACCTCATGACAATAATTTCACTTCAATTTCTTATCCTTCAACTTCTTATGCTTATTAGAAGTACTTGCTGATAAAACTTCCTGATCAGGTAACTTTTTATTTGATAAAGCTCTCTCATAAGCACATAGATGAGTAGTCAGGTTCTCTACAGTCCTCTCAGCTTTCGACATTAAAAGCCAACTGCTGCGGAATGCAAAATATTCTTCACTGAGAGTATCTAACAAACAAGTAGCAATTCCGGTAACTCGTTCGATTTATCTTTAACAATTTCGATATTTAAATCGTTCCAGATATTCTTCAGTTTTGACATGTGACTTGCCACGTCGTCTGTTGGATCTCGTTTAGCTCCAAAGAATTTCATGCAAAAATCATAGGACTTATCTTCACAACTGCCGTCGAACAGCCGGTGTAGTTCCTGCCAAACTTCTCGAGGTGTGTTGAATCTCATCACTTTCTTTAAGGTTTCGTCGTTCACATTGGTGGTAAGGATCAACAGAGCGCTGCTTTCTGCCTTTATGAATTTCACTAAGGTCGAGTAATATGCAGAAATTTGTGCGTCACCTGCGCCTTCTAGCAACACGGGCTTGGTATATTTTTCATCTATTACCTCCATTGCACGTTCTGTGCCACGTAATAAAATATAAACTTTGTACCTCCATGTATCCCAATTATTTTTCCTTCTAGTAGACCGATCTTCACATTTGCACAAATAGATTCCATTTTAACAACTAACAGTCCATAACCTGATATAGCAGAGAGCGTTTAGCGTTAATGGAACGTATTATCAGTCTAAGAATAAAATAATTATATTTACGAAACGACTTTTATATTTATTATTATTTTGTTTTATGGCAATCAGCTGTTGTTACGACACAATAACTATTTCTGCCAATTTCAAGTATTAGTATACACACGTACTACACGAGGTTAATAATTTTGTAGCGATCAGTTGAGTAGAACTTGCAGTATCTCGAGCATTGAGTTACCTTGAACAATACAAAAACAGGGGGATGAAATAAGTTTTTACAGATATTTTTAACATAGAAGAGTATAATTTATAAAGGCGTCTGGCCATTGTTAAGAAGAAGATTAGCAATAGGGGATAACTTTTTAGCAACGGAGGACGGTAGTGGGATGTCTTCAAATTTTGAAAGAATGTTCAAAACTAGGGAAATCAGGAGTTCTAAAAAATTGTCATTAGGGGAGCAGGAAGAAGTAGGGGGGAAGGCATTATCAGATTTAGTAGATGGAGGGTTAGCAATAATAGCATTATGGGCAATTTTGTCATAGCCTGGAGATAAAGACGGACTGGGTTTTGATGGTTTGTATATTGTTTTTTTGTAAGAAAGATTCAGTGAAGGAGAACTTTTAGAAGCATCTGCGTACGATTTTTTAACTGAAGGGAAGAGGGATGATGCTTCCTTGAATGATATGTTCTTTTGGGACATGGTGATTTTAATATTCTTTTGCCGGGAATGTTCCGGGCAAGATTTGTCAGTTGCTAAATGAGGGCCTGAGCATTGCAGGCAGGAAACTTCAGACGATGCAGGACAAGAGTCACCTGAGTGAGTTTGTGCACATCTGAAGCAACGAGCACTGGATCGGCATTGGGCTTTCACATGGCCAAATCTACAACAGTTTAAGCATTGTATGGAAGGCAAAATGTATGGATCAACGGTTAATGATGAGTTAAAAATAAACACTTTATCAGGTAAGCATTGTCCAGAGAAAGTGATCACTATAGAACCTGTGGGGGTCCAAGTGGAACCAGACTCCATGGACACTTTTCTGTTTAAGCGACGCGCCTTCAAAATTGTTATATCACCTTGACTTGTGGAGATTGTTGATACAACTTCCTCCATAGACCATGAAGTTGGGATCCCGCGGATCAGCCCCATTCTTGTTATATTATATGTAGGAATTAAAGATATATAGTTATGAGATTTAAGACTCGGGTTTCTGAGAAACTCGTTTGCTGCACATGCAGATGAGAATTCCACAGAGACCCGATTTCTGCCAACACTCTTTATACCATCATTTTTAATATTTTTAATGTTTGATGTAAATAAAAATTTTCCAAAATTTAAATGATTAAATGTACTGCCTGACTTAGGGTGAGTTTCTGACCTGGACACATGAACAATGAAAGGACCTTTCTCAGAAGGATGGTAAGATTTTTCTTCTAAAAGACTTGGATGAGTGTAAATAAGGTTATTGGTTTGAGATGGAAGAGCATTCGAAACAGATTTTTTAGGAGTAGGGGACGAATCCCGATTTATACTTGGACGTTTTCTTGTTTGCACATGTGGAGAGACAAATAACGAAAACCGTGTGTACACCGCAAACGAAAAATTGACAGTCACTTTTATATTTTCCATTTAGTTAAGTGACATGACAATCAACAACACTGTCTACAGTTTCTGTTGACTGTCTTCAATTTCAACAGTTTCTCCACGAAGGTTTTTCCGAACTGGTGGTAGTCATGCTTGACACTTTATGATAAGGATGAAGAGACGAAAATATTTTTAAACACAATTTATCAACGTCCAATAATGCACAAATTGTAGAATAATTACCAAAGACAGGTTGGAATGGTAAAAAGAAAATAAATGTCGATATTTGGCAGACATGAGGTAGGTACTGTCATTGTGCAGATCTCATGCGGTTAACGAGTTTTATTCAAAAATTCATAAAAAAATTATACATAATCAGCAAACAACACAATATCGTGTTTATGGCCTACCATATGGGGTAAAGTAATGGGTCCAGAATTGAACCTTGAGGGACTCCCATTTCCACAACTGCC
The DNA here is from genome assembly GCA_923062675.1 of Marasmarcha lunaedactyla. NCBI lineage: Eukaryota > Metazoa > Arthropoda > Insecta > Lepidoptera > Pterophoridae > Marasmarcha > Marasmarcha lunaedactyla. The sequence continues at coordinate 28,407,819 of OV281345.1, read as the reverse complement.
CCAGATGACCTTCTTAGGCTACTTAGGCATGAATGCAAAAGCTTGAGGCAATCAAATGCCTTATTTTCAAACAATATATTATACGCCTTATTTTGAACTGGTAACAAAAAGTTACCAACCATTCTTCTTAAGATTGCTGACTGTCGCGGCCACTAGGGGTGAGGGTTGCAGGGGCATCAAGTCCTCGGAACTGGTTGCGCGAGCGCCGACGAAGCTGCGCTCTGACGAGCCGCCCCACCAGAGCATCTCCTAGCTATCCATCGAATAACACCTCGCGGCGTGTTCGCTTAAATATCTTTTTTGTTTAACTTACTATGCAGAAATTATAATACCCATGCTTGTACTTATTTTTATTTAATAGTTTTATTTCAAATGCAAAAGTATGGACCCCGAGCCCGAACATGGTGACCCCGACGTGATTGCGCAACTGATCGCACACGTGGCGCACAACAGCGAAGCTTCCAGAAGATCCAGACAGGGAGGTTTCTTACGGGAAGGCGTCTGCATTCAATCATCCAGACCAGCCACTCCACTCCACTGCATCCAGATTCCATGGCGATTATTCAGGAAGGCGTCAAGGACGACTATCAAGGCATCCAGACCAGCCACCCGGTCCACGTGTATCTACGGAAGTTTCCAGCTTGCTCTCGTTTCAAGCCAGCCGGTCCGCCAACTGCGCCGCAGCTTAACCAGAGAAGTGCACCTGCATATCCTTTTCCATTATTTTTAAATCCCCATTTCTATTTGACTAATTAGCCTTGCTTGTTCCTCATTAGTCATTTGCTATGTTTCATAAAAGAACTGGATACCTATCTATTTTCTATCTCATAAACTATTTTATTATTTTTCTGCCGCGACTTGCAAAGTAAGCACTTAAATAAACTTATTACGCACTTACGCAATACCTAGGCACCTATCTATATTTATTTGCGTAAAGTTCATTGATATCTTTTTATCTATTCATTATTGCATATTACGTTATTAATAACTCGCATGCTTTGTTCCCCTAATGGTACCTAACCTATCGTCGCGTGCGCAGTTTGCCGGTGTGGCGGCGGCGCGGCGCGGCCTGGCGCCATCTTGCTGCATCAGCGCGTCTCGCGATTGTGTGGAGCACGAGCCGGACCAATTTACGTACTCCCTTTTTATTTGTTTCTATTTGAATTTAATAGTTCATTCGTTTGTTTTCTTTGTGATATACATATCTAAGGTTTTATAAAATGACTAAAAAGACCTCTGTTTACGTTACGCGAAACTCGATTAAGGGCCGAATAACTAAATTTAAAAATTATATTGATAAAATTAGTAATTACGAACGCTTTAGCTCAGAGCAAAGGAATGAACTGACATTGAGAGTGGATCGATTTCGCAATTTATTAACACAATTTGATGAGGTACAGTCTCAAATTGAAAGTTTGAATCCAGCCTCTTTGGAAGCCGAAATTGATGCAAGGGATGAGATAGAACAGGAATTTCTTTCGTTGATAAGTATAGCTCAAGGTTTATTTGACAAATTTGTCGAGAAAAATGAGTTTGCCAGTGTTAATTCAGAAGCTTCCCATTGTAGTCATGTCAATGAAATGAATTTTAAGCTTCCTATAATAAAAATCTCCAATTTCGATGGCGCTTATTTCAGATGGCTCGAGTTTAGAGACACTTTTAACTCTTTTATTCATTTTAATGATAGGATTAAACCAATACATAAATTTCATTATCTTAACTCGCATTTAGAGGGCGAAGCATCGCAAGTTATTAGTAATCTGGAAGTTACCGATGCAAATTACACAGATGCTTGGCGACTCCTCTGCGAGAGATACGACAATAAAAAGCAATTGATAAGTAATCATTTAAATTATTTATTTAATATTCAGCCAGTTGGGCGCGAGTCGGCTAAGGCTTTACGATATTTAGTGGATCATGTCTCAAAGAACTTACGAGCTCTAAACACACTGGGTCAGCCGACTCGCATCTTTCTACTGTTCCGCTATCAAACGATACTGTTTCACGACGAATCCATGATCTGGCAAGCTACGTCAAACAAGAACTAGTTACACGTCTACAAAATACACGATTCGCCTTGCAAATGGACGAGTCGACTGATGTCGCTGGTTTGGCTATCCTGCTGGTTATTGTGAGATATCCATATAAAAGTTCTTTTGAAGAAGACATGCTTATGTGTTCATCGCTGCTTACAAACACTACCGGGGAAGAAATTTTTAAGAAAATAAATATATTTTTTAAAGAAAATATCTCAGTTGGAACAATTGCATTGACATTTGTACAGATGGGGCCAAGGCGATGACAGGTAAAACAGCAGGAGCAGTGTCACGAAAAAAAAAGCGCCTAATTGTAGTTCCAGTCATTGTATTCTGCATAGACAAGCACTTGCGATGAAGCAAATGCCGGCAAATCTAAAATTAGTTATGGATGAAGCGGTAAAAATAATTAATTTTATCAAATCACGACCACTACAGTCCCGATTGTTCTCATTATTGTGTGAAGATTATGGCAGCAAACATAAAACACTGCTGCTCCATACAGAAGTGCGATGGCCGTCTCGGGGTAAAACTTTAACAAGGCTATTTGAACTTAGAGCCGAGTTACAAATGTTTCTTTCAGCAGATACTTCTTTTAATTTGAAGGACCGTTTGTATGATAAAACTTGGTGGTTCCGATTGTCTTTTATGGCGGATATCTTTCAAAAACTTAACGAATTGAATTTATCGTTGCAAGGTAAACAGACAACAGTATTTCAGGCCTATAATAAAATAACTGCTTTTAAAAGAAAATTAGATTTTTGGATCATTTGCATTGATAAGAAAGAAATAGAAAGCTTTACGTTACTCAGTGAGTTTGTTAGCGAAAACGACTCAGAAATGTTTGAAGATGATGTGTTTGAAGAATTGGTCCAATATCTCAGTTCGATGCGCGCATCTTTTGAAAAGTATTTTCCCGAAGAACACAATACAAAAATAAAAGTGAATTCATGGATTCATAATCCTTTTTTACCCAACTTGGAAAAGCCTGAAAACATGTCAAACGAGATATATGAATCTCTTTTAGAAATGTCATCAGACACAAGTATGGAGTCACTGTTCAAAACGACGCCTCTCAATGATTTTTGGTGCAGAATCCAAGATGAATATGCAATGCTTGGCCAAATGGCTCTGGATATTCTTCTCCCGTTCCCAACTACATATTTGTGCGAAACAGGATTCTCTACCTACGCAGCCACGAAAACAAAATATCGCAATTGACTGGACGCCGAAGCTGATATGAGACTCCAACTTTCTTCCATCAAACCTGATATCAACCAATTGATGAAAAATAAAAAACAGTTTCATACCTCCCACTAGTTAGATTTTTTCTTTTTTAATGTTTTCTATTATTGTCCTAGCCAAGTGGTGAAGTAAATAATAATTAGTAACTGTTACATTGTACTTTTATTATGCTGATTAATAAAAAATACACTTATAAAAACAATTGTTTTATTGTAGGGTTCCATCAAGTATTTTGCTTCCCAAAAGGGTTCCGTCATTTAAAAAGTTTGAGAACCACTGGTATATACGATTGCACGTCGTTCCGCTCCAAGTCTATTGAAGATAGGATCTCTGAGGCGGTAAAATTGAAAATCTGTCTTAATTGTTTGAGAATCGGCCACCCGTCGTATCGCTGTAGATTATCTTCTTGTCGTATATGTAAAAAGCGACACCATACGTTGTTACATAGGGAAGTTCCTAAGACCGTTGTAGAATCTTCGCCGCAGTCGAGTAGCGATGCGACGATCGGAGTAATGACCTCACATAATAGTAGCCATGTTTTGTTATCCACCGCTCTAGTAGATGTTTTTAATCCCAACACTAATCTTTGCCTAACTGTCCGTGCTTTGTTAGACAGCGGGAGTCAAACTTCAATTATTACCGAGAGTCTGAAACAACAATTACATTTGACTCCTCAGCCAAATACAACTAACATATTAGGTATAGGTAACGTTCCTCTATCGGGCACTCCTGCTCGTTGTTTAAGTAGACTAAAATCTAAATATAACGATCAAATCAATTATAATTTATCTTGTTTGGTACTTAAAACTATTTCAGGCAACATGCCGCAAAAATATATTGATTTGAAACGATTTAAATTACCTCGAAATGTCGAACTCGCCGATCCTTACTTTAACAAGCCTGCGCCCGTGGATATTCTTCTCGGTGCAGATATTTTTTGGCATTTAATCGGTTCTGAGCAAATAAAATTAGGTGATAGTTTACCAATCGTACGCGATTCCCAGTTAGGTTGGATACTGGCGGGTCCTATTAATTATTCTTATCGACTACCTTCACATTCTATTCATAGTAATCATATTTCTATAGACGATAATTTAAATGAGGAGTTAACGAAGTTTTGGCAACTCGAACAGTTTCCTTCTCCGACAAAGCAATATACAGACATTGACGCTGAATGCGAACATCATTTTTGTACACACACATATCGCGACACGAACGGTCGTTTTTGCGTTCGTTTACCATTCATTACTGAGCCGACTTGTTTAGGTAGTTCCTTCCATACAGCTAAGAAACGTTTTTTAAGTTTGGAGAAACGATTTAAAAATAACCCTACACTTAAAAATCTTTATACTCAATTTATTGCAGAATATTCCGATTTGGGTCATCTTTCTAAATACAATGTTAATTTTAAAGACCCGCATTATTTTATTCCTCATCATGCCATTTTAAAGCCTAATAGTGAGTCCACGAAACTTCGCGTTGTATTTAATGGTAGTGCACCTACCACATCTGGTTACTCGGTTAATGACATACAGATGGTAGGACCGACAATACAAGGATCGTTTTTTAACATTTTACTAAGATTTCGTACTTATACATATGTGCTATCTGGCGACATTGAAAAAATGTATCGTCAAATATTAGTTCAAGAATGTGATCGTAACTTGCAATTAATTCGGTGGCGTAACAATGAAAATGAGCCTTTACAAACACTTAGATTAAATGTAGTGCTAGTTTTTTTAAGTAAGCGGTGTTTATGGCAGCTAGGACAGGACTGCAATTATCCTAAAATTAAATCAATTATCCAAAACGATTTTCTAGTCGATGATTTGCTCACGGGTTCTGATTCCAAAGACGAGCTACTTTATATTAAAAATTCAATCGAACGGATTTTATCTACTGCTTGTTTCCCGCTACGTAAATATCGATCAAATTCATCTTCAATTCTAAACGATGATCAAGGATCTAATCCTGAAGGAAGTTTGATTATTAGTTCTTCTTCACATATTCTAGGCGTAGGTTGGGATTCCTCAGCCGATATTATTCATTTTCCTATACAATATACAGCTAGGTGCGACACACCTACTAAAAGGTCGATATTATCGGATTCTTGTAAGATTTTCGATCCCTTAGGTCAACTTTGCTTATTAACAATAATTCCTAAAATTTTAATACAAAGATTATGGCTAGCTAAATTAGATTGGAACGAACCCGTACCTTACCCCATAAGGGAAGCATGGCAACGGTTTGCCGATGGATTGTCCGCTCTCAGTTCTATACGTATTTCCCGCAATGTGCTTTGTGACTCGCCTAATTATATAGAACTACATTGTTTTTGTGATAGCAGCGCCAGCGCCTACGCAAGTTGTATTTATCTAAAATCTATTAGCGATACAGGTAAGGTAGTGGTGCGGTTGCTGTGTGCGAAGGCGAGCGTTAGCCCCGCTACACTAACTACAATCCCTCGTCTCGAGTTATGCGCTGCAGTGCTCGGTGCTCAGCTCACCGCTGCAGTCGTTGCCGCCCTGCGCTGCCTAGTACGCAATGCTTACTATTGGACAGACTCGACTATTGTTTTAGCTTGGTTGCAAACTAGTCATACTAAATTAAACACCTTTGTATCTAACAGAACGTCTAAAATTTTAGAGTTAACCGAAGGCTCAGAATGGCGTCACGTTCCTACAGATTTAAACCCCGCGGATTTCGCTTCGCGTGGAGTGGATGCTGGCAAATTATATGGTTTAGAGATGTGGTGGAACGGTCCTGCATTTTTATACAAAACTAAAGCTAACTGGCCTGCACTAAATACACGACCCTGCGATGAAATTCCTGAATTAAAAATTAATTTGACGCAAACCAGTATGATTAAGCTTAGCCCATACAAATTAATTGATTTTGAGAGATATTCTAAACTTAAATATATACAGCGTTCATTTGCTTATGCACTTCGATTAATTTTTAATTGTCGCAATTCTATTAATAAGAAAAGGGGTATTCTGCAGCCATGTGAGCTCGATTCTTCATTTAAGTATTTAGTTAAGTTTTCACAGCTAGCATCTTTCGAAACCGAATTGAAACTTTTAAAAACTAACCAGCCTCTTAATTCTAAATGCTACATTATTTCTCTTAACCCGTTCCTTGATTGTGAAGGCATACTACGCGTAGGTGGCCGCCTTGATTCATCCTTTTACTCTTTTGAAACCCGTCATCCCATGCTTTTACACAGCAAGCACAGGCTCACTAAGTTGTTATTTCAGCAGGAACACTTGCGACTTCTTCACGCTGGTCCGCAGCTTCTTCTCTGTTCGATGCGGGGGTTGGTGTGGGCGGTGCGTGGCCGCGACTTGGCGCGAACCGTGTGTCGCCAGTGCGTGGTGTGCCGACGTCGCGCCGCCACCTCCGCCGCTCCTGTCATGGGCGCGTTGCCCCCAGAGCGCATTACACCTGATTACCCATTTATTAGTGTTGGAGTCGACTTTGCTGGGCCTTTTTTGATAGTCGATAGACAGGGGAGGGGTTGTAAAATAACAAAGTGTAATATGGCTATATTTATTTGCACTAGATATAAATGCGTACATTTAGAAGCCGTAAGTCAACTATCTAAGGACTCTTTTATTTTATCGCTGCGTCGTTTTATCGCTCGCAGAGGAAAACCACGCGAAATTTTATGCGACAATGGTTGGCGCAATTTTGTTGCTGCTGCCAAAGAAATCGGCGATTTTATTGATTCTAATTCTTGCTCTATCACTGATTTTGCATCTAATGAATTTCAATTCAAAATTCAAATTTTCACCGGCTTATGCTCCGCACTTTGGGGGTTTATGGGAAGCAGGCGTGAAGTCCGCCAAGTTCCATATAAAAAGAATTTTAGGCAATGGTCATTTGACTTTTGAGGAATTATCTACAATGTTTAGTCAAATAGAATCTATCCTGAACAGCCGTCCGTTGTGTCCTTTATCTTCCTCGCCTAACGATTTCCATCCTCTCACTCCAGGTCACTTCATCATCGGCCGCGCACTCACTTCGCTGCCGTCGTCCTGCCTCAAAGGCATTAACGAAAACCGCTTAGACAGATTTCAGAAGCTAGAGTCTATGAGGTAGCATTTCTGGCGGCGCTGGCAGATGGAGTATGTGACAGAGCTCCAGCAGAGGACCAAGGCAGGTTCCTGGCAGGCAACTTCAAATAGGAGACCCGGTACTGATGAAGGAAGACAATACACCCCCTCTCCAATGGCGCCTTGGACGGATATCCCATTTATATCCAGGAGCGGACGGGATATGTCGCGTAGCGGATGTAGCTACTATCACTGGCACCTACAGACGAGGTGTACGCTATCTCTGTCCCTTATTGGATAAATTAGACGACACTTTGAAGACTAGTGCCTTCAAGGCCCCCCAGGATGTCGCGGCCGCTAGGGGTGAGGTTTGCGGGGGCATCAAGTCCTCGGAACTGGTTTCGCGAGCGCCGACGAAGCTGCGCTCTGACGAGCCGCCCCACCAGAGCATCTCCTAGCTATCCATCGAATAACACCTCGCGACGTGTTCGCTTAAATATCTTTTTTGTTTAACTTACTATGCAGAAATTATAATACCCATGGTTGTACTTATTTTTATTTAATAGTTTTATTTCAAATGCAAAATTAGGGACCCCGAGCCCGAACACTGACTGTCCAAACTTTAGACTCTAACAGACGGAGTATAGTATTCGTTGCTAACAGACTCTAAGTAACTTTACTGTGGTTTAGAATGTCAGAATAAGGTCAGTGTCGCCATGTTCGAGGAATTTACCCTAGAATAGTTAATTAGAAACAATTTTTTAGGTTTTTATGTTAAATACTGAATATTATGGGTGTTATTTTGGATTTAAGTACTTTTATTTTTTACCTGATTATTACAATTGTAATAGGTAATATTTTTTTAAATAAAACTTACTTTGAAACGATGTTTCCAGTCATGAAAAATTTTAAAAGGTACTAAATATTTTTAACCTTATTAATCTCCTCTTAAATAATATCGTACTTCCTAGTATGTCAAAATATCTATAAAAAATCTATTTAGCTATTTTTTCTCATTAATGTTACTTTTTTTTATTTATTTATTGGGGTCAACTAACAGTATCACAATATATATTACTTAATAATAACAATAATGCATAGGCATAATCGTGACACCAATACCGTCAACCACAGATTATATACAACACAAAGATTTATAACAGTGTGAGTAAGAAGAGAGCGGATACATTTACAGATTCGCTATAAAAATGACAATATGACTATTTTGAAGTTACAATATTACTATTTGCAATTACATTACAACAATACAATGCTACTATTTAGGAATTTAATTGGTAGGTATATAGTGGGCATAAGTGACTGTACGCAATAAAAAGTTTATTTACTTTTAATGTTTACAAATATTACTAAGTAGAATTTTGAGTGAGTAAGGTATTGAGTGTAGTAATATTTTTAATAACAGTTGACTTAAATTTTCCAGGCTTGGTTGCATAAACATCAATATCATAAAAATATTTGTTATATGAGTCAGTCAGACGATACAGTGGTGAACGTTTTCCTGCATTAGTATGGCATAGTGGAACAACGAATAATTATTTAATCCGACTTGGCCGAACATGTGATCTGATTGGTACACGATAGCAGATATTATTAATAATTGATTTACAATCGTATTTGTTACTACAGAGATCATAAAGAAACATTGCTTCAAACTGTAAACGTCTGGATTTGAGGTCCAGTAACTTATACTTTTTGAGCAATTGTTCATACGACAGTCGACCATGATTACACCTGTAATGCATACATCTTAAGAATTTATATTTTAGTCTTTCAATTTGTGACACATATAAGAAGGGGGACCAAACTAAGACAGCATATTCAAGATGTGAACGAATCAGTGATCTGTATTAATGAATATAAGTGGATGAGTGCTTAAAGTTGTTACTAGAGCGCATCACGAAACCGTACATCTTATAAGTTTTGTTACAAATATGTTCAACATGAGTGTCCAGCGTCAATTTACTGTCAAGAATAATACCAAGATCTTTAAAAAACTGAACTCGTTCAAGTGGGACATTGCACAAATAGTAAGAGAACTGTCGGATCTTTCTTTTTCGAATATAATATCTATATACTATATACTATACTATATTCGAAGGTAATATCTGCTGGTTAATTTTTGTACCGAGATTCAACATGATACCGAGGAGATCCTCATTACACCTTTCCGGAACATTGGATATCTCGATGTTGGAGTCCCTGGCCTGCTGTTCCATGGCCGTTGGCCTTAAGTTGCTTGTCTAATGTATCCTGTCGCTCGACGGATGCAGTAAGTGACCGCTCCATGTCACAGTACAGTATTTGACAGTAGCAACTCTAATACCTCACACCATACCTCTAACTTTGAACCCGTTATTCATGACAGTCTATCACATTTGACACTTACAAAAGACTCTATACTCTTAAAACTTAAAAACTTGGATCCTAATAAAAGCGCCGGTCCTGATGGAATACCTCCCAGATTTTTGAAGGAGTGTGCAAATGAACTCAGCGATCCATTGCTATTTATTTTCAACATGTCCTTGAAGTTGGGAGTTTTTCCTTCAGAGTGGAAGTCTGCATATATTGTACCGATCTATAAATCAGGGTACAAATCAGATTGCAAGAATTATAGACCAATAAGCATCTTATCTAGCTTAGCAAAGACTTTTAAGAGTGTGGTATATGATCTTATTTATCACCATATAAAACCGGGTTCATCAACTTCTCAACACGGTTTCGTCGAAAATAAATCTACAATAACAAACCTTCTCGAGTATAAAGACTACCTGTGCAGCGCTTTTGCGACTAGAAGCCAAGTGGATTCTTTATACAGTGACTTCCAAAAAGCCTTTGACAAGGTAGATCATCAGCTATTATGTCATAAGCTATGTACACAATTCGGCTTTCATGGCAACATGCTCAGGTGGGTCGAATCTTATTTAGAACGAAGAAGTCAAATGGTTGCAGTAAAGGGCTACATATCTGCGCCTGTAAATGTGTCATCGAGTGTACCACAGGGATCGCATTTAGGGCCCTTACTTTTCCTCATCTTTATAAACGATCTGGCAACATCCCTCTCTTGCCCTTGTCTTTTGTATGCAGATGATTTGAAGATCTTCTCAATTGTAAAAAGTGCTGCAGACTCTCACTCTCTTCAACGTGATCTGGACTGCATAAATAATTGGTGCGCTGATAACAACATGAGCTTATCCATAAATAAATGTCAGGTTATATCTTTTACAAAAAATAAGCAAAAGATCACATTTAAATATCAGCTACAAAACCAGCCCCTCACTCGCGTAACTGTTATCAGAGATCTGGGTGTTTTGTTTGATGAGGGATTAACTTTCAAGGAACATTATAATAACATCGTATCTAAGGCTTTCCAAACCCTTGGTTTCATATCAAGAACAACCAAGCATTTTAGTCACCACCTATTACATTATTTATACCTTCCTGTACCTCTATTACACATTGGTGCGGAACGTCGTCGAATACGCGCCCGTCATCTGGTCCCCATATTATGAAGCACATTCTTCTCATTTAGAACGTGTACAAAAAAGTGCCTCAAGATACATTGCTACAGGTGCGGTCTGGCCCGCAAGTAACCTTCTTATTGTGAAAGACTGCGACATTTTAAAGTCACATCCCTGAAAACTCGTCGCCAGCACCAGGATCTGTTGCATTTACACAAGCTGATCCACTCGAAGCTTGACTCACCTAAACTTCTTTCACGACTTAACTAGTCCAACGCACTGGCACTGGTAGATGAAGTGACGTTTGCCTTTCCATATTTCAGAATCTGCAGCTGGTAGACTCCGTCAAACCTAGGAAGAAATATATGTTTCTTTAGTTTGCATTGATCTGTCAGTACTCGCACATTAATTCTCAGCTGGGTCTTATCGAGTGATAGTAGTTCCCCGCTGTAGGATTTTGAAAACCCCTCAATTTTGAGTGCCCTAGACTGTTGCATGCCTTCTGCTTCGGTCCAGAATCGTTTACTTTTTTGTAAGCATAGGCTTGTTAATGTCTGTCGTATCAGGCTTCTTGGGATTCCACAAAAGTATTCAGGACCAATGTTCCATTACATTGTCATAGATCTAAAATAGATTTGATAAAAATTTTTTAAAAAAGATCAATATTTTCTTGTAGCTTCACGTGTATTCTGGAACATTAAATTACATAAGTTATTTTGTAAGGTCTCAGTGTAGCTGAAAATTACTTTACATACCGAATTTAACCCTAATTTAATTTTAATTTAATTTACTCAAAATTGTCAATATTTTATTTACTCAGGAATCAGTGTAAAGAGATTAGAGAATAAACGTTCACCCTTTGGCAACCCCGATCCAAGCAACGGTAAACAAAACAAATAAATAAACCTCTTGGCCTCGAGTTAGTTTCGTTTGGTGTAAACAAATATTCGTTTTCAAAACACAGTGAATTAGTGGTTAAGTTGCTGTAAAAAAGCTGTTTAAGTGAAGGGAAAAAATAGTGTCCTGCAAAGAAAAGTATGGCCGTATCCACAACTCTCAAGTCTGTGATATTTTTTTGTAGCTGTAATGAGTGAAACTGATGATACAGACGTTCTTTTGCTGATCCCTCCGGACTTTTTCCTTGTTCGTACATCAAGTTCAGAAGATTCTCTTTTGGAGTCGTCAAGAACCGTAGTGCACAAACTTCCGTCGTGTACTGCCCAAGTGTTGGGCAAATTAGTGAATCAAGTGCATTCTTTAGAAAACCGGTTAGGACATCTAGAGTTAAGTAGTACTAGTGACAACCTTTCTAGTTTTGGAACTATTCCTAGGCGTTCTTGTTGCGAAACGGACAGTTTTGACGGGCACAGTGAAGACCGGCGCTGTTTCACTTTCCCTAGACGACGTCGACGAAAATTTCGATCAAAGAAGAATATAGACTCATCTTTGATCAGTTCCAACTCAACAAGGACTAAATCGGCTACAATTCCTTCATTAAAATTAAGAGATTTTGAAATTGCCTCAATAGATACCAAAATATCCGACTTTGTGACTGATTCACCAAGCATGGATGGAGAAATAAGCAGCATTATGTCTACACCAAGCAAAAAGACAGATAATCTTTTATTGCATGAAATTGATGAATTCTTGACCAAAGTGGAAGCATATGAAAGTCCTGAGTCTAAATACAAGGATCACAATCAGTCACTTGGTCCTGAAAGTGTAATTAAAGCCACTGCTGACTATATTTCTCAAAAATTGGACTCTAAGAATGAAGAAGATCAAATACAGTTGCCAAGTGGGCGAACAGTAAATAGCAATGTTCTTGACAAGTATATTTACTTGGTGAGGAACAAATCTCCATCAACTTCTGGAACTCATCAGTTAGGATCATCAGCTTATAAAAAGCCTCATAACCCAGAAAATGTGAACCCAAACATGAGTAGTTCAATGATAAGACAAAAACATGAAAACTCCCGATTAGCTATGGATAAGTCACCAAGTGTAAGAAAGTTAAACTTTTCAGAAAATAAAGATATACAGCCAACATCTACGCCAAAACAACCACAAGTTCAAACAACCAAAAGTTACTTGGATAGTTTTCATCCCACATCAAACAAAATATATGACAGAGCTTCAAAAGTCCTAGAGCAGTACAAGTCACAGAATCAAAGCAATAGCCAAAATCCAGTTCCTGGTAGTTACTTTGAATCTCAAAAGGAGGAATTCAAAATGCCCCAAATGAGACCTTATGACATGCCAAATAAAGATTATAAGTTGGCAATGCAGAACAAACTTTTGGATACCCTCGACACAGACTTGTTGAGTTTAAGTGAGCTCTGGGGAGAGAAAGGTGAGGCAATGGACAGAGACAGACAGAATAACAAATTAGAAGAGGAAAGACTAAAAAGAGAGGTATGATTACTTTTATGAGAATTAAGAGGAATTTGGTTTGATTGATATTTACCTGTACAGATTTTCTTATTTTATACTATTAACACTTGTTAAATTTCATCCATTCAAGTTGTGTACTATGATTGCTCCTATCTTTAATAAAAGGTTTTGACTAGAGAAATACAGGAGATTTGTGTTTAGCATAAAATGCAAAACAATTACATTTTATGTTAAAAATGAATCTTACATTTAAAATGATATCCAAATACTTTCCAGCACTGTGAATCCCTAATACAAGACCTACAAAAGAAGATTCTAGAACAACAAGAGAAACTGGCAGTTGCTATAAGAGTTGATCGGTCCAAAGACAATGCCATTGCCAAGCTCAAGGATTCTTGGTTGAAACTCAGTGGTAGCTTAGACAGAGCGGAAGAAAGGCATAAAGCAGCTTTGGATAATATGATCCGAGAGGTTGGGAACTTTAAGGCAGTAGCAAATGAAGCAGAGAAGGTATTGTTTATAATTTAATTTAGCAGCCGAAACCTTTTCATGACTAAGATCTTCAAAGTCCCATGTTTCAATTTATAGATAATGAAATAATGAATAAATGCCCAGACAAACTCACCCATGGGTTATTCAGTTCGAAATGCCTTTGCTCCTTCAGAAACGCAATTACATTGTCTGTTTTTTCCCTCTTACCAGAACACACTGATCCAGACAAAATATTACAATAATAGCCTGTTTGTTTTTATTGAACATCCAAGTGGCGTATGGTTAGTAGCCCTGCCTCACATGCCGGAGGTCCCAGGTTCGAGTTCTGGTCGGGGCATTCATTTGTGTGGTGACCACAGATGTTTGTTTTGGTCATGGTTGTTTATATTTATATAAATGTATGTTTGTTCTGGGTTTCCTCAGTTCGCTGTATTGTCATCCATAAGACAAGCTCTGCTTACTTTGGGGCCATACAGTTGGTGTGTTTGGGGATTTAATCGAGAAAAAATTGAGTATCTCCAATAGACAAGTTAAGAGTTTTTACTTCTTCAAATCATCATACTCAGACCAGTCAGTATATGAACATTGGTATCCTCGCCAGTTTGTTGTATTGATCAGGAATCTATTATGGATCCCTGATCAATACAACAAACTGGATCATCCATAACCTTAGTTTACTTCAGGCCATATTGATGTGTTCGCTAATGGCTTATATGTACTTTGCAGCTTTAAAATTATATTTTATATTTATATTTTCAGAAAACAAACCATTATGAAGCCGAACTTTACAAAGCATTAGACCTTGCACATGACTTCCAAAACAAGTGCAAACAATTATCTGCAGAGAAGAAAGAATTACAGACAAACATAGAAAAAATTATCACAAATAAGGACGAAATTATTGCCAGTAAAGATAAAGAAATACATATCTTGAAAGAAAACTATGAAACTGTAATGAGATTGAACAAGCAGTCTACAGATTGTATGAAGAATTTGGAAGATGTTTTAGAGAAGGTCAACACTTTTTTATTTATAAAAAACCTACAAAATACCTACAAGTCATAAGTATGTCATAAGCATGGTAAAAGTAAAGCCCATTTAAGCTCCTGTGTTGCTGATTTTGAGGCTGCGTGTCTGCCAATATCTTTAAGAATATTCCTTAAGTTTTGTTGTTTTCAAAGTGGGTGATAATGGAAAATGCAGTTAAAAGAAAAAGCAATTTAGTTCATGCCAGATACATCTATACCACCCAGTCGTCGGCCGAATACCCCCTGCACGCACCGCGCGCTCACCCGAACTCATACTACTAAAACTCGAACAAGTAACACAACCGGTTTAGAGTGACTATGTTGTTTGCAAAATAAATTCTAACTATCAGCGATCGAATCCGTTCAGAACAAAAAATTATTCTACTATACGCGAATATAGATCGTTAATTTCAATGTACCCTATGAAGACGAACGCAGCTCAGGCGTATTATGTGTAGATTCACATGCCCACTACCCTTGCTTCAGGCGGCCTGAGTTCCAATCTCGCGTGGAAAAAGGCGATTTTTTTTATTTTTTCTATTTTTGAGTTCGAATCTAGGAAGCTGTGCCCGTTTTTTATTTTTTTTCTGTTTAATAGATAGTGGAAGAATATTTATCATATAATAAGGTGTAGCTAAAAATTATAAGAAAAAAAACACAAACTTTTCCAGACAGTTATTTATTTTGCGCATATAACATTACTTATTTGGACTAGGCGACTAGACGCTGAGAACGCTTAAAAACAATTATAGTTTAGCTATTTAGTTGTTAATTGAAAGATTTGAATGACAGTTTTCATTATAATATGTCTGTCACTTGGCGTATGACCTTATTATATCATTGAAGCAGTAAATCCATTGTAGACATGAATCAACATGTAATTAGCCAGAAACTATAAATATTATTTGTTTCTAAGCTAAATGACAATAACATCATTCACTCATGGATTACCTCCTTTAAAACACAACTATTACGAAACTTTTTTCCTAATAACTAATTTGTGCGCCTTCGGTACCTATCTATGACCTGCAGCAGGTCGAGATCTGATACTATCAACTAGATTCCAGCACAAGTCCTCTACAGATCCTCTCATCATCTCCCAAGTTGAAAAAAGTAATCCCTCTAAATTCTCTGGCCACAATATCGCGGTGTCTCTCCGACGCATCAGTATAGTTTATAGGGTTCCGTCCAGGCCTACGAGTTTCTATATCTCCAGATTCCTCAAAACGACGAATCCATAGTTGCACCGTCTTTCTCTGTAAATAAAATTATCAACTTAGAAATAAAAATTTCGTTCAATCCTAGTCACAGGATAATACTTATCGTAAATTTACGACGAGCAAAATTCCTAGTGGAAACATTTTGATTAAACAAAACAACGATTTCAGCTCTCTGCTGCATTGTTAAATGATAATTCATTTTCGGCTTCACTTGAGCACAGAAATATGATAGGACTATAATAAGCGTAACGAACGAATACAAAACAGCAAGCAATCCGGCAACACGACTATACAATATTGAATGCGCACGTCGTCGTTGAGAGTAGCTAGAACCAATTTAACCGATAATAAGTGAGGGATGTACACTGTGTGCTTGTGTGCGTAAGCAGATTGCCATAGTGCTCAGGTAGTTTAGATATTTCGTGGTGTGAGTATCGATAAACGCGCGTGTGCGTGCGACATTTAAAGCTGGTCAACATGATTCTGTTGCCATGTGTACCTGCTTAGCAGCTTTTCGCATGAGAGTTGTTCTCTTATATTTATCTCTTTTTAGTTAACTTATGTTTTGAAGTTAGTTTCTTTCTGCGGACCAAAGTTAATTTTTGATGAACTTGATTTAATAACAATAAGATGATTTGAGTTATGCCTTAAAGCTCTAGTTGGTCAGTAACTGACATAGGCACCTTGGAAAGTGGGTGTAAAATTGAATGAGCTCTTCTTAGCGGAGAAGAGACACGCGCGAGCCTTTTAAGGGTTGAATTTGGCAAGTGATATGAAAGAATATACAGTAAATATAAAAATGATAAGATCGGCATATTAACATAGAAAACATTACATTTTCAGGAGAAAACCGAACACGAACATACAAGAAACAAGGTAAGCGAATTAAACCGCAAAATCCAAACAATGAGTGAAGAAACAAGCATCATTATGCAAGAAAAAGAGCTACAGAAAGAGAGAGTGAGCGAGGAGCGAGCAAGATGCAATGTACTGGAGAAACAGATATGTGAAAAGCAGAATTTTGCAAGTGAACTTTTGAAGAAATGTGTAAGTATTTTTATCAAGCTGATTTTATTGTTTTATTCTGTATTATCTTGCTTTGCGTGCGTTCGAATCCAAGCACTTCGCTCGCCGTGGCGGTTGGACTACTTACTCATAATTTAAGTGCACATAAAAGATGTTTAATTTTTGTATGGAGAGTGCCCCAGGCAGCGTCCGCCACTTCGAATTTTTTTACCACTCTGCCCATATTTCTAGCCCAAACCAGTCTATCAAATATTTCAGGACACGCTAGATACAGAAGTAAAATCCCTCCGCAAACAACTAGACTTACAGAAGAATGAGCTGAAACTCCACTATCAGAAGCAGTTAGAAGACGCTGTGCTCTGCAAATTGCAGGAATTTCAAACTCAGCTAGACCAGGCGGAGAGAGAGATGGAGCATGAGGCCAAGAGTAAGGAGACGCTGTTGGTTGATGGATTTAATCAACAGATGGCGTTGATTAGGGAACAGTAAGTATTTGTTGCTTTTTTTAGGAATATCGTTGTAATGTAGCCAGGCGTGCTGGTACATTCCCAGCCAGCAAAGAAGCACTTGGTAATTTTCATGAGCCAGATCTTAATGTTTAGGGCCTGTCTTTAATATTTGCCATTTCTTTGGTCTCCATTTTGCTTTTTATTGGGTCGTTGAAGTGCGCATGCGAGATCCATGCGCAGACTGATGAAGCTGACTCCTTAATACAAAGATATTTAAAATTTTTGTCATTTTTTAATTTTTTATCATTCCTTTATATTTAATAAAAAAATTTCAGGCATAAATTAGAAGTAAATGTCTTGGAAGAGAAGCAAAAAGAAGAGATAAAGTTGTATCGGCTGCAGCTAGCGCAGGCCAGCGAGAAGATCAGCTTGCTAGAGGTCTGTGTTTCATCTTTTATTTATATTGTTTCGAGTTGACGGCTGTGTTTCTGTGAGAGCTGTGCGCGGAACTTATCGACATTCATTTGTATTTTTCTATTAAGTTAACGAAAATGATGTTGGTGTTTTTGTTATCTATTATTTTGGCAACAAACATTCAGGTATTTTGATATGATAGAAGACCAATAGTGCCCAAAATTCCATAAACAGGTGAGTTCTGAGCGGTCAACAATAAGTTCATAAATATTGGAATTTTGGTTTACATTCGTGTGTGTTAACGAAGGATTCCGGTATTTTTTTTCATTAAATTATACAAAAAAATTGGTATAAAAAGTCCAAAGGACCATGGAGGTATTAAGGGGTCTAAAAGGATAGCAGATGACCCCTTCAGTCCGCCATTTGAATTTGGCACACGATGCACCAAACACCCTGTATATTAAACATATGCATATACTAATTGAGAACTGAGGATTTTACTATTATTAATTATTACAACGATATTGAAAGGAAAATTAAACAGAAAGTAAAACAACAAAGATAAAAAATTATGCATCCACAGTTTGTAGTTATATTTAAATTACTTAATACTTTATACATTCTTTACACGAACCTACATTTTAGCTTCTTTTTTTAAAGTTGGTAAAGACGGGTTACATGAATCGATCTTGGCGAATTCGTTGCCATATGGAACGATGAACGGATGTGAGAATCGCGTGTAATTCTTATGACGTCTGGGGAGGAACAAGTGGGGAAGTTACGTGAGGGGCGTGGGGGAAAAGGGGGGCGCGCGGCCCTGCAACTGGACACGGCCGAGCGCTGGATTGATATGGAAACAATACGCTTTTGATTAGAAATCACAATATGTATAAATATGTATGTATAAATACGCTCGGCTGGTACTCGTGCAACAGTGGGCGAATTTATTTTGTCGTGCGATAGTTTTATTGTAGCGATACCTCCGGAGATATGATTTTAAAGTGTACGGTGTAGAGGCAGTTACAATGTAACTGTAGTAACAACATTTAGTTGAATAAGGATCAACATCGTATCCGTCTAGATAGCCGTCGAGATGTGACCATTTGTTTAAACATTAAGATGGGTATCGTAAGCTACTCGTGAAAGATAGACATATGCCATCGCAGACTCTTCTATAGAAAGGAACAATTCCATAACACTAATTTTTTTATATATTTCAAAAGACTAAGACAGCATTTTCGATTGAAGCTCCCAGGCGGCTTGATTTATTTCTGAAGTTAGCACAAAACCATACTGAACTGTACGTGTGAACCTTCCGCTTGAAGCACGCGCCTGTTGATGACCGCAGCAGGTCTGGCGTAGTTTAAGGCAGTGGGCTGGCGGCCACCCGCGCAGCAAGCGGCGTTGCTTTATACTAGGTAAAGATGTGTGAACGAACTTGAGTAAATCTAGTATTTAAATAATTGTAGTAATTGTAACAATGGTATAATTAAAGAAAAACTATTATGTGGCAGATTCTTGTACCTCTAAGGCACATTTGTTTCGATCCGTAGAAAGGATTTCAAAGATGTTTTCGAAATATCAATAATGACAACATGAATAAAGTTCGACAATATAACGGTTTTGCAGAATAAACTAGAGTCGTACCGGCGCCGGCGCACGCAGATCGCGTCGCAGCTGCACGGCGTCATGGAGGCGCAGTGGCGGCAGGCTGTCCGGATCCTGACGCAGCCCGCGGGGCCTAGCGCGTCCTTGGACAACACGCGCCCCGACAGCGGTTAGATAATTGTGTATTTATAAAACAATTCCAATATAGCTTATCCTTATTATAAATTATGTCCATGGACGCGGGTTTAACTTACCGCCGCGTGCAACGCGAGTTTGTATGCCGGTGACGAAAGTTATAATAATTATTAATCGCATATAATTGAATACAAAGAACGTGTACTAATTCGTCCACTCATTACACGGCGACACGTTAAATAAGAGAGTCCGAGACCTGGTCAGGGGCATTCATTTGTGATGTTTGTTCTCGGGTCGTAGTTGTTGATATTTATATATGTATGTTTATTCTGGGTTCCCCCCCAGTTCGCTGTATGGTCATCCACAACACAAGCTCTGCTTACTTTGGGGTCAACAGTTGGTGTGTTTATACAATTATTATTAAAAAACTACTTAGAACTCTATGGCCTTCGTTGTTTCTTTAACCATTTCGATTTTAATGTAGATTACGTTGTTGCTAATACAGTATTGTCAATTAAAATAAATCCATGACAAGAGTTCTCGCAGCGTCACTCGCGCCCCTCTCCAAGACAGGCCTTCTCAGGGGAAAGCAGCCCTGTGTGAGCGCAGAACAAAATGAATCTTAAAAATAAACCAGGCCTAAACGTTCGCATGCATATTAATGTATTATTTATTGCGAAAATGACTTTATGTTTAGTTTGTTATATTTTCGCGCTTACAATACAACCCTGTAAGTCATAGTAATTATGAAAAAAGCTGCTTGTTTTATGGAAGCAAGCCGCTTCGCACAGTGACAGTAGGGGGTTGTAAGCCCCGGAATGTTGTATATCCCCGAGTCGAAATAATCGATTTGCCTCGATTCACCCCTTAGGAACAGAGATGGCGCCACTTGTTCAAAAATTCTTTAAAAATTTCTAAAGCCTAAAAACGGTTTTGATGATTAGATGATTATTTTAATGTGACAATTGACAGAAAATTCATTGTTTTTTTTAGAAAAAAGAATAAGTTTAAATAGAACTATTTCAATTACCAACAAATTCTCTCTTTGTATACAGGAAAAATAACGTTATTTTGTAAATATTATTAAAACATTGCATGAATGTGGTCTTTCTTATTTCATTAAATGTGAACTAATTATGTGACATGTAATTAAAGACTGCATGTAAATAATTCTAATAGCTAAAGAGATGGCGTGGGTGCAACTTGACTCGAAACTACTTAACGGCTCAAACAGGAGAATTGCGGGAAAAAGGGTGAACAGTTATTTTGCAGGCGCCGAGCGGTCAGTGGGGCCGCATGGCACCGGCTTAATGCTTCAGATTTAACATGCGCTGGTGTGCCGGGGTCATTGACCTCCGCAACGCGGCCACAATCAAGTTCAGTTGGTACATGTAGTCCCCGAGCTAAGAGTGCTGATCTAGAATGCACAGCACCTTATGTTTGCTTTTGGTTTGAGGAAAAGTCTAGCTGCGCCTTGTTTCCATCAAAAATGTATGTTTCGGATTAACGGTGTCAACAAGAACTCTGACTATATCTGTTTGTGGTCAGTATCGACGACGGCGACGGCGGGCCAGGACTGCATCCCGCCGCGGCTGCCGGCGCTGTCCATCCCGCACCTGTCCCGCGTCGCGCGCGACCACAAGCCGCCCGAGCTGTTCGACTTCGACAACCTGAGCGACAACGAGCTGCAGCAGTATGTGAAGTTGGTGAGGAATTGCTTTTCTTGTATATCGTACCATACGTATAATTTCTTATACATGTAACTGTAAACTATAATGTAATTATAATTTCTAGTTACTGACGAAGCCTCCGAACCTAGACGGCAGCGGCGACTACGAGGCACAGAAGCAGGTGAGCGAGGAGCCCACGAGCGACCGGCCCGACAAGGACAGGAGCAAGGAGCGTGCGCGGCGGGCGGGGGGCAAGCCGCCCTGGAAAGCTTAGCGGACTCCTTTTGTAGATACATTAAGGGAAAATTAAGAATTCATGATCAACTTTGAGATATAACAAAATTGCTGAGCAAATTGGGAAAATACTTGGTTCTGCAGGAACTTGAATGTTTTTTGTCTTTGTGTGAAATATTTTTGTTTTAAAGTATTATGTTGGTGTAAAGTGTATATTATAAAAATAAAGGATTTTATATTAGGAATAAAGTAAATTTTAAAATAGACTACATTTCGTTTATAGAACAAAAATTTTGTTACCCGATGTGAGTGTAGTTGCAATGAAAACTCTCATGTTATGGAGATTTGATTCAGTCTACAATTCATTATTGTTGTTTAATAATGAATTATTATCCTTAAAACATTCTCAGGACAAAAATCTAAATATATTTCTGAAATATGTAAGTGATGTACAGAACTAAGATCTATAAATGTATAGGTATAATTCATAGAATACAAGTATGAGAATGAAACGGGTTAGCCCAATGAACATAGTACAAATTATATTGTAACCAACTAAAATTAAACAATAGTTTGTTAATAATATCTTATCTGCATTAGTTAGAGGTTAGAGGTCAATGGCAAATAATTTAAATAATTGTCTGTACATAATATGGGTAACCTCTTTGTAGGTTCGACATGTTTGAATTGTAAGTTTCAATTTGTTCTTATGTAAAATTAGTTATTTTAATGTTAACGGAAACTTGTTTATTTCGGATTGGACGTGCGTTAGTCCTCCCTCTCACGTGATATGTAATTTAGTAGATATTCAGGAAGTTGAGTCGAGTTCCGGCTTCAGACTACAAGTCCCCCAGAAACGGTGCTGTGTGAGGATCTTTGCCAAGTTCTAACTTACTACACGGGCTCGCACGCATCTTTACCCTCATTTTGCATGTATGCAAACTTTGCTCAGCTAAGCCCTTTTCAGACATAATCCTATCAAGGCCACGTGCGCGGGCCTAGGTCAACAATTAAAGCTAACTCCGGTTTCAATATTGCTGTGGAATAAAAATGGAAGTTGCTGGAGACATGTCAACTGACTGATCGGTCCAAGTTGAATTGTTAACTCCGGTCTGCGCAAGTCAGCCTTAGTCGATTTGCTGTGGTGTGTACACAGCCTTGCGCCGGTTGCGATGTCAGTTTGAGTAATGTTGCGTACTTCTACTAGAAATGCTTCGATCCTGTACAACCTTTATATTTAAAATATAAGAGTTAGCTATGCCAGGAAAAGTGTTGCCAGATCAGGGGATTTCCTCCTAGATTTAGGGGTTTTTCGACCGAGTTAGGGGCAAAATAGGGGGGAGGGGAAATATTTGGGGCATTTTTAGGGGCAATTTAAAAAGTATCAAATACAGTTTTTTTTACCAAATATGACGTTCCTGACATTTTGTTATTAATGTTTTTTACCATCTTTAAATTACCTGAGCGCCACAACAAGTCTAGGTCGAGATTCGAGGTGTTGAAGATAACGAATAAAGGCTTAAGTCCATAGTGTTTGAGCCGTCGGCCGATGATGTTTCAGCATATAATACCTTCATGATTATTTTTAATAGATTGGCTATACAGTCATAAACCATATTTAAAAGGTTATTGAACTAACTTTTTTGTTTTTGGTATTTAAATTAAATAATGAAATCAAAGGAAATCTTACGTACAACACTAGAGTCACGTGACCAATATCTTAATTAGAATATAGAAAGAAAACACATTTATACATTAGACTAACCTAAAGGCTTTTAAAGGAAGAGGTCTGTACCCGCGACAAGTCGAGGATGTCTCAAAATGCGAGAAACTGACGCTACTGAGCCATATCATCTCTCGACCCGAAGCGGTGTTTGTCGCGTTTAGACACCTTCTCTGCTAATTATGCTAGCCCCTTGCAACTTTAATAGGCGCAAACTGGTATTAGGTGGAACCTTCCGCGCTTATGAAGCTTGTTTTGAGCTTGAGTTCTTATTGTCTAACACAGAAGAGTGTTTTGGATAATTTAATTTATTTTATGATAAAATACGTTCTAATATAAAGGAAAATCAAAAAGGAAATAACATGGGAAGAAAAAAGTCTAAAAAAGGGAAAGCCGAAAGAGCACATCTACTTGTTGCAAAATAACAGAGCGAATATTGGATTGACGTATTTGAATTTTGAAGTTAGCTGATAGGGATTCCGAACTAAAAAAAACAAAACTTACAAAAGGTTATAGTTGCAATCGAAATAATGCTTTGCAAGATTGTACAATTAACATAATTAAGTTTGTAATATGTTTATGATTTTATTTATTTAGTTTTAAATGTATACTTCATATGTTTACTTTACTGTTTATGAAAAGCTTTATGCCTTTATCTTTAGAATAAGCCACCAACAAAACTTCTTTAGCATTGAATCGGTAACCCCTACGTTGCGCAGCTATTGTATGGCGACTCCTCTAGTTTCGTTTCTTATTAATTGAGATAATTTTATTGGGAAATACTTTAGTTCTGATACTTTTTTTAATAATCATTTACATAAATGATACGAATTATCGTGCATTCCATTCGTCCATTAAGTGCTGAAACAAAAAGCTTACTGACGGCCTAAAATGGACTTAACTCTTTAGCTATAAGTAATAAAATGCGGCAATAATAAAGTTTAACAATATATGAACCGCACATGAGCATGTACCGCCTCTTTAAAAAATCGCTGCATGCCACCATCCACTTGGTGAGGGTATTCTAGGGAGAAATCAAATTGGTCTAGGGGTACGTCGCCGAGAGCATGACAGTTACAGGTGTGTTGGTTGTGTTGTCACATAGTGACAGGCTTCACGTGAACTTAGCTCTTCTATTTTGTGTATTTTTATATTGAATATAGGTATTGAGATATTTAAGATTTATGTATTCTATAGATTTGTTTAAGTGTTGTATTATACAACGTTGATAAAAGCGAGAGGCATTAAATGAAACCACATATACTATAAGTGGCTACTGTTAATCCAAAACTATTAAAAAAAAGTTTACGAGAAGTATACGAAAAAACGTTTTTCAAAGAACTTAATAGCTTAATAATTACGTTAAAATTTAAACATTCTTTGTTGAATGGCCTGCCGCCACCTGCGTAACAAATTATATTATATCAAATTATATAATTATAGGCAACGTAGCATTTGAGTAGCATAGCGCGTGCGGCGGCAGGCTCACCGGCTCGCACACCTACCTACACAGCGGAGCGCCCGGGTTTGATGTGGATGATAATGTAAACATGCGTTGTAGGTAACATTGGAAGGTGATGAAATGATCAATGAAAATAATGAACAAAAATAATTAATTGTAACACTTACACATTAAATCTTCAATTGTTCGAAATGTCCGCCGTTTGCAATGATACACAAATTATAACGACGTATAATATTATTATTTAACCGTGGAATAAGGTCACTGTTTGTTGTTAAACTTTTTAATTTATTAAACGCTAAAATAATCCGGTTTTTAAGTTCCTCTACGGTATTCACGTCTGTCGCGTACAGTCGCTGTACGTGAGAGTACGCAGTCGCGTGGAGTGAGATCCGGGGACCGTGGTGGCCATCGTACTGGTCCAAATCGACCAATCCACTGCTGTCCAAACATTTCGGTGAGTAGCTCTCTGGAAGACATCACTGAATGTGGAGGAGCTCCGTCCAATTGGTACCATAAATGCCGATAATCGGCTAAGGGTAGTTCTTCGGTATATTCAGCAATGGGACCGGATAATATCTCCAAAAATGTTGCCGCGTTAAGGGTGCCGTCAATAAAAACAGGGCGGTACTGATGCTCTGACTCCCGAATCATGCGTGGATTTTCAATACTCCAGTATCTGAGATTTTGTTGGTTCCATATGCCATTGCGTGTAAATGTGCTCTCGTCGGTCCACATGACATTTAATAAAAAATTCGGGTCGTCAGTAACTTTGTCAAGTGTCCACTGGCAGTGAGTACCTACGCCTGACTGGCAAATCCCTTCTTAAAAGGGCTTGAACTTTTTTAAATTTGTAAGGTTTCTGAATTTTTAAATTTGTAAGAATCTGTTGCTCGCGCGCAGTAGGTATCTGCTGCGGTGGGACTCCCTCCTGATGCGCTGCTAATGGTTTGTTTTCCCTTGCCCGTTGTACTGCCAATACTATGGTGCGAGCGTTCCTAGGGCACGCGCGGCTGTCTCCATACCTTTCTCGGTAAGTTCGCAGAGCTAGAGCTGCGTTTCCGTGGCATTCCCCGTAGATTAAAATCATGTCAGTGTATTCTGACGCCGTGTGTGTAGCACGAGGCATTGTGGACGTCTTACGTACTTACAAAATAATTAAAAACTACTCACAAAACTAATCCTAAAATACTCAGTTACGTGTCCTATCACAATAAAAACTTAACATTAGTAAATGGGACGCGTGAGCGACAATAATCTGTGCTGAATTGCGCAACGTGCACCCCCAGGGGGGGTCAGCTTTATTGCCTGATTGAAAACTACCTAGAGGGGAAAACTTTTATAATCTTGAAAACAGCGAGTATTCGTTCACTCATTCACTGATAGATGACACACTAATCTCACTCACTCATCATATGGCGTTCGTTCATATTGGGGTGTGGTTGTTTTTGCTATTTTTGTCGTTTGCTCCACGATAATTAAGAAAAATTTTGAGGTAATACTGCGTCGAGTAGAGTTCTGGCTCCTCCGCTTCAGTGTTATGCATATGTCGAGATAGTGACTCTTTAGTTTTGCTAAAAGAGATAGTGACTCAAGTGTTTTGTTGTTTGTAAACATAGTGGTCTTTTACCGGCGGCGACATAAAAATGTCTGAAAGTCGGCGAAAATGTTTCAAGTGTGGTAAATCTCCAGCACTGGATAACATCAAATTGTTTAGATTTCCAAAACCTGCTGTAAGAAACCTATTCCGGTAAGTACTTTTGGCCAATAGTTGTATGTATATAAGTAACCTCATGTACATTTTTCAGCTCGTTTTCAATAAATTAAATCAGTTTTATATAACCAGACTAAAATAATTTTTAAAGTTAAAAACCTTTAAAGACTTAAAATTACTTCAACTTACATTAAATTTAATGCTTTTATGTATATTTGTTGTAGCTGCACATTATGGGCTAAGTACATGTTTCCTGTGGAAGAAGAGCTCTATACATCTGTACAATTTCAGAAAAAGCTCTTTAGTGAACACAGAATGCTGTGTGAGAATCATTTTGCCGTGGAAGATTTCACAGACGCCTTGAAGCAGAGATTACTGTACACTGCAGTCCCACATGATGTAAGTAATAATGAAATTGTTCATAATTTCAAAGTTCCCACTTTCAAAAATTTACTAAATATGGGTGTGCTGGATGTGGTGTGGATGCGGAGGATGGTTAATGCTTTGTAGAGGTAAACAACCGTTAGTAATCTCTGGAAAGCTCTCTAAAATTTAATGGTACCTCTTGTTTGATGATATAGCTATACAAGCAGATGTCCATATTATTTAGTTGTATTATATTAGTTGCTTATTTGTGCAATCTACAATTAAGTTGTAATGTATTAAAAAAGTCTATACCTATTATACCTTTGGTAATATCAGCTATGGTACAGCACCAAACAAAATTGCATCTTAAGCATAATTTTAAACTTAAATCTATAACATAGGTACTGATGGTTATACAATTGGCTTTGCAAAGTTCTAACAATCTATAGCCATCAAACAAAAATCCAAAATTGCAATGCAACATCATTTCTATTTCCAACCATCCAAACACACCATGTGTATCTGATAAATAAACAAAAATAGATCTTTATTTCCAGTGAAAGCATAGCTCACATTTGGCTGGAGCCTCCCTTTATGTAAGCGAGTAACCTGTGCTAAGAGGCACCAATCTTCCATTGCTAAGATACATCAATAATTAAAGCAAATAATAACAAAGTACAAAAATATTAGATACACACTTACAAATCAGTTAACACCTAACTTACACTCATATTTATACTTATACTAATGTGTGTGTAAAAGTAGTGTGGAATGAAAATTGTTTATTTAGTTTATATTCAAATCATGTAATCTTAAGTTGTAATAATTTTGTGCAAGAACAAACTAACTGAATGCTTACTACAAAATAAAATGCTTACTTCAATTTTGTATTATTTTTTTACAGAAGGAAAATGTGCCTGTGATGCTTCCTGAGTATTTATCACAACCTGGTCCATCAGGAATTCAAAACAGAAATCTGCAGACTGCAACAGCTTTATCTGTTATAAAAGGTCCTCTTATGGACATTACTAACAAAAAAGATAGTTCAGGGTGTAGTGGAACAGCTCAAAAAATTATGTCAGAAAATGACAATAAGCTCCTTCAAAAATGTACCAAGTACATGAAACACATTATTCAAATGAAGCGAAGAATAAAAAATTTGAAAAATAAACTATTATTAAATGAGATTACAGAGGATAATTGCGTAAAAAACCTTGCAAAAAAAATTACACCAACATTTGCACTAATATTGCAGTCACAACCAAAAAAAAATTTAAAAGAAAATCAACTGGTCGTAGGTGGACAAGAAATGATAAAATTATTGCTCTCAGGCTTTATAAAAGGTCACCTACATGTTATAGGCTACTAAGGAGGCTTTTTATGTTGCCTTCTCCAGGTACCTTAAAGGCACTGCTTAATCAAGTACCATTTGATGTTGGTGTTACCCAACAAGTTTTGAGTGTCTTAAAGGACTATGTCAAAAGACTCAAGCCATCAGATAATGAATTTATTTTAATGTTTGATGAAATGTCAATTAAAAAAAATTTTACTTATAACAAAAAAAAAGATTATATTGAAGGCTTCCAGGATCATGGCTCACATGGAAGATCACCAATTGTAGCACCATATGCCTTGGTGTTTATGATTGGTGGAATAAGAAAAAAAGTGAAACAGCCTATTGCTCATTTTTTTTCAAGTAGCTTTTCAACATCAGATAGACTTGCTATACTTATACAAGAGGTAGGTAATTTATTTATTTTAATTTCATTTTAATAAAGTTACATTTTAGATCATCAATGTTATGAGATATGATAGAAAAGTTTGTATACTACCCCTGGATGTTTTATACAAAATTGATCCACTTATACAGACCCTGTGAATAAATTTTTGTATTTTTCAGATTATACAACAATGTTTCGCAGCTGGCATTAATATATCAGCCACAGTTTGTGATATGGATGGAGTCAATAGGAAAGCTCTGTCTATCTTGGGAGCAACTTTAGAAAACCCCACTATTGCTGTTGGAGAGAAGACAGTTGTAACTCTATATGATGCACCACATTTATTGAAATGTTTTAGAAATTTATTTATAAAATATGACATTGAATGTTTTACAAATATTTCTTCTGTAGGAAAGATGGGAAAAGGTAATTATTTAATTTCATTATTTTATCTACTTTTCTTTGTAGCTTTGTAGATAGCTTGATCACAGAGATTATTGCCACATTATCTCTGTGATCAAGCTATCCTGGGTACCAAACTGCACCTTGTAAGAGTGCCCAACCAAAAATTACCTCAAGTAGGTAAATTAAGAAATGATATCTTCTAACAAGAATAGATTATGATACCATAATTAGCCTAATATCAAAGAGCAAACATTTTACCTCTAAACTAAACATTAAACTCAAAATAGTCTACTATATGTTTACCTGAACATAATATACTTAACTTTATTGGAGGCAGAAGGAAATATAGTATAAAAGTTAGCCAAAAATTGATAATTTTGAGATGTGTTACTAATAAGCTATTCATAACCCACCATTCCAGGTGTTGCCAAATGGGCACATATTAAACAATTTTATGAATTGGACAATAAAAACCATAATTTTGTTTATGCTCCTGCCTTGACAAAGGACCATTTAGAGCCTAACAGCAGACAAAAAATGCGGGTCAAACTTGCTGCACAAGTTTTTAGCCATTCTGTAGCAGGAGGATTCTACGCTAAAATATCGGATGGTATGCAATTTGTTCTTTCACTGTACACATATAATTTAATGTAATTAAATTTTAATTTTAATTAGAAACTTGTAGAATTGTAGTGTTTATTTAACAGGGCCCAGGTCGTATTCTACTTGAGGTATCTACAAAATTCACATCAATCTATTTAGTAGCTACTATTTTCATAGCCGGCCAATGGGCACGCTACCCACCTGATAGTAAATGGTATGCGCATCATTAGTCATAGGTTATTTAATAATTAATAGTAATTGTGATAATTATATCGACGATGCGTTGCCGACCGTAGGCTTCAGTGGGAATTGCCTTGGTTCTAGTAACTGCCCGGCTGTTCCTTCCCATTGACCGAAATGGTCATTTCGGGGCCAGAATTATCCTTACGAAGTCAGGATAATTAAAAACTAACCTAACAAAGTTCATTACTATAAAACTTACCACCACCATTTTTTGTGTTGCAGGAACGCTCCCTTCGAAAGCTGCTGTTACAGCTAACCTCATAGAAAATATCGATAAATTATTTGATACCCTTAACGGTGACACTTCAAATTTACGTCGGGGAAAAATATACTCTACAAACCTAACAACAAAGAGTCCACATTGGCAATTCATTTCAGAAATGAAATTATTTTTCAAGAGCATGCAATTTGTGGGATCTAGTCGAACACCTCCTTCTCAAGAGGGATGGATTTGGACATTAAATGGTATTGAGTTATTATTCAAAAACTTACAAACCACACATAAAATCAAGAGTCTAGCAACAAGACGTTTGCAGCAGGATCCACTAGAAAATTTGTTTGGATGTATTAGAGGTAATTGTGGCTCAAATACCAATCCAACAACAGAGCAATTTGTGGCTGGCCTTAAAACATCCATTCTAAGTAACATGGCGCATATTGGGACAACCGGTAATTGTGAAAATGACAATAATGTTACCCTGAATAATTTCAGTACATTATTGTCAATTCCACAATTATCAGTTGTCAATACAGATGAGGAGAAGAACCCATTTGAAGGGGATATACCTAATGATCTTAGAGTGTTTGGGTCTACTAATGAAATAAATGAAGGCAGCGCAGAAATGCAAGCATGTGCATATGTATGTGGCTTTTTATTAAAAAAAATGCCAACTACAAGTTGTGGCACTTGTACTAATTTATGTGTATCCCCACAAATGGAAGCTTTTCACAATTTAACTCAATGCAGGGAATACTGTGATGAAAAAAAATCACTCAACTATGCCAGCAAAAGTTTTGTTACTTGTGTAGAGGCTTGTGCTTCTTTAATAAACACTTTTTTAAAAGAGAAAGGTCATATAAAAAATTTAAAAAGAAGTGTTATTGAAACAATTAAATGTAATATAAACTTTGATTTTCTCAATAGTTGCAGTCAACATAGGGATAGTAACATAAGTTTTATTGCCAACAGTTTGTTTTTTATTTGCATTAGGCGATTTTGTACAGTAAAAAACCGCTTATTTGCAGACGAAGCTTCCGCGTCTGCACTCAAAAGAAAAATGAAAATTATACTTCACAAATAATGTGCCATCCCGAAAGGCGACTGCTACTCTTTTATTCTAATTTTTTCTATTATTCTCATTTTTCGAATTCCATTTCTACACTATTGAAAAAAAAAACATTAATTAGGTACATTCTAAGGACTGGCAAAGTTTCTTTAAAATAATCAAATAGCTTGATAAAAAAGATATAATTTCTAGGTTTTTACTTTTTGTAGATAAATAAAAAGTTTAATGATTTGTGAATCTTCAAAAATCAAGCCGATGACTTTTTATCATTATTCTTTACTATTTCATTTAAAGGTCGAGTCTATTGTCCAGCCCTTTCAGTATTGCACTTTATCTTGTTACACTGAAAAACTTTTTTTTAAATCATAAATGATTGCATATTATGTTAGAGTTATGTTACATAATTTTTATTAATGTTTATTACAGCCATTATTGAGTTCAATTACTTATACAGGGTGCTACTATAATGGCGAATTAATTTTTTAGGGGAGTAAGGGTATCATTTAAAGATCCCAATAAACCGGTCTAGATTTATTCCTGTATAGAGTGCGAACGTTCGGTTTAAAGCCATGCCCGTGGGTGAAAACTTCGATACTTTCCGCCGACACGGCTCGTCAGACACATCGGTCGCCCATTGCAACATGTCATTGTTACTTATTAATGAATATATCTATGGTATAATAAATATTTAATATAACTATGTAACTAACAACTACTATTTCGAGAAAGAAAAACAATATTTGGGTATTTATTATAAAGAATTTCCAAATATTAACCGTACTTTGTTAATACTGCTCAACACAGGACAACTGCTCTTTAATTATTCGACTTGTGTGTGACTATTTATTTTTGATTCTGTGATATTCACCCACCTAGAGATATTTATAAGTTGCAATGACCAACTTTCAATTTTTTACATTAAGTAGTCAATGTTTGCTGCACAAAAAATTTCTATGTTGACTGACAACTAAAGCCCAAATAGTTATTTTGGACTGTATCATCCAAGCTTGTATTGTAAAATTTTAAGATGTACTGTATTTCCTTTTTTTTCGGTTTATGATTTCGTATATTTAAAGTAAATGTCTGATAAACATATTAATTGTTTTATTCCAAAATGTTTTCTAAGTTTCCAATCAACATATAATGCTGATTTGTCCTTCCTACCTTCTAAAACCGTCTTCTGTCAACGGATTGTGCGAGGGAATTACATCGTTTAAAAGGTTGTTTGAAATTGAGAATAATAACAACCTTCTAGATGAAGTAATGTCCCAGGACAATCCGTTGTCGGATGATGGTCTTAAATAAATCCCTGGTCGTTCGTAATTTCCCGCCCTGCTAGTATGCCTGGGTAGACTCTAGATGGCGCTAGTTTAGGAGCTGAATGATGTACGATTGATTTGTATGAAGTTGTCGTTCTTCTCCGTTAGGAGTAATATTATTCTATGTGCACCCCGGATGCAACGCGTCTTCGCACTAAACAAAGTAAAAATTGTGCCCTTGACCTAATTAGCCGAGCCGCCGTCGGCGCAATAGCAACATATTGATCTATTTCTATTTCTGTTATGCTTATTACATTAGAGTGAGATAACCGTGATCTGTACTTTCTTTTAAGGAAAGATTTAGTAACAGTGTACTTCCTTGTTTGCATTGCAAACTTACGATGCGAACTGGCAACGTCGCGTCGCTCGCGTGAATTTTGTCGTTTAGATAACTATGTATGCCTATAGTACAAACTTACGATCAGGTGATCGGGAAGATACAGAGTGTTTAAATGAAACTAAGTAAAAACTAAAAAGCATTCCTGTGACTAAACTATTGCTTACATTGATCTGATTTTTTTTGTGTAGCCTGATAATGATAAACAAAATATGTGGTTTCATTTAATGCCTCTCGCTTTTATCAATATTTTATAATAGCAGTCTGAATATATAAATTGCAATATTTAGTGCCTCAATATATTTCTACTTGTATAGTTTCGACTTTTATTTATTTACATCAGCCCAAATTAAATGTTGACTAATATATCCTCGTGTTTACACAAGACTAAATCTTGGTAATGTTTTTGTTAGGTACTTACCAAACATATTAAGATAGAAACACATAATTAATTTGTTAAAAATTTATGAGATCTTGTTCAACCGATATTGGGGGGTGACCAATTTAATAATAGGCGACAACATATCAAAGGACAGCTGTTACGTAATAACATTTGTTTCCTTATAGACTTCCTAAATTAGTTGACCAGCTGCCGCACTCGGAGGTGTGTAATAATTTTACGGAGCAAATGTAGAAGAATATTTGCTTGGTTTATTAAAACCAACTCTCGCAAGTATAACTGAGTATTGCCTTTACTTATTCGTTTATTTAGCATTCGTTATAGCTTACTAGACAAAAATAAGCAGATTGGGCCTGAGGACCCAGTGAGTTGCAACTATGCAGACCAATTTATTCCTGTTTATTTGGAATAACAACAGCCAACATAGAACAACAACTAACAAAGAGTTTTAGAACGACTGACTCTTATGACAGATATCCTCTAAATACGAAACCAAATTAAAACGAATTAATGAAGGGTTGTTGCGAAACAAACGATTAAACTGACACAAGGTGAACAGCTCTGTGTCATATTCATTGTTTTGATATTTAGTTCCGTACTTTACTTATAGTACTGTAGTTTATAAATATATTTCAGCATAAAAGCATTAAAAAAACATACCAAGATATATTACGTTATGTAGTATAAAATATATACATTAAGGTTACATACATATAAACATTCCCTGTACATTCTAACAGGTGTTGGTAATAGCCGCTTTCAAGCCATGTGTATGACATTCACACAAATATTTATCCTAGTGTGCGAACTCTAATGCGATTAAACGCAAATATACTATAACTGTGCAATTATAACTTGGCTCAGTACCAAAATTAGTAACATATTTAACATAAAATAATAATGAGAAATAAATATATGTTAATGCAGAAGCATTAACTTAACATTGTTTTTAAAATTGTCTTTAAAAATGGGTCATCTTTTATTAACACAAACTAACTAGTGATGCGACTGCGGGCGGAAGATTCTAGTGAGAACAGAGTTTTACCATAGTTTTTGGGGTGAAAGGGACCTAAAATAAGGTAGTCTGTCTCGTTCGCTGTGAAAGGACACTTAGTAAATAAAACACGCTCGATTAACTCTGAGCAGTTTAGAGGACCGCTTGGGATATCGTGTAGGAAGGAAAAATATAAATAAGTCAGAAATTTTGAAATCCAAATGTCAAGTGTTCATGGTGCAGTTAAGGCATCGGGCAATGGGTTTGTGTAACTCGAGCCGGCAGCGCGGTAGGTAGAAAAAATTAATGGGCAACTTAGATAACGCGCCGAGAGCCGGTCGGGGCAATCAAGCGGTTATGATGCAAAAAGTTGAATCTCCCAATTGCAGCTTGTGTGGAGTTGTAGAGTATAATGATGGAATGTATACGGAACGAACAGGAAAGAAGCGCAGCTTTACATTCTAAATCTTTTAATATAGGTGAGTATAACGGTATACTTTCTGAACCGCTATCATAGAAAGCAAAAATGTTGTATAGAGTCGTGATATTAGGTATAAGTAGAAAATAAGATTAAACCTCATGTTTTAAAATAAGAAATAGTCCAGCTGTATTGAAATGTTAGTTTATTCAGTAATTACTTTTATGTTTCTATGAATCTCACTGAATTGTAAATTCATAGGGGTGACATAGTCCAAAGGGCTAAAACTCTCTAAATAAATAAAGAATTAACAAAAAAATCTTGATCTGTATTTACGTCAATTTATTTGTAAAATATGTAATGTTATTTGACACTAAACACTTTTATTAGCATAATATTAAATGAGTGACACACTACAAAATGTAGAAGAAATAGATAAACTGGAAATAGCTCGAACTATTGCTTGTGATCCTTTAGATCTTGAAAAATATATAAATGTTAAAAGCACTGACCTTACAGTCATTGAACAGAATATAAGCAGCGTCTATTGTAATTTCAATGATTTTCTAATAACCTTGGCTAACTTCAACTTTGACATAGATGTATTAGTTTTAACAGAGTGTAGACTTGATGTAAACAAGCCCATTCCGCTACTGCCTAACTACGAATCGTATTGTTCTACTAACCACCTTAACCAACATGATAGGGTTATTGTTTACATTAAGGTGGTTCGATTTCCATACAAAAAACAATCGGTATTCACTGATACAGGATATAGAATAAAGCTTTAATTACGAGTTCTACAAACTATTTTCTAGTTAAATTTGTCGCGAAATGAATAAAAAACCATACTTTTCATTTAGAAATCAAAATTAAAAACTGAAAATTTTCATCTAATTTACGAATGTGTGTGTGACAATAACACGCTATGCGACGTTGCCTCTTCGTGCGTTCACCGAAAAAGACAAACGCTCGGGGATGGTTGCTCGTGCGCTATGTTGCCGTTCTTACTGTCTGTCTGCTCACGACTTAGTTGACTGACACTTTGTTTTGTTGGTTATTTCTTTCTTACAAATAATATCAACAACGCATCTTTAGATTCATAATTTGTTTTCGAATCCCTTATGCATTTACTGTGTCGTTTATACGCCAATCAGCCGTCGTGAAAATCAAATTAATCATGGAAGGAACTTCAAAGGCACTTTATAGAAAACACAAATATTCCGGCCCACCGAAATCTAAAAAAAGGGCTCGAGCTCAACTTGAGCTCAACTAAAACGCCATTACGGGGATAGTGTATCGTAAGTAATCATTTGTTTTACTTTTTGATTAGGTACCTACTTATATTTTCTGTCATTTGGCCTGCATTTGGGTAGCTAGGGTTGGAAAGGATGATATTAAAGTACTTAGTTTCTTTCTCCTTTTACATAGTACCAGTCAACAAATATTCTACATATTTTGTTCTTTCAGTCGTGTGGAGGTATGGCATACAAAAGAGAATATAGCTATAGTAGAAAGTAAAGAAGTTAAAAGTACAAGGTTAGTTTTAGTATCCTATACCTACAATACATGTTATGCGTACATGTCATAGCGAATACCATATTTTGAATGATATGTTTTAAAACTGTATTTTATTTCAGGTGTAGTGCTAAATGAGGAGGCAATTACTGAAATACAATGTTTTCCTTCACTAGCAAGAAAATCAATAGGCATCCTGACTGCTCCGTGAGAGATGAGAAGAATTTTCCCATTGTCGAAAAGAATGGAGTTTTATCATTGAAGGAAAATCACAATTACTACTACCAAGTAAAACATGATATTATCGCATCACACTTATTTTGTAAACTTTATTTTTATTTTAGTAAAGCCAGCAAACAAACACTGGAGCAATCTGATGGTAAAAAACAATCCAGGCCAACATATATCTCTATGTATATATGCTAATCAAAGGTGAAATTATTGAAATGAAAAAAAATTATTAATAATACATTAGTGACCCAAGATTTAAATGTTCAAATTCAAATGTGTAATTTCCCTGATTGGTCTTCCCTTTTATCTGAAAGACAACTCCTTTACACATTTTTATTATGGTGGTTGAAATCGGGAACTGAAACTGGGCTTCATCTTCAAATTCAATTATATCATGTTACCGGTTTGATTCCACCCAGGGGTGCATGAAAAAAATGGGTGGCATGGCTATATTATAGATATAATAAAGTAAATCCGGGCTATGAACAACATGTGTGCTAAATTGTTATATATTGTTTGTATTCTACCAGGTACTAATTATGGTTTTCTTTTAGATTCAGGGCAACAAAGGATTACAAGAATGAAAAAATGTTATATCATTGGTTTTGTGAATTCAACTACGCCAATAACTGTAATTGAAGTACAAAAAATGAACCATTTATTAAGAAAATGATCCATAAATTGGTTTACTTTTATAAAAACTCCATATTGCCAGAAATAATACAAAGGCAAATACAAAAGGGAGCTAAATGTATTGATCTACAATAAGTGCATAAAATAAAACCCATTCGAACTATTGTGTGTTTCTTGATTTTTATTATTGACAAGACCTATTATCCCAAAAATCCTACTTCCTACATAAACAAATATACAAACATTTTCTGCTGCATATTTTTTCATACTTACACCTAATTTATTTGTTACAATATAAATAAAGTTCCCGGATAATCACACTGCCTTGCCTACTGGGCCCCAAGACTCGTGTTACCAAGTAGCGGACTAGGGGGGGAGGGAACCTAGAATTTTAATAAATATAGGTATAACATCCAAGACCTGGTTTTTTTTGTTTTTTATTAATTCTTGTTCCGTGCGAGGATCGAAACCGCGACCTCACGATCTTACGGCTAGCACTTTAGGCTAACATCTCAGTGTGATCCAATAAAAGAAAAATTATTTTGTATACCTTCTGTCACAAAGATATTGCGTTGGATAGGGACCCATAACACTACAAACATCGGGTTTTGACGGCCTCCATAGTGCAGTGGCTAACTCACCAAGCTGTTGATCAAGAGGTCCTGGTTTGATTGTCACACAGAACACAAAAACTGTTCCGGTTCTAGGTATATATGTAAATAAGTACCTGCTAGTTGGCTATACATATGATAATCCATAACACAAACCATGGCTTTCTTAGGCGCCATGGATTACTACTTTGGGGATATTATAACAGTAACATATACGCAAAAAGAATAATTTTTAAAGAACACCAGAATTTCGACGCCTCCTTTTTATAATCTGGTCTAAATATAGCTATATTATAGTTAGGTACCTAATTATATTTCTAACCCAACGAAAAAAAAATACTTCGGGGTTCGAACTAACAACTTGTCGCTTAGAATCTAGGCGCACGCGTAAAACGTCAGCATGCTATATTTGTGTCGTATTACTATGTACACTAAATATCAAACACTCGCTACGAGGAGGCCATAATACATGTAAAAAGGACGCCGTCTGTTGCGCTCTCTATCGCACTTGTAGGAGTTTTGTTTGCTTGTGTGCGATATGCTTAAACTACGTAAAGGAATACATAATTAACTTATTTGGATAGTACAATACAACAAAACGTGTAAAGTAATTTTTGGCAATTCTGTATTTATATAAAGATGTCGCGAAACATCTTTAAAGTCAAAAAATTTTAAAGCTTATTTCACAAATAAATAAAAACCAGAAATTTGTGGAACTAGCGCCATCTAGCGGGACTTTAGCTTTTTGTAGGCTCATCGAACCACCTTAAGTCGTCTTCAAAAGTCAAGGTAAAGGAAATAAAACTTATACAGGCATCTTGCATTCAAGTAGAGATTCTTAACAATATACTCTTATGTATTTATCGGTCACCGTCAAATTCTAACACAGAAAACTTTTTGACTTTTTTAAATGATCATTTGGAGACAATTGCAAGTAGCAAAACCATTATAGTAGCTGGTGACATTAACATTAATATTATAACTAAAGATGTTGAATTTCTCATGAGTACAGAAATAGAGTAAACTATTTAAATATGAATACTTCCTGGTCACAGGAACTACCAACTAGAAAAAGTGCTTGTTCAGATCATTTTATGTTAAAATCCTCCGCTTTGCGAAACCCACGGCCCTCCACCACCTCCCAAGAGCGCATGGGTGACCCCACTTACCATGGTAAGGAAACCCATCGCTGCCCTCACCCTCCCGCCTTCTAAGGTACAGACTTCGCGCTTGTAAGCGAATTCGCCTCAAGTTAAGACTTGGGAGAATTCCCCACTTTGGCTCGCAAAATACGAGCCGCAAAGGGAGACATCCAGGCCATGTGCTTCGTCGCGATCGAGCACTAGGCGCTTATTCCCAGCGTCCAAAATTAAAATTAAGTCCAAAAATTCAATGAATTAAACTTTTAATCGGTCCCTCACTATTGGCTACTTTAACGCCGATGGTCTTATTAGCGTAATGAAATTCATGAACTTGTTCGAGAATTTCAAATCGACATCTTACTTGTGCAGGAAACCTTTTTGAAACCTAGTCACAAGGACCCGAAAATAGCGGACTAAACATCGTTCGTCCCGATAGGCTTACCGCCGATAAAGGTGGTACAGGTAGCTCTCTTCGCAAACATAATTCAGAACGTTTTGACGGTGTTGATAATATAAATGATGTGATCGAAATTTTTTATTCTATTCTAAGAAATTTAATTGAAAAATATGTACCTAAGTCCAAACCGTCGGGAAACAATTA
The DNA here is from genome assembly GCA_923062675.1 of Marasmarcha lunaedactyla. Lineage (NCBI taxonomy): Eukaryota > Metazoa > Arthropoda > Insecta > Lepidoptera > Pterophoridae > Marasmarcha > Marasmarcha lunaedactyla. The sequence goes on along the minus strand of OV281345.1, from coordinate 28,368,607 downwards.
CCCTGTTTGGTATACAAAAGCGCTCATTAAGATTATTAAAGAAAAAGAAAAATACAGGAAAAAATTCAGTAAATTCAATAACCCTTTATGTTGCGGGTTTTGCGCCGGCTGGGAAGATGCCGCCGTATGTACCCTTCGAAGCCCCGAAGACACCACGACCTGACGAACCACGGAGTGACACCCGACTTGATCGAGTGCAGGTTGGAGCGCAGTGAAAACAACACGTCTTCAAAGTATGAACGTTTATTGCGGATACAAATAAACCTTAAGTTTAAACAACCCTATGAACCGCAATTGTTCCTGTAGTTCAGCTTCTTTCTTCAGACCTCTTCATTGGCCTCCGGATACACCGAACAGCGCTTACGTCTTCTTGGGTCTTCACTGGCCTCCGGATTCACCGAACAGCACTTTCTTTCTTCTAGCTGGAATCTTCTGAACTTTTCTTCTTATTAGACTTTTTCTTTCTTCTTATTAGTTGTTGTTTTCTTCGCTGCAGGCACCGAACTAACTTCCATAGTTTTTTTTTTTTTTTTTGGTTCGTGGAGGGGCCACGGGAAGGGCAGGAGGATATAAAAAATGCTCTGACGCATACTCCGCGCGCGCGATCCGAGTTATGTGGGACTCGTCCCGACGCCTACCAGAACCATACCCACTAAAAAACCCCCTGTCGGCTCGTGCATTTTTGCCACTCAGCCTTCATCTGAGCGACGGCCAATCGGAGAAAGAGGCCGCGCTAGCGGGGCCCTTAAGGGGTCACCCGCTGGGATTTACATAGCACTGAAGGTGCTCAAAATGAAAAGTAAAAATTTAAAATTTAAAATTGACAAATAAAATTGCATAAATTCGGATTGACGTTAGAATTAGAATTTACGTTAGAATTAGAATTTGCGGCCTGAAGGGCCTCGAGATCTAAAGTTAATTGCGTGCGTTCGCTCGTGTGCGCGTTTCTCGGTCTAGCGACTTTGTATATCGAATCTAAAACAGGAGCAGTATATGAGACTGAATCTCGAACAAGATTATTGGGATGGGATTCGGCGCGTTTGCGACTTGCTGAGGGCAGGAGTGCTTAGCGCGAAAGCCGAACTGGTGGGGAATAATGAGAGGGTCGCCATCCGTTGGAAACAGATGGTTCCGCATTCGAGAGAGTATGACTCTTTCGAGAAGTTTAGACATTGCCTTGAGGAGGCTGATGGGTCTGTGATTAGCCGGGACATTCAGAGGTTTACTTCTTTACTTTCCAGGCTTTTGGAAAGTGGCTATGGTCGAAGCAGGCATTGAAGATAATAGCTAACAAGGTAAGCACCTGCTGGGGCAAGTGCTTAAGTGCGTGGTTGGAAATTCCATTCGCACCCGGAGCCTTTTTGGACTTTTGCTTTCTAATGAGAAGCAAGATTTCATCATTAGAGACAGTGACGGGGTCGTCGGTGATAGGGAGAGATTCTCTGCGGAGAACTTCGTCCTCCACCGCCTGGATGTGGGAGGGATCCGCGGGTTGCGTACTGGGCGAACATTGTGCCGCTATGCTGTCGGCGAAGCATTCGGCTTTCTCTTCGACTTCAAAGGCAATAATGCCGTCGGGACGAGTGAGAGGAGGAACGTGAGAGGCGGTGTCTACGCGTAAGGCTCGGGCCATTCGATAATACGCTTGGTGGGACGGGGAGATATTCTCCATGAGATCGTTAAACTGAGTGTCACGGAGTTCCGCGAGGCGAGACCTAACTTTACGTTGAAGCTGATTCGCAGCTGTTCTGTATGCTGGCGTGAGATATTTCTTGGCTCTCCAGAGAGCCGCGTTCTTGGCTTTAATGAGATTGCTAACGGCTTTCGTTGTCGCTGATGGCTGAGTTAATAGCATCAGTTAGAGAGTTGACTAATGAATCTATTTTATCCGGGCTATCTAATTGGTCGGGCGAAATCGCGAGCGGAGAGTTAGGGGCCTCTAAGGCTGAAACTAACGTATTTTTAAAGCCTTTCCAGTTGGTAAAGGTCTTAGGAGATGTGACGTTAACGTTAGGCGTACCTAGCACGAGGGAGACGGGGCGATGGTCGGAGCCTAGGTCATCGAGCGGTTCGATAGACCTTAGGTCAAGATTGATTCGCTTGATAATTGCAAAGTCGAGGATGTCAGGAGAGTAGGTCGGGTTGTTGGGATAGTGAGTGGGAGTGATGGGGGATATGACGTCTAAGTCAAGGGAGTTAGTGATGTCGAGGAGAGCGATACCGCTGGTGTTGGTCGATAGGCACGTCCAGTCAGTATGTTTGAAGTTAAAGTCTCCGAACATAATGACTGAATGGCCGAGGGCGAGAATGGCCTCAAAGTCGCTGCGGATTGGACTGGAGCCACATGGTATGTAGACTGAAGCTATGACGATGGTCGGATGACCAGTCATAGCAAATCTACACACAGTGGCTTCCATGTTGAGGAGAGGAGGGGTAGGGAGAGGACAGCAATGGAAGCCTCTTTTGTAATATATAGCGGTGCCGCCGTAACCGTCGGAGTTGGGCCTATCGTTGCGAGTAAACGCGTACTTAGGAATAGCGTATCCCCTGGAGCGGTTTGGAGTAAGCCACGTCTCCTGGAGAAGGAATAAGTCAGGTTCTTTGTTCTGAAGGAACAGGTTAATCTCGGGAAGGTTAGTGCTAAGGCTACGAGCGTTAAAGTATACTAGGGATAAGCCCTTGGGTTATAGTACTGCGCGGATCTTACGCTCCTCCGGGAGGGCGTAGGTGTGATACGCGATTTGATTGATCGACAGAAGCCTAGTGAAAGACCGGAAGTCGTCGACGGTCGCTACCTGAATTTTGATTGTATCGCCAGCGTTGGCGGCTTTTAAGTAATTAATTTTGTGCTCTTTGCACAAGTTAGAGCGCGGTTCAGCGCGCTTTTTCACGGAGGAATACGGGCGGAGGGAGCTGAGGCTTCGGCGGGACGGGAGCGCACCGCGTCGCTGGCTTCGATGGGACCGACGGAGACGCGGTTACTACGAGCGATTTTAACGGCGCGGGGGCTAGTGTTGAAGACACCGGGGAGGGCTCGGGTATTGATGATACCGAAGCTTTCTTCGAGCGCTTCTTGGAGCGCTTGGCGACTAGCTGGAACGCGGGCTCAGGAGAGCCGGTTAAGGTGACGGCATCTGACGAAGTATCAGACGCGGGTTCGGAGTCACTCCCGGGAGCGGTACGCTTGCGACGTGACGCGTGAGAGGATGCGACCGATTTGCAGTCCATCTTGGACGAGGCGGGAGACGAGGAAGAGCTATAGACCTGAAGGGTCTGGACGTTGGAGGCCTGAGGGGCCGGGGTTGAGGCCTGAGGGGCCGGGGACGCGATAGTTGCCTGTAAGGCCTGCGTTAGTACGTCATCTGGGATGGGGCAACCGGACGCCGAGAGCGCCTGGGCGAACGACCTAAGAACGCTTACAAGGTCCATCGGAGGGCTTGAATATGTAATATATAAATATATAATGTATGCCTAGGTCCCCTAGCAAACCTAGCACCTATTTATATAACAAATGCCTAGAGTTCCTAAATAAAAAAATAGCGAACCCTAGCGGCTAACCTCCCTACCAGCAGTAGGGGGGCTGGGGAGAATAACTTAAAACTAACGGTAGTACGCCGAAGGCCGCTACCTAGAAACCTAAAAAAAAGGGTACGCAGGTAAAGAGTTGACCGCGTTAGGGTCAACCTTTACCGACAGAAAGGACAAATACACACGAAAAACACACAGATATGATAAAAATAAATATGAAATAGGAGAAAAATAAATAAAATAGAGAAGAGAAATAATATAAAAATAAAAGGACTGGTACAGTACAAATTCATTGTCACCGTTAAGTATCCTTTGTACTGAAACCAGACTACTTACGCTGGGCACAACACTGCACTCAGCACAAGCACAACACAACTTAGCACAGCACTTTGAAGACTAAGGGGCTTAGTCGCAAAGAAAAATCGCACTTCGATAGCACTCAGAGGGAGTAGAAAAACCTTGAAAACCGTAGCACGGAACCAACACGCCAAACTGTGACGTCAGTAGACTGAGCGCCACGGAATATCGAGAAGGAACCGATCAACGGAGAACGGGGTCTTGCACGTCCGCACCGCGTGGCGATCGGAGCGAGAATGTGTGTCAACTTCCATAGCTCGGCGTGCGCCTTTTATACAAATTTCGCCCTAAATAATTCCAGCGCTCTGATTGGCTGGCACGTTTGTGCAATTTGCACCTAATTACACTTAAGTTTTACTTAGATTCTAAACTTTACATTGAATTATCTTTCACACTATTAAGCAAAACTATTGCAATATTATATTCAAATAATAGAGCGAAACGATTCCTATATGTTTACATAATTATCAATTTGATAAAATTATATACAAAAAACTTTCTAGAACAAAGACTACCTCAAAACACCGTTTGCGCCGGCAGACTATTTATTTAGCCTAACATTGTGCCTAAGGCGAAACGGTTACAAACATAATTTTATCATTTTACATTATTAAAATATGCAAACATATTAATTACAATTAGATTTTAACATAATCAAACAAGATATAACTACCAATTAGGAACATATACAACAACAAAGGTTTTCTCGTTATTCTCTTCAAATACGTAAAACACCATGAAAATAATTATTACATTTCAATAAAAGAAAGCAATTTACACATTATTATCAATAAACCATAACAATAAACCCTATAATTACGTAGTTATTCAACGAGAAAATCTCTAACCATATTACGTCATTTATTACTTCAAATAAGTACTTTATTATATGAACCTATATACAATAACGTTATATCTACCATTATCTACCTAATCTGATATGAAATAACCATAAAATTACCATAATTATGACAAATCTACACAAATCAGTATTTGACAAATAACCTAGGTCTAATTTCCATCTAAAACATACATAAAGCTTCTCATATTACGCTTATCTACCAATGAAATCTCTAAGAACTTAATTTAACACAAATATCATCAATTCAACCATAAATCAATGTTATCAAAATAGCATTCAAAATATGCCGATACCTAGGTTCCTATAACATCATAATTTCCTATAAGAATCTTATTAGTACTTGCTTACGTCACACTCGAAAATAACCACCTATCCGAGGACGGGCGCAAGTAGTGAGGGCGTGGACTAGCGTTATTTACAAAACTATTTGTATGGCTATGTCCCTATTATGCCGAATCCATTTCATGTTGCGTCGCTAACACTTTAGATAAATATGAATATAGTGAAGCACGAAGCAGGTGTCACCATCAAATTGCCGTATGCTATAAAAATTAATTAAATTCTATAGAAAACGCTATTATTGATCACAATACAAAAGCTTTCTGGTCATTTATTACTTCTAAAAGGAAAAATAAAAGTACTTTACCAAACGAAATGTATCTGAACAATCACAAATACTCCACTCCAGTTAATATTTGTGATGCTTTTGCCAGCCAATTTTCCAATGTCTACTCTAGCAGTTCTATAGCACCAGTTCACTATAATACATTACCTTCTGTCAACCGTTTTGTAACTTCATTGGATAATATTATAATAACCGATAAACATATAACTAATGCGATTAAAAATCTTAAAAGAAACTCAGGCGCTGGTCCTGATCACATTCCGGTCATTTTCATTATCAAATGTGTCAATAACCTGGTTAAGCCTCTTAATATGATCTTTAATAAATCGTTAAGTTCTGGTACGTTTCCTGATATTTGGAAGATTGCTAATGTTGTTCCTGTACCCAAAAATAATAACATAAGCGACATTTCTTGTTACAGACCTATTTCAATACTGTCACTAATGGGTAAATTATTTGAATCACTTATCTGTTCATTTCTTACAAATCACATAAAATCATTGTTAGTCAGTGAACAGCATGGTTTTCGGCTGAAAATGTCTACTAGCACCAATCTTATCTGCCACGTATCAGATATCTCATATGCCATTGATAATAAACTACAACTAGATACTATTTACACGGATATAAGCAAAGCATTCGATAGAGTAAATCATGAAATATTATTATCTAAGTATTATATAAGAAACGAAAATGATACCAGATGCTTGGTTTTATTTGGAGGAATTGTAAACAGTTCAAGAATATTCAAGCTCTACATATGCTGTATGCGTGTTTAGTACGTAGCAATCTTGATTACTGTTCAAGCGTCTGGAATCCTCACTATAAATGCGACGTGTATAGATTATAGAAAATTCAAAAACGTTTTATGTTTTTCATATCCGTTCATCAAAAAAAACTTAGAATATTAAACTCCTACAAATCAAGTCTAACTTACTTTAAATACATTGAACTATCTGAGAGGCGCTGGATCATGGACCAAATTGTTCTCTTCAAGATCTTACACAATCATATCGATTGCCCGCAATTATTATCTCAAATAAACTTTTCGGTGCCACGTTCCAATGCTAGAATTACAAACGTTCGTCCTTTCGCAACCAAAACTTTCAGAACCAACATTGGCTGTTACAGCACCGTGTCTAGAATATGCCGCGAACATAACAAAATATATAAAGATACCAAAATTGATTTACATTATACTGTACCTTTATCTAGATATAAGAGAGCTCTGTATGATTATGTTGCCAATATTAGTCAAATATAATTTTTGTGTATGTTTAAATAAAATTGTTATAGTTTGAAGTGTCAATCTTACAACAATTTTAGGCATAAGTTGTGTTTACCTGTTATTGGAATTGCACTATACTTTTAAATTAGATTTAAGATTTAAACTGTTTTATGGTGTACTTCTGTTGGTAAACCTTTAAAAATAAATAAATAAAGCATCTAATAGGAAACTACGTATGTTAACAAGAATGCTGCTATCCGCAGCCAAAGAATTAGGCACTTGGTTTAGGAAATGGAGAATAGAAGTCAATCCAGAAAAAAGTGCAACAGTATACTTGTATCTCTGAACCTGCTCTAGGAAACCCTCCAAAATATTAGGTCAGATAACTCTGTTTGGTACTCCGATCCCATGGGCTAAAAAAGTCAAATTTTAGGAGTCACTTTAGATAGTGGATTAACATTCGCGAATCACATAAAACGCATCCGGGACCGAGCCGTCTTCGTCATGGGTAGGCTGCAATCTACAAGAAGAATAAAATGTTGCTTAGAAATAAGTTTACACTTTACAAAACTTGCATCCAACCCATCATGGCATTTGCTAGTGTGGCTTTCGCTCACGCCAGCAAGTTGAACCTCAATCACTTGCAGGTTATTCAAAATAGGTTCTTACGCAAACGTGTAGGGGACCCACCCTATGTCCGCAACTTAGATCTGCACAAGGATCTCGAGCTGCCCACCATTGCCTCATTCATGAAGTTGGCGTCTAGACGCCACTTCGATAATGCTCCTCACTATCCCAACCAATAAGTCAGCTGAATACACAGCCAACCCAGACGCGGCAGTTCGTTAAAGGCGTCCGCGTAACGTCTTAACAGATCCCGACGACGCTATTACAACAAGGACCGCCGCTGTTCCAGTTAGAAATAGAGCAACATGGCGAATCGAATCGCCTAACCCACTGGTGGGCCAGGCTTACGCGTCGTACGCATTCCTACTGAGTTTCTTGCTGGTTCTTTGGCAGTAGATGACCCTTCCGAACCAGTGGTACTTTCAATATATGACGTTCTAAGCCGAGGTCCGTGCTCTTAGGCATATAGTATGTAGGAGTAGTTTTAGTTCCGGCTATGCGCCGTCAGCTTTTTAGCGTAAGCTATAAAGCCCGATGAAATTGAAAAGGCCCATAAGGTCATAAATAAACTGTCCATTTCGAAAAAAAAATTGCGGATTAATCAGCATTTCATCCTCTGTTCTCTGTGTACTGATTTAATTCGGAATTAAATTGTTATTATTGTTTTATGTCTGTTTGGTTTAAAAATTATGTTTGTAAACAAATAAATACAAGTCAATACAAGTCACAGGTTGGCTGGAAGAGATTTCTTTTAGAAATAAGCCGTAATAATAATTAGTTTTCATATGTGTGTACAAAAACTGTTAAATAAAAAAAAATTAATCACACACTAACTTTGGTACTGTGTAAGATATATAGAAATTCAAGATTGGTGTAAAGATTTATAATCATTATTGCATATATTTTAAATGTTAGTTAATAAGTTAAACAATGTAACGGAACAGGCCTTCGGTCACAGCTGATCTAATTTAAACTTTTCGCTGAATACATTTTATTATTATTATTATAAGATTTTATCGATAACGGCGTTGCGCACGCGGCCTGATGATTTATGACAGAGTACGCAGCGAGAAAATAACAATACTATTGCTGCGTTCCGTTTGCCGATTACAGCGCTCACAGCGCTCATATACCCGTTCCGATTGCCCGTGAGCGCCCTCACAGCGATATCGATACGTCATCAATGACGTCATAAACGCCGCCATCGTCCCGCTCACAGTGCCCAAGCTACGGAGCATGGTCGCTGTGAGCGGCCTGTCAAAACGGACACATGACGTTACTTTGTTGATGTTTTTATTAGTCGATTAAAGATTTTAAAAGCTTGCTTATTAATTTTCTCTTGTAATAATATAAAAAAAATGGCTCCTGCTTCATTCAGGGTCAAAGATCTTAATGAAATTGTAACTTTACACTTAAGCGACGAATAATCAGATCGTTAGCGCGATATTTACCGATAGTTCCGATTGCAATAGCACTAATAACACTTTTAGCGCGCTCAAACGAATCGGAACGGTTTAGCGGTTTGAGCGGTATAATCGGCAAACGGAACGCAGCATATAAGTGTGCCTATAAAATTGTGTAATCGAATATACCACCCACCCAGTTGATCGCTTTTACAACTAAGCACAACAAAAAAATTTTTTCGCAAACCGAATCAAATACGACCCTGTGTTTACCAGTGTGTGAGAAAATTTTACATGTTGGGTAATTGCCACGCAAAATTATTGGTTACGTTAGGTCTGCTTCCATTTATAAGTCTGTGGTTATATTTGAACTAAACAAGGACATACAGAGCTAAAGAACCTCTCTTTCTTTTGGCTGACGCCGCGCGTTTCGAGCAGTAGTGAGTCAGTGGACCTTCCATTTGCTGCGTTCCGTTTGCCGATTACAGCGCTCACAGCGCTCATATACCCGTTCTGATTGCCCGTGAGCGCGCTCACAGCGATACCGATACGTCATCAATGACGTCATAAACGCCACCATCTTCCCGCTCACAGTGCCAACGCTACGGAGCATGGTCGCTGTGAACGGCCTGTCAAAACTGACACATGACGTTATTTGTTGATGTTTGAAGAACAGATGGCGCTGTTTGCCATGTAAACATTGTATCCGTATATTTTAATGTTTTAAAACTTTAAATTCTGAATAAACTGCAACAAAAGTGGAAGAAAATTACATTATTAGCTACAATAATCCTGTGAAAACGTTATCAAAATTAATACACCGTGAATTGCGAATAAAGGTACTTAACACCATTAAATAACAATAATGAAGTAGATGTAAATAACGGCAACAGACTTCTATAATAACAAGTGTCAATGAAACAAAATCATAACAAGTGGAAATCTAAACTATATAGTGAAAATAATTTAAGAAATAGTGCAATTTGTGAAATATTTAGTGATAACTGATAACGGATTTATAATAATACCTGCAGATTCGTCATAAATTTAACCGTCTTATTGGTCTCTTTGCGTGATAGCGGCATCTATAAAAGTTAACCTAAACTACTTCCTTCTATGGGTTCAAAAAATCGACAAATTCAAGAAGTGCGGTTGAAGATTTGCAGATTCACAAAGTTTGGTTAATTAATAGACCCATTTTACGGATCTTTGATTCCAAGGAAGATTTATAGAGGGCGCTGTAATTAAAATCCATGTTTTTGAGTTTATTTAAAAATTTAAATAAACAAATTTAAATATATATTTGTAAGTGTATTTTATAACATTAATTTACTTTAAAAATTAAGTCGACGGACAATCTCTAGCTCTTGTTTGACAATATTTTTCTTAAAGATTTATTTTACCAGATTTAAATACCCTTTCTTTTTGTATATCAATTGTTAAGGGCCAAATAATTTATACATGCAATTTAATTTAATTTAATGATTAGAAAAAAGTCAAATTTATTTATAATACTTTCTTTTGCACTACTGGCTCAGTGTAACAAGAGATTAAGCAGCTACGGCGACCGTGGTTTGATTCCAGCTAAGGATAAAATATATTACATTTTTTTTTCTATTGTCCGTTTTTGGGTTTCAATGTTTGTTTTTAATTTAAAGATTACATTTTTAATTTATATTTTGTAATTTGTAGTCTGTCAATGTTTTGTTGTATTAGTGAAAAATAGTTATTAGGTATTTAATCTATCTATCCGTAACTTGTAAGATTGTAAAATATAAATTTGGTTCACATAAATGCATTTCTAAAGAAGTATTTCCATAACTTTTTGAATTGTAATGTCTAATTAAATTAAATTTTAATTAACTATGGACGAAGATAATGTTACTCTCAGAAAAAAAATAAGAGCTGATTCGTTTCAAGATGTTACAATTAACAATTCTATGCTATTCGAAACTACAACAATGAGCTTGCCAGATACATCTTTTAATGACAGATATAGAGTGCATGAATTACAGGAGAAAAATGAGAAAATTACCCTTGAGCTGAACAGTGCTAATGGAGAAATAGAAAATTTAACAATGGAGAATAACCGGCTTAAGAATGAATTGGAAAAATGCTACAAGGTCATAGAATTGTATAAAAAATTTAGCATTTCAAGTAACTGTACATCACCACCAAAACCGACGCCAAAAACATCTTTCAACAAATGCTTTACACCACGAATAAAAAGTAAAGTGAACTTAAGAAAATCTTCGTGCTATTCTACACCAAAGCGCCATCTATCTTTATCTCCTAACGGCGGCATAAAAAACTTGTCATTTGCTAAAGCTGAAAACATTAAAGAAAATAATGAAAACAATACAATCCACACTAAAAGTACCCATATGCCAATAAATACTGAAACCAAGAAAATAATAAAACATAAACAAGCCAGCCCTACCCAAACAAGGAAAGTAGTCATACTTGCGGATCAGCAAGGTAGACATCTGCAAAAAACACTACAAAATCTGCTAGGCTCCAAATATAATGTATCATGTTTTTGGAAACCTGGAGCTCAATTACATAACATAATAGAATCAGGAAAAGAGATGATCGAAACCTTAAATAAAAGCGATTGTGTTATCATTCTGGGAGGTACAAATGATGTAAATCCATATGAACTTCAGTAAGGGTTAAATATTTGGCTTAATTCTGTTAAAAATACAAATATTTTGATTTCTGAAATACCCTTTAACAGGAGTTTGAATGAAATGAAACTAAATAATGACTTAAAATTTGTATGTAATAGGTAAAAGAATGTGACATTTGTAAATATGAGTTATTATGAAAACAGACCGTACCAAAGGAGCTTCCCTCTGTATGTGTGCAGGACCATCCTAAAAGATATACTGCATCTTGGATATGCCAATAATTACTGCACTTATCAAAATCAACTGAGGTCAATAAGTTTAAATTAAGTTACTTTTGAAAAATCTACGCAAACAGAAGCAAAGTGTAACAGTTCTAATGCGGCCGAGCAAGAGTTAACTCATAGCGGTAGTAAATCTAATAAACAAATTAATTTGAATAGTAATTTTCGTGACTAAAACCGTAAATATTATGCATGGCCTATTGGAGAAGTCAAATTTGTTAACCGTCTCGCTAAATGAATTAGAAAATAAAAATAAAAGTGTTGATGTTGTATGTATTACAGAGCATAATATGTTAAAATCTGATACAAGTCTCTAAAAGATACCAAATTATAATTTAGCTTCTAAATTTTCCCGAAATAATAGGCATGGAGGCTCTTGTATTTTAGTTCGAAACCATATTAAATATAAGACTTTACAAGAAATTGAAGATCTCAGTATTTCAAACGTCATTGAATGTTCAGCCGTGGAACTTATTAATCACAAAATAATTTTAATATGTATATATAGACCACCAAAGACAAAATGAGAAAATATTGAGATGTTCCTTAAATCTATACATGACTTATTACAGAAACTATTTTATAAAAAAAGTAAAATTATAATGTGTGGCGATTTTAATATATATATATTTTAGTAAATAATAAAAACACAATAGATTTTGAACAATTAATAAAAGGTTTTAATCTCAAATTTGCTATAAGAGAGCCCACAAGATTGTCTAGTGGCACGTGCTTAGATAACTATGCACATAATTTGAGAGGCTGTCAGAGTAGTGTATTAGATATTGCATTGTCGGATGACACAGGACAACTACTCGAATGTCCTAATAAAGGTGTTGTAATTGCTTCTCACTCGTTTATTATAAAGCGCGACTTTAGTAAAGATAATATCAGGAAATTTAAAGATTGTATTAAAGTTCTTCAATTCACAGAAACCTATTCCACTGTAAATCCTAATGAAGCATTCAACCATTTCTTTGATTTATTTAAACTTTTTTATGAGTTGTGTTTTCCATTAGTTCGGGTAAAAATTAACAATAACCAACGACCAAAATGGATATCAAAAGGTATCATGCAATGCTCTAAAAATAAAAGAGATTTATTATGGAAATTTAGAAAAACACCAACTCTAGAGAATAAAAGTAAGTTGCAAATGTACTCCAGACGCCTAAAAAATGTAATTAAACTAACTCAAAGAGCTCAAAATAATTATTTTATCAAAACATCTAATAATAAAATGAAAGCAACTTGGAAACTAATCAATGACTATAAAAATAATCGACCAAAACATTATATTGACCAAATAATAAACAACGGCGTTAAATTGACAGACCCTTTAGATATTGCAGACTCATTCAATAATTTTTTTATTGATCAAGAACAAGATAATGATAGATGCAAATTTAAAAATAATAATATTTCCAGTAATTTAAAATGATTATTTATGAAGCCCACTACATCCAATCAAATTTTGACCATAATTAAGCACCTCAAAAATACAAACAGTACTGGTTATGACGACATTGCTACAAAAATTATAAAAGAAGTAAATATTTATATTTCACCGGTATTGAGTTACATTATTAATCTTTGTATTGAATACGGTATTTTTCCAGAAAAATTAAATATTTCGATTATAAAACCAATATATAAGAAATTAAACCGAGAATGCATGGCTTCATACAGACCCGTGGCTTTGATTCCTGTTTTCTCAAAAATTTTCGAAAGAGTGATTTACAATGCCCTTAATGATTTTTTTGAAAAGAATGCGTTATTATCAGATGAACAGGTAGGCTTTAGAAAAAATAAAGGGATTAACTTGGCCTTGTACAATTTCTTAAAAAATTTAACAGCTAATGTTGACAAAAAAATACCAACATGTGCTTTATTTATGGACCTCACGAAAGCATTCGATTACGTTAATCATGACATTTTAATTAAAAAACTCAATGCATATGGAGTTAGAGGAGTAACATTGGAACTCTTAAAATCTTATCTCGAGAACAGAAGGCAAGCCACTCAAATAAACAGTGTATGCTTGAAATCTCTTACAGAAATAAGTTACGTCTCAAAATATAAGAAGGTTAAACAGGGTGTCCCACAGGGCAGTATATTGGGGCCGTTATTATTTTTAATATATATAAATGACTTCCCAAAAATTTCTTCACATCCGATGGTATTATTTGCAGATGACAGTACTTTGATATGTAGTAATAAAGACACAGATTCAGTAAAACATGACATTGAAAGCAATTTACAAAATATTATGAAATAGTTAGAAACTAATAATTTAAAAATTAATTTAAGTATGACAAATATTATAAGTTTTAAAAATAGAAATAACAACTTGACATCGTTTGACTTCGAATATAACGGACATGAAATTAAGGAGGTAAAGTTTGCTAGGTTTTTGGGATAAGCGTGGATTCCAGCTTGAACTGGAAGAGCCATTTAGAGGGTGTGTGCAATAGATTAAATACATTTTCATACGCTTTACGGAAATTGGCAGGAATAGTCAATGAATCGGCAGTTTTATCGGCTTATTATGCATACGTCGAGTCGTTACTTCGATATGGCATAGTTTTTTGGGGAAACTCGGCTGATAAGGAAAATATATTTAAAGCGCAAAAGCGGTGTATCAGATCAATTAATAATCTAAAAGTTGTAGATTCCTGCAAACCCTATTTCAAATAGTTAAGAATTTTGACTTTTCCATGCCTCTTTAAACTCGAAACTGCCTTGTTCGTTAGAAAAAATTACAATATGTTTGAAAAATTACAAAGTAACCGGAAGGATATTCTTAAAGCTCAACCGCGTGGAACCACTTTGTTTTCAGAAAGCTTCTTTGGGATGGCCCCTAGAATATATAATAAATTACCTACAACTATTAAAAATTTAACTAATTATGATGAATTCAAATATAATTTAAAATCATTTCCATTAAATAAATGCTATTATAGGACATATGAATACTTAAATGACAAATGTATAAATTGAGTAAATTGTAATTTTAAACGTAAACCTTGTACACGCCGCAATGGCAGAATATGGCTGTGCTATTACTTGTATGACATCTTTTTTTACCTATATTCGTGCAATAAATGATTTGATTTGATTTGATGTTTTTATTATGCTGCGTTCCGTTTGCCGATTACAGCGCTCACAGCGCTAAAAGTGCTCAAAACCGTTCCGATTCGTTTGAGCGCGCTAAAAGTGTTATTAGTGCTATTGCAATCGGAACGGTAAATATCGCGCTAACATTCTGATGAAAAAATGGCTCCTGCTTCATTCAGGGTCAAAGATCTTAACGAAATTGTAACTTTAGACTTAAGCGACGAACAATCAGAATGTTAGCGCGATATTTACCGTTCCGATTGCAATAGCACTAATGACACTTTTAGCGCGCTCAAACGAATCGGAACGGTTTTGAGCACTTTTAGCGCTGTAATCGGCAAACGGAACGCAGCAATTGATAATGACTTCAATCCTTCGATTGATTGGTTCTAGAAGCTGATTGATAAAAGCAAAATAAATACCTATTCGGAAATTTTTTATTTGTTTTGGTCTCTTAAATTTGAATGTGAAGATTTCCCTGAGACAGGCAAGGTTTATAGTGTATTTTTGTTATCTTACTGTCCTATACATGTATCTATTGCTAAAGATATTCTACTAATTTCAGAAAAAATGACTTCGGAAAAAAATGCACAAATAGGGCAGGCGCGTGAAGCATTTCAAATGCTTTACCAAATATCGCAACTACTGTGCACCGGTTTGGATGCTGAAACACTCAAAATATGTATACGTCTATGTGAAATGGGAGTGGATCCGGAAGTACTAGCTCATGTGATAAAAGAAATAAGAAAAATGGGAGATGAGGCACCTCAAAATAAACTTGTTAACTTGCAGTCTTAAACATCTTTAACTTTTAAAGTTTAGTTCTTCAAAATGTATGTCTGGTTTTGGTGTACTGGCAATTTTTTCTGTTAAGTAGGTTTAAGAACCAACAATCAGAACAAAAACAGCAGGTCATATTAATAAATTTCAGGTTTATTGTCATATCTATCAACATGTGCATCAGAACAAGTCTTTGGAAACAAATCTAAAATAGAACAGTTCTGTTTATAATCTCTATTAAAATTTTAAAAATAAGAACTTATTTTACTACAAGGATGGAATGTATTGATATGTAATGAATCTCAATAATGCAAGGGTTATCACATCATGTTGTTATTCACTACCAACTCCATTGACTACTTAAATTGTGTTTTGAAGGTATGTAAGTGCCTCCAGTTTAAAGTAAAGGATTTTAAGTGCATGCAAGCCTTTTATGAAATTACAATTATCGCTTCATCATTTATGTGAGTAACTTCTTTAACCTTTTGTATTCTTGCACCTGAACCAAAGTTACAACTTCCGTGCCGTGATCAAGCAATATGTCGTGCGCGCTACCCGCATGATGTTTAATGTCTTAGAAATATTATATTTTTTATGGAACTTATAAAACAGATAAGTGGTGTCACAAGCTAAATAAAAAAAACCAATATATATATTTTATAAAAAATAAATATATTTTATGCTGTAATATACTGATGATTTATTATTCACAATGCTCTCAAAGTAAACATAAGTAAAATTGTGACTGTTGTAAAGGTTGACATTGATTTGATCAACAAATTCATTGATTTATTTTATGTTTTTATATAATCCCCTGTAGTTCAATAACTGGCGATTTTAATGATGTTGAAAAACACCACATTCTACTGAAATTTTAAAACAAAATATGATTATCAAAAGTAAACATTTTCTACAACTATTTTTGTGTTCGCATGCAACAACTGCCAACTTTGGAACATTCGAAATACTGGTTTTTTACGCTTCACTCAAAGAATGAAACTTGTTTACGACATTTTCATTTAATCTGACTGAAATTAAACACATTTTATGCTTTAAGTAGTTCTATTTAGAGCATAAAATAGATTAAAAGAGGGACAGATTCTGTTGGCGCAGATCCACACTTAGGCAGACGGAAAGTATTGCGTGGATCCGTACTTAGGCATACAAGAGGTTAATGTGTACCTTTGTGAGTGGGGACCTTACAATCAAACATGTTTTAAAAACCAGAGAAACCGATTGTATTCATTTAAATTCAAATTTTTAACATGCAGAAATAAAACACTTCATTATATAATTGTATTTAATTCCAAAATACCCTAGTTTTATTAATGAACATTTTAGAATATTGTTTGGTACATAATTAGTATGTACTGTATGTTTGTTAGAAATGGAACAGGAATAATTTGAAGATGGCACAAATATACTTCAATATTATTCCTTATAGTATTCACATATAATTCAAAACATACTGTGTATTGCTTACAACTAATTGGGAACAAATAATATAATTTGCAGCAACTAAAACAATAATCTAAAAGTATTCATTAACACATAATAATTTAATCAGTTAGTTCAGCTTTGAATTAACATAAAATTGGCACACATGTGCATTAACAAAAAATTAATTATGTGAAATTATAAACAAGAAACTCAGCTGAAAATATCACAGATGCAAATAATTCACTTTTTGGAAACTAAATGTCAAATTATAACAAAATAATATTTGTACAATTTTACAACTAAGTTGACTACCTACAAGTAGTATGATGCTGCACAGTATCTATGGAAATTAGTTTTCTATGTACAATTTCAGACAAAACAAACAGAACATAGTGATGAGTTATAACTTTTATAATTTAACAATATTGTTACATTTATGCACTAACTTGGGTGATCCGTGTTAGTCTTCCTTGGTTGCCAAACATAAAAAATATTGTCTTTAAAAGAATTACAATCATTCAAAAATCACGAACTTCTAAGGCTGAGTGAAACAAAAATTAACTGTACTCTCCTAGATTTTGTTGAATCAATCTCATTACTGATATGATTGCTTTGCTTGACTCTGACTTAGGATTGATGGGTCTTCAAATATTGGTTGCTGTGGTTTGAACTGCTCAGCAGACAATTGTGTAACCATTAATCCTATGCCTTCAATGAGAGCTAGGAGGATCCCACCTACTAGAGCACTCCCAGCCATAGCAGGAACACCTGTGGAAGAGTTTTAAGTATTTATTTAAATTAGAATCACATCAGCTGCACTAAAATGTAGCATAAGGAATAACTATACAATAAAATTTACCATTTCTAGCTGCTAGAATGCCACCAGTTAGAGCACCACTCATTATTGAATTCCATGGATCCTCCTTTTGCCTCATATATACAAGGCTGCAATCAATTGTAGAGAACATTCCACCCCATACAGCAAAATTTCCAGCTACTATTGGAGACCTTTCTTTGATGGCTGCCAAACTGCCTAACTGTAAGAGACAAAATTGGTTTAATTTCTTAACACCTCATGTAAATGTTTGCTTACTTTGTAAACTTTAAGTTCACTTACCATTTTACGACTAAAACCAACTGGTGCATTTCTGAAACCTTTTATAGAGTGGAAGAGACTGCCTCCAATGGCTCCCATGATAAAGGCTCCACCGGAATCGTCCAAAATTCGCCACGGGCATGGTTCCCTAGAGTATTCATCCATTGTTTTGCGTTTTATATAATTTTAACCTCAAAAATGACCTTACGCACACTGTTCAACACTAGACGTATAAACTATTTCAAAAAGGGTATTGAAGAAATGAAATGTCTTGAAACGCACTAAACTAAATTTTGGTTCAATATTTTTCGTTATTTGCGGTTCATTGGGATATTTTACACCATAATTATTGTTAAAAAGAATCCGTTTCAGTCAGTCAGTCCGTCCATTCCAAGGAACATATACTACGGCGAGAAGAACGACAACTTCATACAAAATAATGTGAACAGAAATCGATTGATGCGCCATCTAGGGGGTGCCCCCTGAACTATACACTGGCGGGTATTTTAAATTATGGTGTCGTTTGTAATATGCTTACACCATAATTTTAAATTTTTAGGATTTTCGTTATATGAATAAAACAGAATATTTAAGCAATGTGACTTTATTAAAAAATAAACTCATTATTGTTAGAACTATATTCAATACAAATACAATACAAATACAATACAATACAAATACATTCAAATTTTTAAAGAGATGAGGTACATTTAAATACAGTTTGGTCAGATATGATGTGAACTTGTAAAATCTATGTATGGTTTTTACAATACCAAGCGTTTACGTTAATGTCGAGCAAGTAACATGACAAAATAAAAAATCTGCCTTCATTGTTTTCCATTGATGCCTATGCATCAGAAACATAGTCCACTAGCCATATTTTCCAAAAGTTTTGTTTTATTTGTTCGTTGAGCTTGAAGCGGTTGAGTCTTGCTGGGTTCTCTGGGAGTAGATCCGGTCCCGGAAGCGACATCAGCGACCTGCCAAGCAGAAAGTGTCCCGGGGTGAGTGCCAAACAATCATCAGGAGATGAAGAAAAGGGTAGGATGGCTTCTACCTGAGCAAACAGTGAGGAGAGTTCCTCAAAAGTTAAGTGGGTGTTACCCATAATTCTCTTAATGTGAAATTTGGCAGACTTAATGCCAGCCTCTGCATAGCCGTTAAAGTTTGGGGCGTAAGCGGGAGAGAATTTAAAGTTTATGTCTTAATCAGATGCAAACTCCAATATTGGTGCGGAGTGTTTAGTAAAAGAAAGTATTTATTTCCTTAGCATTAGGAATAATTCGGTGCTGCTCCGATTTGATTAACTCCCAGAAGACATCAGCACCTAAAAGAATATCAACAGTTGATGGACTGTGAAAATTTGGATCCGCTAATCTGAATGAAGGCGGAACTGTAAAAGAACTAGTATTTATACGAAAGTGTTTAGTTTTTTTCGTTGTAAGTTTGCTTGTTTGTACGATGAAAGAAACAAAAGGAAGTGTTTAAAGTGCGGGCGCTCTCCTGCAAATGACTTGAAGGTGAAATTATTTCGCTTTCCTCGCCCTGGAATAACAAACTCACTTCGGTATGTTAAGTACAAGGTTAAGTACCTACTACCCACAATGCCTCAGCCTTTAAATATGTTATAAAGGTAACGAAATATTGTTTTTCTTTTCAGATGTGAATCATGGGCAAAATACTGTTTCCCAGAAAAAACGTGTTCCACAGAATTCCAAAAACGGCTGCATTCGGAACATTATATGCTGTGTGAACATCACTTTAAGCCAACATCATTTATTGATTTTGAAAAAAAAACTGTTCATAGATTTGCTGTTCCGGAGGATGTTAAGGTTTGTTTTGGGCATATGTCTTTCAACTGAGATATTATTTCACTTGAATAATTTGTGTTTAATTTCTTATGTTTTCATTTTAGAGAGTTTTGCTACAAGAAGATGGTTCATATTCATATTGGTAGAATGACGTTTGCCTCCCCTTTGGTCAGGCGTATTACTATTTAAACAATCAAATAAATTGTCTATATCAACAATGAGGTCAGCTGTTACCACTGCTTCCGTTGGAAGTTCCCCTGAAATAATATACATGTAATTTGTTTTCTCTATTGTAGTTTCATTAACTTTACTCAAAAAATAATAGAATTGTTCTAATACTGTCTGTATGTAAGAAATTTTTTATTTCAATGTTCATTAATACAAAAATAAAAATATTTTTAACTGATACAGTATGGTTCGGCTTGCTCGATCTGCATTGTAAACAAAATGCTTTCTTTACAAGTACACTGATCCAATACATGCACACACATACAACTCCACTTTGTCTGTAGATACAGGGATCCAGTTGACATTTATGGTAAATCTCACCTTGAGCAATTTTGCAATACATTCCTGCTGCAACTGAGTGGCTCAAAACTTGAGCTGCTAACTTAACTCTCATTTTCTGTTTTGTATTTGGGTTTAAATGTTCCGATCGAAGTTTTGGTGCAAAAACAAAGTTTGCGTTTTGATTATCAATTTCATAAAATTTTTGGATGTGGCTCCATTTGGCAATACCTGTAATTAAATAAATTTATTATATGGAGACAAACCATTTTCAAATACTTAAATAGTTTACGAGAAATTAATGCCTGTAAATCGTAGATATGATATATGATAATGAAAGGTAAATTAATTGAACTGTTAATATGTGAAAAAAAAAATGAGGAAATGAAAGATAATGAAAGGTTGCACGTGTTTTTTTGAATTCAAGTGTTGAGTCTAAAGTTATGTGAAGTTGTGTTTGTTATAAGTTATGTTATGGTTTATGAGTTGAGTTGAGTTTGACTGATTTGAGTAGGAATGGCAATACTCAATTAGAGTATTGGTTCCTATGTTTTGTGTATCAAGTGGATATGATTAAAGTTAACTTATCATTAAGTAGTCGAGAAGGAGATTAAGGTTTTTAAGTGAACTTAAGGAAGTTCATGTTGAGAGTAGTCGAGAAGGAGTTTAAGGTTTTTAAATAAATTTAGAGAAGTTTATGTAATGAGTAGTCGAGAAGGAGATTAAGGTTTTTAAATAAATTTAGAGAAGTTTATGTAATGAGTAGTCGAGAAGGAGATTAAGGTTTTTAAGTGAACTTAAGGAAGTTCATGTTGAGAGTAGTCGAGAAGGAGTTTAAGGGTTTTAAATAAATTTAGAGAAGTTTATGTAATGAGTAGTCGAGAAGGAGATTAAGATTTTATATGAACTTAAGGAAGTTCATGTTGTAAGTAGTCGAGAAGGAGTAAGGTTTTTTTAAATAAACTTAGTGAAGTTTATGTAGTGAGCAGTTGAGAAGGAGAATTATTATTATAGTTATAGAAGTTTTTATGTATTGAGTAATTGAGAAGGAGAGAAAGTTTTTTGAAATAAACTTGAAGATTATTATTAATTATGTTTTATGTAAGGAGTTGAGAAGGAGTTTAAGATTATTGTATAAATGATGTTTTATGTAATGAGTCAAAAGGGAGGTTAAGGTTCTTAACGTTTTATAGTTGAATGAAAGTACATGTTTAGTGGAGCAGGAGTTGGACAAGTGAGAAAGGATTAAAAGGTAGCGACATTAAAGTTGGTATTAAGTTTGATGAAAGGTTGAATTAATAGTTGTTGGTTGAATTGAGAGGGAATATTTCTTTATTAAATATATGGAGTTAAGTAGAAGTAATTGAATGTAAGTGGTTGTGAGATCTTCATGTATAATTAGGTATGTATGGAAGGTAATGTTTAATTTATGGAGGTCATATTAGTTTGTTTGTTTTGGTATGTTGTGTTAAATTATGTACGGGGGTTAAATGATTAAATTATATACAGGGGGTTCAATGTGTGCAAGTGTTGAGGGGGTGTGTTGGAGTTTGTATATTTAAAGTCATGGCAGGCAACACTTGTCACATGTGAAGTGACAGTTTTAGAATATCGAAACGTTTATTTAAATATCATAACAGATGTTTGTTTTCTGTTATGACAAATGTACTTCTGATCAAGACACGAAATGAGAAACATCTAAAAGTTCATCTAATAATTATAAAAACATAAAATGTAAAAGTGTAAGTGTTTGTATTATACAAAACAAATAAAGTCAGTGATTTAAAAGAGCCCCACATTTACAAAGCCCCATACCCTTAAATAGAACCTCCTACATACCATAATAGAAGCCATCTTCCTACTTCAGTATGATAAACTTTAAAATTTTTTTTATTTTTTCGCTTTTTACTCATGTTCACTAATTTTATTTCTTACCTTAACCAATGTTGCCTTCAGATGTTATATTTGTGGAATGTTGAATATCATATTTCATGAATAAATTTCTGACACATTTGAGTAAATGAGGAGGGTCAAATAGGGATACAATTTTATGGTTGTAAATTTCAAACTCAGGATTTGCAGCTGTTGCTCCCAGAATCCCCAGTGCTCTTTTGTTAACTCCATCCATGTCACAGACCGTATTTGATATGTTTATATTTGCTTCAAAACAGTGGTACAGCACCTAAAAATATTTTTAAATATTTCGGTTACTTACTTATTTAATGTCTAATTTAAATTTAAAGCAAAGTTGCAATTTTAATATTTTCAATAAATAAACTAACAGTTACCTCTTTAATTAAAACAGCAAGCCTATCTGCAGTTACTGAGGAGCCAGACAAATAATAGGCCACTGGCTGCTTCAGCTTTTTTCTAATGCCACAAATCATAAATACCAGTGCATGGGATGCAACTTGGGAGGATCGGCCTTGCTGGCCATGGTCTTGATAGCCATCAATTTTGTCTTCTTTATTATTGTAAAGTAAATGTTTTTTAATTGCCATTTCATCAAATGTCAATACATATTCATTTTCCTTGGAGTCTTGACTGTTGGAGAACCTTTTTAACATCTCAAAAATCTTTTTATTGATGCCAACGTTTATATGAAATTGTTGGAGCAGCTTTTTTAAAGCACTTGGCGAAGGTAGGATAATCAACCTGCGCAAAAGATTGTAGCAAGTTGGGGATCTTTTAAATATTCTTAATGCTGTAATTTTTTGATCTTTGCTCCAGCGTCTGCCTTTCTCTTTTCTTTTGAAATTTTTAATTTCTCCTTGTAGAATTAGAGCCATGGTTGGAGTTATTTTCTGTGAAAGATATCTTAAGCTTTCGTCATCCTCCAAAGCTTTTAATAGTTGATCATTTGTTTGATTTTTTATTTTCTTTCGCATCTGACAAATTTTTTGCATATGTTTTCTGCATTTTCTCATATAATATTTTTGTTTGTCTGGTACAGGGGGCACTGTGCTGGTTGTACCAATTAAAACAGGTGCTTCCAATGTTTTACGAGCAGTAATTTTAGATGTTTCACTTGATGGAGCTCCTTTTATGTAAATAAAGTTTGTTTTGTCCCCCAACGGAGACTGCGAAGGCCCCGCAGCTGTCATTTCCTCTCCCTTCATGGAGATAGGTGAACAATTTGACTCGTGTGCCACACAGCTGTCAGATTTATTTGGAACTTGTAGCAAAACTCTCTAAAATGAAAACATAAGAAATTAAACACAAATTATTCAAGTGAAATAATATCTCAGTTGAAAGACATATGCCCAAAACAAACCTTAACATCCTCCGGAACAGCAAATCTATGAACAGTTTTTTTTTCAAAATCAATACATGATGTTGGCTTAAAGTGATGTTCACACAGCATATAATGTTCCGAATGCAGCCGTTTTTGGAATTCTGTGGAACATGTTTTTTCTGGGAAACAGTATTTTGCCCATGATTCACATCTGAAAAGAAAAACAATATTTCATTACCTTTATAACATATTTAAAGGCTGAGGCATTGTGGGTAGTAGGTACTTAACCTTGTACTTAACATACCGAAGTGAGTTTGTTATTCCAGGGCGAGGAAAGCGAAATAATTTCACCTTCATGTCATTTGCAGGAGAGCGCCCGCACTTAAAACACTTCCTTTTGTTTTCTTTCATCGTACAAACAACGAAAAACAATCTTACAACGAAAAAAACTAAACACTAAAGAGTCACTGTCTCAATATCAAACACTTGTGAAGTTACCACACGAGGGCTCAACACAACGTTATTAAATAAATAAAATAAATAAGTGGGGAAACAGTAATAAAAAGAACAAGAGATTTCACTGAAATAATGAAATCACAAAACGACGCTTACGCAACTTGTACGCAACCGACGCAGTATATTTGCAGTATATGTTCCTTGAACCGACCACACCTTAGAGAAAAACGGCCATTGATTTGATTCGACTAGGCATGGAAATGATTGCTATTTACAAATAACAATCATATGATAAAATGATTTTTTTTGTCACAGTGAAATCACCTGCTACTTTTCACACCTGCTATTTTTCACTCCTGCTATTTTTAATTGGGTATGATTTATCATGATGATGATTGATATGATTTATCATGGGTATGATTTATCATGTGGGAGTGATTTTTCATTAGCCGTGATTTCTCACCGTAATTAATTTGAATGATTTTTATAGCAATTATTGTTGGTTTTACGTGCTTTTATTTAACTTGCAATGTATGTATTTAGCTACATAGTTCACTTTGTTCGGGTGTAATCTTGAATGAAACTAAATTTTTAAAGCTTGTTTTTTATAGAAATAACATGATAAAAAAATCTGAGACCTGTATTATTTGGTACAATTTATTAGAAATAAGCAATGAAATTCCCTTCATACTTTATCAGGCTTATGACTGACAATGTAAAAATCCTTTGTAGAAAATACATGACATACAAAACTTAAAGTCTAATAAGTTATAGGCAAATTTTTATAACTAAAAATCTCCTACGAAACGACTGAATTGCAAAGTAAACAAGTCGCAATCAATAGGTAACGAACGTACGTACGTACGTACTCTATACGTAATTATAAAACTATATTCGATGTCGTAATATCGAAAACAATATATTGATATCCAATGAATTATTTTATCGACTATATTGTTACAAATCGCATATTAAAACGGCAATGGATGCAGCTCAATCGGATATTACGACGAAACGAAATAACACGCGGAAGTGACTAGTGGTAGTAATGAGTGGTGCTGATTTATACTAAATTAATTTATAAATACATGGACGTAAAGTTTAATTACAATTGGTTATAATTTAGCGCCATCATGCAGTGCTAATAATATCTTAATAGTAAAATTTTTGTTCAGTAGATGGCTATAAAATTTGTGCACATAGCAGATCTTTAGAGTAAGCCTTTTTCTTATAGCCTTAAAGTTTAATTTAGAATGTAAACATTGACTGAAACGGCGAGCCATAGTGCGATCGAATGCGCTACTCGCACTCATAGCGCTGTAAGTAAGTGCGTCTCGCTCGATCCTGCCGCTCGCATTACCGCCGTGCTAATTCTCTCTCTCTCTCACCAAAATCACACCACCAACCAACCAACCAACAGAAATCATTATCACTGTGATTCTAAAGCTGGATAGCAGATATGATATATGAAAAAAAAAATCATATGATTTTCACTGTTACTAATGATTTGTTCCATGTCTGGATTCGACATACATGGGTTCACTCCGTTCACTCCTCACCGTAGTATATGTTCCTTGGTTCACTCACTCATTTTTAGTGCTGCAATAGTAAAAAATCTTATGATTTTTTTAAAATGAAAACATTACTCGGGACCCCCTGGTTGCAATTGGCTAGAACAAAGTGAACCAAGCCTGGTCCATTCCATGCAGCACAAAAAAATCTCAATGTTACCATTTCCGAAAAATCCCTTATAGCTAAAGTTAAACTAAAAATCGCCAAACTCGCATGGGAAACCTAAGAAGATGGTCCAGAAACACTTTTTAGCTATAAATTACGTTGGTAAACCAATGCTGCGTTCCGTTGCTCGCAGCGCTCATATACCCGTTCCGTTTGCCCGTGAGCGCGCTCACAGCGATATTGATACGTCATCAATGACGTCATAAACGCCGCCATCTTCCCGCTCACAGTGCCCAAGCTACGGAGCATTGTCGCTGTAAGCGGCCTGTCAAAAATGTTTTTATTAGTCGATTAAAGATTTTAGAAGCTTGCTTATTAATTTTCTTTTGTAATAATATAAAAAAATGGCTCCTGCTTCATTCAGGGTCAAAGATCTTAATTAAATTGTAACTTTAAACTTAAGCGACGAACAATCAGAATGTTAGCGCGATATTTACCGTTCCGATTGCAATAGCACTAATAACACTTTTAGCGCGCTCAAACGAATCGGAACGGTTTGGAGCACTTTTAGCGCTGTGAGCGCTGTAATCGGCAAACGGAACGCAGCACAACAGTGACTGGTACAATCCAGAAGAGCAGCGTTTTTACTGCTGGACAAACTTAATTATGTGAAACGCTAAGCGTTTCTCGATCTGCTTGTGCCCAATTACTGAAGAAATTTTGATAAACTTTAACAATTATGTGGTACCTACCTGGGTAGAGATAGAAGCAAAGATCATAAAAATGTAATCCTCCACGGGTTCTACTATTTTTCTACACTCTATTGATGCTGCGTTCCGTTTGCCGATTACAGCGCTCATATACCCGTTCCGATTGCCCGTGAGCGCGCTCACAGTGATATCGATACGTCATCAATGACGTCATAAACGCCGCCATCTTCCCGCTCACAGTGCCCAAGCTACGGAGCATTGTCGCTGTAAGCGGCCTGTCAAAACTGACACATGACGTTACTTTGTTGATGTTTTTATTAGTCGATTAAAGATTTTAGAAGCTTGCTTATTAATTTTCTTTTGTAATAATATAAAAAAATGGCTCCTGCTTCATTCAGGGTCAAAGATCTTAATTAAATTGTAACTTTAGACTTAAGCGACGAACAATCAGAATGTTAGCGCGATATTTACCGTTCCGATTGCAATAGCACTAATAACACTTTTAGCGCGCTCAAACGAATCGGAACGGTTTTGAGCACTTTTAGCGCTGTGAGCGCTGTAATCGGCAAACGGAACGCAGCATCTGGCTAAACTTCAATCAAAATAATGTTTTGGCGGCTTTACGACGGAACAATTTGTGCTCCTCGTTAATTTTTTTTTTGTGTACGTAAGTTAGTGAATCTGACTTAGTATAAAAGCGTCGAAAGCGCAAGCGCTGGCTTCTCGACCTTGAGGTCGCGAGAGCGATCCCCGTGACTGCCAAATGTACCAATGAGTTTTTACAACAAGTGCGTAGAGCCGACTGTTGTAACGGTGAAGGAACATTTCGTGAAGAAACCCACATACCTAAGTAATTAGTTCGAAGGTATGTGTACAAGTCTGCCAACCTGCAGCAATTACCTAACACCACCCCTTAATTATTGGGTGAGGCTGATGTCCCTGCAGTGGGATTATTAAGGCTGTCGTGAAGTTACTGTATTGTGCAGTAAATACTCACAGATATTTGCATTAAATGGAAATCCCTACGTGGAGTGTACACAGTGTTTTACATTTTACTCCAAGAAGTCCGCTCGTTGATAGTGTTGGAAGCAGATCGAATGTAGAATGCGTCGTGCACCGAAGTCAAGTAACTCTAACATCAGTGACAACGAAAAGGTTATGTAGCAAGGCAAACCTAAGCCTTCTAAAATAATTGGATTTACTATTTTGACCATGACCTTACCTTATAAGTAATTTTTCACTCATTTATTAAAATGTACTCGTAGGAGACTGCTACATGTATTAAAATAAAAATTGTAGATCCATAACTGGCTGTCAGTATTTTATAGATAATTAATAAATTAAGAGCTGTGGATTTTGTAATAAATAAATAAATAAAAAAATTAAGAGAAATTCCCTTAGCGTTAAGCAACCTAATCAAAGCAAACGCGGCTCTCCGAAGAGCCAAGCTCTTCCGCACCCCTTATGTAGGTTATCTTCAAATCAGCTACAATGTAAAGTTAGGGCCTCCTTCTCTGAGTCCAGAGACGCTCAGATGAACAATCTCATGGAGAATATTTCTCCATCCCACGTAGCGTACTATAACATGTCGAGAGCGCATCGACACTCTAACTCAAGCTCCTCCGTTGTCTTGTCCCGACGGAACTACCACCTTCAATGACAACAAGAAAGCCGAATGCATTGCCTCACAATGCTCTCACAGTACTGCAACGTTTGCTTGTGCCGTATCTAATAAAAGAGGTTATCGCACAAACAAACTTGCTGACAATTACGACTGGCAACTTACAAGCCTGTCATTCTTTAATCTATTTGTAAATTGTTTAAAATATAGAATATGTAAGATTGTTCCAGTGCATTCCATCGCGGGCATCAGCCCAAAAATAGTCTAATAATTATCGATTGTGTTATTATAAAATAGATTCATCTTTAATAAAAGTGGATTAAGTGATATATGTGTTTTTCCTTGTTAGTTAGGAAGACCTCCCTAGAGTAGACTTATTCCATCAAGGGTCCCGGACCACTTCAGTACTTCGTCGTTCGTAGTTCTTCACAGGGACTCTCTTCCCATCACCGCAAATCATGTGAAACTATCTAATGATGAAATCGTTTTTCTCATCAGAAGGCAAAAATCTAACAAGGCTTCGGGTGCGGATGGAGTTTCCATCAATGAACCTTTGCCCCAGCAAGTGCTTACCATGCTAGCGATTATTTTAACGCCTGCTTTGACCTTAACTACTTTTCGAAAGTGTGGAAAGAAGTAACATTTATAGGCATTCCCACGCCACGGCGCCGGGAAAACCCCGTGAACATCCCGGCTAACCACAGCCTCATCAGCCTCCTCAAGTCCATAGGCAAGCTTCTCGAGAAAGTCATACTCTCTCGAGTGAGAAACCGTTTGTTTCCAAAGAATGATGACCCCCTCATAAGCCCCCATGAATTCGGTTTTCGTTCGGTTGCTTTCAACAAGTTTATCGCACCATATTCGACGGCTTTTTTCACAAGCTATTTAAGACAATTGTAATAGTCTTTGAGTTGACTTTCGATAAATCTCTTTCGACGAGATTCTGATTTATAAGCTCTACGACATAAGCTCTACGTTTGACCGGCATCAGATCCCTACAATGGAGTGGTCAAGTAGTCCAGATTTGTCACCGATTGAGACCCTACGGTGGAAAATGAATAAAATGCCACGCACGTATCCAGCAAGGTCTAAAAGCCAAAGGATAAAATTAAATATGTCTGGGACTCAATAACTACACAACAATGTGAATAATTGGTAGCAACGATGCCACGAAGAATAAAGGCCGTGATCGATGCTAAAGGTGACGCCACTAAAAAAAACCCTATGAACTATTTTGCGCCGTTGAATGCGATGGACGAAGTTTAATGCGTGGATGGTTCGCCAAGAATTTATAATATTTTATTTAAATAGAGATATATTTTCTTACTTCTGTTGCTACTGAACTAATACAGATAAATGTATATATCTGAATTTTACTTTGACTATTAGACACTTGTAATGTTTGGCACTAGACGAACTCTTTTGCACTGGGGCTCGTACGATATACGTTAACTAAACAAAATAGGACCAACTTTTGCTAACGTCATCTATCGTGAAATTGCTTTTATTATTTTTTCAAAATCCCTTACGGTAAAATTCTCGCTGTCACTTTACAGTTGACTTTCAACTTCATCGTCTACATTAGCAAACATAATATTTATTTATTTTATTTATTTATTCGTTGGTATTACAACAGCTTTTACATGAACATTATTAAAATTACAAATAGTTATTAACATTAAGCCAATAATAGAAATACACCATTATACAAAAAAAAAGAAAAGCTAAAAACAAAGTGAATGGACAAATTAGAAAAACTAAATTGTTTTTAAAAGAGACGGTATAAAATCTTCCTAAGAACCAGCTGACTTAGTGAGAGTTGTAATCGATAAAGCTCATAAAACACAATCATTTCATGCGTCAATATGAATTCTAAAGATAGCCAATTTTTTATTTTTTATGTGGTTGTAAATCCATCATAAAATGCACATAATCTCAGCACGAAACGAACGTATTTCAACATGTGTCGAAACTAACTGTCAATGTCATGCCTACTCAGGTCAGAGCAGGCAGGGCATTTTTCATGTTTATTTATCATAAATTAATGCCACTAGGTAATTAATTTTACTTCTTGTTCGAAATCTGTGTTCTCCAATATGTGATGCTGGCAGGAATAGTTGTCGGTCCTAACTGCTGATTGCCAAATACAATATTCATAATTTCTCATCATAGTACAAAAATGTAAACACAATCAAAAGATACTTGTTAAGAATTCTTTTTCTAATTGAAAGTGCCTCAAATCAAAGTAATACATTAAATCTTTACCTGAAAGGATCGGTATTATTGGACAAATAAAAACTGAAGCCGTACTCATTTGGTATATTTTTGTTGGAAAATAATTACATCATAAGTACCAAGTATCCTAATCATAAACGAATAATATGGATACCATTACTTTAATATTGGTGCCGGGAAACGGTGATATATGTAGTTTTAAGGACTGCATTCCTTCTATTACTTATGTGAGGGCATATGAGCTGTACACTGGATTTTTTTGATTGGTAAAGAAAAAAAGGCAGCTATTGTAGTTAGCCAAACTTCTATGTGTTGGTAAACATACTTACCTTCAATTTACCAAGAATATAACTTTTATTTTTAGTTTGTCTGCTAGTGGTACATACACTCTAACAGCTAAGCAAAATATACAAAATACAACACATAAACATCATCTATGACCCTGAGATGTGCAGAGCAAGTGTCAGGTCTTTGGATTGTTTTTTTTGCCGACATTTAGGATTATATTTTTATAAATTGTTTTCTGTACATTTGACCTGTAATAGATTTGTAACTAGAAATAAAACAATTAACTATTTTGCATATACATATATTCATTATCCTCCATGTTCTTCATCTTCTCTCACTAAAACATCATCATATAAAGATGCAGCTGGGACAGTGTGCTGGTATCGCGCCCATCCTAGGTACCATATAATAGTCATTCCATGAGCACATGTTCCCATAGCCCTTTTGCCCACAACGCAACTACAATAATGAGTTTGACGCCAGATGAGAGAATGACGCCAGATGAGTTTAAAAGTATATATGTAAAATATATTTTTAGGGAACTTAACCACGCGTTCCCACCGATAGAAAAGAGTGAGCAGGCCGCGGCCCACGGCCCCACAATCGTTGTCGGAAAGTCATATATATTATTATAGATTAACAATGCCTCATGTAATGCTATTTCTGGGACATTTGCTTGTTCTACTTCACTATTAACCTCAATTGCAAATGTCCCATTATCTCTTATATGTTCCCCGTAATATGACCTGGCTTGTTTTATTTGATATGTCCCAAGACTAAACATAACTAAATCAGACATATCCATTACGGGGAATACATCCAATGCTGTCCATCTATTCTAACAAAGTTGGCACGGTGCCTGTTTAATTGATGCTCATTCACATAGTCTGCTAGATAATTTGGTTCATCAAATCTCAATAATGCTCTTGACAGAAGAGAATGAGCATCATTTCGGTCGGTTATAACAGGATGAAAATGATTTATAATTGCTCCTGCTATCTTAAAATCATCCATAGCATATTTTGTTAACCGGTTAAAGTACTAAATATTTTCTAAATATTTTATAATCCCGTTTAAACCGACCATTAACAATTTCAACAACCCACCTGCAGTTTGTCACCATTCTGGATTTATTTGCTTTAATATTAGATAGTTGTGTTTCACCAACATCAACACTTGCTGGTTTAAGAACATTAAAACCTAAGGATAACAACAATGGTATGGCATCCCTAAACCCCCTATCTAAGATGAACACATTGTGACGGTTGTCTATTTCGACCTCTTTTTGTCAGTAAATTTTATTTTTTTGTCGTTCCCGACGTAATTTTAAACTACGAATTACGTAGTGTCGGAGAACGGCAATGTTTTGATTTGACAAGCCAGTCACGAAAAATTATCCATCATAACAACTAGAATCTATTTATTTATTATTGTTTCCGAGTTTATTATTCAAAATTACATGTTTATCAATTTTTTATTATCTACAATCAAAGTTTTCATGAAATCAATAATTTATTTTTACGTACACGAGTGTGCGTAGCCAAAATTTTTGGTAAGGATTCTCATTCATTAAAATTTTATTTTGTTGTTACTTTTTCTTTTCAGATCAAATTTAATTGTATTAATGTTTCTGTTTTATTTTGTGTGACTATTTTTTATTTCAATTTTGTTTATATTTTTTGTTTGTATTTACAGGCATTTTTGTATATTTTTAATTTTACTGCAAAATAAACATAGAAGAGAGCTTTGGTATTTCCTTTCTGGACCCTCAATTACCACTCCGCAAACAACGCGTTACAACATCATTCGGCTCAAAGAATATTATCAAGGGGGAATTTCCATTGTAAAATAAATGTTTGATTGTATCAGCATCGGAAGTTGTTGCAGAATAAGATCCAAAAATATCAATGATGTGTCCATCTGTGGTCACCATGAGAAAAGGTTTTAACAACAAATTCTTGTATTTTCGAAGGCTTAAGTTTTCTTTTGAAATAAATAATTTGAAGATTTTTGTAAATAAACAAATGTACCATCACAAATAATTATAAGGTTGTTTGAAGGGGTGCCAAATAGTCCTTGTGGAATCAACAGATTTCTAACTGACAAGTTTTCTCGAGTTACATGGTTATTACAACCCAGATAAAGTGGTGTATAATTATCTTTCAGAATACTACGTACCCTTCTTATATATTTATACACAGTAGCTTTTGACAATAAATATAAACTCGCAATTCTTGTAAGGGGTTCTGCAGTTCATATATTTTTTAAATACATTGCTAATGCAGTTTTTCGTTTTTTTTTTCACTTAACTTAGAGGTATTTGAGTTTTATATTCAAAATTGCCATAGAATTAAGGATTGTTAATCCGATCCAATACTGGCACACCTTTTTGTCCAAGTTTTCAATATTTTTAAAATCAAGTATTGACCCTGAGCCCTCGTTCATAAGATTGAGCATCTCTTCTATGTAAAAGGATTCAAATTAATGCATAAACTCATAGTTGTTTATGATATCCCAATCATACATAACAATGTGTTCCTCACATACTGCAGCTCTTGGAGTAATATACAATTTATATTGAGATAGAAGTCTTTTTTTAAATACGTGGTACCTGATGTAATTGTGTATTAATGCAATCTGGCAAAAAGCAGTGAATGGAGGTGTTTTGGGTCCTCGAGTAGGTTCGAAGATGTATTGACTCCATATCATGTTCTTGCTCTGATTCATATGGTTAAGGCTGAACATTAATGACTTCAGCATTTTCTAAATCATGCCTTAGAGCGTTATTTGCTCTTTGCCAGCATGCATTGCACACTTGTGCATCATTAGAAGGAATCTGAAAAGTTAAAAAACAAGAAATAATCACAATGTTATTTAAATTATTTACTAATTAGAGCTCTTTTATGACCAATTAACTATCCGTCGTAGAGGTGGCAAAGCATCACTGAATCATTTGGCGGTGTAGATGTCTATTGGCCACATTCTGCCAATTAGGTTTAGGATACGTTTTTTTAAATGTTAAAATTGTTCACCTTAGATTTATCACCAGTTAGTGGTTGAGTTAAAATTTCTTGTTTACCTGGCGAGGATGAACTATATTTGCAATATAATCCCTTTCCACCTAACACACAGGCAAAAGGCGTGAATGTGTACCTCTCCTTTGGGACAGGGATAATCCACACCACACACATACAGCTGTCTTGTGCTTCTAGAGTTAGGATTGGCAATTCTTGGACATTTTCAAGAGTTACAAAATAAAAGCATTCTTCACATAAAATATCTTCATTTGTTATCTGTAATAAAAAGAAACTTTTTAGTCTATACAGTTCAATGTAGAACGACGTTTATAAGTCAAAATATTTATAACTTCAAATGGTTTGACAATAAATTGACTAAACATATAGAATAATCTGTAGGGACTGTCAATTTTTCGTTTGCGGTGTACACACGGTTTTCG
This sequence comes from Marasmarcha lunaedactyla, assembly GCA_923062675.1. Lineage (NCBI taxonomy): Eukaryota > Metazoa > Arthropoda > Insecta > Lepidoptera > Pterophoridae > Marasmarcha > Marasmarcha lunaedactyla. Next base: position 28,334,639 of record OV281345.1, on the reverse strand, counting down.
TTATTTGTCGGTTATTTTGGTGATTTTGTTATCATCATTAAGTTATTTTAAGTGTTTCTGTTTTTCTCTTCCTCGCCTGGTAAGTGGTTGTACGAATTATCTAGCTCTTAATGAGCATGGATTGTGTTCCAATCCCTCCTAAGCCCCCAGACCCAATCCCGTTTTCTGATGTCAACAACTCCCCTGACCCTTTCTCTCAACATGTGCAAACAAGAAAACGTCCAAGTATAAATCGGGATTCGTGCCCTACTCCTAAAAAATCTGTTTCGAATGCTCTTCCATCTCAAACCAATAACCTTATTTACACTCATCCAAGTCTTTTAGAAGAAAAATCTTACCATCCTTCTGACAAAGGTCCTTTCATTGTTCATGTGTCCAGGTCAGAAACTCACCCTAAGTCAGGCAGTACATTTAATCATTTAAATTTTGGAAAATTTTTATTTACATCAAACATTAAAAATGATGGTATAAAGAGTGTTGGCAGAAATCGGGTCTCTGTGGAATTCTCATCTGCATGTGCAGCAAACGAGTTTCTCAGAAACCCGAGTCTTAAATCTCATAACTATATAGCTTTAATTCCTACATATAATATAACAAGAATGGGGCTGATCCGCGGGATCCCAACTTCATGGTCTATGGAGGAAGTTGTATCAACAATCTCCACAAGCCAAGGTGATATAACAATTTTGAAGGCGCGTCGCTTAAACAGAAAAGTGTCCATGGAGTCTGGTTCCACTTGGACCCCCACAGGATCTGTAGTGATCACTTTCTCTGGACAATGCTTACCTGATAAAGTGTTTATTTTTAACTCGTCATTAACCATTGATCCATACATTTTGCCTTCCATACAATGCTTAAACTGTTGTAGATTTGGCCATGTGAAAGCCCAATGCCGATCCAGTGCTCGTTGCTTCAGATGTGCACAAACTCACATTTAGGTGACTCTTGTCCTGCATCCTCTGAAGTTTCCTGCCTGCAATGCTCAGGCCCTCATTTAGCAACTGACAAATCTTGCCCGGAACATTCCCGGCAAATGAATATTAAAATCACCATGTCCCAAAAGAACATATCATTCAAGGAAGCATCATCCCTCTTCCCTTCAGTTAAAAAATCGTACGCAGATGCTTCTAAAAGTTCTCCTTCACTGAATCTTTCTTACAAAAAAACAATATACAAACCATCAAAACCCAGTCCGTCTTTATCTCCAGGCTATGACAAAATTGCCCATAACGCTATTATTGCTAACCCTCCATCTACTAAATCTGATAATGCCTTCCCCCCTACTTCTTCCTGCTCCCCTAGTGACAATTTTTTAGAACTCCTGATTTCCTTAGTTTTCAACATTCTTTCAAAATTTGAAGACATCCCACTACCGTCCTCCGTTGCTAAAAAGTTATCCCCTATTGCTAATCTTCTTCTTAACAATGGCCAGACGCCCTTATAAATTATACTCTTCTATGTTAAAAATATCTGTAAAAACTTATTTCATCCCCCTGTTTTTGTATTGTTCAAGGTAACTCAATGCTCGAATACTGCAAGTTCTACTCAACTGATCGCTACAAAATTATTAACCTCGTGTAGTACGTGTGTATACTAATACTTGAAATTGGCAGAAATAGTTATTGTGTCGTAACAACAGCTGATTGCCATAAAACAAAATAATAATAATAATAATAATAATAATAATAATAATAATAATAATAATAATAATAATAATAATAATAATAATAATCTGTAGCTGCAATACATTCATCCACACGTCGCCGAGGTCTAGCGCAACTGCCGTGCTCGTCCCGGCCGTTAATCTTTTAAACACTTATTATCACAGCACAATTTTTTTTCACACAAATTCTTCAATTATATCTACCAAATCATATCCCTGATAATGTAATGGTGAAATTGAACATGAAGCACAATGTTGCAATGAACACAGAAAGCCATTATAGGTAGCGTATCTGCAACAAGAGAAAAATTTAACAATCATGACCAAATGCTATGTAATTTTTAGGTTTAAAACAGAAACAGTACAACTAATTAAAAATTAATTAAAGTAATAAAATACATAATAAGAAACATACTGTGTGTACTACTTACATTCAAATACTTTAAAATATATCCAACAAAACAAGCTATAATCTTCGTGAATAAGGCTACCTGAAACAAAATATACGCAGTAAGACTTATACAAATCTTTATTTTAAAATGCCTTTAATTGTAAAACTACTTTCAGCCACCTATTTCAAAAACAGAAGAATCTTTCTCCAGTTTCCAAATATCACCTCGCTGGGAAGACGCCATCGGAGATCTTTACTATCAACGTGACGTTGACAGGTGCGTTCTAGAGTTCCGTCAAAATGAAAAGCTCCGAGAATGCTTAAACACTGCAATATGAATCGTGTCTACGTGTTATGTGTGCGTGACTCAGTAGTTCTGAAGTTAACATCAAAACGATAAGATTAACTTCAGTTATTCTTTTCTTAGAACCATCATCAATTGTGTAAAACGAATAAGAAATAGGACCCAAACAAAACAAAGGCGCCTACTCCTATAAAAAAAGAAAATGTTAGTGTTGCTATAAATATGATTTAGAGACATGAACAGCCGAAAAAAAGCCAATTTTAAAAAATTTATTGTAAGTAATTGGCTATCTCTAGAATTTTTTTTTCAATTCAATTTACTTTTGCTTTGTATATTCCTTCGATTTTCATTCACTCTTCAACGGCTGGATTTTAGTGAAGACGTTGTATGAAAAAGTATACGGCCTCTTTTAAATTATTATAAACGAAAAAAAAAATATATATATATATATATATACAGGGTGTCCCGGAACGTAACGGTCAAACGAAAGGGGGTTGTAGACCATGGAATGACTGTTCAAAAAAAAATTAAGTCCTATACCTAAGTTACGTGGTTTAAAAGATAAAGGGTGATTTCTAAATATTCCAGAAAATCACCCTTTGCGTCAATATTTTTGATGCTGCAGCTGCAAATGAGGACCAATTTTAATTTTTTTTTCTGTTTTGTATAGCCTAATGACATGCCTACTATACCTACTATTTAAGTTTTCAGTACCAATCACGGTTTGGTAGAAATGCAGACATAAAAATTCGTAAAAGTATAAAAATGTAACATTAAAGTTTTATCGAGCAAGACGGTCCCTTCACCCTGTCAAAAAAATGTACCCACAAGGACCTGGCAACTGTACTCAAAAGTTGGCGCTATTCATGTTTTTTTTTTATTTTTTTTTATTAATAATTAGCAGGCGTTTGTCTTCCATCTCACCTGATGGAAAGTGACGATGAAGACGAGGATCGTACACGCCTGTCTAAGAGGTACCTATTCACTCTACACTTGAAAGCTCAAAATGTTATAATACTTAGTACTTTTATTCAAATTTTTTGTGCCATAATTTTTTTCCTCGCGGAGGGTAGATTTTGTGCAAATTACCCAATTTAGATATTTTTTTGTAATGATTCGTCCGTTCGATTAATGTTAAGAAAAGTAATTCGTTTTGTCGCTGATTTGGCCGATTTCAGACCTAAGATCCATAGACAAGTAAAAAGTAGTTCATTTTTTTTCCAATTTTAGTATGAAACAAAACACATTCAAAGTTACGATACAATAGCTTCTCAGCCTTAGTTGCTATGACGCATAGGCTTATGTAAATGCAAGCGAGACAGGAGATATGGAAGTAACTACAACTATTCAGGTAGGTAATTCCTAACGAACAAAGGAAACAATGAGTGATAATAAAACTAGTAATTTCTTTATGATTTTTACAATAAATGTTCAGCGGCGCAGCATCTTCTTATGAAAGATCGTGTCATTGGCCGCGCTTATCTTCTGTTATTTGCTTGTTGAGAAAATTCAATTATAACTTACAAATAAGGAAAACAATGAGTGATAATAAAACCAGTAATTTCTTTATGATTTTTATTGATGATTTTTACAAAAAATGTTCGAATTGTCGACCTCCTACTCTAATACAGGCGCGGCATCTTCTTATGAAAGAACGTGTTATAGGCCGCGCCAATCTTCTGTTATTTGCTTGTTGAGAAAAATCAATTATTTTTTCTTGAAGCTCTGCAATATTGGACATTGGTTTTGAATACACATTTTCTCTTAGATATCCCCAATAAAAAAAATCCAATGGATTGAGGTCCGGTGATCGTGCTGGCCATAAAATAGGTCCCATGCGACCTATCCATTTTCCTGGGAAATGTTCATTTGGATAGTTTCTCGCCGGCAAAGCGTAATGGGCGGGGCAATTATCATTCTGTAACCACATATCTCGTAGAGTATGTATGTATGTGTGGTGTGCGTCCGTGAATAAATATATGTGTACCCAATGAATAATGAAGAATTTGTAAATATAAATAGAATTTATACATTTTTTATATTGTATTTATATTGTATGATTACATTTAGTTTCCAGCATTTAGGTTTGGTAGGTAAATAATTTTTCAGTTTCAAAATAGTCCATAGATAATAACCAGGCCCTAATCTTTTTTTACATTCATACACGGTTTGGGGGAAGAAGTTTAAAATTTTATTTATTTTATTGTAGAGGTGCACCGAGAAGAAAGAGTATTGCCTTTTAGCGAAAGTAGTACGACAGTTGATTGTGTTTGTAATATTAGGAATCTTACGCTTATCACGATAAATCTCAGGATCGTAATGAGTATTATTGTGTTGATTTGTTATTAAACTGAGAATAAATAATTGCCGAACTGTTAATATTTGACATTCTTGGTAAAGTTCTTTTGTTGGATATCTATATGGCTTAGATAACATAGTTTTTAAAAGACACCTTTGTGCTCTTTCAAGCCTAATTAGGTAGGTCTTACATGTGCCGGCCCAGTTGTTTATACAGCATCCTATGATTGATTGTGCTAAAGCAAAATAAATAGTACGCAATAAGTTAAAGTCCGATATATGTCTTAATTTTTAAAAGTCCAAATGAGTTTACGGGTTCGTGACGTTATAAGTTGAATGTGAGGTAGCCAACTTAATTTTTCATCCAACAGCACACCAAGATACTTTACAGTTTTAGATTTTGTTAGTTTAAGCAGAGACTATTAAATAACTATAGACTGACCATCTCCATACAAAAATTCGTGACTCGGAAAAAGCTCAAAATCCAAGCTTTTACTAGATGTCGCTCTCAAATAGCTTGGACCAACCTTGTCGTCTTTAATTTTTATATGAATTATTGACAAGAAACGTAATGCAAAATATTTGTATTAATACGGACTAAAACTGCTAGATGGCGTTGTCAAATAACCTGAAACCTTAGCATGTAGGATTTATTCCTTTCCTGAAATTGGAAAATGTAATAATTTATACCATTGATTTTGATAATTTTACTCAATAAGAATAGGTAGATAGTAATTTATTCTTACTTTATAGATGAGAAAATAACAACTACAAAATACCATAAACATACTGGTATAAGTTTATTTTGTTCAGAGACGCCTGGGCACTACCATCCTCCTTATTTTAATGGCCATAATAACCTATTTTTTAAAGGTTTTACTATCACAGTTGTGATAAACGCACATGTTATACCATATATGTAGCAGCCAAAACGTAAACTTAATCAAGGTCCATAAAATTTGCACGAGTCACAGTAGGCGAGCAGTAATATTGTGAATTCAAAGAAATGCAGGGAAAAGTTCTAAAACAAACACACACCCATAGCAACAACAATAAACGACAAAGAATTCAAATTGTCAAACAAATAAAATGTTGTCATAAAAATAACAAAAAAAGTTGATGGACAAAGAACATTTTTTTAAATAATAATCCAGCAAGAAAATATTTTATTAACTACTGCAAAATAGTTATGAGTTATATGCATTATGAATAAAAATTATGCACTTATTAAGACATAATTTTTATCGATATCAAAAAATAAAGTAAAATATTATATACCTATTAATTAAATGCACTGAAATTCGTTTTATTATGTTAAGGCAGATAAGAACAAACTGTGTAGATGAATGCTATATTTTTGTGGGAAAAAGTATATACTGGCAATACAGTAACCCAGTTACACTACAAATAATATCCGGGGTGGTGTAAAGTTTTCTGCTACTGAATTATAAGAGCGGCAACATAGCATCAAATAATATAATGCACTAGCTGGCAACATCTGCTGTCGCCCGATACCTACGGATAGTACTTGCAATGAAATATCAAATGATTTTGTAAACAGCGCCATCTTAAGTTTTTTACGTATTATTTTGACTAAATTTAAATAACTTGTAAATCTAATACAACTAACGGCATCTCTCTATCTTAAAAACAACTATTTTTCAAGTCACAAAATTTTGTTAGACATGGTTAGTGTATAGTTATTTACTAGTCTCTGGTTTAGGACAAGAGCATATCTGGGTTAATTTTAGATCACAAGAGTGTATTTTAATTTCGATATTAGTATTTGCTGATGGAGCGCTATCAATATGAAATGTATGATAGGTAGATTTTGATATATTTAAGGTAAGCAAATTGTCTTCTAACCACTGTACTACCCTTTGAACGCCCTTTTCGCCAGTAGATTAAACCTCACTCCAAGTCTTTCCGTAAAAATATAGGGCCGTATCATCAGCATATGTAAACACTTTGCCATTGTACAGGGACATATTGCACATGACATTAATATAAATAAGGAAGAGACTTGGGCCAAGAATGCTTCCTTGGGGGACTCCAAAAGTGACATTAGCATCAGAACTAACGAAATTTTTGATTCTAACCCTCTGCACTCGATCAATGAGGAAGTCTCTGAAAATGTTCAAAGCAAAATCCCTGATTCCTATGTTTTCCAACTTTCTTACAAGAATAGGTATCGATACGGTATCGAAGGCTTTTTCCAAGTCCAGAGAAACACCGAGACATTTTTGTTTTTGTTCCATTTTATCCACTACGCTTTTTGTCAAGCTATTTACTGCTTCCTGTGTGCTGATGCCCGATCTAAATCCAAATTGTGAGGGGGATAAAATTTTTAACTTCTCTAAAAATTTTATCAAACGGTTATTAAGTAATCTTTCTAGTATTTTAGAAAGGGCTGACAACACAGAAATTGGTCTATAATTTTCGATACCGTCCCGAGCACCACCCTTGTAAACAGGAGTAATAAGGGATCTTTAAAATACTTTAGGAAAACAGCCCTGTTTAAAGCAGACATTAAAAAGCATTGTAAGCGGGGATAAAATTATATTCTTAGTCATTTTAAGAAATACTGCTGGGATGGAGTCCCAGCCTACAGCACAGTCATTTTTGAGGCCTAACAGGACCGATTCTACTTCGGTTACATCAGGTGGATCGAGCACAAAGGAGTTAATTAAAGCAGGCGATCCTTTTGTATTAACCACGAGACTAGGATTTTTAGCAATGATTTTACCCGCCAATTTACTACCAGTTACCAAAAAATAGACGTTGGCTCTATCAACTGCCAATAAAGCATTATCTTTAATTAAATCATCCGAATTTGATTTAACATTATGGCCTGAGATAGTTTTTATAGCTGCCCATGTTTGTTTGTTGTTTTTGGCTTTTTGTAAAAGTGATTTTTCATATTGACGTTTTAATTTACTCAGTAAAGAATTACAAAATTTTCTGTAGCGTTTATATGTAATTTGTAAAATTTCGTCATCTGGGGTCCGTTTCAATTTTAAATGCAGTTTATCACGGTGACGTATGCATCTAACCAAACAAGGCGTTATCCACGGTTTAAGCACTCGCTTTGATCTAGGTAGAGTTATTGAGGTAGTGTTAGATTTAACCGCCGATGATAAAATACTGACAAACTGATTTGCAGCTATCTCAGCGTCACACACAGGGGTTATAAAAGAAAAATCTGCCGACTTTACAACCTCAGTAGCAGCACTGTAATTTATTTTATCCACGCAAATATTTAGTGGTTTAAGTTTCAACTCCAGGCACAAGTTAATTAAAGTTGAGGCGTGGTCAGTAACTGTACTATTCATAACTACAATTTTTGTTGGTAATGCAGTTTTAACCATGACATGATCTAAACATTTGTCCAAGTGAGTTGGATATGTATGACCTGGCAGAATACCTAGACTGGCAGTGAGATTCAAGTAAGATTCTGAATTTCTGTCAGTGTTATCTTCTTTAATGTCTATGTTAAAATCACCAGTAAGAAATATGTTTTTGGCTTTTATTGATTTTATTATATTTTCAAGAGCATTTAAGAATCTATCTGTATGATAAAAAGATGGTGATCTATAAACATGTGACGGTTGTCTATTTCGACCTCTTTTTGTCAGTAAATTTTATTTTTTTTGTTGTTTCCGACGTAATTTTAAACTAGGAATTACGTAGTGTCGGAGAACGGCAATGTTTTGATTTGACAAGTCAGTCACGAAAAATTATTCATCAAAGCAACTTGAATCTATTTATTTATTATTTTTTCCGAGTTTATCATTCAAAATTATATAGTTAAGATATTTTATTATCGATAATCAAAGTTCTTTTTAAGAAACCTATTTTTTACGTTCACGAGTGTGCGTAGCCAAAATTGTTGGCATCTTTGTATATTTTAAATTTTACCGAAAAAATAAACACAGGAGAGAATTTTGTGTTTTATTGAAACTACGCTACATACTGGCGCCCGAACAGGGACATGTTTAAAATTTTATCATTCATGAACCATGTAATTTAAGATAATTATTTAGGATTTTTTTTTTCTCTCTCTCTCGTCTGTTTTGTTTTCTTTTTCTATTAAATAACTTGTTGATAAGCATTATATCAGTATTATTTTTTTTCTTTCATATATACAGGATGTTTTTTCTGAAAAATTCTTCTATAGGATGTTAATATTAATTTTCATTTTGCTTTTAATTATTATTTTTTTTTTGATTGTTCTTTCATTTAGCAGATTAAATATTAAAATTCGATATGTATATGCGGTTTATTTTGATTTGGTTTGAATTTGAAATTTTACTAAAAAAAATCTTTCAGATTTTTTTTTTTCCCGGCCCCCGGGGTATTGTGACGGTTGTCTATTTCGACCTCTTTTTGTCAGTAAATTTTATTTTTTTTGTTGTTTCCGACGTAATTTTAAACTAGGAATTACGTAGTGTCGGAGAACGGCAATGTTTTGATTTGACAAGTCAGTCACGAAAAATTATTCATCAAAGCAACTTGAATCTATTTATTTATTATTTTTTCCGAGTTTATCATTCAAAATTATATAGTTAAGATATTTTATTATCGATAATCAAAGTTCTTTTTAAGAAACCTATTTTTTACGTTCACGAGTGTGCGTAGCCAAAATTGTTGGCATCTTTGTATATTTTAAATTTTACCGAAAAAATAAACACAGGAGAGAATTTTGTGTTTTATTGAAACTACGCTACAAACAGCTAAAATAACTATGTCGGGATTTATTTTAATTAATAAATAGCTTCCATCTTTAGGATCGGGTTCAGTTATTATACAGTCTATATTAAATTTAGAATAAAGAGCTAAGCCATCGTTTTGGTAAAGATATTTTTTTGAAAAGTGACACTTATAGCCAGGAAGATGCGACACTGGTTTATCTACATCTAGCCAACATTCCATCAATATCATTATATCCGGTTCAAACGATAATCGCGATATATGTGCCATAAAACTTTCAAGATTTTTGTACACGCTACGGATATTCTGCGTAATGATATTTAAGGATTTAGGGTTTTTTAAAATTATTTCATTGCATTTTTCAGTATCACAATTGAAAGACGACGCCACAGAAATATTATCGATGTCAGAAACAATCATACTCTGTGATGCAGCCATTTTTTAATACATAGATAAACATTGGCACTACTATTAACTTTCATGCGCTTGAAGAAACATTCTGTGCATTTACAAAAGCCGTATATTTGGTTTGATATGAATCTTGTATGTTTGTTTAAACTTTTAAAATATTTTATAACTTCTTTTTTGAAGAGTGTGTTTTTAGTTATTATATTCAATAAATAGTATAAATAAGTATATGTAATAACGAAATATATAAGAAGTAAATAATAAGTGTTACAACTGAAATTATCTGTAGTATACAAAAATGAAGCAATGAAAAAAAATTAGTCATTGTAGTTTTCGTAGTTTAGCCAAGTTAGCTTCTGAGTCAACACGAATATGACGTTTGCCCTCATCTTGACGCAAGTATGTTTTCCGGTAAGAGATCCAACAGAACTTATAGCCATTCTCCTGAGCAAAAGTCCAGGCTAGAAAGTTTATGCGCCTCGATTTCTGTGACAAGTGTTCTGTGATAAAAATAGGTTTAGTAGGACCTTCCAGCGAGAGATGTGACGTATTTAATTTAATCGCACTATTTTTCAAATTGAATTTGCGCGAGTTTCTGATAAAACTTTCCTTCTTTATCGTCGTATTCAGGTCAGCTATTATTATTCCACTCCCGTTTTTACTCTTGGTGCGGAAAACATCTTTAACTTCATGCTGTTGCAGGGGGACCTCAAGAACTTGAGCGGCTTTCATTACGATCTCACATAATTTCTCTTTGGTTTCGTTTACTCCACTAGGAACATTTCTTATTTCCAGTTTCGAGGAAAGGATTGTTCGCTCCAAAGTCTCAATTTTGGATTCTAATTGATTTATATATAATCTGTCATCTTGTTTCTGTTTTTCATACGTCTCAAATTTAACTTTCATCTCGTCATATTGCTTGGAAACGAATTCAATACATTCCTTTATATCTTTATTCTGCGATAATACTTCACTCATAGAAGCTTGAAGAGCAGAGAATTTATTTTCAGACTTTTCCAAAAATGCATTTAACATAGCTTTGATTTCCGTTTTAAACCCCTCCATAGAATTCGTCTCGCCTGTTTTTCGTCTCAAAGTAACATTTTCGCTATCGAGAAAAGACAAATCAGGCGACGACTTAGTAGTACGTACGTTTTTAGAAGTACTTCCGGTTGGAGGCGTCCCAGGAGGTGGTGTTCTCTTTAAAGGCATCATTCGTCAAAAAGGTAGGTGCAAAGACAAACTTACACAATAATCGATCGCCGCATTCGACAGGTAATGATGTGGCAGTGTGAAGTAGTGTGTAGTGTGTCGATAAGTGAATATTTCTAATAGGCTTGCACAGTACAAAGGAGATTCTCAGACGCAATAGTTGAACTTACTAATCGGTAAGTGTGACGTAGCATGTGGAGTGGCGCTCGGTGTATCTTAAAATCGTGGTACTAGGCTCGTATAGAGTGAGGGAGATGCGTAGGTGGCTCCGCAACACAACAGTTGTCGCAGCGTGACTTAGGCCCAGTACTAAGCTTGCAGAATGCAGAGGAGATGCGTAGGCGTAGAATACGAACCACGGTCGAAGCTGAACAAATAGCCGTTCCGCAACACAACAGTTGTCGCAGCGTGACTCAGGCCCAGTACTAGGCTCGCAGAAGGCAGAGGAGATGCGCCAGCTCAATCGGCTACTTCAGGACCAACTCTCACACACTTATGCACTCCTATTTTTTCAAAACTTCTATTTGATTTTATTTGAATTTTAAATATTTAAATAAAATTGGTACAGTTTTTAAACACGTCTACTCTACTCTTAACAACGTCTTTTATTCTCGTGTGGGTTGTATAACGCGGTTTTGTTACTACCGCCACTGCACTCACAATCCCTATTACAGAGTTAGTTTAATAATTATAACTGAGTACCTTTTCAAGATTTGAAGAGAACTTTGTATCAAATGAGATTTACGGTTTATGAGTTGACGTTAATCACGGATCCTTATTATTTTATTGTTTTGGTTACGGATTAAAATACACTTTATTATTGGGTTCGTTTTGCCACTTTAGTATACTACTTCACAAACGGTAACACAGCTTATTTATAGATTTTTAAAGATGTTTGTACAATAATAAAACTGAGTTTTGCACTTTAAATGTTATTTTCTGATTTTAAAAGTAAGAGAGATGTTTACTGTAGCGAGGTGGCGCCATTTATGATGTTTTGAAAGCAATGTTTTAATTTTCTTCAAAATTCTTGAAATTGGCAGTAACAGCAGCTGATTGCCTTAAACACACAATAGTAATAATAATAAAATATATAATTATCATCATAATAAAAGAAGAAGAATTTACATTTACAACACTAGGCTGTATGGCGTACGCGTAGTTCCTCCCGTTCGTACCAGATCAACGTTAACAAAAAAATAAATCAAAAGTAAAAAGTATGGCTCAGTTCCATAGCCTATCCTAATAAAGGAAGAATTATAAATAATAGCACTACTACTACTACTACTACTACTACTACTACTACTACTACTACTACTACTACTACTACTACTACTCAGTGTTGCCAGATCAAGGGATTTCCACCTAGATTTAGGGGTTTTTCAACCGAGTTAGGGGCAAAATAGGGGGAAAAAATATTTGGGGGTTTTTAGGGGCAATTTAAAAAACACCAAATACACTTTTTTTACCAAATTTCACTTCTTGACGTTTTGGTATTAATTTTTTTTTACCATCTTCAAATTACCTGAGCGCCACAACTAGTCTAGATCGAGATTCGAGCTGTTGAAGATAACGAATAAATTTAGCTATAAGTAATTAAATGCGGCAATAATAAAGTTTAATAATATATGAACGACATATAAACATATATCGCCTCTATAAAAAATCGCTGCATGCCACCATCCACTTGGTGAGGGTATTCTAGGGGATTTCTAGGGGAGAAATCAAATTAGTTTAGGGGTATGTCCAGGGGGGTTCACTTTATTCTACACAATTGCAACATCCCCCCCCCCAGGGGGCCCGGAGAAATGTTTTCATTAAAAAAAATCATAAGTATGTTTTTACAATAGCAACACTAAAAATGAATGAAGTATGTATGAACCCATTTATGTCGAATCAAATCGAAATGGCTGCCCTTTTTTCGCTGAGTTAATAAAAAGGCACAAGCTACCAAAAAACTATGTTTTGAAATTTTGAGGTTGCCTTACAATTCTAATTTAAATCCAATAGCGTAACAAAAACGTCAAAAGTTAGAAAGCCAAATTGAGAGTTTGACGGTAAAAGCAATTGCTTGTTTGAATAAATTCTATTAAAAAAATTTTTTTTTGGCTCACGCTACCTAATGGGTTTGAACTGACAGCTTTGACGTCACAATATGGCGCTTAGTCGGTCCTATTGTTATTTGAAACGCATAGTATATATACTACGTCGGTTGCGTACAAGTTGCGTATGCGCCTTTTCGTGATTTCATTAATTTCAGTGAAATCTCTTGTTCTTTTCTTGCTGTTTCCCCACAATAACGTTGTGTAGAGCCCTCGCTCCTCCGTTCACGTGGTAACTTCACAAGTGTTTGATATTGAGAAAAAATAAGTTTGCTTGCCTGTTTGTACGATGAAAGAAAACAAACGGAAGTGTTTTAAGTGCGGGCGCTCTCCTGCAAATGACAAGAAGGTGAAATTATTTCGCTTTCCTCGCCCTGGAATAACAAACTCACTTTGGTATGTTAAATAGTAACCACAATGCCTCAGCCTTTAAACCTCAACTTTTACTATTATCCTAACGAACTTTGATTATAAAAGTAACGAAATATTGTTTTTATTATTGTTGTTTTTCTTTTCAGAAGTGAATCATGGGCAAAATACTGTTTCCCAGAAAAAAAGTGTACTTCAGAATTCCAAAAACGGCTGTATTCGGAACATTATATGCTGTGTGAACAACACTTGAAGCCAACATAATTTGTTGATTTTGAAAAAAATCTTTCCATAGATTTGCTGTTCCGGTGGATGTTAAGGTTTGTGCTGGGCATATGTCTTTCAACTGAAATATTATTTCACTTGAATAATTTGTGTTTAATTACTTATTGTTTTCATTTTAGAGAGTTGTGCTACAAGTTCCAAATAAATCTGACAGCAGTGAGGCACACCAATAAAATTGTTCACCTATCTCCATGAAGGGAGAAAAAAATGACAGCTGCGGGGCCTTCGCAGTCTCTATTGGGGGACAAAACAAACTTTATTTACATAAAAGGAGCTCCATCAAGCGAAACATGTAAAATTACTGCATTGGAAGCACCTGTTTCAACTGCTACAACTAGCACATTGCCCACTGTACCAGACAAAGAAAAATATTATATGATAAAATGCAGAAAACATATGCAAAACATTTGTCAGCTGCGAAATTAAAAATCAAACAATTAATCAACTATTAAAAGCTTTGGAGGATGACGAAGGCTTAAGATATCTTTCACAGAAAATAACTCCAACCATGGCCCTAATTCTAAAAGGAGAAATTAAAAATTTTAAAAGAAAAGAGAAAGAAAGACTCTGGACAAAAGATTATTTATATAAAGATATACAATTAAAGATTTTTATCATAAAGATTATAAATTTATATAAAGAAAGATTATAGAAAGAAAATTACAGCATTAAGAACACTTAAAAGATCGCCAACTTGCTACGATCTCTTGCGCAGGTGGATTATCCTACCTTCGCCAAGTGCTTTTAAAAAGCTTCTCCAGCAATTTCATATAAACATTGGCATCAATAAAAAACATTTTGAGATGTTAAAAAAGTTCTCCAACAGTCAAGACCGCAAGGAAAATGAATATGTATTGACATTTGACGAAATGGCAATTTAAAAAAATTTACTGTACAATAATAAAGAAGACAAAATTGATGGCTATCAAGACCATGGCCAGCAATGCCGATGGTGTTGGTTTTGAAATACGCACCCCGAACTAAGCGATGGAGGGAGGAGGGGGGGAGGGAGAGTAGTAAGAAGCCCACCCCCTACACTCTTCAAGTGAGGAAATGTGTAGTTTTTTTAATGAATTTTTTAAAATGTCGCCTAAAACCCTTAACACGGGACTAAAGGGTTAGGTTAATAATAACTATACATGTGAAAGGGTTAAAATAAAACTGAATTCCATACTGGCGCTTCGACGGGTGCTGTCGCACCACGCTCGCTCAGCTCGCGCATATTTTTATCACACACAAAACCTAACCTAACCCAACCAATGAGACTTTTTTTGATATACTTTTGGCTTGTTTAACATACTGTTTTAACGTACTTTCTGCCATTTCTTTCATGTCAAACCTGTCAAAATCGGCATATGTCCCTCACGTCATGACATTTTGACAGGTTTGACATAAAAGAAATGGCAGAAAGTACGTTCCGTTACATCATCGTAATATAAAAAAAAAATTATGTGGTTAATTCGTATGTAAAATGTCGTTCCGTTATACACGTTTAAACACGTATTCAAAAAAAACTTTAAACACGTATTCAAAAATAAACTACGCTTCTCCTCAGGTGGGTAGGGGTGGCATTTGAAAGGAGGGACCAACCCCTATAAAAATTAACCCTTACCAATCCAAAATTCAGGATGCGTATTTCAAAACCCAACCCAGGCCGATCCTCCCAAGTTGCATCCCATGCACTGGTATTTATGATTTGTGGCATTAGAAAAAAGCTGATGCAGCCAGTGGCCTATTAATTGTCTGGCTTGGCAGTAACTGCAGATAGGCTTGCTGTTTTAATTAAAGAGGTAACTGTTTGCTTATTTATTGAAAATACTAAAATTCAAACTTTTTGCTTTAAATTAAAATTAGACATTAAATAAGTAAGTAACCGAAATATTTCAAAATATTTTTAGGTGCTGTACCACTGTTTCGAAGCAAATAGTTTCAGAAATGTATTCATGAAATATAATATTAAACATTCCACAAATATAACATCTGAAGGCAACATTGATGAAGGTAAGAAATGAAATTAGTGAACATGAATGAAAAGTCAAAAAAAATTAAAAAATTGTAAATACTTATCATATTGAAGTGAAATAAAACTGTTAGTTTTGGAATAACGGCTTCTATAATGGTATAGGGTAAAAATAGACACATTTTTATTTTTTCCACATCCATTGTAACTGTGTAAATTGTGATGGTGAATTCTGATACGCTTTCCTTCTTTTTAGTTGCAAAGAATTTGCCTGTACATTTACATTTATGTTTTTGATCTGATTTCAAAAACATTCGAAAAAATTTCTTACATACAACAACACAGTATTAGAACTATTCTATTATTTATTGAGTAAAGTTAATGAAACTACAATAGAGTAAACAATCTATATGTATATTAGCTCAGGGAAACTTCCAACGGAAGCAGTGTTAATAGTTGACCTCATTGCTGATATAGACAATTTCGGCGAAGATCATCGTCACTTCATCTCGCTCGCCTATTACTTATTTTATTTTGTCATGTAACTTGCCCAACATTAACGTAAACGCTTTGTACTGTAAAAACTATACATAGATTTTACAAGTTCACATCATATCTGACCAAATTGTATTTAAATGACCTCATCTCTTTAAGCATTTGAATGTATTTTGCAAAATATTTTATACTGCTCTACCAATAATGAGTTTTTTTTGATAAAGTCACATTTCTTAAATATTCTGTTTTATTAATATAACAAATTCGCCGCCTAAAATACCCGCCAGTGTATAATTCAGGGGGCCCCCAATAGACTGCGCATCAATTGATTTCCGTTCACATTATTTAGTATGAAGTTGTCATTCTTCTCGCCGTAGTATGTTTATGTTCTTTGGGTATGTCGCCGAGCGAGACCATCTGGCAACACTGCTACTACTACTACTAAACTAACTAAATAGTTTTTGTTGTACTGGTGAAGGAAGATATCAAGAAAGGGAAATACTTATTTTTTACGGGACTAGTTTATCGGACATAACATTATTTTCTAAAATATGACCATATACAATTTATATATATTTGATCGTTATGGGACTTTATTGTATTATGGAGAATGGAATCGGGCAAAACAATCTGGAATGGCTAGAGAAGAAGTAAGTTGGATCATTTTTAGCTCATCGTAGTCTCACATATAGTAGGATCTATTCTCTCAGTCTCACATGGAAAAAGCAGAATTATAATTTTGCACCTCCCTAGGTCATATTAAGTACTTGTAAATATTTCACATAGTTTGCCTAATGATAGTATGTAGTATTTAAAACGTAAGTGTAAACATAAGTTGATTCTGGAACTTTAAAATAATAATTACAATAATATTACTTTACAGGAAGGAAAACTGATGTATGGTATGTTATTCTCAATCAAGTCATTTGTTGCAAAAATATCTCCTTTGGACCCTAAAGATGGCTTTCTTCATTACAAAACCAACAAATATACTCTTCACTGCTTAGAAACTCCCTCTGGATTGAAATTTATTATGAATACAGATAATCAAGCACAAAATGTTCGTGATTTATTGAAGAAGATATATAGTGAAGTGTATGTAAAGTATGCTGTAAGAAACCCACTTAACAACATTGGTGAACCAATAACTAGTGAATTATTTAAGAGTAAATTAGACTCTTTTGTGAAACAGACTCCTATTTATGCCGTAAGAGCCTCATGATAGTAATTTGTATATATTTCATTATTTATTGTAATTTACTAGTACGAAGTTGAAGTGTACATCCTTAAAATAAAAATCCTGATGTTTCATATGTTAACATTGTGAGGCACAGCAAAGAAAGGTATACAGATGTCAGCAATATCTAATTTACTGTGTGGTTTACAGTGCTACAAAGTGTTAATTTACTCAAAATTAAATATTGGATATACATATTATGTGTAAGGGAGTTTAAAGGTTGGACAATCCGACCATGAAGTTTAAGACATTAATTGCTCCACTTAACATATTTCTTGGCATTTATATTTGCATACTAATTCAAATATCACATTCCGCAAATTTCAGTTTACATGTTATGTTAAACTGAAATTTGTGGAATGCATAGTAATGTGTAATAACTATGTAATAATAGTATTGATAATAGTAAAATGTAGAAGGTATGTTAATTTTTATTAGTTGTAAAACAAACTGAGAGCATATTCAAGTATATATTTTAAATGAAATTGCTTTTTTAATTTTAAAGTCATTAGCTAAACAAATAAAAGTTCTGCCTTATTGTAAGTTGAGCTGCCTGAGCTATTTAGTGGTAGAGATTTCTTTATTTTGTCTCATGTGGGGTGTTACAGTCTTTCTTATTTTGAGAGCCATAATTACTATGTTAATGTGGTTCTGAAAAAGAAACCGCCGCCAGCCAAATTACTGGAGCAGAGGTAATTATATTGCAACTGAAGCCTACAGTCGGCAACACATCATTGGTCAATATAATTTAGTCATGTGGTTTAGCCATGCAAAACTTAACTTTATTACAGTTCCAAATTCCATCACTACATCTAGGTCAAGGTGCTTTTTTCAAAAGAGTAGTCTATAACCAATATTGAGAAGGGCCAGCTAGTATTTGTAAACTGTTGTTATTGTTATTGTAAAAATTCTTGTTTAGTGTCCAGTATGCTCTTATGTGATGATGTTTAACATACAAGAAGGTGTCAAGATAATGACTTGTCCGTGTCCTCTTTTTTTAAATACTATCACTTAAGCTTTTATAATAAATGTTACTAACAATAATAATTATTAAGAATTTTTACTAATTTATAAACAATTTGAAAAAGGTATTTTTTTGCCTGAATAGTATTTATTTTATTTTATTTTTATTTAGTGTCTTAATATAAATATTTTTTACTTTAGTGTCTCAATATACTGAGCGAAATTAGATTGGGCGGCTGGGCGTGCGCGTTATCCCATCTTCGGTGTCAATGGAAGAACAGCATTGCAACTGTCCTTAGGTTGGAACATAAGCTGACTTGGCACCCTTTGGCACACACAATACAAACAAACCAACCTTGTGTTTTGCGCTGTATGTTTTTTTTTATTTAAGCTATTCTGTGTGTTCCTTTCATTTATTTACTTCTTTTTTGCCCTTTATTGTTATATTTTTTTGTTTGTTTTGGCTGGCCCCTGTTTTTTCTAATTTGTTGCTATTGTTATCGCAAAAATTCTTATTTGGTGTCCGTTACAACCTCGTGATGACGTTTAACATACAAGAAGATGTCACGAAAAAGCTGCGATTCATTCTGGCTGGTCTCGGTTCCGTTCAATTATCTTAGAAGGGTTTGCGTTACATAAGCCGAGATGTAGGCGATTAATACATCTAACGTAGTATAAACGTATTTAATTCTCGTTTGGAAAAAGGGCCAGCCAGCGTGATGTATGTATATTCTGCTCACTACACTTATAAATAAAATTGCCCCCGAACTACATACAACAAAGTTGTTAGCCAGAAACTTGCCAGCAGTTGTTTTTTCAATCAAATATTCGTAGTTTAGCCAAACCTGTGAAAATAGACGAGCAAAATTGTATAAAACAAAATATTGGTAAGTACATGTTATTGCTATGGTGGAAAGATGGATCAAATCAGAAGCGGAAGCTCAAAGACTAAATTAGCCAAACTGTAACCAATACTATAACTACCGCAAACACTAAAGGTGGAGTCTCAATTTATGTACATAATGATTCGACACATACTCTTTTAGAGATTATATGCATAAATAACGATCACTTTCCCTCGATTCACTTATATAAATTTTCATTAGATATAGCATTAGTTTATAAGAAAGACTAGCAATGACAGCAGTTTCTTTGAAACTCACAGTTTATACAGAAACATAAAGAACCTTAAAACTTGGAGATTTTAATGTAAAAAAGTACAAAACCATAATAAGAGACAACGGATACAACATATTGAATAAAGTGAGTGCCCGCGTGAAACCAAAGATCCAAAAACCATCTTGAACAGAACTTTCGTTTCACTCTAGTAGATTCTGCAATTTCTGATCACAAGCGAATTTTCTTAGATATTGAACGATACAAACCAAAACCCCCCAAGAGAACAATGCAGTGCTATAGAATATGAAAAATTGTATCAGACTTTTACAAAAACGCTGCATGCAGTTAGCTAAAAAGTTAGAAAATTATGACGAAAATTCTTAACCCTCCGCGAAAAGATTATATCACCAAAGACATCTAAGAAAAGGTACACAGACGCAATTAATTATGGAAATTGTATAAAGAATGAATTGAATAAACCCCGCAGAATCAAGACATAGAAAAGCAATCTAGAGAAGCAAGAAGCAGAACGAATCAATATATTCCTGAAAATTTCAAGATTGTCAAGGTAAGCCTTTGAAAATGTGACACTGAATACCTTGCCTAGTAATAAAATTTAAAAAGGTATCGCGTCAGTTAAATTAACTATTAACGATACTTGTATAACAGACGTAGCGGAAATCTGTGACCATTTTCAAATTCTAACAATTTATACCACTTGTAATGATACTAAACTACACTAAACTAAACTAAACTAAAAAAAAAATAATATAAATAACATAATGACTCAGAATCCACTAAATATCCAACAAAAAGTTAAATCGCCCAATTCAGACCTGCAACAATAGACGATGTAAAGATTATAAAAAACGAGCTAAAATCAAAAACAAGTAGCGGTATTAATGGCATCATAGCAAAATAATAAAATGCATCAAAGATCCGGTTGCTGTGTCTTTAACAAGTGTGGTAACAGCTGTCTAGAATAGAGTATGGTCGAGCAGGGCAAGTGAAACACCGAGGCAAGGGAAACATTCCCTTATATCTTCGGTATTAGAGTTTTAATTAAGGCCTGCGTGTCGATATTGTAGTGCTTGTCGTAACAATCCCGGGTCAGCTATGTAGATGTATCTGCTGCTAATAATTTAAAAATATAGCCGTTAAAAAATATTAGTCTGTGGAAACGAAAAAGGCGAGTGGAAGGTATTTTTTAAATAATTGTTTTTAGTAGCAAAAATCGTGTTTTGGAGCTGTACTGAACGTGAGTAATATGATTTTTAACTATTTTATCATATGTGCTTATTTGTTTTGTGTAAAAGAAACGAATTTTATTATTATTGGGTATTGAAATAACGTAATCTTAAAATGATGAAGTGAGGCAAGTGAAACTATACAGTGCGAGGCAAGTGAAACATATGTTTCTCTTACCTCAAGTCAGTGGTTCTAAACCATTTAACAGATTTACTTCATGAAGTGTTTTGTTACAGTCCTGGAAAATGTTGCGAAATTACACTAAAAAAAAAATTGATGCAAGCTATACGTCTGTTGGAACTGAATTTTTAAAGATTATTCTCTGTTTTTGTTTGCATTTATAGCAATAATACTTATGTTTCGAATGCTAACTGATTATCTGATTGAATACATAAATAAATTGATTTCATAATATTTCCGGTTTACACCTGTTTCATTATAACCAGCCAGGGTGATGGTGTTTTTTGACCCTTATTTACTGGTTTACGCAAACACAAAAATCTTGAGAACCTCTGGCCTTTACTTATGTTTCACTTGCCCCGAATTTAAGTTTTTGCTTTTCTAAACAAAACTTAGTTCTATTTCAACTGGGAAAGCGTAAAAATGCAATGCCAAACTAACAGTCTTACAATATTTTAAAAGCAAAACATTATCTACGCATTTTTTCTATGAAAATCTCGGAGTGTTTCAGTTGCCTCACCAGAGGGGTAAGTGAAACAGTGTGTAAGGTCTTACTTTAATTTGCGTTTTATCGACTATGAACGTATATAAGATAAAATTGTGTTTACTTTAAGTATCTTTATGCTTTTGTCGTATTACATAGTTTAGTGGCACAATCATAAGGCAATTTTTTTAGTCAAAAAATTCAATTGAATCGAGAATAAAATAAAGTATGTTTCACTTGCCCTGCTCGACCTTATATTTATGAAAATGTATGTATAAAACTTGCCAAAATTACTCTTACATACAAATCAGGCCCTAGGGCTAGTTTACACAGTGCGAGCTAGCATACGAGTCAGCCTGCCGAGTAGTTGCACTGCAGTAACTCGCACTGTTTAGACATCGTTTACGAGTTACTAGCACGTGCGAGTTGGACAGTGGCTCGCATCCGAGTTACTTCAACATTTTTTGTTTTCACTCGCCTGCTCGCCCGGCAGCAACTCGCACATGGCAGCAGCTCGGCTGTCACTCGCATCGTTTGGACGCGTTCGGCAGTAGCTCGCTAGACCGTTGTGATTGGAACCTTTGTGTCTGCTACGCCTATCATATGGCTGCGGATGGATGTTCTTCTGAAGATAATATTTCATTCATAAAACTATACAGATAACAAGAAAACCTATGGAATTCTTTCAGTAAAAACTACCGAAATAGAGATATGAGAAAAGCCTACTGGCTAAGCAGCAGCTCGCACTTTGTAAACTAGCCCTAAGGGACGATCCTGGAAATTATACTCGTTACTTCAACAATATTACATCGACCTAAACTATTTTTATCGAAAGCAAACGTAGACCTATATTTATTTAAAAAGTATTGACAAAGAATTACGTTCACTACCAGATAATTCCGGCGATAAGTCGAAATCGTCGTTTTGTCTTGCCACCACCTCACTCCATAAGTTATATTTAAAACTATCTACAAGATTAAAATAAACATATTCACTTTCACACATCTCAGGTAGGTAACAGCTATACTTTTCACACTATCTTTCCATAGAAAATTATAAAACATTTGTCGAAACGTACATTATTCCTAAAATTTATTTATTTTTATTTATTTATTTAATAGGATTTCCAACAACAAGTACATTAATAAATGCTTATATTATGATAACAACATACTTAGAATCTAAGTGTCTTGCCAATTACAGGAAACCACGACATGCACTATTTTTGTTTTATTTTTAATTTGGTGGACAACTTTTCGTTACTTTGTGTTAAAAGTTTAAATTTAACAATACATTTTTGTTTTTGTTGCAATTTTCAATTATTTTCAAAAACTATCTTTTTAAAATTACTACAGGAAAACAGATCCAAGTTAGCGTAGGCATAAGACTCATACAGTTTGTACATACGGGATAATGAGCTAAATTTTCTTAAATTTGTATGACAGACTGGCAAGGAAAACATTCTTTTATGATTAGATCGTGGAATTCTGTTCGGTATGGGAAACCTAACTCGAGATAACAAATTAGGGCTATTCAGTACACCAGCACATAACTTATTGAGGAATACTAGGTCTAAATAATTACTACGCTTCTCTAATGTGGCCATCTTAAAATATAGCAATCGTTGTTGGTAAGTTTTGAGTTTTTTAAGCAGTCCTAGGCTGTAAGTTAAATGCCACAACATTCTTTTTTGTAGGCGCTCAATTCTAGCTATATGCACTTTGTAATGTGGGGACCATACAACACTACAATATTCCAATTGGCTTCTCACTAAAGAGTTGTACATAATTATTTTGATAATTATTTGATTTTGAAATTAGTTGAAGGGTGTTTAAATTTTTTTGCCTCTCTTAATACAAACCCTAGTAATTTAGAAGCCTTGAGAACTACATTATCAATGTGTCTAGAAAATTTCAGTTCACTGTGGAAAAGAATTCGAAGATCTCGGACACATGTGACTTCTTCGAGTTTAATACCATTGAGAGCGTAGTAGGTAGGAAATGCTTTTCTTTTTCTTGTGAATTTGACATGTTTACATTTTTTTGCGTTTAGTATTATTTTTAATGCACCATTTAGTAAGAGCATCAAGATCATTCTGTAATAGACGGGAATCGTTCAAAGTTTTAATCGTTTTACAAGCTTTTAAGTCGTCAGCAAATAGGTAAAAATTAGAATTCATGAAACATTCAGATATGTCGTTTATAAACACGTTAAATAGGTAAGGTCCTAAGTGCGATCCTTGTGGAACTCTTGAGAAAGCAGTGTATGGCTCCGAAACTGACCCATTGACTATCACCTTAAGTTTTCTTTTTTGAAGATATGACTCAAACCAACTCAGTAAGGGATTAGACACGCCATATGTTTCTAATTTCTGCAATAATGTTCCATGATTGACCGTGTCGAATACCTTACTGAAGTCTGTATATACTGAGTCCATCTGTGCCTTAGAGTCAACAGCCTCGATCAATTGGCTGGATGGCTGGATCCCGCGTTAACTCGTGAACGGGTGCCGTTTGAGGGTGTTCGTCGTTTGGATACTTGGGGGGAGGGAGACTTGCCGAGCTAACAGATGCAGAAAAGAATAATTTTTGTATAGACATAAAGAGACTCTGTAAATTTATTTTGAAAAAAAATATACCCGTGAAGTTTCTTGCCAGTTCTTCTTCACGAAGGTTTTTTTCGAACTGGTGGTAGAATCATGTTTTATTTGACGTCAATAAGAACAAGTAATTGTCAATGTTGAGAAATAAATATTTGAATTTGAATTTGAATTTGAATTCCTCGGTATACTCAACGAGATTAGTTGCTGTGGACTTGTGCTTCATAAATCCATTTTGCTTGGTATCTGTAAGATGAGATAAGTGTGAGAAAAGTTCTTTACACACGAATGATTCAAACACCTTGGCTAATACTGACAAAATTGCTATGGGTCTATAATTAACAACGATAGATTGGTCACCATCTTTAAAGACCGGTACTATCCTTGTTTCTTTCCAAGCTGTAGGAAATGTGCCGTCCTGTAATGATCTAATAGGTCTTTACCTATGAAACTGCCGTTTTGCCGTACTGGCCATTTCAAATGAAAATATTTTTTTGTTGACTGATAATTCTAATTTCAAATTAATTTTATTTGACAAACATGGATTTCTTTTTCTAAAATCGTCATTTGTTTAATAGTTAGTGTTTTGTTTTCAACGCATTCGAAAATTTTTCGTCATCATGGATAAGTTAAAAATTCGAGCAATTATGGAGTATGAGTACCGTCGTGGCAGCAAAGCGGCACAAGCGGCACGCAACATCAACGACGTTTACGGAGCGAACACTACAAACGAACGCACCACCCGTTATTGGTTTACCCGCTTCCGTTCTGGAAATTTTGACCTGAAAAATGAACCCCGTGGTCGACCGAAAACTTTGCTCGACAATGACGAATTAAAGGCAATTGTGGAAGCTGATGAAACTCAATCCACGGCTGAATTAGCAGCAGCTTTGGCCGTTAGCATCAAAACAATATCGGTCCATTTGCGTCAAATTGGCAAGGTAAAAAAGCTTGACAAATGGGTACCCCACGAACTCAATGACCGCCAGCGCGAAGTACGCGTGGAGACGTGCCTTGCACTGCTCAGCAGGCATACAAATGAAGGAATTCTGAACCGCATTGTTACTTGTGACGAGAAATGGATCCTGTTTGACAATAATAAGCGCTCAGCAAGTTGGTTGGACCCTGGTTCAGCACCCAAACAATGCCCTAAACGAAAACTTACCCCTAGAAAAGTGATGGTCACTGTTTGGTGGTCTAACGCGGGTGTAATTCATCACAGCTTCTTGCCAAACGGGACAAGAATTACTGCAGATGCGTACTGTGAAGAACTGAACACAATGATGGAGAAGCTCGCACGTCTCCAACCAGCTTTGGTCAATCGTTCGGCTCCACTGCTCCTGTACGACAACGCGCGACCTCATACTGCACAGCAGACGGTCTCCAAACTACAAGAGTTGGGGTTGGAAGTTCTCCGTCATCCGCCGTACTCACCAGACCTTGCGCCTACAGACTTCTACTTTTTCCTCCTTAATTTGTTGCCTCCCGTCCAGCTGATTTCTTCAAGAAAGGCATCAATAAGCTACCAATGCGTTGGCAAAGATGCATTGATTGCATGGGTGATTATTTTGATTAATAGAAACAAAAAATATATAAAAAAATTACGCTTCATTTATTTCGTGAAAAACGGCAATTTCATAGGTAAAGACCTAATATTAAAAATAATGTGTAATGGAACCAAAAGCTCATCCGCGAGTTTCATTAAAAATATAGGAGGTAAACCATCCGGACCCGCACCCTTCGATAAGTCTAATTTTTTTAGAGCAGTTTGAATTTGTTCTTGAGTGACATAAACTTTATGTTAATTGTTGTTACTCTTGCAATAAATATCTTTTTGGACGGGTCTGTTTGTATGAGGTAAAGTTACATATGCAGAAGCAAAGTGAGATGCAAAGAAGTTAGTTATAGTGTCACTATTTTCTGAGGAATCACTTCCATTGGACATTTCAGCTGGATAACGACTAGTGCCACCTCTCTTCATTTTAATATAATTCCAGAACCTTTTGGGATTTTGTTTAATTTGAAACTCTATGAATTCAATGTAGTATTTATAATAAGATTGAATAAAAATTTCACAGCGTTTTTTTACAATTTGATATTGAATTTCATCCATCGAATTTTTATATTTTTTAACTCTAATTCGTAATTTATATTTCTCTTTTAACCTTTTTATTGATGTTTTAAAGTACCAGGCAGGATAATTATTATTGTTCTGTTTTATGTCAGGAATTGAGCCTTGATTAAATTATCGATGAAATTATAAAATCTAGAAAGCATTTCATCAACAAAAAGTGAATATAGAGTATCATGCCAATTAACTTTATTTATTTCCTTTGCAGTGGTGGCATAATCCACTTTAAAGTTGTTTGGTTTCGCAAGTGTTTTGTACTTGAGAGATTTCATTTTTGAATTTAAGTTACTTTTCCCAGATTGAGTATTCCGGTACGCACTGAACTTCTATATTAGAAGAACGAGATTGTTGCTCCAGCGTATTAATCTTCATATGTAAGTCCTTCACCGTTGTCTTCTGTTCTACATTTTCCTTGCTGAGTCTATCAATAATGTCTAATTTCGTTGTTACAACTTTCTTAATATCGTAGTACTGTTGACTTAAAAAGTTGATTGAGCTTTTTACTTCTCCAATATCTTCCTTGATTGATTTTAACTCCTTGTTAACATAACTGGCCAATGTAACATTAAGATGTTGCATAAGTTCGTCTAAAGCATTCTGCACTATTTGTTTAACTTGTGAGGAAGTTACAGGACTATTATTGGTAGGTGTGGTTACCGGCGAAATTTTCTTTCGCTGAGTAATGTTTGAAATATCATCTGCCAACTTTGTGATCTTGCCGGCTCGAACCGGTGTACTGTCATCATTTCCACCCTTTGGTTTGCAGGATGGGCACACCCACTTGGATAGGTCAATGTTGCTAATAGGCTGCTGCATCAGATTTGAAAGGCATGATTAGTGAAGTATTAGGTGGCACTTTGAGCATGATGTTGTCGGGTCACCTGATAATATCTGTTCCGTGCAACACGCACATTTAGACATATTGACAGTAGGTAAATATAATATTTTGTAAAAATTTGACTATTACTTAAATTCAAAGTATATTTTATATAAAGAAAAAATATATATGAATGAAAAGTATAATTTCTTTTCAATTATTACAGAGTTAAAATTAATATGCCCTACTAATTTTACCTGACCAAACTTCAAATATTCAAAAATTAATCAAAAATAAACCAACACAATGCCAGGGCAAATTAAAAACAAATTACCTCTTTAGAATAAAACAGAACAAAAAATATAAAGAAGTTATTAAACGGGAAAATTTATATTTTACTGTTTTTAAATTAATTAAAGTGCCTTCAATTAATAATTCACTGAATTAAAAGAAAATAATAATGTATTTAAAAATAAAAGTACAATTTTATATAAGTTAGTTACAAAGGGAAAATTTATAATTTACTGCTTTTAAAATAATTAAAGTAAGTTCATTTGTTTATTTACTGAATTAAATTTAAATAATAATGCCGAAATAAAAATAAGTGTACAAATTCTAAACAAAATCTAAAAACTGAAATAAATACCTATGAAATTGCCGTTTTTCACAAAATAAATGAAGCGTTATTTTTTTATATATTTTTTATTTCTATTAATCAAAATAATCACCCATGCAATCAATGCATCTTTGCCAACGCATTGGTAGCTTATTGATGCCTTTCTTGAAGAAATCAGCTGGACGGGAGGTAACAAATTCTTCAAAGGCATTTTGTACTGCCTCTCGGGTATTGAATTTTTTTCCCGCCAAGAAGTTATCCAAATTCTGGAAAAAGTAGAAGTCTGTAGGCGCAAGGTCTGATGAGTACGGCGGATGACGGAGAAGTTCCAACCCCAACTCTTGTAGCTTGGAGACTGTCTGCTGTGCAGTATGAGGTCGCGCGTTGTCGTGCAGGAGCAGTGGAGCCAAACGATTGACCAAAGCTGGTTGGAGACGTGCGAGCTTCTCCATCATTGTGTTCAGTTCTTCACAGTACACATCTGCAGTAATGCTTGTCCCGTTTGGCAAGAAGCTGTGATGAATTACACCCGCGTTAGACCACCAAACAGTGACCATCACTTTTCGAGAGGTAAGTTTTCGTTTAGGGCATTGTTTGGGTGCTGAACCAGGGTCTAACCAACTTGCTGAGCGCTTACGATTGTCAAACAGGATCCATTTCTCGTCACAAGTAACAATGCGGTTCAGAATTCCTTCATTTGTATGCCTGCTGAGCAGTGCAAGGCACGTCTCCACGCGTACTTCGCGCTGGCGGTCATTGAGTTCGTGGGGTACCCATTTGTCAAGCTTTTTTACCTTGCCAATTGGACGCAAATGGACCAATATTGTTTTGATGCTAACGTCGAAAGCTGCTGCTAATTCAGCCGTGGATTGAGTTTCATCAGCTTCCACAATTGCCTTTAATTCGTCATTGTCGACTAAAGTTTTCGGACGACCACGGGGTTCATTTTTCAGGTCAAAATTTCCAGAACGGAAGCGGGTAAACCAATAACGGGTGGTGCGTTTGTTTGTAGTGTTCGCTCCGTAAACGTCGTTGATGTTTCGTGCCGCTTGTGCCGCTTTGCTGCCACGACGGTACTCATACTCCATAATTACTCGAATTTTTAACTTATCCATGATGACGAAAAATGTTCGAATGCGTTGAAAACAAAACACTAACTATTAAACAAATGACGATTTTAGAAAAAGAATTCCATGTTTGTCAAATAAAATTAATTTGAAATTAGAATTATCAGTCAAAAAAAAAATATTTTCATTTGAAATGGCCAGTACGGCAAAACGGCAGTTTCATAGGTAAAGACCTATTATGTATATAAGATATGTACATATATGTAATAAAAATATAGTAGAATAATAATGTGTAAAGGAATAGTAAAATTAATATAATTCATTTACCCTTGACAAAATGAGCTTTTACGCGTAGCTGAAATAAAAGTTTACTAGGAGCTTTCCTCAATTCTACCGGCAAACCGTCCCAAAGCCTTATGGCCTGAACCACAAAAGAATAGGACATAAATCCAGAGTTATGTGAAGGAGTATGCAGGCTCAGATTGTACGTAGAACGTAAACACCTGTCGTGCGAGAAACCAAGGTACTGAAATTTTGATTTTAAATATTCTGGGGCACAAGGATCATTGAGAGTTGAATATAGCATGCAAAGTATTCTGACATATCTACGCTGTCGGATCGGCAGTCATCGTAACTTTCTACGATAATGAGACACATGGTCATACTTACGCAAGTCGTAGATGAAGTGAATACAGTTATTAAGCAAACGATCTATTTTGTTAAGGTGTACTTCGTTAAGGTCCGAACAACATACGTCAGCATAATCGATGATGGGCACTATCAGAGAATTAATAAGAAGTAATTTAGTGTGTACTGGTAGAAAATTCTTAAGATCTGCGTTTAGCGAATCAATAGCAGTACCAATATCTAGAATGTGAGCTTTTCTGTATATTTGGAGGTCGTCCGCGTAAAGGTGAAATGAACATCTTAGTTTGGAGGTTATTAAATTAATAAAAATTGAAAACAACAGTGGAGAAAGTATATCACCTTGCGGGACGGCAGAATCCAGACATATCCAATCCGAAGTGGCAAGACTATCAGGGCAAACTTTTATAGCTTGCGTTCGTCCACGAAGGTAGGAGGAGAACCAATTAAGAACAAGAGGAGAAAAGTTCAGCAAGTTGAGAGTGGCAAGAAGAAGGTCGTGATCAACAGCGTTAAAAGCATTGGAAAAATCAACTAATACTAAAACAGTTACTCTCGTTTCCTCCATGGCTTCTCTTATATCGTCAAGAATTTTAACAAGTGCTGTACAGGTACTGTGTCCCGGTCGAAATCCGGACTGAAATGGACTCAACAAATTACGGGATATTGTGAAGTCAGACAACTGCCTGTGCACCACAGCCTCGATAACTTTAGAGAGATAAGGTAGAATTGATATTGGTCTAAAATGGCATTGAAGTGTAGGATTACTTATTTTAGGAAGAGGAATAATTAGGGGTTTGCTCCACAATGAAGAAAACTTGCCAGAGGAAAGTGAGAAATTTACAATGTGTGTGAAGATTGGAATAATATTTTCCAGCATTAGTATAACCATTACTCGACCAATTCCATCCGCACCCACTGCTTTAGATTTTAAAGAAGTAAAAATTTTACGAACTGTATCTGAAGTGACCGGTGAGAATTCAAAGATATCATTTGTAAGTTTACCAAGAGAAGAGATAGTTGATTAGGGGAGAATTTTGAGTAATTCACGGTAGAGGATTGTTTACCCAGCCCAATAGACCTAAGAAATTTCCATACATTTGCTGGAGATGAATCTGTGACATTATCATGGAAGTGGCGGCGCTTTGCATTTCGAATTATTTGATTACATCGATTTCTTGCTGATTTAAAACAGGACCAGTTTACTTCGGTTTTATTAGATTTAAATTTAAAAAAAAGCTCTATTACGAGTATTCATCGCCTTCCGTACGTCTTGATTGAGCCAAGGCGCAGGAGGTCTTTTAACTTTAATTTTGCGAATTGGTGCGAATTCATCAAATATCGATGTTACTATTTTACAGAAGATACTAAGTTTATCAGTTATCGACTCGGCTGCAAACACTAATGACCAATCAACTTTAGTGCATTCTTTGTCAAAGAGTTCGTAATCGATTTGTTTATAACTTCTAATTTTAACAAATTTGGGTGGTTGCTTGAACATTTTTGATTCTATTGTTGTATAGAGTAGATCATGTCTTGAAAAACCTGGAGCAACCACCTGACCGTGATTGAGAATGAAATCAGACGGAGAAGCTATTATCACATCTAACCAGGTATCTGGCCGTAGTTATGAGGAGTTGCACCACTTTTGATATTGGGCTAAAAAAGACTTTAAAAAGAGAAATTACCTTCATACCCTTGAATGAGAGACGGCTTGAAACATTTAGGAAAAATGTATTTGAAAAAACATTTAAATTAGATTACTGTGCAGATCCTATTACTCAATATAACTCTATTCATAATATAATTAGAAATGAATATGACTCTGTTTTAAAAAAAAAGAAAATATGTATAAATAATAATTTATTTAGGTTTAGTGACTGGGCAACAGTGGGAATATGCAGAAGTAGAAATAGATTATATGAATTGTACAGTGAAAGAACTTATAATCATAATAAGACATTTTATGAATATGTTAAAAAGTATTCAAAATTATTTAAACGAGTTTGCAGTGTAGCTAAATCTAATTACATTAATAATAAAATTAAATATAGTACTAACATTTCAAAAACTGCATGGAATATAATTAATCAGGAAACTGGGAAAGCAAAAGAACCACACACCAAATATAATTTAAAAATTAATGATAAAGTGTTGTCAACTGACAAAGAAGTTGCTGAAGCATTTGAAAATTTTTTTACTGCCATCCCTGTGTCAACTACTTCGAGTATTAATTCATGTTCCACTCTTGCACAGTCACTGCTAACGGAAAATGTAAATTCATGCAATATTGATTTTATTTTTAAACATGTTACTGTTCCACAAGTTTTAAATGCATTTAAAAGCATTAAAGTAAAAAATACTGCCGATTTAGATGGGATTTCTGTTAAAATTATTGAATCTGTCATTGATGGTATAGCCCCGTACTTAGCCAGTATATTTAATGACTGTGTTGATAATGGTGTTTTTCCTGATTTAATGAAATTGAGTAAGGTCATTCCAATATTCAAAGCAGGTAGTATGTCTGACCCTAATAATTTTAGACCTATATCTATACTACCAACGCTCAGTAAGATTTTTGAAAAATTAATTTTAAATCAATTACTTTCTCATTTTTACGGTAATAGTTTAATGAATTTTAAGCAGTTTGGTTTCACGCGGGGTCGCTCAACAACCGATGCCGGTGTTGAGCTCATAAAACACGTATTCAGCGCCTGGGAGGAGTCGTGTGATGCTATTGGTGTCGTTTGTGACTTGTCCAAGGCGTTCGACTGTGTGGATCATGCTACTCTACTCATGAAACTGCACCATTACGGCATTAAAAACCGAGCGCTTGCCTTGATTAAATCATATATTTCTAATAGAAAACAGAAAGTTGCAATAAATGGAGAAAAATCATCAGGATCGGCAGTGGCAATGGGTGTGCCCCAGGGCTCAGTTCTTGGTCATTTCCTATTTTTAGTTTATATTAATGATCTGCCATCGGTCGTTAAGAATCAATGCGAGGTCATATTGCTTGCTGACGATACTTCCTTCTTGTTTAAAATCAAAAGACAAGAAATTGACTATCGAGCGGTGAACAAATGCATCTCCAACACAGAGCAGTGGTTCTCAGCTAATAATTTGCTCCTCAATGAAAAAAAAACGAAATGTGTTAAATTTACATTGCCAAATGTCAAACAGGTAAACACAAACATTGTAGTTAAGAGCCAGGAACTGACTCCTGTAAACTCAACTGTATTTCTGGGCATAACCTTAGACGCCAAACTGCAGTGGGGACCGCATGTTGATGGTTTAGCGAAAAGGCTTGGCTCTGCCGCATATGCTGTTAAAAAAATTAGACAAATTTCAAATGAAACAACTGCTCGATTAGTCTATTTTGGTTACTTCCACAGCCTCATGACATATGGTATTCTGCTGTGGGGGAGTGCTGCCGACATCGATGCTATATTTATTCTGCAGAAAAGGGCTGTTCGCGCAATCTATCAGCTCGGTCCAAGGGTGTCACTTAGAAGTAAATTTAAGGAAATAAATATTCTTACCTTCCATTCACAATATATTTTAGAAAATTTAATGTATGTTAAAAAGAACATAACCTTGTTCAAAAGAAAAAAAGATCTGCACAATGTTAACACAAGAGGAAGAAATATGCTGGCAGCTCATAATAGCAGGCTTCATAAAGTCACTAACTCATTCATGGGTCAATGTATACGCTTTTATAATAAGGTTCCTGAGGATATCCAAGGTCTTCCTACTGACAAATTCAAAGAAACTATAAAGGAGAAGTTGTGTGCTAGAGCATATTATAAACTATCCGATTATTTGGATGATAAAAGCCCTTGGGTATAATCCCCTCATTAACAGGATTGTACTAGTATTTGTAACAAAGCATGTGTAATGTGTCTGTTTGTGCGATGAGTTCTTCGTCCCGATGAATATCTAAAGCGTCATTGTCACTAAAGTACGTCTTCTTATGGTAGCGTCGGGTGACGGGTCGTTCACTTCCCTCTAATATGGTTGAGGAGGGTGATGGCTGGATCCCGCGTTAACTCGTGAACGGGTACCGTTTGAGGGTGTTCGTCGTTTGGATACTTGGGGGGAGGGAGACTTGCCGAGCTAACAGATGCAGAAAAGAATAATTTTGTATAGACATAAAGAGACTCTGTAAATTTATTTTGAAAAAAAAAAAATATACCCGTGAAGTTTCTTGCCAGTTCTTCTTCACGAAGGTTTTTTTTCGAACTGGTGGTAGAATTATGTTTTATTTGACGTCAATAAGAACAAGTAATTGTCAAAGTTGAGAAATAAATATTTGAATTTGAATTTGAATTTGCATTGAATGGGAGGATTTCCAAGCTAAATGCTTTAGTTATGCTTTGTAACCGAAGTGCTCGAGAATTGTTTACAAGAAGGTCTGTATTCAAATCACCCATGATAACGTGATATGAATACTCAAAGGCTACTCTCTCCAGAACAGTCTCCATATCACAGAAATAATCGGAACACGGTGGACAATAAATTACTCCAACGCAGCAAGTTAATCCCTTTAAGCACAACTCAATGAAGATATATTCCGCGGTGCGTGCGTATTGACCAGATGACAGAAATAATTTTATGTTTAATAGTCGAGTTGAGATAGATTGCTACGCCACCGCCACCTTTCCCCAATCTATCATTACGAAAGAGAGTGTATCCTGTTATATTATATAAATCACTACTAAGATTAGGTTTGAGCCAAGATTCAGATATTAATAGAACGTGCACAATATCAGGTTTGAAAATGCTTAGGTCAGTGACATGTTGAGGAATGGTTTGAGCGTTCAAATGACAAATATTGATGTTATCTAATGATAAAAAGTTATTAAGGTTCAGCGGAGAAAGGGAATCGGTTTCAGTATCACTCAGGGAGCAGAAGGTAACTTCATTACCAGAAGTACTAATTGAATGAAATGAATCATCTGACATCATGCAACAATAAAATAATAATAAAATAAAAAGAATAAAAAGTAATTACTATAAAAAAGGTTTTATATTTGATAATAAAAATCTATAAAGTAGGAAGAAAGGATAATAATAATATTAAGATAAAAACTATTAATAGATAGTCTACACACCGGCAATTCGAAAGATAATCACATAAGTAATACAGATAAAAAAAGTAGTAAAGATTAAAAAAAGTGTCCATAACAACAAACAAAACAGAAAATAAAAATTGCAAGTCTAGAGTCATAATTCACACATACACGTAACAATAAACAACTTGTAAATATTGCAAAAAAAAATCATGAATTTTAATTTAATTAAATTAATTAAAAACAATAATTAGTATGAAAGTCGGGAGACAAGCATACAGCGCATTAAATGGAACATGGATGGTAAACAACATAAAAATGCAAACCGGTCATGTGACGGCGATGCGTCTCCGCGATGCGCCAGCCGATCAGTCTAAATAGACCTTGCTGATATTGTTGCAGAATTATCACACTCGTGTTTAGTGAATTGTATTAATCGACTTGAAAGTTAAAACATTTACGATATAGTGTGTAAGAAAAAGCACAGATTAAGGTGTTGCATGCAGGGTGAATAGACCATTTAAGTGATATAATAAAAATGATAGCACTCAACTACTTTGGGTGGAAACACTAGAAATAATATTGGAGAGCTCTGCCATAGTCTCAAGCTTGCACCGTCTGCCATCCGAGGTTTTAATGTTAATTACACCATCCATTGTCCAACAATGTGCAACGCCGAATTTCTGTCTTGCTTCCGAGAACACATCATGCCGTGGTTTAGTTAGGAACTCTGACAATGTTACACTGGATCCCTTGAGGGCAGCCTTACTTCTCCACAGTGCACTACGTACAGATAAATCGGCAAACTTGACTACGATAGGCCGTGGCTTCGTGTTGTTACGGACAAGTTTCCCCATCCTGTAACTAGCGGATATGCTGTTGCTTGTGAGCGAAGGCACCTTGCACTTATTGGCCAAGCTGGAGACTACCCTGGCACATGTGTCCTCATTGGGTTGTTCTGGAATGCCATGTACAAGTAGCATTTTGCTTCGGAAGTGCATTTCAATGCGATCGACACGGTTCCGAAGAGCATCCACTTCGGCGCGCAGTACTGAGAGGCCGTTGCAGACAAAGCCCTTGAAACTCTGGAATTCCATGCTCAGCGCAGCAATGGTGGGACTCTTGCGGTTGGACGAAGCCGCCTTGTTCAGCTCAGCCTGGAACTCAGCCATCTTTTCTTCGAACATCCTTGCCATAGTGTTAATTTTGTCTTGTAACTGCGAGTGATTATTCGATTGAGTAGTCATCTTGTTGTGTCACGGTGAAAGAAAGTTTGCAAAGGAAAGTCACACTGCCGGTGAGTAGAACTACTTAAAGTTTATTTTGATACATGTAAAGTTGACTTTTAACAATAAAAATACTAATTGAAATAAAAAATATTCAGAGAGTTAGAGATTTTGATGTTCACTCGTAAACTACCCGCTATATATACTACAACTACTATTCGTAACTTACTAGTGCAGCGGGTATTCCGATAATTAATTGGATCAGTAGTAAAACTGAGTTGATCACGTATTTTTGCAAGACAATATGCAGCTCAGTTCACTTACTATTATTAACTGGTATTAATTAGACACTGTCACACTCGCTGCTATGTATTTCTAAGCAAAACTTGAACTATTTCCTGTTATATCGAATTAAATTTGCAGGAACTATATGATCGACTTGATAGTTGTTACCTTTCGATAACATATGAAATTTAATATGGCACCCGCCTTTTGCAGAAAATCCTGTCCGAGGATTAAATCTTGCTCAACATCCAGACGTCGAATCCGACATTTAGAACGACATGTAGTGTACTATGAATCGTCAAAAATATCTTCGTTCTTCCCAAGCAGTTTAATTAATTGCCATTTACGGCTTTGAAAAACAGCTTATCGTAGCGTAGTCTAACTAATATCTAATTATTTTTTTCCTTAATTTGATTGTGGAAAATCCCTCATTCAAACGCCGATTACGAGAGCCGCGGCAAATTAAAATACCTAGTTCTATGTCCAACTTCGCGTGTCGCTGCTGATCAAAACAAGACAAATGGCGCGGCGTCGCGTAGAGTTTTTATGACAAACAAAAACATTGGAAATAGAGACAATTCTGCGGATTTAACACAAAAAGGGTTGGATTTTACAGACATTTACTTTACAGTAAATTAAAATCTTTTTCCCAAACGGGCGCTGAGAAAAAGACGTGGACTAATGGCATGATTATTGAGTTTATCCGGCACGTTAAAAACAATCCGTGATCTGATTTTGATATTTTATACCTATACAGGGTGTAACATAAAGGAAGCATAATACTTGAGGGTCAGTAAATATACCATTGTTAGAATACACTGTAAAAGAATTGGAGTTATTGGGGCTGGTTAACGGGACTTTCACACGTTTAATTTTTTTTACTTTAACATCTTTGACAGCCCTAGGTGGTTTTCTTACCTACCTACGCAGGAAGCGCGCGAGGCGACAATAAATAAAAAAATTCGAGTTTTTTATTTATTTGAAATCATTAAAGTAACTAAAATCGTGTCCAGTCGCATCGCATTACGTGCTACTCGATAGGTAGGTAAGTGACGACGGCTGCGCTCGCCTCATGCACAGGTAGATATTAAAACCACTTAGAGCTGTCAAAGATGTTGAGTAAAAATATTAAAATAAAAAATTATGGAAGTCCAAACCAGCCCCTATAACTCCAATTCTTTTACAGTATATTCTAACAATGGTATACTTACTGACCCTTTAGTATTATGCTTCCATTATTTTACACCCTGTATAAACGTACAAGTTTCGTGTCGTCGCGGCTCTTTTTTTAGATTTTAAGGATAGCTCCAAAAAACCCTTCAGGCTCAATACAGTCTCTGCATCTTTAGTTCCAATAATAATTGTGGACTTTAATACGCGGGGCTGTGACAATCTTTCTCTCGACCTTATACTACTTTTCAACCTCACTACCTCGAAATAATTACGCCTATAACAAATCGATTGATTTGCACAAAAAGTTTCCCTATCTATGGAAAATAGCATTTGTCCAACCTATCCCCAAAGTCAGTAACCCGGATGATTATAAATTTAATATATACTAGCCCTATCAGTATTATGTCTTTTCTTCCTAAATTACTAAAGAGGTTTGTGTTTATCCAAGTAGTGGCCTTTTGTGAGCAAAACTGCATTCTACCAGAGCTACATTCAAGATTTAGAAAAAGTTTCAGAACTTCTTCTGCTCTACTAGACTTTGTTGATCATGTACTGACATCTTTTCATCATACTGAAATTATCTGACTGGCCCTCCTCAACTATTCCAGGGCATTTGATTGCGTCAACATTTCGTTGCTGCTCTCAAAGCTCACATTATAACTTTCATAATTCTGTACTTTCTTGGTTTGACTCTTACTTTTCAGGTAGATCCCAGATAGTGGTTGTTAAATTAACTATATATTAACATTTTTAAATGGTGCAAACACGCTTAACGCGGCTAACACACAAAAACTACTGCCAGGTGCCACTAGTGCGACGATTGCCTCGACGAGACGGCGGCCCAGCACACGCTGGAGGTGAGATGCGGAGCGCAGCGCGCTCAGCTCTGTATTGGGTGCCGCTCTCTCGCTTCCACTCATGGTTCGCGCTATGGTTGAGAATGAGAGGTCGTGTCAGGCGATGCGATTCTGCTGCAAAGCAGTAGTGCTCGCATCGAGCAGTAATGCAATGACACCAATGACATATTACATATAGACAAGTCATACCCAAACATTACCGCGATATATAGATTAATATAATTTGTGGGAGAAGGAAAGAATAATACGGTTCACTTGTAAGAAAGTATGTACTTCGTGACGTTGCTTCGCACTAATTGGTCGCGAGCGTACGTGACGTAGTACGTAAATTGTCGAAACTCTATAACGTTGTCTTTTACTCTCACATACGAAATCATATTACATCTCGCTCTTCGAGTTTGTTGAAATGAATAGCCATGTCAATTTTAAAACTTCATTTTAAATAGCAAAATAAAATAATAAATAAGATAGTTATAAAAAAAAAGTTCGCATGAAAAGAAAAGTTTATTCTATCTTTAGCAGTAACCGTGTCATTAGTACACTTTCTAAACACACAAGAAGGCATTTACGGTTTTAAAAACACTGAATAGGGAGTAAGTTTTGTTTGAGATTTAGCCGTGACACTGGGTTGCACAAGACTGAGGCAAATAGCTGGCAAATACCTTGCATTTGCGTTGCCATTTTTGAGAGCGGATAACCTGTCTATATGTAATATGTCATTGTAAATAAATAAATTAACTAACTACGTTCGTTCCTCCTGAGCGGCGCCACGGGGCGGCTGCCGGTGCTCACCGTGGCGGCGCCAGCTCGGTTCTTGAGGCTGTTCGCCTTAGTGCTGGCGATCATGTCTGGCTCCAACATCGCTAGAACTGCACAGAATTAAACTGACGTATAACCTGTTGTGAAGAAACATACAATATAAAAGCAATTTAAACAAAGATACACTTCAATACAAACTTCGTATGAGAGGACAAAGAAAACTTTAATACAGAGTGTTTTTTCAAAGGGTAGCCAAATCTTTTTATTAGATTCTACGTGTAAAAAATGTTATAAAAATATCTATATGTAATATGTCATTGAATGACACACGATTTAAATTACAGGTGTTTTAATTTAATATTTCGGAAGTTTTCACGGTTCATAATATTAAATACACAGACTCGTGACCACAGTATTTGTAGATACCAAAGCGTCGAGTTAAAATGTAAAAATAGAATTAAACGCTACAAAATCCGAAATTTTTTACAAATTAGAAATATACCGTTCTTTTGCTGTGTTTAATCCCTAAACATCAACTAGCTTGGATACCGGGGCATTCTGGTAAATTCAAACTCAAATATTTATTTCTCAACATTGACAGTTCTTTGTTTTTATTGACGTCAAATAAAACATGACTCTACCACCAGTTTGGAAAAACCTTCATGAACAAGAACTGGCAAGAAACTTCACGGGTATATCTTTTTCAAAATAAATTTACAGTGTCTCTTTATGTGTATACGAAATTATTCTTATCTGCATCTGTTAGCTTCGCAAGTTTCCCTCCCCCCAAGTATCCAAACGACGAACACCCTCAAACAGCACCCGTCACGAGATAACGCGGGATCCAGCCAATCCTCCTTAACCATATTAGGGTGTTACCACACCAGTCGTAGTCGATCGATGGCAAAATAGGTCAGTCGATGTCGCACTAGGCGTGATGGCCTATAAATTGTCTGACAACACCCCTGAGTTCGTAATTTAGTAGTAAAATAATCCCATGCACGTATACATGTATCTATATGAAGGTATCTGTACTCTGCCAACCCGCAGCAGGCGTGATGGCCAACAATTGTCTGACGCCACCCCTGAGTTTGTAATAGTAGTAAAATAATCCCATGCACCTACACATTAATATGAAGGTATCTGTACAATTGTCTGACGCCACCCCTGAGTTGGGAGTGGCTGATATGCTTCGAGTGATTATTAAGGGTATTACCACAACAATCGATTCCTAGTCCGTCGATTGCTACAAAATATTAACCTCGCGTAGTGCGTGTCACTATACGAATACTTGAAATTGGCAGAAATAGTTGTTGAATAGAAACAACCAGCTGATTGCCATAAAATGCAAAATTGAATCCACTTGTGTCAATGACTGTCAAATTGATAGTGTCAAGCTGTCAATGTCACAACATTATTCTGTTCGATCGTGATGGTTTAATTTTTTTGATTAAATGTTTTGTAATTCTTGAAAACATAGTGTAGTCTGTTAGAATGTAGATATAATAATAATAAGCAACATCTTTTAGATTTAAAAATATATTGTACATAAAATGGGTGACAGTAGTGATTCTGAAGAGTTCTATGATGCCGAGGAATTCTCACCTATCAAGGGCTCAAAGTATGTAATTTGTTTACACAGTCGTCTTGTTTGGGCTATATTCTTCCTGCTTATTGTGGAATGAATTCCAAAACAGAAGTTTTTAAACACCATACTATTCAGTTTACTTCGCACAATTTTAGAATTGGTACCTAACAGATGTTTCATGTATTTTTTGTTGGCCCTCAAGAATTTATTGTCTATTATCGTGACAAATATTGTTGGTTTGAATTAATACTTAAATTTATGTATTTTTTAACCTTTGTATGTTGCACACTAATATAGTGTATACTAATATAGTAATAATGTAATAAGGGGTAAAATTTAAAAAAATATTTTTTAAGATCCTATTATTATCTATTAATATATAATTTGCTAATTATTCAGGAAAGACAGACAGGAAAACAGATATTAGGTAACACTTAACAGAGTAACAGTAGTAAGGTCTTTGAGACTTTTTCAGAAAACATATTAAAAGTGAACATGTAAATAAATAAAATGTTTTTATTCTTACATAAAGTCACATATTATCGCTTGTGCAATTATACATATACAAATATTAAATTAAAGTGTTTGTAAAGTGTAAATTGATCAACAAAGTATTCAGAAGAAGCTCTGACTATAGAAGTCTTTAGTAATATTTGTTGAATACATGAACATTTTTATTATTGAAATCACTGCAAAAGTGAAAAAGTTAATAGAAGTAGTTTTAAATCTTATTCTTCTACACAGTTTTGTCCATTATCTGAAGTGTATACACTCATTTACTTTACATATAGT
This sequence comes from Marasmarcha lunaedactyla, assembly GCA_923062675.1. NCBI lineage: Eukaryota > Metazoa > Arthropoda > Insecta > Lepidoptera > Pterophoridae > Marasmarcha > Marasmarcha lunaedactyla. The sequence continues at coordinate 28,293,584 of OV281345.1, read as the reverse complement.
TTTAATTTATTAAAAATCTTAACATACTACTATAACAATAGTACTTTTTTGTTTGATTCAAGAGTCTGTTGTGTTGAAAAAATATTAAATGTTTACAAACATTATAAACATACTTACTTCACATAATTTTCATACAATATTGTTTATTATATGAAGTACCCTCATATTTACTGTTGTAGTTTATTTGAATTAATTGTTTTATGTAATTTTTTTCTTGAAAGTAAGAAGTATATGTTTAAAATTTATCCCCAATTTCTTTTCACTAATATAACTTTATTTTTCAGAAGGTCCTCTATAATACAAATATCCAGTGGAAGTAGCGATTCTATATCAAAAGAAAGAACTACCAAAGTTCCTGAAAATCCAGGTGTACAAACTGAAGTTTTGCATTCACCAACATCACATGTCATTACGCCAGAAGATGACAAAAATGCAGTGGAACATGTATGTATTTTATTACAAACTTGGAATGATTGTAGTCTTCAACATTTTAGTTTATTGCATATAATATATAATATTATTGTAACTGTTAATGCATCCAGTGTTCTGTCTAACATGATCAGTAACATAAACAGTAACATTAGTAACATAATAATGATAATAATAAATCCCCAGACAAACACACCAACTGTATGGCCCCAAAGTAAGCAGAGCTTGTGTTATGGATGACCATACAGAGAACTGGGGGGGACCCAGAATAAACATACATATACAAATATAAACAACCATGACCTGATATGACATGATAAGAAATATCTATGTTCATCACACAAATGAAAGCCCCTTCCAGGACTCGAAACTGGGACCTCCGGCGTATGAGACAGAGCTACTAACCACTACGCCACTTGGCAGTCAATGACCAACCTTGTAACTCATTTCAAATTGAGATGGATCATATGCTTGTTTGCCTGCTCCAACTGTGTATAAAATAGGGGTCTTTTTTATTTACCTAGTAAGCTACTTGTTTACAATGAAATTTAGTCATAAAACTACTAATTTATTGTATGGATAAACCTAATGGGTATGACTAGTGGAAATCCCCTTTAATATGTAATATGTGTACCGTAATGACATGTTGTTGACATTGAATAAACCACCATGACTCTACCACCAGTTTGAAAAAACTTCGTGAAGAAGAACTGGCAATAAACTTTTACAAAATATGTAGATACAAACCTCCTATCTGCATCTATTAGCTCGGCTAATCGTCATCCTCATAAACTATACAAACGACGAACATCCGGGAACAGCACCCGTCCACGAGTTAACGCGGGATCCAGCCATCGACCCCCTCAACCGTATTATAAGGAAGTGGGCGACCCGTCACCCTATGCTACCGTGAAATACTACCCGCACGCGCAGCGCACGCACTGAGCACGCTTTTTTATCAAATTAATTTTGTGCTTTACTGTCTTTCAGTTTCTTTCTTTACGTAGGCTCTTATAAGACTCAAGTTATAACCAGTAAATTTCAAAGCCGATAAGAGCGGGTGCGGGTCTTCTGAACGGGTTCTTTGGTGTGAGGAATGGATACACCACGTTTCATCGCTTGACAACTGGAGACTCTGAACACAATGACTGCTAAACCTTGCAACATTACCAGTCATAAGAAAGTTTCAAATTAGTTACAGTTGTTTGTTTTAATGTGTCTTTCTTGTATTGCACATAACCTCAATTTAAAATAAGCATAATAACTAATAAATGTAAAATCTATGTGCTGGCGGTATGACTGTTTATTAAACCGATAAATGATTACCAGACCAAAAAAATATATATATCAGGTTTTTAAAATCGGGCTTTTGACTGAATACGTTACGATATATTAGATAATACGAATACGATGCCCTATACTCTGAAACATCAGTCATCTTCAGTAATGAATAATGATTTCACACATAACGTTATCTCCGCGCGCTAGGCTATTTGTTACACCGACAACTGGATAAGTCATCAATTCTTAGTCATAGATTTTGTTTGAAATAAGTCTTTGGACCTAGTTTGAGTTCCCATTGCCTTGAGTTCCATCTAGTATGAAGTGTGTCTGAACATCTTTTCTATGTTTACCAATTTACGTAAGTGTATTTTTTTATTTACTTTGTTCATAATCGGCTTTGTTCTTTGACGGCCTGTTTGGTGTGGAGGTAAGTAGCCTTGTCTTCCATGCCATAGGTCCCGGGTTCGAATCCCGGTAGGGGCACATATTTTAATATATTTGATTTCTAGTCATGGATGTATGTTTATTTAAGTTTATTTCTAATATTTATATATCAAAAAATATATATCTATGTGTGTTTATATATTTCTTAAATTTATTTATCCGTTATCTAGTGTCCATAACACAAGTTGTTAATGATACTTAATTTGGGCTAGATAATGTGGTGTGATTGTTAGATATATTATTATTAAATGAATGAATGATTACCAAACGAGCCTGACGGTAAGTGGCACCCGTGTCTACAGACATGGTCAAGCGGAGAATGACTGTATTGGTTTGTTGCATTGTTGATTATTAATTAATGATGCGATCGTTGACATCTGTTGGAGTTCACTGGCTAAATCTGCTTTTAACCGGAACACAACCATGTTACCATGTGGAAGGTTACACCGCTTCAGGCGAGATGTCAACAAATGTCTATCACAGGTATACTCCGTGTAAGGAAAACACATATGCTACTTTTAAACCTGAAATGCTGAAAGCCTTTTTAAACTAAAGCTATCACTAAGAAACAGCTTATAGTTGATGACTTATCCAGCTGACGGTGTAAACGAATAGCCTAGCCGGCGCATATAGCGTTAGGTATGTGTCATTACTGAAGATGACAGATGTTTTAGAATAGCTGCCTGGTCAGGAAGTAATGCACTTGTTTTGGACCCTTCTAAGTCCAAGTTCACTCTCCGAATGCCTAATTAATAAAATAAAAATCTTATCCCCTGTTGTTAGTGTTCATGGTCACAGTAGGTATCACTCGTGTTGATGAGGCCAAGAGCTGAGAGGCGTGCTGTTGGATAACCAACCAACTCTGAGAGTCACATGACAATTTAGTAAGAAATTGATATATTCAAAGTTTTAAAGATACAAAACAAAGTAAAAAAGAGAGGATTTAAAGAGAAAAGAGGAAAAACAGCATGTGAAACTCTAGTGTAAGCCGAGTAAACTATGCAGATTTCGTATATGGGATAACAAATATGCTAGTTTTTAATGCGCAATTATTTCGAGATGCAATAATATCCTTAATATAGTCATAGGCTATACCTATACATGTATCCGACCGCGATTTACTTTGTTTTAATGGTATTCATGCTATAAATCATATGGTGCGTTCCGAATGCCGATTACATCGATCAGACCTAGCGCGTTAACAACGGATATAGATATGTCATCAATGACGTCATATACGCCGCCATCTTCCCGCTCACAGTGCCCAAGCTACGGAGCATGGTCGCTCTGAGCCATCTGTCAAAACTGACTCATGACGTTTCTTTGTTGATGTTTTTATCTACGCCGTTAAATATTTTAGAAGCTTGCTTATTAATTTATCATGTAATAATATAACAAATGGCTCCTGTTACATTCAAGAGTCGAAGTTCTTAATGAAGATATAACTTGAAATGTATATCAGCCATTTATATAAAAAGCCAGGATACAATAACAATTTCAGGGGGCTATTTACCGCTCCGATTGAAATAGAACTGGCGTTCTTAAACTTATAGCTCCACGTACCCTTGTTAAAGTTTTCATATGACAGCGAACACCTAACTCTTGTCCCTAAAGATAATAATAAACTTGGCCGTTGAAGAAAATAAAGTTTTTTATTTCAATAAAAGGTAACAACTACAGTACCAAAAAGAAATAGGTTTTTGAGTTAATGCGATGGGTGGGCTAGCTTCTTTGCGCAAATTGAGTAGATTTTAGGAGTAATTTTAACCTTAAGTCTGACGACTTTTTAGCCACCATTACGTAAATCGTATCCTAGTTTGAGAAACCCTGAAATAGAACAACACTTTCGGAACGGTTATGAGCAGTTTTAGCGCCAATAGCGATGTGTGCGGCATTCGGAACGAACCCATATTCTCCTTTGGAAATAATAACCGCAGGTGGTGCAAGGCAGGAAGAGGTTCCAGGAGTTGCGCCGACACATGCAGACTGAGGAGGAGTATGACGTCGCAGACATCGCTGAGCAGGCGCGACATAGCTACGCACATGAACATCCGTTCAAGTGAGTTAACTTTACATATTACAAAGATATAAATAAAATGTTATTGTCGTGGTTCTTGGCCGCGTTATCATTTAACGCAAGCTTAAGGGTCGCCAAGCAACGAAATATGTTTTAAATTCGTAACTATTTTTCATAATAAGATGCCGCATTATAAGCTACATCCAGGTATTATAGTCTTGTAGTCAAATTCCGCGTATATTTCTGTCCCAGATTTTTTTGTTACCCTCGGCAGAGGCCCAGTAATGGTAAGAATTGCTTGCGCGGTGTTCGGTCTTTTGTAGGCGCCCCGCTTACTAGGGGACGATGACAGTGCAGGGGATTCGAATCGAATCAAAACGTGCAGCGACGCCACCTGCGCATACCAACCTACGGCGGCTGGAGCCTAAGGTACTTATACAGTATTGCTAACCACTCTTGAGCGGAGAGCCGTTGTAATTAGTGTTAGCCGAAACGGAAAATAGTTGATTGCGTATATGAAGTAGTAAAAATACGACAAATTCATTATGATACAAAGATCATAAATTTTTTCACTAAATTTAACAAGAAACTAGAACTGTGCAGCGTTTGTAATAGACGGTATGTAAAATCCATTTCTTGTGATTCAGAATACGTACTGTTAAATTACTTCCTTGGAAAAAAGCTACTATGAACGCCGATATTATTATGCACCTTTGAAAAAAGGCGTAAAGAAATTTTATAAAAAAGTTGAGGCAAAAATAGTAAAAGAATCACTGTTTTTGCAAGTCCATGCACCACTACTCACGACGCGCGTTCCGTAGAAGGAGAAGGGGAGATGAAATAAATCATCCGAACTATAACCCAGTCCCAAGTCCAGCGTCCCAATAACGAGTCCCAGCGGCGAACTCAAATCTTGAAAATGAAAAAATGAAGGCAGCCATAGAGGACTATCTTAAAAGCAAAAAGGAATCGTATTTTTGGACAAACCGTGTGAGAGACGCACTGAAGAAGAGAGAAGTAGAGGGGATATTACAACATTAATTTAGCTTAGACTTTTATTTATTCTCTTTGATTGTGTTCTTGTTGTTTGTTTGTTTATGATGTTACTGACAAGTGTTCTCCGTTAATCTCTAAGTATATCTGTTTTATTATCTTTGTTCCGTAGTTATTTGTCGAAATAATTTTTAATTTGAACTTACCCGTATCATCACCAGTGAAGGGCACTGTCACTTTCGACCAGGTGCAGCTGGAGACTGGGTTATTTATTTCATAAGGAAGCTAATGAAGCTGCAACCTATTTAGATAAAATGTAGTACACAAAGAGATTCTGAGTAACCCAGAATAACTGACTATTTCAACATTTTCAATATTCTACCACATTCAAGGCCGCTAAAAAGGGGTATTTATAAATCAAAATAGGAGATATCACCTTCTAACGCTGGCTGATGTTTTCAGAATCATCGCTCAGGACACAATGAGCCTGCAGAGTATGACGTCACTTGGGCGCATCGGCAGGATACTGAGCGGCGCTTCCGAGTCCCATTGTAAGTACGCTGAGGCCAGCTTGTACTTGTCAAGTTATACTTATTTATATTAATTTGTTCTTTATTGACCGATACTTTTACCGATAGTTATTAAATAAACCTGATTTAGAGTTATTTCTTTTTGATAAGATAAGCTAAGATTACAGACATTGATTAAATTTGAAACTTGTTTACATATTTCTATTGCCAACTGAAATAAAAAATCAAAGGAAATAGAAATAATTACTACAAGATAGTAAGATAAGCTGTTTTCGGTAATATACGGTGTCATGGTGTCTGTAAAAATAAAGACCACCTACATTAAATGAAATAGTTTCAATTCTTTCAAAAATAAACTCAAAATGAATGTTGTAATAAAATTTTAACTACAGTAACACCCCGGACTAATAGATAGCCGCGCAAGTCGAATTCGCCTGGTCGGGGTTCAACGTTGCATATAAATACATATAAAGTTTGTGTAAACGGGACCAAAGTCTAAAGAAAGCAATAATTTAGAAGAAACACGTTTCATAAAAACTTTTTAATTTCCCGTTTCGCAGTAAACACGCGCTCTTCATTGGAATCTATTTTTTCTAAAATTTGTAACCCCTTGTCAATTGTACTGAGGCCTTCTGTTAAGTTTCAAATCGTCATTCGATTTTCCGGTTCAGCTGGATCTAACGAATCAGTGTGTTTAATTTGTTGATCATGCTCCCTCATTTCTATAATCTCGTCAATTGTTAGCTCTGGGTTGTGTGAATCCAGCAACGTGCGAAAAATCGCGTATCTCCGAATTCGCGTAAAACGGGGTAGCGTAAGTCGGGGTATTACTGTATCTACAGCTTATTTCATGACTGAAACTGTTTGATTCTACAGTTGAGAAGAATACTTCAACTAAAGCTATTGACTATATTAATTTCTATGCTTTTCTTTATGAAATAATAACACTGGTATAACGTCATGGCAATGGGGGCCCCTCCCGCTTCCCCGCGTGTAGCCCCGCCTTTGCCTGCATTCAGTGCTCAGGTTTGGAATATAATTTTGGAATGTATTTTCGAAAAAATAAAGATATTACTGGCACACTACAAAAAATAACGTCTGGGTATCGAGATATTTCTTACAGAGAGTAAGTTGTCGTCAATAGAAACTCTTAAGTATAGATTTTTGCTAAGCAAATCTAGACATAAACGCTGTATAAATACAGCATTGCGGCCGTAAATCTACTCGTTTTAACACCACCAGACTGACTAAATTCGTGTTTACATCCTATAATGTGCATGTTACAGCAAACATTCGCGAGTCGATCCCAGCCCCGTCCAACGCGACGTCTCGAGAGCCCTCCACGATATCCGACGACCCCCTCGCGAGTGACAATAGGAACCAAAACGGTAAGTTAATGAGAAAGTCATATTGTTTGTGGTTTTAAGAAGCTTTGCTATCCGGAGCTGAGTCGGCGTCTTTCTCAAGAGTTGAAATATCGGAGACTTCAATTAATAAATGTTTTATAAACTTGGATTGGATTTTATAAGGATTGGTAAACGAAAAAAGTAAAAAACCAGTACGTCATTGAAATGTGAATAAATCATTGTAGTTAATTATGTAACTGGGATGCTTTGTTATTGTGTTAGGAAGAAAATAAAAAACCTAAAAAATGTTATTGAATAGGAAACCTATATGAATAATAATGCAAATATTATTTGCAATTCTTTCTTCATCAAGACCGTTGGTGTTTCTTGAATTGTACCTACTTTTTGCTTTCTATTCTCCTCATTTCCTAACATTATTACTACCAGAAAAGAATATCCAGTTAGGCTGTTGTCAACAAACACTTGAATTTAATGTTGTAGGTACCTTATGATTTACATAAACTTGTCTCGACCAACACTTAAATTAGTTCCACGATAATAGTGGCACGTCAACAAACATATTTTTAAATATCTGTGATGAAAAAAAAAGTTTTAAAACTTATGGGTCCCTAATAGTTCACCCTACAGATCTGCCTGCTAATCAGTGACGTGGCAGTATTTCGAGACTTGGCTGCCATCTCAATATTTCATTGGATAGTAAACATTTTGATAAAGTGGCAACACTTAACAATCCTAGCCACGCGCTTTAGTTCACTGATAAGTTGGTAGGTCGAACGATACAGTCCTACTCTAATGTATTGAAACTACCGATCGTTTGCGCACCCCCTTCCCTACCCGGGTGTCGCTCCGACGAAGGCTGCACAGCATTCCCCTGCCACAGCCGTGAAGGTGGTTTTTTGTGGGTAGGTGCCACTTTGGTTAGTCCCACATCACCCCGCAGACCGGCTCAAAGGTACGCATAACGCGTCTCTCACCTCCCCAGTCGACGTGTCGAAGCGACAGTAAATATGTCAAAAAATGTAAAAATTATACGTTTTGCTCTCAAAAAAAGAATTCATTATCATATTTAGGGAAGTTTATTCGTAATGATTATCAATATATTAAAATATTTATGAATGTAGTTAATAAATTATTATACAAACAAGTTTTTTTTAATATTTAACTCCATTATAAATCAACAACCGAGATTCGTTTGTAAAAAATGTTTGTTGTTGTAAACGGCTCGCTAAATACTATTTTATTTCACGCGCATAGGATTGTATTTGCAATAACATAGATCTTTATGAGTCAGTTATCATTTCTTGACAAACGTCTAAACCATTGTGGATAGTTTAAAGTTATTCATAATTAAAAACATAAAACTAACCAATCACAATAATGAGTAGGAACTGGGATGCAACTCAGCAATATGTGCAACTTAAAAATAAAATTTATAGTTGAACTCCGTTACAGAATGGAACATGTCAAGCAAGAGAAATTATAATAACTACATTAACAATAACAGTAACTTTTATTAAATTATATAAGTATCAAAGAACTTTTAACAAAAAAAAATCCATATAATGTCAAAATAATGGTGATAAAGTCAAAATGAAATGTCAAAAGAAAAATTATTCTATATAATGTCAAACATGTGTGATAAAATCAATAAATAACAATGTACAATTGTGTCAGAGCAGAAATATAAATGTCTAAAGTAATGTGTTAGATAATTATGTCACAAAAGTAAAATGAAATAATATAAAAGCTACAATCAGCTTTTTGGGTAGTGTTGGAGGATATCTTTTGCAAGTTTTGAATATGCTCCTATATTCGATATAAATATGTCCAAATCGGTGTCCTTTGCAAGTTCATTGTACAGGCGAGCCATTCTTGCCAATGGATTATAATAGGATATGTTGTTTTTATATGTTTGAAGAGCAAACAGATTGTACTTATTAGACCTACGGGCACTAAATTGAATATTAAAGGCTAGTTCGGAAAGCAAAGTGGGGGTGTCCGTTATGGAATGCAAAATTTTATAAAGAAGCAATAAATCTCCATGTTTTCGCCGCGACTCCAGTGACTGAATAAAAAATTTAGACAGCTTCTCCTCATAACTTAAACTACAACGTCCTAACTTTGAGATTTAAATGAATTGACATATTATGTAACTAAATTTTTTTGTTTTTGTACTAACACAGATATATAAGATTGTATACTAATAAGTGGGCCAAGTTGCTACAGTAAAGAAATTTATTTTTATTATTATGCAGGTCCCAAGCCCGTAAAAAGTATGAAGGAAAATTGGAATCCAACTTATTTACTATTTTACAGGTGTTGGTAAACATTAGTAATTATAAAACGCGGTTTTGTGTGTCATTGATAATTTTGTTATCAATAGTATGTAGTGCGCCCATACGTCACGTACTTTTCTATTTATTTTAAAATGTATGTTATTTACTAATTACGAGTGATTTTAAATATTTGACATATTTTTTATAACATTTTTTACACGTAGAATCTAATAAAAAATTTTGGCTACCCTTTGAAAAAACACCCTGTATTAAAGTTTTCTTTGTCCTCTCATATGAAGTTTGTATTGCAGTGTATCTTTGTTGAAATTGCTTTTATATTGTATGTTTCTACACAACAGGTTATACGTTGTGCTCATCAGTTTAATTCTGTGCAGTTCTAGCGATGTCGGAGCCGGACGTGATCGCCAGCACTAAGGCGAACAGCCTCAAGAACCGAGCCGGCGCCGCCACGGTGAGCGCCGGCAGCCGCCCCGTGGCGCCGCCCAGGAGGAACAAACGAAGTTAGTTTTTTTTTTATTGTAAAAGGATTAGACGTTTGTCTTCTATCTCACCTGATGGAAAGTGACGATGAAGACGAAGGTGTTACACGTCTATCTACGAGATACCTAGTCACTCGACGCTTGAAAGAACTGGGACTATAGTTTTTTTGAAAAACGGATGCAGGCAGTTCATTCCACACCTTGGCGACCCGCACCAATAAGGAACTATCGAAGCGTTTGGTTCGACTTCTTGGGATATCTACCATAAAGGAATGGAAGGCCTGTCTGCGTCTTGTAGTCCGATGTAAGAAGGGTGTGGGTTCAACCTGATCAAAAAGAGCATTCGCGCACTCTCCAAAATGTAATCTGTAGAAGACTGCTAAACTGGCAACTTGCCGACGATGGTCGAGGCTTTGCAGTTTTTTGGCGGTGAGGTCAAAGTCGTTGATAATTTTTCGGGCTCTTCGGTCAACTGCGTCCATCGCTTCTAGTTGGTGCTTTGCAGAACCATCCCAAAGGTGGCTACAGTTTATTTATTTATTTACACTTTTTATTGTACGGCTTGAAGTTACGTGGAAGAAATGTTAGTACTATAGCGAGTGGCTTTTTTACTGTTCAGAAGAAGGGCACGTGGTCGCAGAGCACAGGGTCTGCGCAGCTTCCTCAAGCGTCACCATATAGCGACATTTCAAAAGTAAACTTGACTTTTCGTACAAGTCCCACGATTCGGTTGCCTATTTTGTATGAAAAGTTAGGATATTTTTTTATTTTCACTATAAGTGTGTTTTAAATTTGCAGATTGAGTTGTCCTTTTGTCTAAACTTGTTGATGTGATGGCAATAAATAGTGTTTTTATTGCATAGTAATATTGATAGGGGTTCAATAGGGGGGGGGGGGGAAGCCGAAGACACATTTCAATTGTATAAAGTAATCAAGAGCATTTCTAAAGTTTTCAGTTCGCTGCACTGCGACGGTAGTAATTATATGTTCAAAATCTAGAAAACATCTTTGATACATACATTTGATGACATTTAGTTGTATGTTTTGTGATAATTTCAATAAAAGTAGTATAAAATCTTGCACTTCCGTTCCGTCCGTTAGTTCCGTTTTAAAGGAATCACTAAATTGTTTCAGAGAAGCTGTACGGTTCTCAGTCACTGTCCACCACCGAGGGAGACAACCTGTCGCTCTGCACTGTTCACACGGACGACTTGAACTACGTCAGTAGACCTACTGCTAAGGCACTGTTGGTGGAGGTAGGTGCAGCGTACTTCAATGAGGGACATAATAAGCAAGTTACTCGATAGGTGGCGCTAGTACAAGTTGGTCCTATGTTTTAGTTCGCGTATATCGTGTATGAAAGGCAAAGAACTACGCCATGAAGCCTGGTCTGGTGTACAATTACAATTCTTTAATTGTTGGAGTTTTGCATAGGCTCATTGTGGTACTTTAAAAACTTTCGTTTTCTGTTCAGCCTTACTATCTTATACTATGAAATCGGATCAGCTTTTCGTGGCGCCATCTATCAAGGTCATTCGAACAATTTTTCTATTTTCATTTCGATGAGGAATGAATTAAGAATTAAATTTAGTGCAGTTGTGCAGAACCTCAAAAATAAATTATTTTTAACAAAATGAATGTAGTAAGATGTAAACGTAACCTGAAATATCTCTTTTAAAAGCTTTAAATGTACCGCGGCAGACATGTTTCACTTCAACGTCTGCATCACCACGGGGAAGTACATCATTAACTTCGGCTCTTGCAAGACGTTACAGGGAGACTCGGCAGTCTCTTGTCATAACTGTTAAATACATGAAAGAGTATTTATTTGATTTGAATCAGAACGCTTGAACTTTTTCAATTCGCTTCCAGATTTTATTGGTAATGAAATCTTCCAAGAAGGACCGATCAACATTTTTTTTTAATTCGCAGGCCCCATCCTCCAACATATCTTCACATTCCATGTCCCTGCCGAGCCCGGCGAGCACCATAGAATCCATCACAAGACAGTTTCAAGACTCGCTGGAGCTTTCTCAAAGCAAATACGGTAAGAATTAAAATTTCTTGCCGAAAGGAGGTCATATGCGAGACCGATTGAAGTGACTCCCGAATGTAGAGTCGGAGGATGCGGAGCAGGGTCAGGTGCGCAGTCGAATCCCGTGCAGCGCCTTCGCGCCTAGTCCTCGGGGCGCTTACAAAAGAGCGAACCACGCGCAAGCGATTCTCGTCCTTCGCTCGGCCTCCGCCGACTGCTGCGGCGACGAAGGAACACGTAGTCGGTTATTACAATAAGAAGCGTTTGGGTCCTGGCCGGGGCATTCGTTGTGTCATGAACATAAATGTGTGTTCTCGATTCATGTTTGTTGATATTTATTCTGGGTTCCCCCCCAGTTCGCTGTACGGTCATCCATAACACAAGCTTTGCTTACTTTGGGGGCCACGCAGTTGGTGTGATTGTCTGGGGATTTATTATTATTATTTATTACTGTAAGTTCCCGAATAGCCCTCCCTGGTCAGGTGGCGATTGCGCTGCACGCGGGAGGCATTTTGCCTGTCTTGATACTTCTACTTTTCGTAAAGCAACGTTATGAAACGTAATTGAGGTTTTACTGTAGAGGCCCGCCTCCCAACCAACTTGTTGAATACAATCATTTCGCGGTCATTATATGGACGTCAGCCATGTAGGTGACTACATTTCATTTCGATTTGTTTTGGTAGTAAGGTGGTTTACAAGTAAACAAGTTTGTTACGTAAACAGAACAGTCACAGATATATATTTCACTTCCACAAAGATATTTATAAAAGGCGATGACAGTGGGTATTATAATTTGCACAAACACATACACAAATAAGTTCCGTATTATAGAGGCAAGCGGGTCCGTAAGAAATAGCAAAACTGTCCGTTAGAATTAAGCAATCGAAACTATAGTAAGCGCAAGACAAAGGAGAGAGCGAGAGAGAAGGAGTACGTGCGCTCGCGTCGGGAGTAAGTTCCGACTGGTGGCGCGCGGCGGAGGGAGCCGAGCGCGGCCGAGCGACCAGCGCCAGTTGGCACTTTGTTGTTTAGTGACAATGTGCAGTGTTCATTAATATGAGGAGTACTTCTGCTAGTGTAAATATATTTGTATATTAAGTAATGTGCATATAAATTACATAAAAGAAAATTTAATATATTAAATAGGTGAAATATGTGGATGAAGCCCACAGTTTAAACTGAGCGTTTTATTGAATACCAATCGTTTAGGTATTATATTTTAATATACTTTTTTAATATACTATAGTATTGGGCAATAAAATTAAAAAAATTTTTTGCAGCTAGTGATATGTCAGGCCTTGATGAAACTGTGCTAAAAGTGGAAAGTACGCCCCACTCCACGGATTTATCAAAAGGTAACATACGATTTGAATAAGTCATATTATTTCGAACAAATTTTTTAATAATAATATAAAACGCAAACAAAAATCACTCAATTACCAAAATTCTTCAGTTAATTTACTGAAATGCTGGTCAGTCTAAATTGAGCCCTATTTCCAGGTGATTACACTCCGAAATTGGAAGACGGGCGCATAGAACGCGGCACGGGCTCGAGAACGCACAGCGAAAGCCGCGCCAACGCGGCCGGCGGCTCGGGCGCGTCACACAACAGGTCAGATAGGAAATATTTTAGAGCTTGTACCTACAGGGTGCTTCGAAATAAACCTTCATTGCCAAAATGAAATTAAATCAGCACAACAATCAGTTTATTAAAGTTTAAAAAGTAATTGTCGAAAACTATTCGAAGATATCACTTTTCTATAATACATTTTTTCAGTGTCCAGTCAGTTACAATTCTGCGAGCTGTAACTGTATTGTTGTAGCGATAGTAAGCGAATTAAATTGACTCTCATTCAACCTCTATGACGTCATCGAGCCGCGTCAATTTCTAATTACTCTTTGGTTAAGCTGTCATAACAATTAAAATCTGTCACAAGAATCCATAGAAAATTGTAGAGTTGTTCATTCCAGGTATAATGATAAACTTTGTAACGCGACTTTGAAATATAACTTCTCCGTGTGGTCGCCATCGGAATTGCTTTAAAAGAGTTTATTAAAAATTAAACACTGCACAGAAATCAGAAATATTAAATTTTTTCCCAAAATACCTCGTTCTTTCGGAAAAAAATATAAAAAGAAATACTTCAAAAATTTTGTTCAAATGTCAACAAATTGACAATACGAAGTACTTGGTGTTTTTTTTTAAATCTTTATTTATTAAGGGATTTTTATCCATCCGGATATGTCAACCCCATTAAATTTCTTAAATTAATACATTTTATTAATACACAAATTCATTTATTGTCTATGTGACGCGATGACCATGTCACACACTAGCCTCGCAGCGCCCGAATTTGGTTCTGACAGAAGAGATTGAAATATGCCGACGCTCAGTAGTGTCATGTTCATCGCGCCCAATAGAGACTGTCTCTCTGCGACATGTCTGGTGCACTCAACCAACAAGTACTGCACATCCTCTACTTTATTACAAGAATCACAATTTGGGGAGTTATGTGTTTTCATTAAGTAAGCGAACTTGTTTGTGGGATAGTGGCCAGAGCGCAATCTTAATACAACCTTTAGGTACCTCCTTACAATTCTGCCGTGGCCAAACCAGGGAAAATGAAGAGGCTAACATTGAATTGTTTTGTACCAAATTCCTTTCTCCACAGATCTTTTATCAAAATGTTCTTTCCAGATGTTGTAGGTCATACGTTTGAATTCTGGTAGATAATGGAAATAGCATGGTAAAAATTCGAAATCTGCACCCTCTTTACACGCTTTTTTTGCCAATCTGTCAGCCTCCTCATTTCCTCTCAAACCAATATGTGCTGGGACCCATAGCAATCTCACATCTTTGTTATTTTTTAACAAATTATAAATATTTTGAATAACTTTGTAGGCTATCGATGTTCCTCTGAAGCCAGAGGTACATCGAGCCAAATGCTGAATAGCACTCTTACTATCAGAAAGTATAACAATTTTGTTCCATTCCTGGTTGCAGGCATGTGACAGAGCTTCTGAGATTGCATCAAGTTCCAGCGACATGACTGATAAACAATTATTGACTTTATATAACTTGGAAGTACCTAAAGCAGGGTCATAAAAAGCAGCCCCTTGTCCATCTTCGTTTTTGGAACCATCAGTATATAATTGATGCCAATAAGAGTATTTCATATCAATTTCCCGTATTACTTCTAATTTTAATGTATTGTTTTCAAAACTTTGTTTGCTACGGTTGCCAGTTGATTGTAAAGATGGACAAGAAACTGAGTTCATGTCAACAGAAGAGACCCAAACATCCATACCAAACATAGGGTGAATAGGACTAGAACTAATTTGCTTATTTCTAACGTCATCAAAAACAAAAATTAGAAGTGGTTTTTTCTTCCTGCTCCAATAATTGTTTTGGCAAAGCGAGTTAAGCTCCAAAAGTAGCCTAATATTTTTATTGTTCGACCAAGATAAAGCTTTAGCACAGTACTTAAATGCAAGATATATTCTTCTTATTTTCAATGGAGGGATGCTTAACTCGCTTTCCATTACATGAATAAGTACTTGGTGTTCATTTCCAATGTTTCAATTGAATTAGTACATTCAAAATACATTTTATGACTCTTTACTGAAATACTGCAAAATCGTAAAGATTATTTTGATTATTATGTTAAGATTCAAACTTCGCTTACGATCGCAGTGCAACATAAGAAGGATATTATTTGTTGGTTTCTCCTTATAATAATACTAATTAACTATGTTATTAAAAGTATATGTACGAATGTCCAGACGTCGCCGAGTGTCGTGCGGCGACGAGCAGCAGGCGAGGCCCAAGCTGACGGACATGGAGATTCTGGAGCAAGTCACGGTTCTCAATCTTGATACAGGTTGGTGCTTGTACATGTTGTTCATACTGCTTTCGCGGCCGGCGCACGAGCTCGCCGCCCGCCTGGTGGTGAGCAGCATCCGCGCCCATGGACGGCATTGGCCGTAAGTGCTTTATGTATTTACATCCCATGTGATTACTGTATTTAATAATGCCGCGGCGCCGGCCGCAGGCTTGGAGTTGTTCCAGAGATTGCGCAGCCACGTGCATGTGACTATGACGGCGCACTTCGCGCTGCCCTAGACGAGATCTTAACACAAGAATTCTACTACTAGATTATATATAGAATGATACAAATGTTTTATTTCACGAGTGCTCTTGTGAAGTGAGTTGTACGCGCCTTCGCATAGAATATGTCAAGTTGACAACTCATACATCAAATGTCATTCTAACTTGACACGTTATCAGTTGCAGCCAACTCCAGAAGAGCGCTCGTGAAATGAAATATCTTTATAATAAAGAGATGAAGACATCAGCGTTGTGGCCCGCAAGTTAACAGTTGTGTCAGGGACACAGTGATTTATAAAATTAACGTTGTTTACGTTTAGTACAAGATGGCTACGGGCTGTTGGTTATTTCGAACATACTTTAATAGATGCCCATGACCCAGGTTTAAACAAGTTTGTTCATTATACCAATAAGTAAATAAAGTAAAATAGATAGATAGATAGATAGATAGAACGTTTATTTGCATCAAATACAAAGGTAACACAAAAACAACAATACAAATTTCAGCTGACAAGCAGAAAGGAAAGTATACAAAAATTAAAGAAAGACACAATAAAACAATTGAATAATTGTACATTTAGACTAAATATATGTCTGCAAAGTAACATGTCAGCCATGATAATGCAAAGTGGTAGCAACTCAGTGTTTTCACGTTTGCAAATAATGCGAACCACTGATTTTCAGTTACCACCGATGCGAGTGCACGCGGAGACACCTAGCAGCAATAACGACGTTAATATGTTAACTACTATTAAGAATATTGAATATAAATATAGTACTTAAATATAAGTTATTTATAACAAATCATTAATGTATATATAAATTGTGATTGATTTATAAGATATATGAATATAAATGTAAATACTCATAAAATTTTGTACCAAGCAACCAAGTTTTACAAGTAAAAAGGTTCTTTTTGAAGAAGAAGCAAATGAGCTTTCATCCGTTTCTTAAATGTATTTTTAGAAAAAACGTTTCTTGTAGGAGGCGGTATGTTATTCCAGCACTTGGTTGCTTGGTACTTTAATGATCCCTCAAAAGCCACAGTCCTATGCATGTGATGAGCCAAAGGCGCCCGCAATGCCCTCGCAACACCTTGTCCGTACCTATTATGAGAACTTGGAAATTTAAGTTTTTTATAAAGATATTCCGGGTTTTTGTATTTTATTAGATCGAACATAAGTGCCGCGAGGTGTAGTTGCCGGCGAGCTTCCATATTGATCATACCGGCATTATTCAGAAAAGGTGTGACATGGCTACGATACGGGACATCGAAGCAAAAACGACAACATGCATTTTGCACCCGTTGAACCATTGCTTTGGTTTTGTATAACAAACGAGGTCCATAAATCAAGTCCCCATAGTTAAGTTTTGATAAGATCAAAGATTCGCAGAGAGTTATTCTAGATTTTTCTGATAGGTAATTTCGAATTTTATACAAGACTTTTAATCTAAAAAAACAGCTCCTTACCAGATTTGAGACATGACTCTCAAAACGCAAGTGGCTGTCGATAATAATGCCCAAATTTCTAGCCTCACTGACACAATCTAGATCGATACCGTCGATTTTGACCTTTGGGCTAGATTTAAGAATAATTTCAGTTTGCGATTTACTTCCCAGCACCATTAACTTGGACTTGAATGGGTTGAGGGTTAGAGAATTATTTTTTGACCATAAAGTTATGTTTTCAAAATCCACGTTAAGTGCATTAGTTGCTTCGGACAAATTGTGGGGATTGTGCGAAATATATAACTGAATGTCGTCAGCGTAGCTATGATACCTACAATGCGTTAAAACGTTAGGGAGATCCGCGCTATAAATAATAAAAAGAAGTGGACCTAGTATGGATCCTTGAGGTACGCCTCGCAGAACTGGCTTAGGTTCTGATATTAGGTAAGTACCATCATGTTGACGGATCTTTACTGATTGGTAGCGCCCACTTAGGTAGCTGTGGAACCATGAGATTGAGTGATTATCAAAGCCGTAAAAAGAAAGTTTTGAAAGGAGCAACGGAATGCTCAAGCTGTCAAAAGCGCGGGAAAAATCAAGCAGTGCTAGCAATGTACCACGCCCTTGGTCCTGTTCAGTAAGAATGTTGTCAACTACATCCAATAACGCAGTGACAGTACCCCGACCCTTACGAAATCCCGATTGTAAAGATGGAAGCAGACCATTAGTCTCGACAAACTTGATAACTTGCTCGTATACCGCTTTCTCTAAGATTTTCGAAAGGAAAGGTAAGATACTTATCGGTCTAATATCACTAAAGTCAATGGGATTGTCAGTTTTGGGCAGGGGCGTGACTAAGGCCTTCTTCCACTGTGATGGTACGACGCCACTTGTGATGGACAGATTTACAATTCTCGTGATAACAGGCAAAGTTTCTGGAAGTGTAAGAAGCACCATGTCGCGATTTATCTGATCAGTACCAATCGCATTCGATTTAATCATTAAAATATACTTAGCTACTTCATTTTCAGTAACCGGACGTAGTGAAAATAGGGGCATTGAATAGTTGAACCGATGGTGCTCAAAGTATGTCAGCTGTGAAATGTCGATTTGTTCTGGTCCCGGCAAAGTCAAAAACTGGTTATTGATTTGCTGAGGGTCATTAAGGCTATCTGGAAGACATTTATTAGGGCTACATTGGGGTAATATTTTTGCTTTAATGTTTTTCCAAAATGCCTTACTGTCCCCAATATTACAATTGACCAAGTTATCAAAATAAACACGTTTTTCGCAATTGATACTGACATGAACTAACTTTTTTATGTCTGCATAATATTTTTTATGTATTTCTGATTTAGAGCTTCGATAGCGATCATGTGCCTTATTTCTTAATTTAATCATGAATTTTATATTGTCGGTAATCCACGGCAGTGACCGATTCTGTTTTAATTTCATGTACATAACTGGAGCATGTTTATTTAATATATCCAAAATAGATTTATTAAACCTTTCCACCATGTTTTCAACGTTGGTTAATTTTAAAATGTAGTTGAAGTCAAGCGCTGACAAATCTTTATTCAAATTCAACAAATTAATTTGCTTGATGGGTCTAAATTCTACTAATTTCTGTGGTGGTTTTGTTTTTTTTAAAACAAGACAGATATTAACCATGGCATGTCCAAGTTTTCCAGTTATATCAGAAACCGTGACCTCCCGCGTCCGACAGTTTGTACACACTAGGTCAATTAAAGTGTGAGCATTGATTGATAAATGTGTGGGTTCACGTACAACTTGTTCAAGGTCTAGATGTTGTAATAAATAATTTAGTTTCTGAACACCACCGCTCGAATCATCAAGCATATTAACATTAAAATCCCCCATTAAAACTAGATAATCACAACCCTTAAACATTGTAATTGTATCTAATAGAGCGTCAATAAAAAAGTCCACATTTAACCACTGAGGCCTATACGCAGTACCTATGAGGACATTATAGCTGTTCGCTTTGACAGATAGCCATAACTGCTCGATACCGGCTTCGGCGTGTTTGACGAAGCGCGCGCGGATGTCATTGTGAATATAGAAGCCGACGCCTCACCCGCGGCCGCGGCGCACGTGCTGCGGGCGCGGCGCGATGCGCAGCCGATAACCAGGAACCACGGGCGCCAGTGCCTCGCGACCAACTGGCAGCCAGGTCTCGTTTATGGCTACGATGTCAGAATTAAATCTATCCATTGCAATAATGAAGTCATCATGTCCCGTGTTTAAAGACCCTGCATTGTACAATGCTAACTTTAAATATTTGCTTTTATGAGACATTTTTGTAAAGACAATAATAATAAACAGATAATGAATAATTTATAAAATACGAGTAAACGAATATTAGTATTATAAATAATAGCAAAACATAAAATGCATATGTTTTGCTACTATTCATAATACATATTAAATAATAATAAAAAAAGTGATTGGAGTATATTATTAAGCAAATAAATGTAATAGTTTTAAGATTACTAGAACTTAATAAACCTAGGTGACTTGTTCCCAAAAACAGCAAGGCGACCAACATGTTACCAAGCCAGACAATAGACATACAATGATAGCTATTTGAAGCTTCAAAAATCAGCAAAAGCAGTATACCAGACAAATGACACAAGACAAGCATTGGTTCTAATACATTCTCAAATTCATAAAGATGTTTTCCAGATACTGTTAAGATGAAAGCAAGGTAATATAAATAAAAATTGCAAAGTAAAAAACATTTCAAACTTAAAATGATCAGAATAAAATAATAACAATTTATACATATAGAATAAAAATAGCCAAAAGTAGATATAAAAAGTAGATAGAAACAAACCGTATGACGTTTAATAAAATTCAGCGTACGTGAGTAAAAGTTGCAAAACTGTAACACCTTAACAAAATAAATGACAATAAATAAACTGAAACATAAAATGAAATTTAGGGACACGAATAAGCAGGGTTTTAAATATTTCCCATTTACATAAATTAACTCTACCAAATTGAATACGCATAAATTAATAATAATATAAAAATCGCCAAATAAAAAACAGGTAAATAGTGACAAACAAACTGCGTCTCGTAATAGTTTTTTGAAATAAAAAAATATAACATTGAATCTATGAGAATCACACATTGAGTTCGAACGATTGAGTGTAAAATATATTAAGTATAAAATATAACGTCTTGTTGTTATTGCAATAATAAATAGTAATAGCTTAAAATTACTAGGTTTAAAACACATAAAAAAGTTAAAAGATATAATAAAGAAAACAAGGCATATAGAGCAAAAGAACAAAAAAGATAAACTAATATTTTTTTGACAATCTAAAACATAATAAACTGGCTTTAACTCAAAAATTGGTAAAAAAAGTATAGGGTTATTGTTTAAGTATGCCACCATCACTTGAGTTAACCGCAGATTTACCAAATATGCGCTCGAGGTCGGCGGAGTTACGAACACGAAGTCTCGGTGAGTCGGAAGTCTCGTGGCGACGAACAAATATTCTCCCGTCCCGAGTCCAGACGTAGCGCCAATGCAAGCGGCCCGCGAGGTCGCGCGCCCGGCGAAACAACAGCCGGTTTGACCGCGTCAGCCGCTCGTTGACATAGAATCTACGAACAGGCTGCGGCAGGCCGGTGCCGTCAGTGGTGGCACCGCGGCGGTCCCGCGCGGCGCGCAGCAGCTGGTCCCGCACGGTGCGCCGCGACAGACGCACGACGATCGCGCGGGGCCGCAGCATGCCGCCTGACTCAGCGCCCGATGCGGTCGCACGTCCCACTCTCGAGCAGCTTACTATGTCGTGCTCTAGTAACTTTACGCCGAGCTTATCCGCCAGGGTGATGATGATATGTGGCAGACCCTCGCCTGGCTGCTCGGGGATGCAGGTTATTTCCACTCATTTCATCATTTAGCATCGCATCCTGGTCACGATCGTTTATTTCAACCTTCAGATGGTCTATTGTGGTCAGTAAATCATTAAGTTGCGTAATTTCTGGCTTTCCTGTGGTATCAGCTTCAACCCTGTTTAGCCTCTCCTCAATAATGTCAATGCGACTTTCACACGAGTCCAACCGCTCAGTTAGCTTTAGCAGAGTATCATTAAGCGCTTTGATTTGAAGTCGCGTGGCCCTCATTTCACTTGCAAAAAGGCGCATTTCTGTTAATAAATTAGGCGCCTCTAAGTTACACTCAGAGCTCCGGGCATTCGATTCATTGAAATCCGACGTCAAGCAAACCTCGGGCGGGCTGTCCGCGGCGGCCGCCCCTCGTTTACGAGAAACACTCTCGTGATCCGCTGCACGCACCGGAGTGTTTGTATTGTCCTTTTTGGGTTGTTTGCTCACACAAGTTACACATTTCCAGGCTTCCTTATGTACTTTGGTCATAGTTTGAAATCTTTTTTCAGAAATATTGGCACACTGAAGATCAAAGTCTTTTTTACATACTTTGCAACAAAGAAAAAGTTTATCCTGAACTTGGCTCATGCAGCCTGCGCAAAATTTAGTGCTCATGTTTATAGAGAATTATAAAAATAAAAAATAAAAAAACAAAGATAATAAATAAAACTTTATGTTAACGATGAGTATCGAACTTGCACCCTCGCTGTTAACAATTAAACACTAGACCACTACGCCACGGATGCAGACAACAATTATATGAAATAAGTGTATAATATCTAAGCTTGAGTCATAAGATGAATGACCAGTATGAGTTCAACAGGGGTCAAACGTACCCACGACCGTTATGTGCGACACTTCACAATAATTTGAACGAATTTTGATCTGTTGTTTTTTGCACTGTATTCACTATTGACTAAAATTGTTTTTTTTTTTACACTATATATCGTTTTGAAGGGCAAAAAAAAGGGATAAAACGTATGTATACTGTATTGTGATAGTATAGGATGGCACTTGTAAATTATATTAAAATATGAAGCGTAATATAAACACGTCAGGTATCGCTGCCGCGTCCCGCGCCATTTTGCCAAATTACGCCAAATACCACTCTACGAGAGCTGACCGTGCGTCCTCGTTGTCCACATCGCACAGCTCGAGTTGTTCAGCTGTAACTGAATGCTGTTCAAGTTCAAATATTAGGTCTTTACCTATGAAATTGCCGTTTTTCACGAAATAAATGAAGCGTAATTTTTTTATATATTTTTTATTTCTATTAATCAAAATAATCACCCATGCAATCAATGCATCTTTGCCAACGCATTGGTAGCTTATTGATACCTTTCTTGAAGAAATCAGCTGGATGGGAGGCAATAAATTCTTCAAAGGCATTTTGTACTGCCTCTCGGGTATTGAATTTTTTTCCCGCCAAGAAGTTATCCAAATTCTGGAAAAAGTAGAAGTCTGTAGGCGCAAGGTCTGGTGAGTACGGCGGATGACGGAGAACTTCCAACCCCAACTCTTGTAGCTTGGAGACCGTCTGCTGTGTAGTATGAGGTCGCGCGTTGTCGTGCAGGAGCAGTGGAGCCGAACGATTGACCAAAGCTGGTTGGAGACGTGCGAGCTTCTCCATCATTGTGTTCAGTTCTTCACAGTACACATCTGCAGTAATGCTTGTCCCGTTTGGCAAGAAGCTGTGATGAATCACACCCGCGTTAGACCATTAAACAGTGACCATCACTTTTCTAGGGGTAAGTTTTCGTTTAGGGCATTGTTTGGGTGCTGAACCAGGGTCCAACCAACTTGCTGAGCGCTTACGATTGTCAAACAGGATCCATTTCTCGTCACAAGTAACAATGCGGTTCAGAATTCCTTCATTTGTATGCCTGCTGAGCAGTGCAAGGCACGTCTCCACGCGTACTTCGCGCTGGCGGTCATTGAGTTCGTGGGGTACCCATTTGTCAAGCTTTTTTACCTTGCCAATTTGACGCAAATGGACCAATATTGTTTTGATGCTAACGTCGAAAGCTGCTGCTAATTCAGCCGTGGATTGAGTTTCATCAGCTTCCACAATTGCCTTTAATTCGTCATTGTCGACCAAAGTTTTCGGACGACCACGGGGTTCATTTTTCAGGTCAAAATTTCCAGAACGGAAGCGGGTAAACCAATAACGGGTGGTGCGTTCGTTTGTAGTGTTCGCTCCGTAAACGTCGTTGATGTTGCGTGCCGCTTGTGCCGCTTTGCTGCCACGACGGTACTCATACTCCATAATTACTCGAATTTTTAACTTATCCATGATGACGAAAAATGTTCGAATGCGTTGAAAACAAAACACTAACTATTAAACAAATGACGATTTCAGAAAAAGAATTCCATGTTTGTCAAATAAAATTAATTTGAAATTAGAATTATCAGTCAAAAAAAAATATTTTCATTTGAAATGGCCAGTACGGCAAAACGGCAGTTTCATAGGTAAAGACCTATTATATATTTCTCAACATTGACAATTACTTGTTCTTATTGACGTGAAATAAAACATGACTCTGCCACCAGTTCGGAAAAACCTTCGTGAAGAAGAACTGGTAAGAAACTTCGGGTGTGTTATTTTTCAAAATCACTTGACAGTGTCTTTTTCTGTCTGCACAAAATTATTCTTATCTGCATCTGTTAGCTCGGCAAAACCCCTCCCCCCAAGTATCCAAACGACGAACACCCTCAAACGGCACCCGTTCATGAGTTAACGCGGGATCCAGGCATCACCCTCCGCAACCATATTAGAGGGAAGTGAGCGACCCGTCACCCGACGCTACCATGTTTGACGCTGTTTATGGTTTAAGTGCCGACTGACGAATTTTTTAAGTCATAAAAATCCATTGACATATACAAATATTCGCATCAGCGCTCTGACGTGTCTGCTCCAAAACGTTATGAACACGCAGCGGCAGTATGAAAAAGAAACCGCGTGCAGTGATTGTAATGGGCGCCTGGGAGGCAATTCTCATTTATCGAGACAACTTCGGAATCAGAGACAAAGTCGCATCTATGATTGTCTCAATCAAGTTTTAAAATACTTTGTTTTAGTAATGTCGAACTCAACATTATGCAAAGTTTAACGATCGACATACAGCGAGACCTTATAATCGGTAGAGACAGAAGTCTATCCAACATTTTACAAATAGTGTTTTCTTGATACAAACCACAGAGTACTTGGTACTATACGGAACAAAAGAAAACGTAGAGGCCTTTAGTATTTTGGATCGAAGACGAACTTATGACTGGTGTCATAGCGAGCTTCGCGCGAGTCAGTGAAGATACTTTAAACAACCCGCCCCGTCTAAGGGCACAGTGCCGGAATTGTGATACAGATTTTGAAGTGAAGAAGAATTTTAGACACTACCTTAACTTCATTCCACACGTTCAACTTCAATATCAAAATATGCAACAAATAAAGGTCTCACCAACTTATATATCCTGAAACTATTTTGTTACAATAGAAACTCCGTTTTTGTTAATTAAAGTCGATTTAGAAACAGAACTCTCTAGCGGTGACTAGCCGAACTACTTATCGAAATATAGTTATCGTACAGTCAAAATTCAAATTCAAAATATTTCATTTCATCACAGGTAAAACAATTACACGTGGTGAACCTTTCTCTTCGTCGAGATTACGTAAATACATCTTAACTTCGGTTTTTAAAACGTGTTTTGGTTAGACTGAGAGGAAAAAGAGTGAAAACTACCTTTTGGCACTTTTATAAAAAATTAATATGTAATATTATAATATAATATATAAAGTTAATAATAAAAAATAGAATTTTTATAAAACACTTGGGGTAGAAGGTATACAATTTGACGACGACGTGAAAGAAACGCACACGTCATGACAGCTAATGGTGCGTGCTGATGTCATAGCGAAGTCAAGCTAGTATGTTCTGTATTATTTTTCTCAAACACAAACAGAAATAGACTGTGGGACTTCGATCCCACGCCCCTTTTGTCATCCAAATTTCTTATATATTCAGAAACCGACGAATTCACAAACCGGGCTTATATATCTCAAGTTGGAATCCTATATTCCCTGTGTACGAATAATGCAAGTCTATATTATTTTAGTAAAGTATTCTAAAACTTATAATCGAAGCTCTAAAGCTCAGTTTCGTCCGCAGGCGAGCGAATGCCGTTGAGCGTCGCAGAGCACAAATTGCCGCAGTGTATAAATCCGCTCAGCTTACAAATCATGAGGCTGACTTCTGAATACTATGGCAGGGAAAACGACGAAAACATCAGGTAAGGAAACCTAACCTTTATAACTCTAACGTTAGAGGTTAATTTCGATCAATAAAAAAATTACATAAAAAAAAATTGTGACTAACTTATTTCATATGTTCGCTTTTTAATCATTTTTGCACAAAAGTTCTTTAATTTTCTGTTTGTGTCCAGGTCAAGCGAAAAATCAGTAATGAATATTAAGTGTTATAATAACGTAGAAATGAAACGATAGAATGTTTCATTTTTCGGATGCATATTACATCTCTTAAAGCATAAACAGTTTTTGTTATAGGCGTGCCGAAAAGATCAATGGACGCCTTTCCGCCTGCCCTAGGAGCAAACTGTAGCTTTTGTTTAAAATTATTTGTTGCAATTCAATTTTATTTCAATTAGGATAAACTGATGATTTTCGCTCAAGCTTATAATTAACACCAGTTACGAGCAGCATAAGGGTGATTGTCCACAAAAAAATCATTAGTTAAATTAAATGCCCATGTACCTTATAAAATGTATTTCTTTTGTACTTAATGTAATTTTTTTAAATTATTATTACTCTCAAATATTTATATCATATATTATTGCAAATGGTGGTAAGAAGCATTGAATCTAAAGCCAACCATCTTTATTTCTCAGAGGAATAAAATAAACTTTCCAATTTTTGACCTTGCGATTTAATATTTTGCGGTCAGATCTAAAAACTCCACTAAACTCCTATCAAACTGCAGCTTCCACCCACTTTCTTTTTTAACCCGGCCAGCGTCGAAGCCAAGTCGCGGTCGTGGCGCAAACGTCTCTCGCTGACTCTGAATCTGGCTTCCTATCAGATCTTGCGGCCGACGCCTCAAGGGAACGTGAGCGCGCACGCGTCTGACGTCACCTTAACGAATAGGTTCCAATTGACAGTTTGAAACTTTTTGTTTTTTGTATCTGTTGCCAGCTTGGATTTTGGTTTTGTTTTTTTTTGTCGCTTTAGTTAATTGATGTAGCGGGAACCCATAATGTACAACAGGATAAAACGAAGCACCGTATTGCACAGCCTGATAATTGGTGACACCAAATATTTGGTGACATAAATTATCAGGCTGTGCAATATTGTACGGCATGATAAAGCACAACCCATAATTTACAACACAAAATTTTGTGGTCTAATTTGTGACATGAAATACGGGCTGTACATTATCGTGTTGTGCTTTCCTGTGCTGTGCATTATTGACACGTTCCTATATTGCACAGCCCGTATTGTACGACACGGAAAACGTGACATGGCCAGTACATTAATTATTGGGCGTACATTCCGGCCCGGTGTCATGGATTATCGTGCTGTACATTAACCGGACCCGATGTAGCTTAGAAAGGAAGTTTTTTATTTGTTTTTGGATGGCCTGCTTTAAATTTTTTTGTTTGATTATTTCAAAAATATTTACTTGGATTTCTTAAACGAGTACCATGACAACGTGATTGATTCCGTCTAAAAGCACCCCATTCATCCCGTAGTAAGGTTTATATTTTTAAGGTTTGTTTGATTTTTTTGTTTCGTACCTAAGTTATTTAGTTCTCTGTCTACTTCTGAGTTGAATTTGTATTGTTTAAGTTAGTTATGTGTTGTTTCGTGTAATTTTGTCCTTTGTGTTATTTAGTTTTCGTTCCCCAATTATGTTGATTAAAAATGTTTTTTTTTAAATGTGGTTATTTAAAGTAAATTGAAGGCATCGCAAGCATTAATTAAACAGTACCCTTAAGTGGTAATTAAATTACAACAATACTTGGCTCAAGCAAAAGTTCCTGTGGTTTCGTATCATTTTATTTAATGGATGAGTTTCTCTTTTTATTTCTATTATTTTTAAGACCTATGACTTTAGAGATTATCATTTTTACATGTAATCCACTATTATTTTATGCAATAGCATTCACATTTTACCCATTTTTATTGTAGTGCCATAACATACGTAACATAATTATATCTCTGTCCCACATAGGGATACTGACGAAGAGAGCGAGAGCGTGTGTGCGAGCGGTGTAGACGACGATGCGAAAGAGACAAAACAAGAGTCTCAGGATAAGACCAACGCTATTCGACGGAAGACTGAAAAGTAAGTTAATAACTTTAATTTAATGAATTTACGGGATTCTCACCACGATGTTCGATTATTATCGCAGTCCGCGGTCATGGTGCTTGCAACAGCATCGAAATATCGGACGCGTGAAATTATTAGTGAAAATAACCGCGATAGATTAAAGCAGTTTAAGCAAGCAGTTTAAGTAACTGGTTTATATTTCTATAATTTATTTAAATTGCAGTTTTTTTTCCTTCGGTCATTTGTTTATGTTTATGGGACTACTTTACAAACTTTAAGAGCTAGTAGAACACACATTTTTGACGACAAAAATATACGACGTTTGCCGTCGAAAATCTTTACTAAACTAGTAAAAAGTAGGTAAGGATACCCTGTAAAAGGTATGTCTTTTATTAGAAGCGAAGTCCGGTGCAGTGTAAAAACCGCCTTAGATAAAAACAAAGCACATTGGTATATATTGTTCTAGCAGTGCCTATCCACAAATCTACCCCTTGTTTTTGTATACAAAACTGCCAAATATAACCACTACAAAAATGTAAAATAAATTGACAATTGCAATGACTTTATTATTGGAACCTAAAATAAACATATACCTATGTGAATAGAAAACATCCATCACTTGTTAACAACCGTGGGCATTTACCCCACGGAAACGACTGCATCCGATCGATCCCGAAAGTATGTACTTTGTTTTTGACCATAACCAAGGGCATATCAACAAAAAGACTAAATTATTTAAGGTAGGTAGTACTTGTAACGGAAACTATCCTTCAGTAAACATTTCATGTGACTTTAGGCCGACATTGAACGAGATTGTGAAAAGCCATTCGCAGGGAAACATTAACCGGAAACTTTCACGATACAGGTGACCGCGATATTTTGAGTGGTAATTCATTTGAATTGAAAAAATTGTATTGGTTTTTGCAGGTCAGATGACGTATAAAAATGCTTTGCCATGCTTATGTATTTTAAGATTGATATAATTGGCTATATTTATAAAAGTGTGTCCATAGCTAATAACTCGCAAATAGCATCTGTTTATAATTAATAAATAAAAATATTTAACTGAGTTTTGTTATATAATAATATGATGCATACAGTCAACATTTATTAAAAGCATGCGCCGATAAGAGTGAGCTTCTTTTAGGTGATAATTATTGAATGGTAAATTCGTACTCCTCATTGCAATCGGCAACCACCGTTCAACTATAGAGCCAAACAACTAGCGGCTCTATAACACAACGCCTTGCGCTGCATCCAGACGCATCACAATTCTGTGCACCCAAACCATTATTCGAATAATTTGAACCAAACTTTCCTGGCCAGATTAAAACGTTTCTTCGGATCGACGGTCAAGAAGACCGTAGACGCCGCGAAGTCGCTGGCTCAAGAGGTGTCCCACGCCCGGCACAAGGAGGACGTGTGCGACATCAAGGACGAGGTGCGCGGGGAAACCAACATCAAGCTGAAGGCCAGCAACTCGCACAAAGGCCCGTACGACTTCGACGGCTGCGTCAGACACGTACAGGTACGTGGCGGGGAACTGCTTCTGAGTCGTTGCATCAGCGTGGTTAAGTTTTTGCGTTAGTAGTGTGCAATCAGTAACTTAACAGTTTTCGCATAGTAACAAAACCGAAAGATTCTCGAAGAAGATTTATATTTGTTGATTTGTATAATTTTTACATATTGTCAATAATCCCAGAGCCCATGACATTGGATCATTATGTCACGTACTAAGCTACTAGCTTACTGAGTTTGTGAGTTCAGAGTAAATATTGCTTTATAAAAGACGAAGTGTTCTAGGCACTGTAGCAATCTTGCTTCCAGTAGCACATTCCGCAGTTTAAGCACAGATTAATAAATAGCTGCTGCGTAATAGGATAATCACTTCGCACAAAAAATGCCATTCATACCGTTTTAACTCCCTACTCTCTCCGGGCGCTGACGCCTGCATGCAAATATAACCTTTAACGGTCATGTGCACGGTTTGTAATGGCTTCGCAACAGCGCACGACCGCGTGGCCATAAGCGAGCTTAGGGTTAGCTTTTTCGATATTATATTTAATATATTTTTTATATCATCTATTCAAAAAGATATTTATTCTTCGTCAACAAGGAGTAAAATAGCTATTTGATTCCTAAGAACGAAAAGTGATTTGAGTTTGTAATGTGGATATTGTTAGTAAAAGTTCCAGTGACCAAAGAGATTATCGCGAAGATAGTCAACCACGCACGAGACAAATAAAAAAAAACGGTTGGGAAAAAATAAAAGACGCGCGTGATGCATTCCGTCTTCGATCGTAATTGTTTACTCAACTTCGCATTGCACTTAGAATTATAAAAATGAGTTTGGCTTCCTCAAGGAGTGGGAATGAAAGTATTATATTAACTTCAGAGAACATTGCATCGGACACTTACATGTAACTGTAAATTTCATCCTTTGGAAAAATGCTGGAAAAGCGAAATCTTTTTTCCATAGTTGTTCAAATATAAAAATTTACGTCTAATTATTTCTATTTTATGTCTCATTGTTCCTATTTGTGAGTAAATAAATAAACATACTATTCTTATTCGTAAGTTTCAATTATTCCACAAGGTCGCAAAATTGTTATTTCCTCGCGTGGAATACTTGAAGCCCTCACTGCGTTCCCTCGCTCGGGATTCAATCCTACAGATGTCCACTACGTCCCATTAATATCAAAGATAAATAAATGTATTAAACATTATTTAGCATTCTCTAAAGAACGCGGAGTTTCAATTAGGTACTAACGTACTGAGCACGCAGGTCGCTCTGGTAGCCTTGTGCGTCCTCACGTCAGGTGATCTAATGACAAAGCTTATCAATGTTTATTATGGGTACTAAGTTATATTCGTACGTTTCTGTGTAGTTAACTAACAGAAACTAAAAGACAAAGCATGTCTTGGAAACCACCTCTCCATCTATTAAGAAATTTCGAGTTGCTCCTACTGCTGGCAAATAATATGGTTCTGGGAAAGTGAAGGAATATTTTCGAATGATAACTTGTTGAAAGGCTAGACGACTACTGGACGCTATGATAATGAATGAACGATAATAAAAAGTTCGTGGACAACTGTCGTCGGGCGTGTCGCTCCTTCAAGACAACGCTCATCGCTCGCAAGTTGCGCTCCACGCCCCACCACATTCTCCGCACTTAGCCCCTCGTGGTTGTTACATTCCCAAAACTACAAGACGCGGGGGGGGGGGATATTTTTTCGGAAGAAAGTCCTAAACACGTTATGCATGTTATGGACAATAATAAATAAAAATTGTTTAAATTAAATATTTTGTATTATTAATTCCAAGAACTTTTTATTCACCTATATTATTTATAAATATAGGATATATTTTAGATATTCCTAATATTGAATATATTCTTAATCTCGTACCACGTTTTCTTACCTGTTACAGGATATATTAAAATCAATCACGGAATCACATTTTATTCTCGCTGGCTCGTTGAAGTGTTCCTAATACAGTAATGTATATATTTATTACGTTAATCAGGACCATTATGTTTTTATGGTTCTTTAAATCTTCTTCTAATTTACTTACGATTCACTTGTCTTATCTCACTTTGTGAATGTCGTAATAACCGTAAGTGATAACCTATGATTTGTGTTATCGAGTCATCCTTTCCCCGTCCCGATCCGCGGCGTCCTAGTTGTTGTGTATAAAACATTTTAATTACATTGTTACTTCCAGGAAATGGGCAGCGCGCACACAGGAGCCGTTTGGTGCTGTCGCTGGTCGGTGTGCGGGCGGCTGCTGGCCACGGCGGGACAGGACCGCCTGCTGCGCGTGTGGTGCACCATCGACGCGGCCGCCACCCTGCGGGTATGTCCCAACTAGAACTACGTCGGTCTGTGCCGGCAGCCACAGCGGGTGGTCGATGTCAAACGATGTATGTACGAACGCCAAGAGAGGGCGTTACAGGACCTACGACATACCCTATAATAGACATAGCAGTAGCTCAGATTACTCTAAACAAGCTGCTTCGTAACAGATTAATCACTCCGTACAAAACATGTCATTCTCACCATTTTATCCGGGCCCCGACGACTGCAGGCAAAAATGAAATAGGCCTAATTGACAGGCTGCCACTCAAGCACTAGTGTTGCTATCCTATTACTACATATTTTACAATACATAATCAAAAAACTTCCTCAAAGTAGCCATTCCTTGCGAATTGTTATAAAATGTAGGTACCAATAAATCAAATAAAATAACGACGTGGGTAATTTCTGTTGGTGCTGTATGCTGCCGGGCGACGCGTGACGTCAGGTGTCACTACACCGATCGTTCGATAGACGTCGACTGTTCCACTCTGCCATCGATCGACGTCGAGTGTTTCATTCTACCAGCGATCGTCGATCGATCGACGTCGACTGTTCCATTCGACGATCGATCGATTGGTGTGGTGACACTCAGGGCGCACGCAGCGTCGTTCTATGTTCAACGTTTGTTCAATGGTCACCAAGAGAGTAGCTGGCAGCGACTGTGGGGGAGCAGTCACTATAGTAGCAGCAATCCTAAATAATGGCTCAGATTGTTGCAAAAAGCCACGACCCAGCCTTAAACATTCCCTCGATCTATATTTACTTAATAATTAATGTACGCACAAGTTTCAATATAGATATGAAAAACGGTATCCTTTATTGTATCATTGAAGAAACAGCAGCAGCGCTGAGCAAGGATCGATGTAAACAGAAATGAATATCACGAAGCTGAAACCTAAACTTGCGTGTTCCAGGAAATGCGCGCCAAGTACAACGCCGAGCAGAAGTCATCGCCTACCCCGTCGCAAGAATCCCTGTGTTCCCTGAGCGCTCTGGCCGGCCTGGGCTCGGTGGGGGAGCCCAACAACGAAACCCTAAAACCTTCCGCCGTCTTTTGTCCTCAACCCTTCGCAGTGTACTCCGGACACACTTCAGACCTGCTAGACGTGTCTTGGTCGAAGAACAACTTCATCCTATCGAGTTCGATGGATAAAACAGTGAGGTTGTGGCACATCTCAAGATTGGAGTGCCTCTGCTGCTTCCAACATATCGATTTTGTCACGGCCATTGTGTTTCATCCGAGAGATGACAGGTATTTCTTGTCGGGCAGCTTGGATGGGAAGTTGAGGCTGTGGAATATACCAGATAAGAAGGTTAGTTAATATTATTTATCAGAAAATAACTGTAATTTACTTACATTCAAGTAAGAAACTTATGAATGGAAGGCAAACATTTCATAGTTGCTCGAACCCTTGACTTCTAGTATCCAATGACGTAAATTCAATATACTTCATACTTGACTTGCAGTAATACTACTACTAAAATTCAGTAATTGATTTGAAACTAAATTTAAAAAAAGTAAATCGCTTTGCTTAATATACAACTGTTAGTTTCTACCACAATTCGAAAAATAATGCAAGATGCGTTTTCTTCAGAGCCAAAAAATGTTTGTTGACGAATAAATGAAAATGTCAAATATTTATGTCACAGGTGGCCGTCTGGAACGAAGTAGACGGCAAAACCAAATTGATAACAGCCGCGAACTTCTGCCAGAACGGCAAGTTCGCCGTCGTCGGCACCTACGACGGTCGCTGCATCTTCTACACGACCGACCAGCTCAAATACCACACGCAGATCGAGGTGCGCTCCAGTCGAGGCAAGAACTCCACAGGGAGAAAAATAAGCGGAATCGAACCGATGGTCAGCGACGACAAGATACTCATCACCTCAAATGACAGTCGGATAAGACTGTACGACCTGCGGGACTTGAGCCTGTCCTGCAAGTACAAGGGGTACGTGAACGTGTCGAGCCAGATCAAGGCCTCGTTCTCGCACGACGGCAAGTACATAGTTAGCGGGTCGGAAAACCAGTGTATTTATATTTGGAAAACCCACCACGACTACTCGAAGTTCACCTCCGTGAGGAGGGACCGCAATGATTTCTGGGAGGGCATAAAGGCCCACAATGCGGTTGTGACGTGCGCCGTGTTCGCGCCGAATCCGGATTACATCATTCGAATGATTGAAGACAGAGAGAGAATGGATAAAATGGCGAATAAGGAGTTTGATGATAAACTTGAAGAGGACGCGGTAAGTTGTTTATAAGTGTTTAAAAACTAAGGCCCTTTTTGACTTAGATACTTTAGAATTATCGGATTGATTCAACTAGCTGCGTATGTACGGTTTATATATTTTTGGGTTCAGTGCGAGTCGCGACCGCGCTACTGTGGCATTGGCAAGCTAGCCGAGCCGAACCTATATAATAACTAAGTGTACTGGGGTTTGTAGGAGTATCAGATCCATGACTGAAATACGTCATTTAAGAATGTTACCGATCTGCCGATGTTTTCATTTAATCAAAGTATACAATTAATGGTAAAATGAGAGTTCTCTTTGCTATCATGTAGCCGCTTTAAATTAAGTACATTTATAGAAAAAATAACAGTTTATTTACCAACTTCAATTATTACATGACTTGGAGAGCTAAGCCTGTATTGCGACAATCAAAAAATATATATTTCACTTATTAAACCGGCATTGTCAAATAGCAAAAATAAATGTGATGATGTACGTAAATGTATATTGAATGTACTTTGTTACTATTGTCACAGCCGGTACAAGCTCGCCCCCCTGGTGAAGAGCGGCGTCCGCGCCCGCGCATGTCGTAGGCGATTTGTTTATCTATATTGAATGTGATTATTATGTCGACTCATGTTGCGTTGCCGACCGTAGGCACTGGCTGTCGTTCCCTTCGACGGAACATAACAAGTGGGAATTCAAAAAAAAAGAAAGATATATTTAAATTTATGAAAATGAAGTATCCTATCGTATAAATTTTTTTTTACAGAAATCGGCTGAAGGCGGCCTGGTGTCGTCGTCGCAAACCGGCCACGTTTTAGTGAGTGCAGACTTCAACGGTTGCATCAAAGTATTTGTCCATAAAGCCAAGCCCAAGCACAGCTCTTTGCCGGCTTCCGCTTTGGCTTGAACATCCGAAACTTCATGAGTATACTTACTAAATTGTATTACTTATTTGAAAAAAAAAAACAAAATGTGTCAAGAATAGTTACGTCTTCGTGTATCAAAGTCTTCAAGTCGTGCGTTATTCGATAGCTTTAGAGCATTCTACAAGTGAACGTATGTTACACACGCCTAAACGTTACTAATGAGTATCATTATGGACTGTTATAATTCCGCATTGAAATTATAAAGTGTAAAAGCTATTTTCGTATAATTATTATATGAGTTAAATTTCATATAGATTTGTACCAAAAGAACTCTGGCTGTACTGACATTAGATCAATGTATCTTAAGCGTCCTAGCAGTAAAGCCATACAGTAACTAATATAAAAGATAATTTTGAGGACATATCGAGCAAAAATGTCAGGAGGTTCTAAATTTAAATGGACATGTAGGGACAATGGAAACTATAAGTTACTTACTTACGATACTTGCTCGGACCGTCAAATACCATAGACTTAGTATCGCTCCGCGTAGACAAACAGAATGTGTGAGGGAGAAAGGACACAAAGGGAAAGCAAAGCCAACGCCGCTGCATCCGGAGTGATAGGTCGTCACAAGTCGGCACAGCGGCCAAATTACTTAGGCAGTGTCAAGAGTTTGTAATACTACTACTAATTACAAAACCTCATATCTTATGAAGTATTGACGTTGATGGAGTTCAGAATCCAAATATCAATAATCAAAAACACATGCATAACTTGCCAGCACGAGTGGGATTCAACGTGTTCATGAATGTACATGATGTGGTCGAAGGCGAGTTGATCGAAATAAAAATAATTGATATTTTAGTATTCCGTAATTGCTCGGAGTATAATCACGAAGAAAACTGGCCAACAGCTGACCACCGCCTAGATAAGGTTGCTACACTTGCAAGGTGTGATATCGATCAGTTACCAGAATTGATGGATTACGCTGTCTTATGATAAAACATTCAGCCTTGGAAAAATATCTACGCGTAAGTGTGGCAAGAGAGTTACTTTAAGGGGATTAAAACAGCATTTTGTCGTATAAATTGCGGCACTGTACGTCTACGTAGTTTTACTGACTGAATAACTCACACCATGACAATCTAGCTGGTGACGTGGCACCGCGCTGGCAGCAGCTTGTTCACTGAGTGATATACTAGCTCCGAGATGTTGACTGTGTGTAAGAGGTCATGGAAACTTAAGGCGAGAAGTAGTTGGAGCTAACGGACTCGGATCGATTTATCCCTGCGCGACATTGAGCAATCAGAAATACGTAATTATAAAAGACAGTTGGTGTGGTGTAACGATCCTAATAAAAAGAAAATTTTCCATGAAAAGCCCTTACTTCAGTGACTTTTTGAATATTCTGTATTTATGAAAGCTATTAAAAAGAAATGAGTTTGGTCTTAGCGACGATGTTCCTGTAGGTTTCACACGCGCGGGAATCGGTTCTGGCCAGTAGTTGTCCGGGGCATCAGGTTACAAACTTATTGACACAGATTTCTTCCCGATTCTTTCTCTGTGAATTCTCTCCTTATGAGAGATAGTGGCCTTGTCCTATGGCCAATGTGAACAGTTAATATCAGTGCGGAAAGCAATATATATAAACGACCATCATACCTAATATTTTCGAGCATGATGTTGATAAGCAACTAAACATAGCTTTCTTAATTTTTTTTACGGATTTTTATCATTGTACTATTTCCATTTCTTTATTTTCTCGATGACAGCTATCGTTTGTTACGTTTATCGATATAGCTCCATCCCTATCGGTTTCTCCGACTCTGGTATAACCTTGTACGTGTGTAAACGTCATATTTTTATAAAATAATGCATACATAATGTGAAAAAAACGCTTGCACAAATTTTCACAGGAGCTATCATCGAGAAAATAAAGAAATGGAAATAGTATAATTATAACTTGATACTGGATTATATCTTTCCCGGGCTGTTGAAAACTGATAACAGATAAAAGAAATTATCTTCTACGATATTTTGCCCTTAAACTGAGACTGCATATAATTTAGATACTGTTTCCTAACTGACGTATTAAATCGGTACCCGTCCAGGATTTGTCTTAAAAGTGGTCTCTGGCTACATTAGTGGCAGAGGAACACATTCTACTGTTCGATCTCCACTTTATTTTGAAAGGGTTACATTTTCTTTTAACGAAGTCCCAACGCACAAACTGTCATGACTGTATGTTGAGATACAGGAGTCTTAAGGATGATGTGCATCAAACTACGTGACATCTATCTCCTGGGTGTTGTAACATACAAAAAAGCAATCTTCCAAGTAACTACTGTTTTCACCCATTATAATAATGAAATGCAAGAATGATATTTATAAATGTATATAGCTTCCAAATTTTATTTAACACATACCAGAAAGACTCGAAAGCATTGTTAATTAGTATTTAATACTATATGATATAAATTGAATGAGTGGAAATGATAGTTTATTTTGTGTAAAGCCGACCAGAACACAATACATTTTCTAGATTAGGCAAGGTCCAAGTAATTGTTCCTTTATTTGCTTGAACAATATATTCATGGTGGGTTTTATAATTTATATCATGTATTGCATATTTTTTTTCAGTAACTGTTTAATAGTCATAATTTAGCGTTAGTTACCTACCTTATGAATAACAAAATATATCACCATACTACAGAAGCCGGCATTTTAGGCCCTCTTTATGATTACTTATAATTTTTTCTAGCCATTTTTACTAGCTAAGATAAACAAAGAATAGCAACATATGTCTGTACATTGTGTTATCAACTGAACTAGTATATGTCCCGGCGTACATCTTGAGTGACCGATTTTACATTATAAATAGTGCCCCAATGCAGTTGTGTGAGATATTGTCGAGACATTAGTGGTTGGCGACAGTTCGCCTGCGCGGCGCTCAGTGTTTGTGACGCTTGCACGGGCCGTCTATGCAACCGAATGTCATGAAACTTTGTAAAGATCACAGAAAACAATTTAGGAACCTCTCGCCCAGAAATAAGTAACTAATATTTGCGAGAATCAAGTCTAATTATATTATAATTAATAATTCATGCAACAGCTACAATGCTTCCTGCGAATACTGTAAATGGGCAGATTTCCTTCATCTTGCATCTTGCTCAAGATGTCTCCAGGGACTTGTACCATTTTACATCAATTATCTTATTTAAATAATTTGGCTGATATTTGATCTCTATCTTTAAGTTTTTTCATTGATTCTTGCCTTATCTCATAAAATCATGTAATATAAAATAAAACTATAGGAAGTGTATCACATGCGGTTCATTTTTGTAAACAAAGTTTGATTTAGGTGCTGGGTGATTCTAACTGATTGACTGAAAATATTTTCTTACACAAATGTTTCGGAAACAAATTAATATAAAACATTGTTTGCAAAAAAAGCCGACATTTTAATATAAATATATTGTTAATAGTTCTCGATGCCATTTATATTCAAAAGAAAACGTTTTATGTATATTATTTTACGCATTTACAGTCATGAATAAAGAGATGTTATATAAAATTAAACTGTTTACTCATTTAACTTATTTTAAAAGGAAGCTGGGGCGATATAATTTGTCAATTTTGTATATTTACTAAACCATGTTAAGAAAAAATTCAATTAAAATATTTATTTTTCAACATGATAATAATAATAATAACTTTATTGCATAAAGGTATTGCAGAAAAGAATGCCCCATCAACCCAACGATGATAAACGTGAAAAATAAAGGTAACTAAATATATTTGCTCTAGTAAAAAAAAATACATATACAGGGTGTCCCAAAATTCAACGTCAAGCAACGGGACGATAGGATAGATGGTAACCATCATTAGAAAAATAATCCATCCCATGTTCTTTATAAATTATGGGCATTAAACAAAATAAAAACTGAATTCCTAAATTTTTTAACCATTTTGTGGTTTTTGTGGTTAATGTTGGTTATTTTTATCCGTTTAAATGTTTCACCATAACCCTAAATAACATATCCTTATTCACAATAAAAATAATAACACGATTACCCCTAACTTTCTTAGAAATGACACTTTTTACCGAACTATGAATTCAACATTTTCAAAAAAAATATCTCGACTTTGAAGGAGCCTCCTGAAACAATGTACTAGAGTACCTTGGCAAGTGCCATCAAAAGTTGGCGCCTGTAATCAGGATTCCAAAATGGTACAACACTTGGTGGGTTAATACTTAAAAAATATGGTTAAAAATTAAAAAAAAACTATTTCCGATTCTATGCGAATCCAGTTTACTTAGCTAAAATGTTTTATTCGCACACACCCTTTGGTGGTCCTTAATTTTCCCCCTAATTCTTAAAATGAAAACCCTTACTTCCTTAATTTGATGAGAGAGATG
Organism: Marasmarcha lunaedactyla; assembly: GCA_923062675.1. NCBI lineage: Eukaryota > Metazoa > Arthropoda > Insecta > Lepidoptera > Pterophoridae > Marasmarcha > Marasmarcha lunaedactyla. Next base: position 28,254,504 of record OV281345.1, on the reverse strand, counting down.
GATTGTGGAGTTTGGCAAGAGTGAACGCGACAGATAGTGATCTACTCCACGCAGCTCGTCTATGCTCTCAATGGGCTTAGAATAAATTTATTCTGAGGACGCCCCAATAAAAAAAATCCAGGGGATTCGAATCCAGCGAACGAGCTGGCCTCGAGATTGTGCCTGTTCGCTATCCACTAACTCCACAATCCATCTCTCTCATAATTCTGCCGTAAAATTAAGGACCAACAAAGTAATTTTTTGAACCCCGTGTTATATACCTGATGTGCCATGTTTTAATACGGGGTAAATTTGAATATTCACAATCTGTTAAAATATTTTAGCCACTGTGTTAACATTGAAATACCTCTTTAATCCTCAATTTATTACTTGATAAATTTTTATAGAGTGTGTCCCTGGATAAAATGCAACCCCAAATGGGCTTAATTTTAAGATTTTTAGAGATTTTTGAAAAAAACAGCGCAAAAAAATTTAATTTTAATACAAAAGTCAAACCTTAAGTTGTGATAGCCACTGGTTTGTGACTTAATTGTTACTTTACCATCACTACCATGTATTCGACATGGTTATGGGTTTTATTTTATTAAAATATACCCACTACTTTCGATGAAATCATTTTTTTTGTAAATAAAGTGATGATGAGTAATTAAATTTTTAATTCATCATTAAGGTACATAAAAAACGATTTAAAAAAATTTCTTCTTCTTCTTTTTGTCGATAAAATATTATCTAGTTTCACCCCTTTTTGGGTTACACTTTATCCAGGGACACACTGTATATTGGCTCTATACAAGGTGGCCAGAAAGTGACGTCCAAAAATGTTTTTTGGGTGCCTCGTGTGGAGAAGTATCTGATACACCCCTATGCATGTTATACGATTTTTCATTGTTTTCGAGTTACGATTTTTTTTGGACGTCACTTTTCCAGCCACCCTGTATGAAATTTCTTCCAATTGTTACGATACGCACGTTATTGACGAGATCTGTTATAAGTTATAGTCACATTATCATCACCCAAAATACCGTAGGATGTCAGCCGTAGCCTTTCGAAGTATCTAATCGGCTTAGGTTGGCCTGTTTCTCCACGACAGGTACAGGATTTTGTATATTCTAAATAATTTCATGATGATCTATCAAAAAATGAGGAACTAGGTAAATTGATGACTGACCAAAAATACTTTGGAAGAAACAATTGAAAGCGTCGCGTAGATATATTTAGCGCAACAGATTTTAATACGTAAAAAGGAACATCTACGGAATCATATTAAGGCAAACTATGGCAACTTAAAAGATAAAGTAAGAGTGATCGATGTAAACTAGCCGGTCCTTTGAAGGATTATTTCCATTTGAGGTTTCTGATTCAGAAGAACTGAAATCCTGCGGGATTAGGCTCGTGGATCTCAATTCCTTGCTTATTTTCTTCCTCTTCTGAATTACTGTAACTGACATATGCTTTATCATCCACCATAAATTCGTTTTGATTCGGATTTTCTGATAGTAACTTAATATTGACTTACCCTTGGCTCAATTTGATCAGGCACATACCAGACTGAATATAAAATCCGCATGTTGCTCTGTTTTCAGCCGAGACTGCCATGACCTTTGCCCTATTTTTGTTTTATAGTTCGGTATTTTAGACTTATAAATTCTCGTCCTTTCCCAATGTTTTGAGGCGATAGTTTTAATCCTCTGTTATTATTATTATTTTGTGTTTTATGGCAATCAGCCGTTGTTACTACACAATAACTATTTCTGCCAATTTCAAGTATTTGTAAAATAAAATAATTTAAATAATAAAATTAAAACATTGCTTTCAAGACATGTCAACAAATCCAATTTAATCCTCTAAATCTTGGGTCCAAAATTTTGGTAGTGAAGTGAATGGCCTTCTCAACAAAATGCTGCTTAATCACCATTGCCTCGATTGATCACACCTCTATCCTCTTCTGTTACTATTTCACAAGCATCAAAATCAGTTCAGCCGATTTCAACAATAAAGTAGCCCACTATAGTATTGTTATTTTCTAGCTGCAGACTCGGTCTTAAATCATCCGCGAGGGTCCTGTCCGCTAGGGTTGTGCGCTAGCGGCGCGTGCGCTACGTCGTTATCAATAAAACCTTATTATGAATATCAAAGACAGTACTAGTTCTAATATCTAGGTATATAATTCTTGAAGTTGGTTTAGTTTGTAGTTGGTTACTCACTCGCCCCCTCTTCATTACCTCCTGACAGTTAATGACAGTACCTACGGGACGCTATAGCCCGTACACCCCCCCATCGTGTCAGACGTGGTAATTTTATTGTTATTATTATATCCTTATTTTTCTTTCTGGATTTTTTCAAAATAGGCTATTTCTACAAGGCGTTTCTTTACGTATTTCACGATTTTATTAACTTACTCATTGCAGATCTTAAAATGTTCTAGCTGCATAATATGTGTAAGGACTAAGTTAAATGTTTGTGATGCACATCCTGCCGAAAAAGATGTGATTATTCTGATTCATCCTTTTTCTAAACTGTCATCTTACTATTTGCTTTGCCCATAACACAAATTTATTAGGACTTGCATATTTATTAAGATACAAATCGGTGTACCTACATCGCTGTAAAGCCAAAAGCTTTACAAAGCCGAGTCATCTGCCATTCTAACAACGAATATGTACGAAAATACACTAAAAATGCATGAGACATAGGGTTAGAATTACATCGTCTCTTCGATGGCAGTAATGAGGGTAAGGCATACAACGTGTGTGTGATTTTCTTTTCGATTATAAGATACACTGAGCGCATGACATAGCCAGTCATAAGTCAAAATCAGGAACTTATGGACGTAGCTAAATCTGGAATTGAAAAAGGCTAAGCACACAGAGCTACCAGAACTTCTGTTGATCTGTGAGATTCTTAATACGCTCGTCCACTCATTCTTCTCATTTATGAGCAGTTGTTTGTTAAGACCTAAATCAAACAGAACCATAGAAAACTTAACTACTCACCTGTGCGCATTCGGACGAGCATTACAAAACAACAGTGTCAAAATGAGTGACGCTCCCATTTCAAATTCACTCACTATGTCGACGACCGCTTACAAGAAGGATAAAAAGTTGAGAAGCAACTGCTGTGTTTAGGGTGGACACCGTGTTCGAAACTGTGGGAAGTGGATTTAGGATAAAGGACCACCCAAGAGCAGTCACTTGCAAGAAGCGTTACCTTCAGCTTCAAAAGTAGCAAACGTGATTGCTGCCTTTGAAGTTGAAATCTAAAGTGACACCGAGATACTTACTGGTACGTAGATAACAGTGCCAAGAGCTATGTTACTAATGGAACTTGAGATAATAGGCCAGTCTAATAGCTGCTTCATTGATATTTAAAAGTATCTCGAATATTCGTTGAAGCCAGATGAGCTCTCAAGCGGCTTCGGATGCTGCAACGATTTCTGCGTCTGTTGTTGAGACAGCTACAGCAGCTTGACGCGTCAGCCAGGTTACTGCTCCATCGGCAAACCAACACACCATACCAGTGATAGAGCGTCCGGTTAGAACGTTTCCTCTATGATCGGCACCGCTGTATCCTAAGATTTTATTAGGCTAGTTGTGGTATTTTATAAACAATGTTCGCGCCAATATGGGGCGCAGTAGCTAGTTTGGGCTGCCCGCATATTTTCAATATTTCTTTGACATTAGCTGTCAAACTCACTGCATCATTCGCTACCATATAGCCGCTGTCGATACGTACCGCACGCTCCGAACCTTCACGCGCTTCGGACGCTGTGTACCACCTATTTGTAGAAGGGAAGTTTCTGCTGAGCTCCCTGACCGCACCGCTCGTGGTTGCTCGCATGGTAGCCAACCGCTGACTGGACTGCAGTGATATACCGACTGGAGGAAAACTCTTGGATTTCCCGGGCCCGGAAGAAAAAAAAGGTCTAAATGACGAGGTTGACGACCGATTGGTGTAGTGGTAAGTAGCTTTGCTTTATACGCCGAAGGTCCCAGGTTCGAGTCCTGGCCGGGGCATGCATTTGTGTGATGAACACAGATGTTTGTTCTCGGGTCATGGTTGTTTGTATTTATATATGTATGTTTATTCTGGGATCCCCCCCAGTTCGCTGTATGGTCGTCCATAACACAAGCTCTGCTTACTTTGGGGCCATACAGTAGATGTGTTTGTCTGGGGATTAAAAAAAAAAAATAATACCGTCGCTCCAGGTCGTTTGTACGGGTGAGAGCTAGGTGCCTCCTTCCAGGTTAGTGTAGCGTAGTCCCTTACATAACAGTTATGAAATCCTACAACCCGCCTATAACCTACCAACAGCAAATATCACGATGGGTTCCCACGAAAGTATACTACTGCGTGTCGATAAGGGAAGTTTTTATCTTCATTTTCTGTAGCTTTCCCGCATGGAGAAGGTTCGTTTTCTATAGGAGTTGATACGGGACTGTCAAGTAAACAAAAACACAGCAATATTTGGTTATTATATCTCACCTGCTTTATGGATACCTTTATGAATTGCTCTCCAACATTATCTCTAGCCCTAGATAAAAGGTTCCTAGTTATCTTTACTTTCTTCTGTAGATCACTAAAAAGTTATTTGCCGTCACTACATAAAATCTTCTTTGTCCTAATGATCTTTTTGAACAGGCAATTTACATTTTACATCAGCTTTACATTGCTTGAAGCCCATTTCCAAAAGTATGTTTCAATGTATGAATTGCAACACCTTGGAGCCTGCTTCAACCCATATAAGCAATGGTTGAGTTGACAAACTTTCGTAGAGCCATCATTAAATCCGTCAGGTTGCTACATATAGATCTCTCCTGTTAGTTCTCCATTTGAAAATACAGTTGAAACTTCGAACTGTACGAGATGTAGCCTTTCTAAAGCGCTTATGCTTAAAGGTGATCTAATAGTCAAATTTAATTATTCGCAACATTTGACATGGTGTTCGTCCACACCAGTTCGGAAAAAGCTTCGTCAAAACGAACTGGCAAGAAACTTCATTATAATTTTTCCAAAATAAACTTACGATGTATCTTTATGTCTCTAAAAAATTATTCTTATCTGCATCTCTTAGCTCGGCAAGTCTCCCTCCCCCCACTATCCAAACGACGTACACCCTCAAACGGCACCCGTTCACGAGTTAACGCGGGATTCAGCCATCGCCCTCCTCCACTTCTTATTTTACCGAAATTCATAAATACGAAATTTCAATTTTCCAACTTTCAATAGTACGAAGAATTAAAAACCCGCTGTGTTACTAGTCCGAAATATGGTGTTCCGTATTTTCATTTTCCGAAAATTCAATGCTAACATTCAGATTTTGTATCTAAATCTCTTGTGACACAAATTAAAGTTAATAACGCCACGACGAGCAAAGCGAGGAGGAGCAGTTAGGCTGTATGTAGATAATGCAGCGCGAGCCGAGCGAGCACAGTGAGCGTGCCATGGCAGCGGCCGGCGAAGTGCCAAAAATGATTTGCATTTCAGTACATAAACTACATACTCAAGAAATACCTCGGTACAAAAAACTAAATATACTTTCTCATTTCCAGCTGACTACTTGAATGCTCGAACGTATAAATTGATGTGCTCATGCAGTTTTACAAGGCGTTTGTTATTGCAACTAATCATCATCATCAGCCCATATTCGTCCACTGCTGGACATAGGCCTCCCCAGCTGCCAGCCATCCTGCGCAAATCATCACTCCACCGTGTCTGAGGACGTCCTACACTACGTTTGCCGAGACGCGGTCTCCACTCAAGAACTCGTTTACCCCAACGGTTATCGGTTCTATCGGTTGCTAATCCGGTGCGCTATGTCGATGACCCTGGTTCTCTGCCGGATCACTTCATTTCTGATTTTGTCCCGCAGAGAAACACTGAGCATAGCTCTTTCCATAGCACGCTGAGCGACCTTCAGCTTGCGGACCAGCCGTGCCGTTAGTGTCCAAGTAATAATATTCGGAATTTCGATATTCGGGATTCTTATTTATGATATTATTAATAATTCGGATTTTTTATGGTTCGGTATTTTCAAATTCGGCATATTGATTTTCGTAATTATAAACGTTCGGAATTTTGAAGTTTCAAAGAAGTAAAATGAAACACGGAATTTTCATTTTCGGAATTATGAACCATTCGGTGTTATAAAATTCGGAATTTTGAAATTCGTGATTATGACTATCGGAATTAAGTTTTTCGTATTTATGTAGTGTACTCTCCTCCACCATATTAAAGGGAAATTAGCGACCCATTACCCGACGTTATGTAAGAAGACGTACTTTAGCGAATTGGTCAGCAGGAAGACCTTGGATATCATCAGGAACCTTATTATAAAAGCGTATACATTGACCTATGAGTGAGTTAGTGACTTTAGACTTAGCTTAATGAGGTTTAACAGGTTATAGTTTCGAATTTGTGCGCATTACATATAGTTTATACAAAACATTACCAAATTTAAAAAAAACAACAATTTTTCATCATATTTTTCCAAGTTATAACGTTTATGATGTGGATACATAGATCTTTGTTTTATTCATTTTTTTCTCTGGTGGGCAACGTCTAAACCTATATTTTTATTTGTTTGGCCATTGTCTTTTTGAATGCTCCAATAAGTTGCAAAACTTCGGCTCTTTTATGACCCAAAGTTTTATGAAGTCTGGGCAAGTCCTTTTGTGTACTTCGACTTTTTGTGCAATTTTAGTTCGAGAAAACCCCGTATATTCCAACAGCGTCAAAATGACGAAAATTAAATATGCACAAAAATTTCTTTACAATACCCAGTCTAGTGTTATTTTAAGTGTTATGTTAATGTTAGTATATGTTAAGTCCATACCTGTCTGTGAAACGGAATATTTTTGTTACTACGCTGTCATTTTGATTTTGTCTTTATAGTTTTTCTGAAATTATTACACATTTTAATAAAACGGTAACATTTAAACGATATTAGCAACGACTGTCGGTTCAGAGATAGCTTGGCTGCACTATATGTTGCTTGAGGGGTCGGTCTGTAATCAAGATTCGTATTTTCTGTCTGAACTAACCAACAGAGAGCGATTTACAAATCCTGATTGGCGGCTTTCGACGGATAGCTACTATCTGAGCACATTATTGAAAACGGTTGACTTTATACTACTATTGCTTTACAAGGCTCTTATGGCCGGTTTACACGCGTTAAGTAGTTAAGTTGGTAACCAACGTTTAACTAAATTTTATGTTAAAAATTGCGTGTAAACAGTCATTTAAGTGATAAGTGGTAACTTAAAATTTAGTACGCAAGTGATTAAGTAGATTAGGATTCGTTCTAGTTTTCGTATAAGTAGGTGGGCGGGGCTTCTCAATTAACTCGTTTGGACACGATTTTTTTGTAGACAAAGCGGTTGGCGGCATGAGCTCGTACATATTTAGTTTTTTGCCTTTTTTCAAAATATCAAATTAGAATTTAGACTCTTACAGATAGACAGTTAAACTGTTATACGTCGTCGCAATCAAAAGTGGTGCCCTCCGGGGGTCCAAAGGGATCTTTAATATCCCATCTATTATTTTCTATTTTTATAAATTGCATACCTCGATATTTTATTCATTCAAAAATCTTATTATATGCCGTCGACATGAAAATTATTTGTAACATAAATAGCCTTAATGACACATATGGACTGCAATATGACCTAAATAACTTTTATTTCTACTGCAAACAAAATAAATTGGACTTAAATATAATGAAATGCTATGTATTATCTTTTACTAAAAAGAAAACCATAATTACCTTATGACTACAAACCAGTAATATTCCAATCGCAAGGGTTAACTCTATGGTTGATCTGGGTATTACGTGTTTGACATTAAGCTTATCTTTGATAAGCACATAGACAATGTGGCAAAAACATCTTCTAAAGCTCTAGGTTTTATATTAGGAACAACAACAACAACAACCTAGGTTTTATAATAAGACTGTCATCCGAATTCAACAATATGAAAACCCTCAAAATCCTATACTGCGCCTATTTCTGAAGTCACCTTGAATATGCCTCATCTGTTTTGAACCCTACATACGACACATACATTACACGTTTACAAAAAATTCAGAAAAAAATCTTTCTACAGTTTATTGGTTTCTACAGTTTAAATGTAATACTTTTGATAAAGACTACCTATCACGTTGTAGACGGAACCATAAACTACCGCTGAGCATACGGAGGGAAATAGAAATATCTGTATTATCATGAAAATTATGAATAATAAGATAGATGTTCCAGAGCTTCGGGTTATGGTTGGTATTTGCCTACCATAAAGTCACAAATTTAAGTACAGAATTGACGAATCCCATAAATTATTGACCGTCCATCTTTATTAAACGTATGAGTTTCCTAATGAAAGAACTACTTAATGTGTTTGGACACATAAGTGAAACTTAGTAACTTAAAATTTAGTTAAAAAGTTACCAACTTCACTTCTTAACGAGTGTAAACCGCGCATTAACTGACTGGAATAAATCTAGCAGTATAAAAAAATGAAAATCTTTTACATAAAAATTAATGTGAATTTAGTAATAGAAAACATATTATAACAATAAAAGAAAATATTGAAATATAATACTATTAAATTGGAATGCTGATAATAATAAAAAATAAAAATGTCATTATTGATTTTTATGTCCATCTAGATCACAAACCCATTTGTCTTAACTTTGTATTTCTAAAAGCAATGACTTTAATTTATTTTTGAAGTTAATTTTACATTTTAAGTTTTTTATAGGTGGTGGGATGTCGTTCCAACACTTTGATGCACTGTAGCTACTACCAGTAAACGCTACAGTACGGTGGTGTTGCGTACTTAAAGGAGGTCGTAAAGATCTAGGTCCGTGATCACGTAATGTGTTAATGTGGCCGAACTTTAATTTACTAAATAAATAATCTAGATCTTTAAAATGAATAACGTCAAACATTAATATGGCAAGATGCAACTTTCTGCGCGACTCTATATTCAGTATTGACGCGTTGTTGAGAAATGTGGCCCTTGTATGGGACATTGTATACAAATTTGCAACACGCATTCTGCACTCTCTGAATAAGTCTACTAGTTTTGTACAATAACCTCGGTCCATACTAGGCATGGAAATGATTGCTATTTACAAATAACAATCATATGATAAAATGATTTTTTTTGTCACAGTGAAATCACCTGCTACTTTTCACACCTGCTATTTTTCACTCCTGCTATTTTTAATTGGGTATGATTTATCATGACATATCATGTGGGAGTGATTTTTCATTAGCCGTGATTTCTCACCGTAATCAATTTGAATGATTTTTATAGCAATTATTGTTGCTTTTACGTGCTTTTATTTAACTTGCAATGTATGTATTTAGCTACATAGTTCACTTTGTTCGGGTGTAATCTTGAATGAAACTAAATTTTTAAAGCTTGTTTTTTATAGAAATAACATGATAAAAAAATTTGAGACCTGTATTATTTATTTTTATTAAATAATGAAAAGTAAAATAATTTGCAGTAATTGATATCAACTCGCTCGCTAATTAGGTAATAAATCGCCATCTAGTTTACTTTACAAAAACTTTCTAGTGAAACTAATGCATCTTTAGCACCATAGCAGATCTTTAGAGTAAGCCTTTTTCTTATGTCCTTAAAGTTTAATTTAGAATGTAAACATTGACTGAAACGGCGAGCCATAGTGCGATCGAATGCGCTACTCGCACTCATAGCGCTGTAAGTAAGTGCGTCTCGCTCGATCCTGCCGCTCGCATTATCGCCGTGCTAATTCTCTCACCAAAATCACACCACCAACAGAAATCATTATCACTGTGATTCTAAAGCTGGATAGCAGATATGATATATGAAAAAAAAATCATATGATTTTCACTATTACTAATGATTTGTTCCATGTCTAGTCCATACAGGAGGTCATTTAGTTTAGTTACCAACTTAACTATTAGCGTGTGTTAACCAGCTAAAAGAGACGGACTTTCACTGTGGTACACAGAATTAACAAAATTAAAATTGAACGCAGTCGACAACAAATTGACAAAGTACTGTCAATCCTAGTACGTGAAAATGTCAAATATTCAGTCAAATAAAAAATGGGGATGCTGCTTATACAGCTTAGACCTAATTTTTTAGGTTTATTTAAGTTTTTAAACAAAATGAATTGGTTTATTGTTTTTCTAAGTTTAATTAATCTATCTATGTGTATTTATGAGGATCAAATGGGCAAATTTGACTGGTAAATATTTGTCATAGGTTATGTCGTTTTTGTATCTTGAGGATGCCGTTTCTAAAAGATCAATGAATAATTAATTCTTTTAATTCCAGGCGTCAAACATATGTTGGCAGAATAAAGTTCACACAATTCGATACAGTTTCAACAGCTAAAAAAATAATAGTCGCCACTGAAGAAAATGTATTAGCTGCATTGAACCTAAAAACAGGTAATCAACATCAGTTTGTTGATTTGATAGTTCGTGGTCTTTTATTAATATAATTACTATAACAATTAAAAGGAAATGTTATAATTAAATTAACGTGTCATCAGCTTAATTCATTAAAATATCCTTATCATTGTTTACCTTTGAATTTTATTTTATTAGTAATAAATAAAAGTGATATATCTTAAAATAAATGTCATTTGACATAAGAAAGCATTCAGTCATTCATTTACATTTGCAAATGTTTAATGCAGATTATGTATGTTTTGGTTTATTAATTGTTTTGTATTTTTGCAGGAGAAGTAGTTTGGCGACATGTTTTTGAAACAGCAGCTCCTGGAAATATCCAGTTGCTGCATTTAAGTGACAAGCTAGTTACAGTGTCTGGAACCAATCCTTACTTAGTTCGAGGTTGGGACCAGGATACAGGTAAATTGTTAAGAATTGTGATAACATGTTGATAACTAGTTAACCCTTCATGTGGCAGGCCACCCGCTGCGGGCCGATGTCAAAAAGTGTGCATGTGGCAGGCCGCCCGCCGTGGGCTGAACAACACCCGACTTTAACCCACTTTAACCGATAATTCTGACAAAATTACTAGTGTTTTCACCTTCTTACACTTCCTAAGCGCAAATAAATGAATGAGACAGTATATGAATCACCAATATACCAACAGGCTTGCAAAAAAATAAAGCATGTCTGTGGTCAAGTAGTACTACGTACCGGAATAAAAACCGCGGAAGTGAGTGGGTGAATATTATTAAAAAATCTTTTTTTTTTGTGTTTTTGGATCTGATTTTGGATAAAATACCATGCCGTTTTAATACAGTAAAGATTTTTTAAATATCTGTCCCTACTCAGCCAATGGCGGCTATGTTCGGCTATGTTGGCGGCGAGTGTTCTATTAAATTGTTAGTAACAGAAAAATTTTTTCAAGTATACACAACTTTTCTTATCGGAGTTTCTGTTTATGTAAAGTTCATGAATCAAGCTTTGTATTATAGTCATAAAAATTGTCACTTGTTGCATGATGTTCTTAAAAGTAAGCGTGAAACATGGGTCACATTTTGCCACGCAATTGAGTGGCCGCGTCGTAGGTAACATGTTTTCAAACACTCGTAATGTAAAAAAACTGTATGACGGTGTGTGATTTTCTTTACGTAAATTAGTAATAAGTTTACATTGTAATAAATAAAATAGAAAACTCGAAGCATCCTGGTTTAATTTTTAAATTATCTGGGTATTTATACAATAAGTGGGTATAAAACTCATTTGCGTATTTTCAACATCAGCTGATAGGAGTGTTTTGTGTGTGATCAGATTTATAATTTGGCCACCACTTAGCTAATTTTATCCTCATTCTAAACTTATACAATACCTACTAGGCCCCATACAAAAAAACAGAGAAATCATCGTTTACATTCACATGCAGCGATAACAGCTGAAACCCCAGAGGACCTCCTGCCACATGCGCCATATCGGTCAAAATGGTGTCTGCCACTTGACGGGTTATGGCTTGCAAAATTTTAACTTCAAGAAGAACACACCACCAAGTGGTGTAGTGGTAAGTAGCCTTGCCTCATACACCGAAGGTCCCAGGTTCAAATCCTGGCTGGGGCATTGTAAGATGAACACAGATGTTTGTTCTCGGGTCATGGGTGTACGTATTTATATATGTATGTTTATTCTGGGTTCCCCCCCAGTTCGCTGTATGGTCATCCATAACACAAGTTCTGCTTACTTTGGGGCCATATAGTTGGTGTGTTTGTCTGGGAATTTATTATTATTATTATTTTTTTTCTTTAAAGTTTAGCAATAACATTGGATTTTTTTAAATTAACAACTTGTGCGGTTTGTATTTTTTAGGTATTTTACTGTATGAATGGTCTTTGAACCTTCAAAACAGTGAATTGGCTGAATACTCTGAATTCTGGGTGCAAAGAGGAACGTTGGTGCACATGCTCCCTGTATTTGGTTCGCATTTGGAAGTAACTACATATAGTTTGGCCACAGGAGAAAACAGAGGTTCAACTTCAAAGCTCCCTGCGGTGTGGATTAATGAGGGGTATGTGTAAAGTTGTTTTTAGAATATCTTTTATACTTTAAGTTCATTGTTTACTCTTTACATTACTTGGACAGTTCACGGTATAAGTTATGGTAAGTATAGTAAAAAGTTTGATGGTACACTAAAATGTGTTTTAATTAATATAATGAATTGTGAAAACTCAAGGAAATATTTGATGTTACAATAGAGGGTTAGATTAGATATTGAATTTTTGTCTTTGTTTCATTCTATTCTATTGTTACTAACGTTTTCAATTAAGACTGTTAATTTGCTTTCAGATGTGTTTTATCAGAACCATTCTATAGTTGCATCTCTGGTGCTGGAGATGCACAAATTCTTATTTCACTTGATGTGACTTCAAATGCTGTTCAAGTTATTAACAAACCCTTGAACAATTTCATAAATGAGATTAGTGAGGAAAGCAACTTGCGGAAGCTGGATGGAAATAGTATTATGCCTGGATTTATTATTGATGACTCTTCAATAGTTCTAATTAGAATTGGTACTTTCGAGCATGTCATTGTCCAGGTGTTGGATCCAACCGCCAGTGTAGCTATTGTTGAGAGTTCTTCAGGACCAATTGTGATACAAATTTGGCAACATGAAATAAGAGTAAGTTATTTATATATAAAAAATTATAAGGGTATAAATATCAAGCCTCTGTATGTAAAGTTGCTAATGTTGTACAGTACTTCGCAATTTTATGAAAATTAAACTGGTGGGTCAGGAGAACCATTCAATAGGTTTTTAATGTTTGTAACAAAATTGAAATTTAATATCCTACTTCTGTTATTGTGTGTTTGATTTTAAAGGTGGATAAAACACATTTAACAAATGAAACATATAGTACAGTAATATATTAGAAGTTATTAATTAATTTTTGTACTACTCTTATTCCCTGTTCTGGCTTATAATACTCTACTAATAAATGCAATCTATTTTCGCATGTCTGTCTTCCAGGGTTTCACAATGCATTCAAACCTAGTGGCAACTGGAGAGGTAGTATCTGAAGTTTGGTGTCAAGATTACAACCTAGTGATTCCTTCACCAGAAATATCTGGTGTGATTTGTACCAAGTCCACTCAGCAGCCATATGTGTGTCGGTTGGCCATTGTCGGCAATGATGACGCATTTCATTTAATGCAACAAGGGGGTGAGTGCTTTCTAGAACTGTGTTATTATTCAGTCAATTTTCAAAAGGTATAAATTAAATTAAAAGTTAATGAAATTTGATGTTCAGAAATATAATGTCATAGATTGTGCATTCCAACAAAATAACAATATTCGGAATAAAATATTATGGTTGTGAATAGCATTAGTATCTAATAATTGTGCGTAAAAACCTATAGAAGTTTTGTATTAATAGTAATAATTTTCCAGGCCGCATACAATGGACCCGCGAAGAAGCACTGGCTAACGTAGTAGCCGCGGAGTTTGTGGAGCTTCCTGTTTCCGAGTTAGACGCAGCTATTGAGTCTGAGTTTGACCAGAAAGAAGGTAATCTTAAATCTCTTTATACTTATCATTGTAAACCCAACCAAGTTATATATAAATCATTCTCATGATTTATTTGCCATGATAAGATTGAAACAATTTATTATTTTGAAATGTATGTTTGACATGACAATTTTGCTGAGCAACCTTTGTTGAATAGGATTTAATAAAAAAAAATGATTTGATTAAATTTAAAAAAGCAGGTGACATTCTTACTTGGCGTTCTTGAGCAATGGAGCACCCCCCCCCCCTTAGACACGTGGCTTTCAATGATGGAATTAAAAAGCGATTAGGCTGATAAATGTATGAAATTGACGTAAGCACATGAAGCATTCAATCAAAGGCATTTATCTTATTATTTATTCCAGCATCGAATGCCACTTGTCTAGGGGGGGGGGGCTGGAACTAACACAAACTTAAGTATATTGACTTTATGAAACTTTACATTATGGAAGAGACAGAATGATGCAATAATAATAACAACAACGAGCAGGACAGACCACATGTCAGTAAGTTCAGACGGGAGGAACAAGATTTATTGCCTGTCCATTTCTATTATAAATAAAACACTTTTTACCGGATATTATCGCGTATATTTTAGTTAATTTTAAAATTATTTCACGATCGTGACCACGGCAACTGCAAAGATGCCGAAACGTCGAAATAATTTTAAAATTAACTAAAATATACGCGATAATATCCGGTAAAAAGTGTTTTATTTAAAGTATGTGTCGTGAAAACTTAAGAAAACATTTCTATTATACTTAATTCAAATTATGGTTGTTATAAATGTTATACCTTGTGTTTCTAATCACATTTGTGTTGCCATGGTTGCCTATTTCATAGTATGTTGTGGATATTTGTTTCATAATAAAAATAAAATGAGTTGTTTGTATATTCAATTCGTAACAGATAGAAATATGAAAAAGGACAGTTAATTTTCTTTACTATTTGTGTGACGAATAGTACGTTGGTTTTTTATTAACAAATATATTAATTCTTTATATATTTTTGTTTATAGCTGCCATGATGCATAGTAAGTACTGAGTTACATTAGGCATGTGCCTGTATGTTGTGTGAAGTTTTGCTAGTAAATGGTGAAATGAGTGCAGAATGAAGTGTACATTTGGAAAATATCACTAAAATCAAATATTTGACAGAACTTAATCTGAGATCTTATTAATTCTTAGAAAATTTATCTCATGTGTTAAAGAGAAAATGTGGCGTCGTCCTCGGAACAGCCGCTGCTCTATGTGACTGATGCCTCTTCTGCGTGGTGCAGTGCAGCTCATACACTCACTTCGTAACTGTGATACCATTTGAGACACATAATCTCAACGATATTAGAACTATCTTTTATACAAAACTTTAATGTATTTTAGATAAAAAAAATAATAAAAAAATGTCATTAAAAACTTAGAATAAAATGTCATTTTATTTTATAATTAAATTTCACTTTTCCGAGTGTGAGAGGTATGAAGGTTACATGACGTGCTTTGTGATGAGCTATCGTTATGGAATGCAGTGTATTGTTTTTTCTGAGTGTGTGCTTGTGCTGCGCATGTGGAAACCCATGAAAACGCCTTCACTTTAACGAACGAGTTATTAAACATTATTTTATTACACTATAAAACAGCTGTCGACACTCTTTTCAAAATCAAACAATGAAATACCATTTCGTTGCGGAATGAATAGCTATTACCCACTGTAATAATATCAGAAGCATGTGCGCCTGGCAACTTCACAAATCTTCACCTACTTATATATTATACAAGTATGTATATATTATATAAGATACATTTGCAGGTTCGATATGGTCCGCGTTCACGCGGCGCCTGGGCACGCAGTGGCAGCAGCTGGTAACCTTGGTGCAGAGCCTGCAGGGCGACGGGGCCTCGCCCGTAGAACGCAACCCCTTGGTCCGGGACTACTTTAACCTGCATAAGATAATAGTGCTGGTCACCGAGGCGGGGAAGGTAGTGTTCTTTTGTTTCTCTGTAATAAATAAAGACTAAACTACCCTACAGACAGTTATTCATGGCCACCGGAACCCGTCGTATTGTCCTCCTACACAGCAGTTGGTATTGGAACTGTATTGCATTGGTTATACATTAATTATACTATGTTATACAATTGTATTAACAAAAGGTGATAAATCTATTTATAGCTTTTGTATTAGAACAATGGCTGGCTGCCTTTAATGTTTAAGCCAACAGCGATGTGTTTATGGAGCCATAAGGGGCGGAAGCCACGCATTCGGGCTGCAACGTTCGGGAAGCATGCCGCCTCGTCTGGATGTAGCTCGAATTAACTACCCGATGAGCAAAAGCCGTACAGTAGAGGGTACTTCGGACCAGCCTCGTCGTTCAACAACTACTGCCGACTAGGGGTACCGCCCTGGCGTCTGACGCGTAACAACACTAATTTGCTTATATGAATTGAAAAATACTGTTTAATCCGGGTTTTGTGTACAGAAATTAGTTTTATAACTTATTTGAAATATTGTGACCGAATATACATTTATTATATTACTACTATAAACCCAACTCTTTAAAAGTAAAAACCGTAGACTCTTTTTCCAGATATTCGGCATGGACAATCTTTCGGGCGCCATCTTGTGGCAGCGCTACGAACCGGCTCTAGACAGCGACAGTGTAGTGGTGTTCCCGCGCAGGACGGCGCGCCATCCGCCGCACGGCGCCGTGCTGACGCTGCTCGGCAAACATGAGGTGCGACTCCTTGTGGGATGGAGGAATCCATGCGTTTCCAACAGCGGTGGCAATCGAATTAGGGAAGAAGATGAGAGAAGGAGAAATTAATTTCCAGCGATTAGATTGCCATTGTATTTATAATCGCATTGAAACTAAGGGGTACAGTAAAACAGGCTTCATATTTGTATTGAATATTTATGTGATGACAAATTTTAATCATAGGAAAACAAATAAATATCTTCCCAAATTTAAAGAATGAAAATTATAACTATCACCATAATAATATAAATGCAACTAATTAAAAATAAAAAATAAAACTAGTAAGGAATTTAAATAACCAAACAATAAAAATCTAACAAAAAGAAATTATAAATATCTAATAATAATGGAAAAAAATTATAAACTTGACAATATAATTTATTTTTGTAACGATTGATATTTCGTGACAATGACAATACCTCATTCCTCCGTTAGGCGTTATATAAATCTGTCATCCCGCGAATACGCCCTAGAACGTCTAATGCAACCTGGTCTTGAAGACCGATCACGACATTAAATAGCCAACATTACCTTGGCAGGAAACGGGCAACGGGCTGATAATAAGCCTGAACCCCATCACAGGCACGCTGACTGAGGACAGGATATTGCACCTGGACGTGCCGCTGCTGCAAGCGGCCTTGCTGCCTCGCCCCGACAACGACAAGCTGCACGCCTTGGTGCTGCTGGACAAAGAGGAGAGTGTGCAAGTTTGTATTTTATGTTGTATTTTGTTCTTTTTTGTATGTAACTATTATGTAAAAATATTCTTACATTGCAAGCAGGGGTTCTTTGGTACGTTTATTATTATTGTATCAAGAATGACCTAAGTATAATTATGTTTGTAACTAAACTTTCATTCGGGAAGTATGCTAGCAATAACACCCACGGATAGTGTGGGTGTTAGTGGCGCTCCCGCGCATTCAAGTATTTGTGGATAAACGTTCGGCACAAGCCAAATATGTGTCGCAGTGGGTTTCGGGCCGGCATTGCCGCTCAACAAGCGCTGCCGCCCCGATTGCGGCGGCCGAAACATGCGGGTGGCGACTGAGATTTGATGTTAAATGTAGCTTTAGCACTTTGAGATAATGCATCATTAAATACGCAGTGCAGATGTAGTCACGAAACGGCCCGCATGGAGACCACGACGTTTACTATGGCTACTGTTAAAATTCCTATACGTTATATGCTATCTAACAAAATAATTGCCTATCGTACTAACAAAGGCCGCTGGCCGCCCAAGCTCAGTTGGCGTTCGATCTTTGTCCTTTCATCTAAAGGATGAAAAGAAACTCATGAATGAATACGTTTGATCCCCAGGTGCTGCCGCGCTCCGCCAGCTCCTTGGTGGAGAACATGCACATGTACGTGGCCGAGCGGGACTCCGCCGGCGTGCAGGGCTACGCGCTCCGATACAACGGACAGGTAACTGACCGTTCTTGCACATTCCAGAATTATAAAAAAGTTTCAGAAAGTACGGTTGGAAATGACCGCGGTTCCCATCATGGGATCCCTCCGCCTCGTCCGATTGTTACTCATATTGGTTGCTTTCTTATAGTTTTTTAAATTACCTCAAAATACTTTCAGTGAACATCTACTGGGCGCTTGTTGTAAATTCATTCATTTAGTTGAAGTTATAATAGCATTATGACAACAATTCTGATTACAACTATTTTCCGTTTCAATATAAACGACTAAGGCTAAAGTCTATGAAGTGTTCCTACGTACACTTATCACATCTTAACGGTCAAATAAAAACCGACTTTATTTTATGATACTTAGTAATCAAGTTCTAAAAATATATGACAACAGTCTTGTCAAAAACATTTTCTGACATTTTCAACAGTATACCGTGTATCACAGAGTTGTTTTTTGTTTGACCACTCAGCCAAGACGAGTCTGCGATTATAAGCATGCCATACAGATTGCAGACTAAGCCTGCACATTTTGTAACACTAACCCGAGCCAACCTTCCAGATAGTAGAGGCGCAGCGGACCTGGTCTCTGAACCTGAGCGGGAACAACAAGCACCGGATCCTGGTGGCGCTGCATAAGCCGTGGGAGAAGTCGCACAGCGCGGGCAAGGTGCTGGGCGACCGCAGCGTGCTGTACAAGTACATCAACCCCAACTTGCTGCTCATTGTCACCGGGGGACCAGACCCCACGCACAAAGGTAAGTGGAAAGGGATTTTGTTGATATGATGTTTTAGTTCCTGTGTTCAGATCTCGTCGGGAGAAGCTGACCAATTGGTTCTGCTTTCTCAACTTTAATATACTTAGTTATATCATTGTTTTTTCTTTGCTGTGTCTCTTCTTTTATTGTTGTATTTAGTTATATATACGACGGAGTCGACATATGCATTGTGGATATAGACCCTTCTGAATAAATAAAGATTTTAAAATAATAGATGTCGCTGTGGGCGGTACTAGAGCCCCGCCAGCTCGGCCGCCGCGCTGACCACGTGGACGTGGCGTGTTCCGGCGGGACGGAGGCGCGGCCGCACGGGAGCGGAGCCTGCGTCGGAATGCATCACTCGATATAATCACATCCAATATTGATAAATAAGACACCTACGACTGTGTCCATGGGCGCGGATGCCGCTGCCCACTGACGACTGAGCGACCTGAGCTTGTTTGTTTGCTACATTTTTAAGCCTGAACTGTTCAATTCATTATCGTGCAATTACGCATCTGAAACAACACAGAGATATAGAGGTGTTACCGCACCAATCGATCGCTTAGTGTGCTAACTTTGGTTGCTCGACGCGTGCACTAATCGATCGATACCATCGATCGACATCGATCGGTTGGTGTGGTCTAGTAGAAACTCTCGATCGACGTCGACAGTTTCATTCTACCATCAATGATCGATGGCATCGATCGATGATCGATCGATTGGTGTGAAAACACCCTAAGAGTGAAATAAAGTAAAAATAAATTGGAATGCAAGTTTGTTTGTTAATGCAATAAAACTATTAGTGCGATTGTGATGAAACTGTGCTGAGCTATTTTGTTGTGTTAGTACATAAATAAATATTATTTTTATTAAATAAAAACATATAACACGTATGTGTATAAAAGACGTTTATAAAGTGGTTTATTGAAGTTGAAACGAAACGATGTGGAACATAATCTTCCATTTGCTTTCCTACTTTAACGTCATTCCAGTGTAAGTTTGCTGGTTTTAGATTTTCCTATCATTCTGACACCGTTTCCGCCGTTCACCGGTACACCTCTCTGAGTTATAAAGCAAGTTCTGCTGTCACGGCGTGAAAACAAACGGACGGCGTTTCTAAAACAGAAAGTTTAAAAGCGTCCCGACGTTAAAAATAAAAAATTACACGTCTAGTTCTCTAAAAAAACTCAAAGAAACAATTATCAATGTATTAAAAGGCTTATGAATTTAGTCAAGAAATCTAAATTCATAAGCCTTTATAGCCATCATTTAGAAAGAAAGAGTTTCATTCATTAAAAAAATTGGTGATTGGTGGATTGTAGGATCGGTTGGTGTGGCGCAAAACATGACTCTACCACCAGTTCGGAAAAACCTTCGTTAAGAAGAACTGGCAAGAAACTCCCGGGGTTTATTTTTTTCAAAATCAATTTGTCTCTTTATGTCTATACAAAACTATTCTTATCTGCATCTATTAGCTCGGCGAGTTTCCCTCCCCCAAGTATCCAAACGACCAACACCCTCAAAAGGCATCCGTTCACGAGTTAACGCGGGATCCAGCCACCGCCCTCCTCAACCGTATTAGAGGGAAGTGAGCGACCCGCACATCACACACCTGCCTTGACTTACAGAAACAGTGACGAGCTGGCTGGTGGACGGCGTGTCGGGCGCCGTGACGCACGCGCACACGCACCGCCGCGCGCGCGCCACGCCCTTCGCCGTGCACACGGACAACCTGGTGGCCTATCTCTACTGGAACGACAAGCAACGCAGGACTGAGATTTGTACGTATAGGCTTCGTTTGGTTGCAAATGGTTTTATGTGTTGAATATTTCGTTACAGTAATGGCCTTTGATCGCGAGCTCCGTCCAACGGGCCCTTTGACTTTGTAAAGCCTAAACACTTGACCAGCAATAACAATTACAAGTCATTTTTGTTGCTAGTAACTTAAAATCGCGAAAGGTTATTTCACAGTTGTCGTTTCTCAATTCTTAAGCAAATACAATGATAACAAAATCTCGGCCGAAACTCAACTAAGAAATTATAAGTGATTATTGCTCAGACAAGTAATGACTTGTTTATCCGTGCGAGTTTCAACTTGGAAGCTTGAGAATGTGTTCGCGTTCATCGCTGCAGGGCTTTTATAGCGCAACCTGACGGAAGCCACTGAGATTGTAAACAGAAAAAAACAGTTCAGAGTTAATATGCTCATGTTGCATTTTCATTATTTCTTAAATGATTTAACGTATTGTCAAGTAATAAAATACAAAACGAATGTAAGCAACAATGAATGATGAACTTGTTGTCTTGTAACACCACATTCCGAAATGTATTAAGCTTCGATAAACAAAATCTAATTTAAAAATGAATGTTGTGTTGTGATCATCGATTTTGATAAAGCATATTGTGCTATTTTACTCCGTTTGGTATTTCTGTCTCGTTTTTCGGGGGGTTACGTTAGGAATTTGACTAACCAGACTAATTGCTGTTGTACGGCATACAGATGCTTGGAATTCAGGATATATGGATTTATGATAAAAGTCCTGTTTTGTACATGTCACTGAAATATGTTAACGGAGAATAGATCAAATCTGCAACATTTGGTAATTTCACTATACAAATCTAGGTATTTGATCAATTCTGCAAACTGGTTCAGTGAACTGACAAGTTGTCAGCAATAAATACAATTGCAGCCACGATGGAGCTGTACGAAGGGCCGACGCGCTGGCTGGAGGCCGGCGCCGCGTTCAGCTCGCTGGCGGGCACGCGCGTGCCGCGAGTCGTGGCGCAGACGTTCATCCTGCCCGCCACGGCCAGCGCCGCCGCGCTCACCACCACGCAGCGCGCCATCACGGACACACACGTGCTTGGTGAGTCGTTTGTTTGAGTATCAACAAAGAGCCGAAATAAATAATTTGGACGCTCCGATCGCTACCAACTTGTGAACTGTAGCCCCACACATGTAATGATACCTTCCTATCTGAAATACATGACGTAGTGGTTATTGAAACTCTCAAAATCATGATATTAATTAATATTACTGCACAGCGCTTTGGCTTTCCGTGTTGATTTTGCAACATTACGCCATCTCTTAGTGGTTATTGGTACTAACTTGGTGAATGGCCAGTGGATCCAAGGTACATATCATAAGCAGTACAGCATATTGTTTATTTGGAAATTGATATTGTTCAACACTGTAATGAAGCCCCGGCTGGGCTTTGTTTGAAGAATGAGATGGATGTGGATTTAGCTTAACTTTACGCAAAAAAAATTTATAGAATGTATCATAGAAATTAAACAAATTCCTTCAAAGATTATCTAAAATGACGCAAATAAATAATGCTTTAATTTGCAGTGGGACTCCACACGGGAGCAATCCTCGAGCTCCCCTGGTCGTACCTGGACCCGCGCCGCCCGCTCTCGCCCACTCCCGAGCAGAGGGAGGAAGGGCTCATCCCGTACGCTCCCGAACTGCCCATGCCGGCGGAGGCCGTGCTCAACTACAACCTGACGCTGCACAGGATAAACAAGATCTACACGAACCCAGCTGGTCTGGAGTCTACGTCGCTTGTGCTGGCTACGGGGCTTGGTAAGATATTTATGTTTTATTATTTTTAAACTGGATAGAAATATTATTTGTTTGCATCCAAATACAATTGAATATTATATAAATTGAAAAATTGCAAAGCTTAAGTTATGGATGGCTGTATAGGGAACTCAAGGGGCTGAATTCCAATTAAATAAACTGTTAGGGTTTGTTCAGCTGACCGGCGAGCCCTTATTAAGAATAGTTAATTTTAAAGCAAAGAAGATGCGATTTGCTTATTATTATTACTTGAAGCTTTATGACATTTGAAGACTTTGAAAAAAGCGTCGAACCGAACGGCTAGCTGTTTAGTTGAATGGCTAACCGCACCGTCTGCCGCGACACGTACGTCAACAACATTGTGCGGTTCATAGTTGGTCTGGCGCACGCAGCGCTGCGGCCGCCGTCAGCGCAGGGGCAGGAATCCAATCTAACTAATCATTACGGGTGCGGTTTAGTGATCAGCAGTTCATGATGCTCGTACGTACTATTTTTAGTAAACTAAAGTTGGTGTAGGGTAGTAATTAACTTGGTAGAAGTTTACGTCGACAAAACTCAATTTTTTTAAGATTTAGAAATACGACATTAACCTCAGAACCAGCCATACGTAAAGTGGCGTTTGGGTCCATTCATGTCGTCGCTTGGATGTGGACGTTTGGAAATACTTTCTTCTATTAAATTTTTTTTGTTTATGTGCTTTTGTTTCCTATTATTTGTCAGACTGAATTTTACAACTAACTAGCACCTTAAAACACGTACCACTTCGTAATGCGTTAATATAATGTTTTTATGATTCCTCACCAGTTTAAATAAAGTATGCTATAGCATAAAGTTACTGGACCTTCAAATTATTATTGTTTAATTTTCAGATATCTTCTACACGCGAGTAGCGCCATCAAAAACCTTCGATCTCCTTAAAGACGATTTCGACTACTACCTTATTACCATAGTGTTAGGGGCGTTAATCGTAGCCACCTACAGCACCAAATACTTCGCTTCTAGGAAAATGCTGAAAATGGCATGGAAGTGATCTTTGTTAATCATTTAGTTTACGAAAACAGGGGAATTTGGACCTTAATGCGAGAAGTTAAGAAATGTTATACCCTAGAATTTATAAAATAAAGTATTTTAATAAATAATAGAGACTTGAACGTTATAATTTGAACATTTTTCCTTGAAAACACCAATTTTCTTGCAATAATAGTTTTAGAATATATATTAAAGTAGATAACATTAGTAAAATGGCTTAGGATTTGATACAAGACAGCAAATTTAAGGTCCTTATTTCTCTAGTTCGTATGGACCTGTAACTATTTATAACATTAGTCCGTGATTGTGTATAGAGTGCGTGTGGTATAATTATACACCTAAATATTAATTGATATAATGATTGATATACAACGATGTCGTGTTTATATCAATGATTATTACTATAATTCTTATATATAAAGATTATTAACACTGGTATTAGATCAATTTGTTGGATAGTGTTCATTCGATTGGTTACCGTATCGCAGCATAGTTCTTATTGCACCATTAACTAAATTAGGGTACAGATAAAATAAAATAACACGTGTACTGTAAGAGGTAAAGCAGTATTACGAAGATTTTAAGATCTTTTTTTTCCTTAAGATATCTATTCCTTAATAAATGTTATATAACCCTCGGTAGGTCTGTTTCTTGCAGTAGGAAAATTCAAGAAAGCTACGTGTTTAGCACTGAGAAAACTATATAGTCCTACTTGATGATGTTACTTGCGAAATAAAATTTATGAAAATAAAATAACAGTTTTCTTTCTCAAAAGTGATGACGTAAAGATAATTTTAGCTGAATTTCCGGAGCCCTCAAACATTTTAACATATAATGCATTGCTTTTCTCAGATTATTTTTCAATATTTTAAATGTTGTAGAAATCTGAATGAAGTCAAATATCGATAGTTGTCTCTTTCCCCTATTCTATATTCAAATCTTCTAGATATCGTAACATTTCAAATTGAAAATTATAACGTATATTAGGCAAATATTATCTTCGATCAAATTGTGCTACGATGTGGATAACTTTTAAATTAGTTAGTACAATTTAGATTATTTATATATTTAATAATAAGGATGGTTTAAAATGAAATTTTCGAATTAATATCTATGACCATTCCAAATTTGTGTGTACAGATCATTGTGGGTGTAAAGTCGAAGGCTCGTTTTGTTTTAAATTATATGTTGGTAATGGGTATGGTAGCTTGGGCCGCGTGGAGTGTCGCTACCCAGCCTCTGGGAACCCGAGTGACAGAAACAAACAAACGAACGCTCTTGCGAAGTTTACGTGAGATGTATGAAACGTTTGCAATTTTATTTAATTTTATATATTTTTTTCGCCTAATAAAAGAACTTGTCGAATTATTGACGCGAAAAATTGACCTTGAATTGTTTATAACGAAATGAGCCTTCGCAGCATTTAACTTTTAGAGTTACTTTATCATATTATAAATACCCATATTTGAAAACACTAGATAGCCACTACACCTTGAGTGTTTGTCTTGAGGTTAGTCCCAAACCATTTTGATAATATTGTAAACAATTATAGATCAATAAGAGCGGTAAAGATCTATTTTGCTTTATTTTTGAATCTGTCCAAAATTCAATCTAAGTTCCACAGAGATTCTTGTTAGCATGGGGATATCCTACACAATTATATTTATTGTCACTTAAAAGCTGCAAGTGATTGGTAATTTTTTTCTTATATACAGAAGTTTGAAAACCTTCTCTAGATCGCGGTCGGATATTTAAAACTAAGCTACCTTAACAATTAACGGAAGGTTTTAGCAATGTAGATTTGAGGGTTGTGAAATATACACCTAGATGGTTTAAATGAGATATTGTAAAGAATCTTGTCCCATCTCTACAATTAGGTACCAACTAGTGACTATCATAGTTTGACTTATCAAGATGGTTTGGGTCGGATTCCTTTGTTTATTTTTATAATATACAAAAGAGTTTTTGTTAAGATGCTGTAATTATTGGATGGACTTGCTCACTGGATTGTTGTTATTTAGCATTTAAGAGTCGATCGGGACGCTCGTCAGGTTTATTGATAAAACACGTGGGGGTCTAGCCGAGTTACAATCTACAATCGGTGACGCTTTCGAAAACTCGTAAACTGCATGGAGCATCACGTGAAATAAGAACAGTTACGTGATGTGTTCCGTACAGTTTACGCGTTTTCGATAGCGTTAGCGATCGTAGATTGCAAGTTGGCTAGACCCCATGTGGGTGTTTTCCCCTTTCTGTAAATAACTTCATTAAGATACATACATGGACGACCTGAGGATGTAACGTTATAGGGAAGAGCGGTTTTTGCATTCCAGATGCGTGTGCAACTGTCAAATTATTAATTTAACTAGTTTGTAAACGAGTTAGTGATTTTATAAATCCAACTATATGTTTGACAAGCCTGCGCGCTCTGTCACTTCTAGATTCAAATTATTTGTTATCAATCAGTTCTGGTAGATTGACAGTCATCCGATTTGGTTTGTAAATCGTTTGTAAACATTGAGTGATAGAATTTGAGAACTGTCTAAAAGCCTATTTTATGTGAACTTACATTTTTGATTTCGTACATTACGTACTGAGTAAATATCCCCATTTTTATACTTCAAGTATATCTACGTTACTGTATATACGCAATAATGATGACTTTTTTAATATTTTATTTTGAGGAATATGGTAAATCTGTATTTTGTTCAAACACAGGTGTCGTCTAATTATCGAAAGGTTACCAAACGTTTAGATTTAAGACGTGGTGTAGGTTTCAATATTACGGTTGAAATAGGAATATTGACTAGTTTGCATAGTATCTTAGCACCGTAATATTTCAATCACTCGCTGATTGAATGATTGAAAAGTAAGGTTCCGGGTTAAAAGAGCATATTATTATTATTAATGGACAACTGTTAATTATTTATTACTTTTATACACATTAAGCATTATCTGAAATAGTTATCACATATCGACATAATCATAAAGAAGCTTCTAGATTGAGTTGGAAAAAAAAACGCGTGAAAAGATGTTCGTTTCTGTAAAGCAGTTTTTGTATGAAAAATAAAAAGTTATGTATCTACTGCCATCACTGTGTTTTATTTTACTTTTTAGTAATATGGCTTTCCCTTATTCAAGCCGATAGTAATGGGCACTTAATATTTCCTGAAGTAAATAAAACATGTTTTAGCCGGATTTTATCGCGTTTAATTATACTTGAAATGAAATGAAATGAAATGAAATGAAATATTTATTTTCTCAACATTGACAATTACTTGTTCTTATTGACGTCAAATAAAACATGATTCTACCACCAGTTCAAAAAAAACCTTCGTGAAGAAGAACTGGCAAGAAACTTCACGGGTATATTATTTTTCAAAATAAATTTACAGAGTCTCTTTATGTCTATACAAAATTATTCTTTTCTGCATCTGTTAGCTCGGCAAGTCTCCCTCCCCCCAAGTATCCAAACGACGAACACCCTCAAACGGCACCCGTTCACGAGTTAACGCGGGATCCAGCCATCGCCCTCCTCAACCATATTAGAGGGAAGTGAACGACCCGTCACCCGACGCTACCATAAGAAGACGTACTTTAGTGACAATGACGCTTTAGATATTCATCGGGACGAAGAACTCATCGCACAAACAGACACATTACACATGCTTTGTTACAAATACTAGTACAATCCTGTTAATGAGGGGATTATACCCAAGGGCTTTTATCATCCAAATAATCGGATAGTTTATAATATGCTCTAGCACACAACTTCTCCTTTATAGTTTCTTTCAATTTGTCAGTAGGAAGACCTTGGATATCCTCAGGAACCTTATTATAAAAGCGTATACATTGACCCATGAATGAGTTAGTGACTTTATGAAGCCTGCTATTATGAGCTGCCAGCATATTTCTTCCTCTTGTGTTAACATTGTGCAGATCTTTTTTTCTTTTGAACAAGGTTATGTTCTTTTTAACATACACTAAATTTTCTAAAATATATTGTGGATGGAAGGTAAGAATATTTATTTCCTTAAATTTACTTCTAAGTGACACCCTTGGACCGAGCTGATAGATTGCGCGAACAGCCCTTTTCTGCAGAATAAATATAGCATCGATGTCGGCAGCACTCCCCCACAACAGAATACCATATGTCATGAGGCTGTGGAAGTAACCAAAATAGACTAATCGAGCAGTTGTTTCATTTGAAATTTGTCTAATTTTTTTAACAGCATATGCGGCAGAGCCAAGCCTTTTCGCTAAACCATCAACATGCGGTCCCCACTGCAGTTTGGCGTCTAAGGTTATGCCCAGAAATACAGTTGAGTTTACAGGAGTCAGTTCCTGGCTCTTAACTACAATGTTTGTGTTTACCTGTTTGACATTTGGCAATGTAAATTTAACACATTTCGTTTTTTTTTCATTGAGGAGCAAATTATTAGCTGAGAACCACTGCTCTGTGTTGGAGATGCATTTGTTCACCGCTCGATAGTCAATTTCTTGTCTTTTGATTTTAAACAAGAAGGAAGTATCGTCAGCAAACAATATGACCTCGCATTGATTCTTAACGACCGATGGCAGATCATTAATATAAACTAAAAATAGGAAAGGACCAAGAACTGAGCCCTGGGGCACACCCATTGTCACTGCCGATCCTGATGATTTTTCTCCATTTATTGCAACTTTCTGTTTTCTATTAGAAATATATGATTTAATCAAGGCAAGCGCTCGGTTTTTAATGCCGTAATGGTGCAGTTTCATGAGTAGAGTAGTATGATCCACACAGTCGAACGCCTTGGACAAGTCACAAAAGACACCAATAGCATCACACGACTCCTCCCAGGCGCTGAATACGTGTTTTATGAGCTCAACACCGGCATCGGTTGTTGAGCGACCCCGCGTGAAACCAAACTGCTTAAAATTCATTAAACTATTACCGTAAAAATGAGAAAGTAATTGATTTAAAATAAATTTTTCAAAAATCTTACTGAGCGTTGGTAGTATAGATATAGGTCTAAAATTATTAGGGTCAGACATACTACCTGCTTTGAATATTGGAATGACCTTACTCAATTTCATTAAATCAGGAAAAACACCATTATCAACACAGTCATTAAATATACTGGCTAAGTACGGGGCTATACCATCAATGACAGATTCAATAATTTTAACAGAAATCCCATCTAAATCGGCAGTATTTTTTACTTTAATGCTTTTAAATGCATTTAAAACTTGTGGAACAGTAACATGTTTAAAAATAAAATCAATATTGCATGAATTTACATTTTCCGTTAGCAGTGACTGTGCAAGAGTGGAACATGAATTAATACTCGAAGTAGTCGACACAGGGATGGCAGTAAAAAAATTTTCAAATGCTTCAGCAACTTCTTTGTCAGTTGACAACACTTTATCATTAATTTTTAAATTATATTTGGTGTGTGGTTCTTTTGCTTTCCCAGTTTCCTGATTAATTATATTCCATGCAGTTTTTGAAATGTTAGTACTATATTTAATTTTATTATTAATGTAATTAGATTTAGCTACACTGCAAACTCGTTTAAATAATTTTGAATACTTTTTAACATATTCATAAAATGTCTTATTATGAATATAAGTTCTTTCACTGTACAATTCATATAATCTATTTCTACTTCTGCATATTCCCACTGTTGCCCAGTCACTAAACCTAAATAAATTATTATTATACATATTTTCTTTTTTTTAAAAACAGAGTCATATTCATTTCTAATTATATTATGAATAGAGTTATATTGAGTAATAGGATCTGCACAGTAATCTAATTTAAATGTTTTTTCAAATACATTTTTCCTAAATGTTTCAAGCCGTCTCTCATTCAAGGGTATAAAGGTAATTTCTCTTTTTAAAGTCTTTTTTAGCCCAATATCAAAAGTGGCCAACTGCCCACTATGATCTGATTGTAGTTTATTAATTACTGACTTTGTACATGGCATTAAATTTGTAAAAATGTTATCAAGACATGTGGCTGAGGTTGCTGTGATTCGCATAGGCTCTAAGAAGAGATTTTTTAGGTTGTAACAATTAAAAAGATTCAAGAATCGTTTACTTAGTGATGTCTCTACTAATAAATCAATATTAAAATCGCCACAAATAATTATTTCTTTGTTTTTGTTATTTACTCTATGTAATACCTCATCCATAGTGCTCTCAAATACTTCAAATGGTGAGGATGGGGGTCTGTATACACTTATTATAACAATATTCCCTATCTCAATACAGGCTATTTCAACTGATCGCTCAACAGACAGACTTACAATATCAGTGCGTTCTTTAAATGTTAGGCTCTTATGAGTGATGATCATTGAGCCGCCGCAAGTTGTTTGTTCTCTGTTGAATGAACTAGCAATTACATGATTCTTATAAGAAGACATAATTTGACACTGTGTGAGCCAGTGCTCTGTGATACATAGTATATGAATATTTTCACAGTTTATGAATAGTTCGATCTGTAATTCCTTACCATCAATGCCCTGCATATTTTGATGGACTATGTTCAGAAAATTATTTTTTACATTTTTATTGCTTAAATTACTACTTAGAATACTGGTGCTAGATGTATTATCTATTGTCACTAACTTATGTTTAAATTATTTCTAATACTATGTTTTGGAATATTACATTCCAACGGGTCAAAAGTATAAAGTGACTGCTCAATAGAAGCAGCGGTTGTAGTCAACGAATTGACTGTTATGAATAAAATATATGATAGCGAGTATGCTATATGTCGTAGGTCATTACTGTACAAATTGTACCTATTATTGGTCATATTGCTTGCTTAAATATTAACTCGGTGTGTCGCTGTCTTTACAAACACCGTGGTCGCGAGTTACTAAGATGACAAGAGTCTCGACAGTTATGAAGGCATTCAATCATCTCAGGATTAACGCAGAAAATGCTGAGTGTCCTGAGCTTGAGGTGTTGTTAGATTTTATGTTTTTTAACCTAACCTAACCTCGTGGCCACGGTATATGTAAAAATACCTTTAAAATATAACTAACCACGATAAAATGCGGTTAAAAATTGTTTTATTCAATATAATTGGCGCTCCCGTGCCCGAGCATCAAAATCGCATAAAAGAAATGTCCCAAAATGCAAGGAGTCGGGGCCAGGTCTTTGTACACTTTAGCAAAAAATAGCTCAAGATGCTTAGCACACTTTTGGATTGTTAAATTGTTATTAAAACACTTCGTTTATCGATAGGAAATGAAATTGTGCATTATCAGTGTGCAACACAAACAAAAAACATAATGGCGGAAAAAAATTTCATTTTGACAGCTAAGGTTTACTTTCATCTTTTTGTTTTGTGTATCGAGTAGTATCGATGGCTGGTTGCCATTAAGTCCGATGAATTGAAGTGAATTGTTTTGTTTTTTTTTTAGCTTATTTAACCGTTGTTAAGTTAAAAAGAAACCGAAAGAAAGAACTCAAGCGCAAAGAACAATCAAACACTTCGTTGTCCCCTCTGCTTAGTAAACCAACTTCACTTGACAACTTCCGCTATAGAAAAGACTCATTATCAATGTTGCCCGCTAAAGCGAACACAAATAATGTTGACTTTTTTATTTTCTTACCATCTAACTACTAATTAAATCAAATTATTTGTAGTTTTCCTATAATTACCATTTATTTGTCAATTTTTTTAGATGGTGTATAAAGACCTAGCCCAGGTTGTGACATTTCTTTTAGATGAATCTTTCAGAGTAAATGAATAAATGTGGAGGTTTATGACAGTCCGAGTTAAATGGACTGCTCGATCGGCACTAGCCCAATAGAAACTTGACAATTTTGCAGAAGCTTAACTCAGAAGTATTTTAGTTTCCCCCCATTCTCAACTTACTAAATTTTGTACTATCAAACAGAAAATGCATAGGATCAATATTAGCTCAGGCTGGATGTCGAAAAAAGGGCCTAATGTAAGATGGAAGGCGAACGCTTGGCAATTGAAATTCAATAAATAAATAACAGGTTTTGGATGGTTGTGGTTGGTATTTGTCGCAATCTTATTTGTAATAAAAGCAACGAGTCTGGTGAAATGGTTATTTGCAATTCTTATGTTGCATTTACTTGCCGGTACTTCTTGTGGAACAACAGTTATAAAACACGATTAGACTAGGTGCCACTCTTTAAGTAGTGCGATCGATTTTTGGTTTTTAATATTGCGTACAGCATCCATACTGTCAACAGAAACGGACCGCACGGAAGAGAGCGCTGTGGAATTCTCGGAGGAGGCTTTTGTACTGTGAGCGAATGGTACCTATATATTTCGACGTGCTAACCTCAACGAATCTTACGCTAAAAGAACTGCGCCGTTACAACACGATATCTGCCTTACTTGCGCGCCATGTCCTTGCATCTTTCTGTCTCTGTTGCATGCATGTAGAGTTTCATAAATATAGTTCACGAGTTTGTCAGGACCAGCTCCATTACTTATGAACGTCATCTACAGAACTGTACTTAGAATATATATCTACAGGTCAGTGAAGCTGATCTAACAGCGAGTCTCAACTCTGATATTGAATCTAGTCTGGTCAGCTTGCGACCTTTGTCGTAGTTACACATGTCCGCAGATAACAGAAATGATAACAAATAATGTTTGACAATAGAAAGGAGATATTTTCTTTCACAGGAGAGTAGTTTGAAATATTTTTTGCAACATCACGGCGCACGACTTGTTCAAGGGCTATAAGAGACACTTAGGAACACAAGAAAAATAGCCACTACGCTCTGAAGTGTCACATTTCAAAATTATGTGCAGAAAAAGAACATTACAGAAAATCTTTAGTAATAAAAAGGTAAAACTAATTAATAGACAAGTAACAAAAGGGAAGAGCTAATAATAATCTTCACAACATTGAATTATGGATTTCTTAAAAGTATTTTTTTTTACAAAAAATATCCAAAATGCACATTTTACATATAGCATTAGATAAAGTTTTTTTAATATCCGATGACCGATATATTGTGATAGAAGAGACGGACAGTCAACTTCATGATTCAATTATTTATACAGAAACATCATGGAATGCTGCTCCTTGCGTTGCCGCAGAGATAGCATCTTACATTGTCTTAACCTATCAGAATAACTCTTGACGCTGCGGTTAGTCCCATTGATATAAGACATTATGTTGACAAATTTCTTCTGAATGTTCTCTATACGCTGTATGTTGTTCTGATAAAACGGGTACCAAACGAAACTACAATAATCAATATGACTACGAACCAGGGCGAAATATAGAAACTTCATTGCTTTTACCGATCTAAAATTTTTGTATTTCTAAAATTCAATACTAACATTATCCAGCATTTGTTGATTGTGCTATTTATATGGTTTCTACAATTCATCTTAGAGTCAAGAACAATGCCTTAATCTTTAACTTGATCCACTTTATCTAAAACTGAAGGCCTACTATGAACTATTATTGCGATTCAATTGACGACCTAAAATAAACTGCTTTGCTATTTCATACCACGACGTCATTAAAGCGATCCAGTTTAGGTTGACGCCAAATCAAGTCGGCAATTGGATCGCAAACTGTTTTAGTTCGTTCATTTTTCCTACCATGAGGTGATATTTCAACCTATATTGGATGTCTTAAATGTTAAATTAAACGATTCAAAAAAAGTTGCTACTCTATTGGCGTGAAGTGAATCGTTTCGGTTTATCTTTAAAAAATGGTTGAAAATATAGGTAATTTAAGGTATTTTAGTTGGATATTTAGTGTTTCTTATGTGTTAATGTGAAAAAGTGAGTTCTAGAGCTATTTTTTACTGTAGATGTCTGACGAATTAGTCTTTTTTATTTTCTTGGAAAATGATATTGAAATAAACACAACAAGGAAACAATCGGACCCCTTTTATTTGGAAGATGAAGAATATACAAAAAGGATATCGGTTGTCTAAACGATTGGTATTAGAAATGTGCGATGAGCTGAGCCCATTGTTGAAAAATCCAACAAAATCAACTGATTTATCAGTAGAGACAAAGGTAGAAGTCAAATTTGGTGCGTTCTAAACTCGTCATAATCAATTTATTTTTACGACAACACTAAGGAAACCTTTAATTATTTGTAATTTAAAGAATTATATAAATTTCTATTATTTAATGAGTACTAAAACGGGCTTATAGTATATGATTTGACACTAAAAAGCGCAATTTTAAAATATATTTGTTGTTATTTTTACACAAAAAACACCGCTAAAATCATATCAACTAGATTTCGAAACGCAACGCATATGGTTCGAGTAAAAGAGACAGACTTATGCAACGAGTGTACAGCGTCATCTCTTTCTCACACGCGGACCACAGACAAATTTCGATCTTTCATTCCTCCGTGAGCGATTCAAACGCCAGTTAGCTAAAGGCACTTCATGGTACGAATCTTAGCGATTCAGTTTAGGTACCTAAACTGGATTGCATCGGAATTGAATGGCAAACTCAAAGTTGATGGTAGGCCTTCAGTTAGCTAAAGGCACGAATCTTAGCGATTCAGTTTAGGTACCTAAACTGGATTGTATCGGAATTGAATGGCAAACTAAAAGTTGATGGTAGGCCTACTGTTCCTTGAATTTTGTAACAGCTAGGAACTTTGTTAGGCTTTCGATACAATTTGATGTGACAACATTTTTTTGCTTTCAGAGTCATACCGTTTTGCTAACACCAATCTGTGACCCTATCTATGTCCTCTTGAAGCTTTATCTGGTCATAATTATTTTGAAATATTTTTGATAGCTTGAGATCATCGGCGTAAAGTTGAAATTCAGAGTTATGAATACAATATTTTATATCCTCAATGAACATTACAAACAGAATTAGCCCAAGGTGCAATCCCTGAGGCACTCCTGAGGAAGGATGAATTTCCTTAGATTTATAACCGTGCACAACTCGTTGTATGCGATTGCTTAAGTGTGACGAAAACCAATTTAGAAGTGACCCATGAATGCCAAAAATTTTATTAAGTTTGTGCCTTAGTAATGCTAGTTCAATTTTATCGCACGCTTTACTAAAGTTGGTATAAATTGCATCTACCTCCTTTCCCGAGCTCATACAAGCTATTATACCATCCACAAATGTCAAAAGATTTGTTGACGTTGAATGTATACTTAAGAAACCATACTGCTGAGCTGCTATTGATTGTTTAATGTGCCAAGATAACTATATTTATATATATAAAGCTTCAAAATATTTGGTGAAACCTTCCTAAAGCATTTCTTGACCTAATGCATAATTTGCCTATTTAATAAGCATACCTTCTTCATACTATTCTTACCTTGGTTTCAATATGAAAGGCACCCTAGCGAATGTACCACGCAGACAAATAGTTTTGTAAATTGACCAAAAATCTAAATCGCGGTGTACGATAAGCTGTGAGTCTCTATTACTATCTTCCGCTTTTTTAATTTAAACCAAGTTTCAACCCCAGTAATTTTGACATCTAGAAAGGAATTTAAAAAATCGTAAAGTTTTGCAAACCCCCAATTTAGACTTAAAAACACAAGTTCCAAATTATGTAATTCATTAGTAATGACAGACAGTAGTACAAACAAATATAATGATTTTGTGAAAGTAGGGTTTATTTTGTTAAGATTTCGTCTGGGGTGTTGATTTTCTCGAAAGTTTGACGGTACTTCAGCCCTGAACGGCTACTTAATTTGTACACAGCTCAAGTTCGATCTTGTATGGACTACTGTAACCACCTTTGGGATGGTTCTGCAAAGTACTAACTAGAAGCGATGGACGCAGTTGACCGAAGAGCCCGAAAAATTATTAACAACTTTGACCTCACCACCAAAAAACTGCAAAGCCTCGACCATCGGAAAGTTGCCAGTTCAGCAGTCTTCTACAGATTACTGTTTGGAGAGTGCGCGAATGCTCTTTTTGATCAGGTTGAACCCACACCCTTCTTACATCGGATTACTAGACGCAGACATGCCTTCCATCCCTTTATAGTAGATATTCCAAGATGTCGAACCAAATGTCGTCCTTTTTGGTGCGGGTCGACAAGGTGTGGAATGAAATGCCTGCGTCTGTTTTTCCAGAAAACTATAGTCCTAGTTCTTTCAAGCGTCGAGTGAATAGGTATCTCGTGGATAGACGAGTAACACCTTCGTCTTAATCGTCATTTTCCATCAGGTGAGATAGAAGACAAACGTCTAATCCTTTTTCAATAAAAAAATTTGGAACATTGAATGAGGGTTATTTTTACGAAAAGGTAAGGAACAGACATTGCCGTTACTGGAACAAAAGTCTACTCAACATTACATTAATCGATGTAATAACCACGTTCAATATTGATGTGATGACCTACGACTAATGTTGCCCATTAGCACAGATGCTACTTACCAGCAGGTGGGTCGTGTGTTTAGTTTGTTAACCAGCTATGGAAATAATTTAAAAAAGTATTAGGTGGCAGGAGCGTTCACTTCGTCGTCAGAGGGCCTCTACTCGGCTATTCCTCTTGAGGCTACCACACGTACTGCCGTATGACGATGACAGTGCCGCGCTCATTCAGGATCAACACCCCATAACCACGACCGCTGTGCCCAGAGCAAAAAAGTGTAAGAAAAAAGACTTAGGAATGCTTTAAGTAGTTTATAAATTTATAATTAGAGGGGCCACGCGGTTTCACCCTCTTGATCCTGTGAAAACTCCTTGATATATACAGGGCGTCCTCGAAATCAACGTCAAGCCGGAACCGGGAGAGCCAAGACGTGACAGCTACCAGTGTGATACCCTGTGATGTTTTCTCAAGTCTTGTGACTACAAATAGTAACTCTTCTCCGATTTTTTTCTGTAATGTAACCATGAAGGGTTACCTTCTGTAAATTGCAGTTTATAATTAAACAATTACTGCCACAGTTTTAAAATAAAATTTTAAGTTTTTGCCCAACACTTAATTAATAATATTTATA
Organism: Marasmarcha lunaedactyla; assembly: GCA_923062675.1. Lineage (NCBI taxonomy): Eukaryota > Metazoa > Arthropoda > Insecta > Lepidoptera > Pterophoridae > Marasmarcha > Marasmarcha lunaedactyla. The sequence goes on along the minus strand of OV281345.1, from coordinate 28,218,023 downwards.
TCACCCAACTTCAATCGAAGTACTGTACAAAAATTGTACACCTGTTTCTGTGAAAAAAATAAAATATATGACATGTAGGGTCAAAAGTCAAACCCCTCCATATGGAAGCCACTTCATGTTTTTAATATTTCAAGCGAGGTGCAGTTACTTAAATTGCAATAATTTTTATAATAGCAGCGTTATCTTAATCAAATATATTTTTTTGGATACCTTGAAGTATTTCCGACAAGTATGTGCCTAACTTATTTGCTTGTCATTGCAAATAAATAAATGCCAAAATCTAGTTTTATGGAAAACTCACCATCCTTTTTCAGATTTATTTATTTATCATTTATGTTTTTATTACGTTTTTCTACATAAACAACCTTTTTACCAAGATTTTTTTAGTTATCGATTATAAAGTAGGTAAGGTAACCTTATAAAGGACATACAAAACTATCTTCATGTAAAATACTTCTGAAATTATTTTGTTTACTTAAGGCGGTTTTCACACTAGAGCGTTTTGAGTTTTCACCGCATATTTTTCATATATGTTTATAGGTAAAAATAGAAGTACTACTAGCCAATAAAGTATGTACTGTCGTCGCACAAACACCCTGTATATTATAATTTTTTCGGTAGTATTTATCTTATAAGAAAGCCCAAGGAACGTCATGCAGCCTGATCTGCCGAAAATATTTCTATAATTGAGTCACACACGCAGGACGATGAAGGCAAAAGTCAATAGTAAAGTAATAGCGAGACTACACTAACAACAAACCCACTTCTTGGAATGAAACGACAAGTCTCATTGGGTTTTCTATTTTAAGCATTCTATTTTATGCGCCAACTTAGGCACACAAAATGGAAAAATCAGTGAAGAGCACGACGTTCTTCGTCCATTTTCTGCCAATCCCCTCTTGGATAGCATAGCTTTCTAGAGGTGAGGTAACTTTTAATATCGTATAGGTACTTTTGGAGTTTATCGATTTCATACCTACGCAATACGAGTAATTTGGATGTTATCTATAGGGAATATGAAAATGAGTTGATAAATTAACAAGTGGAACTTTAGTGGAGCCCAAGTTATCAAATTTAATCTCACTTTGCATCGTACATACTCATCATACAGAATGCAAATTAACACCCGTTTTTTACTTAGACTGAGATCTTTCATTTTAATGCACGCCCGTCTACAAATTGTGATCTGAAAATGTTGAAAAAAAAATTAAGATCCTTTAGATAGAGATTTAGATCCTTGAAAAAAAACTAAGCCATGTTTGGGGAACTACCAAAATCGCTGAACATATAGATACGATGGTTCAATAAATAGTCATATTTAAAGGATAGACGCTAGGTCGTTGAGACTGATAGACTACTTCCTGTGACGAAATAACTAAAACATCACAAATGTACATTCTGATTGTAAAGTAATTAACACCTCAATCCCTCAAGGCAGTGTGGTTGGATGCCTCATATTTTTAACATACATTAATGACCTTTCTAAGATCATGAAGGAACCTACTACTATTAGCCGATTGCATTTCTTTACTAAAATCTTGTAAAGAAAGTAGTAACGTTAACGAAAACTCCTTGCTCCATTAAAACTTCAAAATGGATGGATGACCATGACCTTAAAATAAATTATAATAAAACTAAAATAATGACTTTTCATCCTCGGCAAAAAATCGCTTTCGATCTGAATTTCAATTTCAAAGACACACAAGTAGAATATGTTAAAGAATTTACGTCACTAGGTTATAGTTATTGATAGGCACATTTATAAGCAAGCGCAAATTCGAAAAGTAAAATCTAAATATCTAGTTTTCGGTGCATACCTACGCCCCGCGAGAAATAAAAGAGACAACGAATATAGAAACGGCGCGTGACCCGATCTGTGTCCGGCCCGGTTCGGACGTGTTGACACGTCAGTCACGACTGTTGTCTCACGACTTCTCTCGTAGCAATACTCAAACGCCATTCATGCCGCACTCTCGAGTGTAGCCTCAGACCCGTTCTGCTTCCGACCCCGTACGGAGGTGTTCGCGGTCGCACCAGCTGCTGAGTAACGCTTGTCGTCTCACGACGACAACTCGTAGCAATACTCAAACGCTGAGCAAAACGTGCACCCTCGAATAGATACCTCACCTCGGTGGGAACAGCAACAACAGAGTTGAACTTACTTATGTCGGTATCCGACGTTCGTTCGCAAGGCTCGGGCTGATTTTCTGGCTACGTACTTGACGTTGCTAGTTACGTTAGTCAGAGACTCGCTCTGCGGCCAGTTTCGGCCGGTCGTAACGAAGTCAATCCCGCACTTTCAGTGCAACCCAACTTCGCGACTGGTTCACGTCGCGAAGCCGTCAGGTTTACGGCTGGTTTTTGTTGCCTATTTATTGACAACACACCCCGTAGTAGACCCCCGCGTTGATCAGGTGGATACTTAACGGTGACAACTAAGCCTGATAGCGTTGACCCGGTGCGCTTAGAGGGCCTGAAGGGCCTTGAAGATCTTAGAAGGCCTTGGATTTTGAAAAAAATATACCCGTGAAGTTTCTTGCGAGTTCTTCTTTACGAAGGTTTTTTCGAACTGGTGGTAGAGTCATGTTTTATTTGACATCAATAAGAACAAGTAATTGTCAATATTGAGAAAAAAATATATTTCATTTCATTTCATTTGACTAGATCCAGGTACAGGGGCCTTTCTTCCCAGGGTGAAGGTGCAGTACTTGTCCAATAGGGGCAACACTTCGCGTTCGTTCCCAGCCCCCCTACCGCTGATAGGGAGGTTAGCCGCTAGGGTTGCTAGGTTTGATATTTTATATATATTTATATCTTACCAAGCCCTCCCATGGATTCGCAAACTTGGCAAACTTTGCGAAGTCCTTCGCCAAGGCGCTCGCCAGCGCCCTCGGTGTCCCGTTAAGTAATGACGTGTTAACGCAGGCCTTACAGGCAACAATCGCGCCCCGGCCCCTCAGGCCCCAACCCCGGCCCCTCAGGCCTCTAACGCCCAGACTCCTCAGGTCTACAGCTCTCCCGCATCTCCCGTGCCATCCAATATGGACTGTGTGTCGGACACATCCTCCCGCGTGTCGCGCCGTAAGCGTACCGCTCCCGGGAGCGACTCTGAATCCGCGTCTGACGCATCATCGGACGCCGCCACCTTAACTGGCTCTCCTGAGCCCCCATTTAGGCTTGTCTCGTCCAAGTGCTCTAGGAAGCGCATTAAGCAAGCCGCGGTGTTTTCAACACCCGAGCCGACCCCGGTGTCCTCAACACCCGCCCCCGCGCCGTTAATGTCACTGCAAGTGAACGCGACCCCGTCGGTTCCGTTGAAGCCAGCAACGCGCTGCGCTCCCGTCCAGGCTAAGGCTCAACTCCTACCTCCCGTCTTCCTCCGCGAAAAAGCCCGATTGACGGCGGTTTTTAACTTGTGCAAAGAGCACAAAATTAATTACGTCTAACGCAGGCGAGACTATCAAAATTCAGGTCGTGATTATCGACGACTTCCGCGCTTTTACTCGATTACTCTCGGTAAAAAAAATCGCGTACCATACCTACGCCCTCCCGGAGGAGCGTAAGATCCGCGCAGTATTACGGGGCGTCCCGTTCGAGCTCGCGAACGACGATATCTTGGAGGACCTTAAGTCCCAGGGCTTCCTGGTTGAAGCAATGCACAAGATGAACTCTAACCGCGGTAGACGTCTTCCTCTCGCCCTCGTCATCCTATCTAACACTCCCAATTCGAGGGAGATCTTCAGACAGGCTCGCACAATCTACGGACTCTCGAATATCTCCGTTGAGCGTCCTCACCCTCGCGATCACCCTGGGCAATGCCACCGTTGCCAGTTTTACGGCTCCAGGTGCGTTAACTGCCTGGACCCTCATATCACGAAGGAGTGCAATCGCACTCCCGACTCCCCTCCTCCCCCTGTTTGTGTGCTGTGCGGCCAGTCCGGCCACACAGCTAACTACAGGGGCTGTCCGCGCGCTCCGCGCTCCTGAGCTCCACTTTCCCGTCCTAGCCCAGCTCCTGTAGCTCCCGTGGGCCCGCGCCTCGCTCCGGAATCCTCACCTGAGTCGTCGTTGGCTGAGGTCATGAAGACTGTGTTCGACGTTATACTAAACGTTGACATTAGGATAATCGCCGTACTCGCACGCAAACTGCGAGCCGCCCGCTCTCCTCAGAAGCGTCTCTTCGCGTAAGTCGAGCATCACTCGCTACTTAGTTCCTTATAAATTCTATATTCAGTATAAATTTTTTAATTGTAAATATATGTATATTATAAGACCTGCAAATCCTGCGTCCGGTCGTATCAAACCCAAGGGCTTATGCCTAGTTTCATTTAACTCTAGTAGCCTTAGTACTAACCTTCCTGAGCTCAAACTGTTCCTTCAGAACAACGAGCCAGACTTATTGCTTCTCCAAGAGACGTAGCTTCTTCTAAACCGCTCCAGGGGATTCGCTATTCAAATACGCGTTCACTCGTAACGTTAAGCCCAACGCCGACGGTCACGGTGGCACGGCTATTTACTATAAAAGAGGTTTCCATTGCTCTCCTCCCCCTACCCCTCCTCTCCTCAACATGGCGGCCACTGTGTGTAGGTTGGCTATGACAGGTGATCCGACCGTCATCATAACTTCAATCTACATACCTAGTGGCACCAGACCTAAGCGTAGCGACGTTGAGGCCATCCTCGCCCTCGGTCGTTCAGTCATTATGTTCGGGAATTTCAACTCCAAGCATATTGACTGGACGTGCCTATCGACCAACGGTATCGCTCTCCTTGACATCACTGAGCAACTCAACTTAGACGTCATTTCTCCTGTCACTCCCACTCATTACCCCGACAACCCGAACCACTGTCCTGACATCCTCGACCATAGTAAAGCATATCAACCTTGACCTCAGGTTTATCGAACCGCTCAATGACCTAGGCTCCGATTGTCGCCCCGTTTCCCTCGCACTAGGACCGCCTAACGACAACGTTACGTCTCCTAAGACCTTTACCAACTGGAGAGGCTTTAAAAATACGTTAGTTTCAGCCTTAGCGGCCCGAACTCTCTTAAACAAGGCTTCCCTTAGCCGTTAGCAATCTTATCAAAGCTAAGAACGCGGCTCTCCGGAGAGCCAAACTCTATCCCACGCCTGCATATAGATTAGCTGCGAATCAGCTGCAACGTAAAGTTAGGTCTTGCCTCGCGGAACTCCGAGACGCTCAGATGAACGATCTCATGGAGAATATCTCCCCGTCCCACCAAGCGTATTTTAAAATGGTCCGAGCCTTACGTGTAGACACCGCCTCTCACGGTACTCCTCTCACTCGTCCCGACGGCACTACCGCCTCCGAAGACGAAGAGAAAGCCGAACGCTGACAGCATTGCCTCACAATGCTCACCCAGCACTCAACCCGCGGATCCCTCCCACATCCAGGCGGTGGAGGACGAAGTCAGGTGTCAAAAGTCCAAAAAGGCTCCGAGAGCGGATGGAATTTCCAACCATGCACTGCAGCACCTGCCTCAACAGGTGCTTACCTTGTTAGCTATAATTTTCAATGCCTGCTTCGACCTTAGCTACTTTCCAAAGACTTGGAAAGAAGCGACAGTCATAGGCATTCCCAAGCCGGGTAAACCTCTGAATATCCCGGCTAATCACAGACCCATCAGCCTCCTCAAGGCCATGGCTAAACTTCTCGAGAGAGTCATACTCTCTCGAATGCGGAATCATCTGTTTCCAACGGATGGCGATCCCCTTATCATTCCCCACCAGTTCGGCTTTCGCGCTAAGCACTTCTGCCCTCAGCAAGTTCATCGAATCGAGTACATACTCGACGCCCTCAGTCTATTGGCGGCATAATAGAACAGTCGTAGTTTTCTTTGACGTAGCCAAGGCTTTCGATAAAGTCTGGCAAAATGGTCTCGTGTATAAACTTTATAAAATAGGCTTACCGGATCGCCTAGTTAGGATAAACACATCGTTTCTCAAATATCGTACGTTTCGTTTTAGACATGAAGGCACGCTTTCTGCGCCTCGTTCCATAAAGGCTGGAGTCCCTCAAGGCTAAGTCCTCGCCCCACTGCTGTACACCGTGTACACTAATGACATTCCCATTCCGCCCAAAGGCGTCGAACTCGCCCTTTTTGCCGACGACACCACCCTTTACACCAAAGGCCACTATGTCCCACACCAGACTCCAACAGGCCGTTAACGCCCTCGGTCTATGCGGTTTACTTCCGACTACAAATGCCGTCGCATCGCCGACAATCTTCAGGTTCGAATTATAGATATTCCCATCCCCTGGAAGTGCAGTACCAAATACTTAGGCGTCACCTTAGACCAGACGCTTTCTTTCAAACCACACGTCGATAGAGTAACGAAATTCACCCGTTTTTACTTAGGCCGCCTATATTGTATATTAGGTAGACAAAGTAAAATGTGTTTTAGAAACAAACGTACGCTTTATAAGACCTGCGTTAGACCCGATATGACTTATGCCTCGCCAATCTTTGCCCACGCCCAACCGTCCCTCCTGCACAAACTGCAGGTGGTTTAAAATCTCTTCTGCCGCAGGGCCACAAACGCACCCTGGTACGTGCGTAACGCGGACCTGCACAGAGATCTTGAACTACCTACAGTGCAAGAGCACCTCAAAACACTCTCAAACGCCCCGAAACCCACCCCAATCCTTTAGTTCGAGAGTCCGTCTGTATACTACCCCTGTCATAGATTCGAAGTTCAAAGTCGCTAGACCGAGAAACGCGTACACTAACTTAGCCACGCAACTGTCACTAGATCTCGAAGCCCTTCAGGCCGCAACTTCTAATTATAATTTAAATTCGAATTAATTAATTAATTTTTCATGTTGAGCACCTTCGTGCCATGTAATTCCTTACATAGCACTGAAGGTGCTACCTTTTTCTCCAATTGGTCGTCGCTCAGATGAAGGCTGTGATGCAAAAAAATGCACAAGTCATTCAGGGGGATCTGAGGCTCTGGTAGGCTCGGAGCGAGTCCCACATAACCTCGATCGTGCGCGGCGGGCTATGCGTAAGAGCATTTTTAGATCCTCCTGGCCTCTCCATGGAGGAGAACAAAAAAAATAGAAACGGCGATGGTTACATATTAGAGATGAAATGGATAGTGGTTTGGCTGGATAACGGATACCCAATATCCGGCAAGCTACGAGGCCGGAGCGTCGGATATCCGGCTACCGGATATTCGGCCCTTTATCACATTACATGGCGCGACCATTTTACCTGGTCTGGTATTCGAAGCCAAGCGGAGTCGCCTCTAATGCCGAAAGCATTTGTTGGTATTCATTCACCACAATTTGCCACTCGTTAATTTTGAGTGGATTAAATGAATTAATGAAACAAACATTTTCTGTGATTATTTTAATATACGGTGTCCATAACCTATTGCAGTATGATATTCCTTGTGTAAAATAATGATCGTTTTTTTAATTTTGCTATTCGGTATCAGACCGGATACTGAAAAAAAGGCCGGATAGGCCGGATACCGGATAGTTATCGGATATCCGTTTCACCTCTATTACATATTATGGGACTTGGTTCAGCTATGGAGTTGACCCTACCGAACCAATGGTAGTTTCAATATACGACGTATTAAGCCGAGGCTCCTGCCCTCTGGTGCGTATCGTATGTAGGAGTAGTTTAAGGTTCCGGCTAAGCGCCCTCAGCGCTAGGCCACAAAATGCGGTGAAATTTAAAAGGCTAATATAGCATAACTAGACGTCCATTTTGAAAAAAAGAATAGTTATGGAGTGGTGCTTTGGGCAAACAGTACCAATGTAATATCCCTGTTTACAATCCAAAAAAGAACCTTATTTTTATTATATCATATGTGTAACAGACCGCAAGTTCCCCTTCCGCCTTACTTCCGCAAATATAAAATACTTTATCTATAGAGTATACCATATTAAAAAATAAGTTTGTAAACAAACCATTGCTCGATATAAATTCGTCAATTTCATTAAGAATCCCACTTCCAAGACACTAAAATTGCACACCAGTAACTCAGAAAACACTGCCGCCCTTTTATCAAACAACTTTTAAGTAGTACTTGGAGCTAAAACTTGCAAAACTAAAAAAACTACAATTAGATAAAAAATTGAGGTTAATTCTTTTTTTTTTAATTCTTTACCCTTATTTCTTTTACTTTTAATACAAACATTAGGGATAACCATCGACATAAAATGAAAATAAATGAATGACGGGTATCGATTCCCGATTCGTATCGACATTTTGATGTATCGATACAACAAGATCCGATAAGACTAAATCGCTCAGATAAATATGTTTATGTAATAATGAATGTTTTTACTTTCAGTGTAATTTAGTTATAATTGTAATATATTATATATGTAATTTAGTTATTTAGTTTATAGTTTACAAAGAGTTTTTGCCGTTGGAACAATATTGTGGTTGTTACTGATTCTTTTATTAGGTGAGTTTTGAGCTTAATTCGTTCTGCTTATAGTTTCGTAAATTAATGTACTACTAGAATGTGTCGTTTTTTGGTATAATAAGTCCCATTCGGGAGAAAAAATATCCTTTTTTAAAATAAATATGTTTACTTTGTTTTTTTTTAATTCTAATTCATAAAACTACATTGTATATTATTAATTTCAAATGTTATTTTTTTATGCGGCAACTTTAAACTGGGTTTATAATGGCAAACCCATATCTGTAGCGCGTACGCATACCCCTCATTCACAGGGGAGGTCAGCTTTATTGCCTATTGCAAACTACCTAGAAGGGCAAACTTTTAGAGCTATCGGAATAAGCTAATTATGCAGATGACTAAAGTCGATTGTAACCTAAAGGGCAAAGCTATTATCAGAATAGGAAGTATTTATTCCAGTAGACGCACAAATGATAGAGCTACAATCGAAAGGCCAGGGCCAAGGCAACAGCCAGCAAAGAGATTTTACAATAGTCAGGTATAAGGTATCTTTAGGTATAAGATTTGCAAAAATCCTCTTTGCCCTGCTTGTTTTGAGGAATGTCATACTAATTATGTAGTAAATGTGACTGATTCTGAGTAATACAAAGACTGATTAAAGACTAACTCTTGTATAATACGAATATAAAATATAAATTGATTTTAGAAGTGCATTTAATTTGTTTTTATATTTTGATTGTGTAATCTGGAAAGAAAACATAACATTTAGTTTATTTTTGTTTAGTCTGATTCTATTATTTTAAAAATATAAAGAAGACTGATTGTTATTTTCTATTACATTAATTAAAGGAAATTAAATTTTTTATGAAAAAATAAGTATCTCTTTATTGATTATCGCTTTGCCAAAGCGATTAGATTTAATAATTCAATAATCAGTATGGGTAACATCACTAAAATGCCAAAGGGTCATTGACGTTTCATTGTTTACAAAGTTTTTTTCTGAATCTGGTAAAGATAATAGGTACTTTGCCTATGCATACCTGAAATGTGTAAATTTGTACGAAATATAAAGATTTGATAATATAAAGATTTACCGTTACGATTCGCATCACGGCGAAAAATTAAGATTATTTTACCCTAATCAAGATTACAACTAAGCTATTCTAGTACATTAAATACTTCTATCAAAATATAAACTAACTCACTAGTTCATAAAGCATTGAAAAATCTCTTTGTTGAAAAGTGCCATTATGACTTACATGACCATGATGATGTTAATAATGAAATAAAATAAACAAGTGACCGTGATATTAAAATAATGTAAGACAGACCTACATAGGTAATTAAATTGTTGACATTTAATTCTTTGACTGTAATCATGTCTAAAAAGGATCATAATATTGACATTATTTTGGCTGAACCGTCATTATTTATTTAAGATAAAATGTATAATAATGAAATAAAATAAAATAAACCTTGATTTTTGTATTTTATAAGTATTAAGATAGAATGCTATTCTTGGACAGTAATCATACTTTTTAAGGATTTAAAAAATGACATTATTTAGCTGGGAGACCTTAACTATTACACGTGAATAGTTCGTTTTATTGTTATTATTATGGAAACTCAATGTTTAAGAATATAGTATGAAGAAATCAAGAGTACCTAAATAGACACCATTCTCTCCTCTAGAGTAAAACGAGGTTTTGCTTTGCCCGAAAGGGTCAAATATGTTTTTTTTAAGACTAACTAAATGTAACAATAATAATAATATCATGTTAATGTTGTGGAATGGCAATAAAGAATTGAATACCGTGTATAAGTATAGTAGTCCCCTATCGTCTGGTATCGGCTTGACCAGTTATGCTATACATCCTGTATATACCTACTTATATATTATTCTTTATAACGAAATGATAAAATCTACTTATTATTTTTTTTTTATTGAAAAAGGCTGAGACGTTTGTCTTCCTTGTCACCGATGAAGACGAAGGTGTTAAACGTCTATCCACGAGATACCTATTCACTCGACGCTTGGAAGAACTGGGACTGTAGTTTTCTGGAAAAACAGTCAAGCATTTGACTACATTTAGGACATGGGTGCATCTTGTTGTTGCTAAAGTTGACGCAGGTCCCTGCTCTCTCATTTAGTGCAAGGACAAACTAACTGATGAACAATTTAAATTTTAATTTAACAAAAAGGTAAAAGCTATAGAATCATAAACGCCTGAAACCTGAACTACTTAACAGTAGGTAAACAGCTGCCATCTCTTTAAACTGAATCGTTCTGCGTCCTTTTTTTAAAGTTACAGCAAATAAAGAAAAATATAAAGGCGTTTAAGTACGCCTTTCACGAAACAAAGCTTGTCTTTCATAGCAAAACGTCTAAAAATCTATATTAATACTAATTTTAATAAAACAAAGCAATTTTACACATAAAATGTAGCACTGTTATCAATTTTAAACCCAACCTCCTTCAATAAGTCACTAACAAAGGTCCTTTGAAGATAAACTAAAGTTTGTAAGTTCCGGATAAAAACTAGCTCTTTATTGTGGAATAAACGGCGAGTACGAGCAAGTCGCGGACAGATGGTGTACGTCACACATGCATTACTGCGAGACCATGTGCTGCGCTGTTCCGATCTGAGAGCTCCGATCATAAGGTTACTTATTTTCCCCCTTGATCACTGATCTACAGATGTACAAGTTTACATTAAAACAACTTATGGCGCATGGTATCGAGTGGAAAGAATCGACGATCTTTTCGTTATGGAGCAAAACGATATTAATATTTTATCGACTTTTTCGGATCTTATGGTACATAGTAATTTATAACACTAGTTAAGCAACTATATTTATTTTTCGTGGCATCGCACGGATTGTATGTCCCTTAATAAAATGCGTCATTCAATATAATATTACTACCGAGCCACGAAATGTTTAATATAAGATAAAAATTGTACTACATATTCAAACAAGTAAAACAGTTGCTAGCTTTGAATTATGAAAATTATAAGTCTATTTCATAAAAAGCAATAATGTTAATAGTAAATCTACACTATTATTATAAAGAGGCAATATTTGTTTGTGTTTATTTGTAGATCATATAACGGACTATTTTGAAAATTATTTTACCATTACAACGGTTCGTTGTCCAGAAGTAACATATTATGTATCTAAATACCGCGGAGGCTGGAGTTACATGTCTGAAGTCAATTGCAGCAGGCGTTTCTAACAAACCCAGAATGCTACATATATTTACGGGGTGCATAATTTGTAAAATTTCTGGTTCAATAAAATCTTATTTAATGGGACTAAAAATAAAATTAGAAGTAAATTAGAACTAAAATTTTAATTTAAATAAACGGCCTCTATTACGATTTACCATATCTAAACTTTGATTTCAATCATTAAAATATCAAGCAGTTATCAGAAAAGAATAACTTTACGCTTTACGTACTATATGGTAAAATGAGGTACAGAGCGGAAGTTGTAGACTGACTTTTTGAATTTTAAGGCTTCTATTTGTTGACGGCCGTCTTCTTGGCAGCCAGTTGTCGTCGACGGGAAGTGTTTATCGATCAAGAGTCCACGCAGTTATGCAGATGGTCTGCACGCACGCTAGTTTCATATTTAGGTACCTAGCAACATTCAGTAGAATTGATCCACAATTTATAAGATATTCCGGGGAAATCAATTTGGAGTAGAAAACTTAAGTATTATACTGACTTTTTAGAATCACTATTTGGGACCAAAATAATTTATTCTAATGAATAAAACTCTTCAATACAAGGTATTAGCACCGCAACTCGCTTACTGAGCAATGCGTTGTTTGACAAGTAGATGGACTTGTTGTATTGCGTTCTAGTTCTATCTCTAGCTGCGACTTGTTGTGAGTACCAATTGTTTCTTGATAATAAGCAAATATTATTTGCAAACTTGTTTTGGGTGTTGCTATTTCTGGATAAGATGGAAAAAAATTACGTATTGATAAAAAAATTAACGTTGCTATTTTTTAGTTTAAAATTTTTGATGATTACATTTAAAAATTCAGTTGTTATAAAAGTGAAAACCTGTAATTCGTTAACTGTTGATTTTTAATATTAATTTATTATGTTGTAACGTAAATAAATAAAAAAATTGTCAAATGATGTCCTTTTTAGAGTGTTAGGTTACGAAATAAAAATGGTATACTTAGGCTTATTTATTGAAAGGCACATCTAAAAGTTTAGAAATGTTTCTCCCCTTACCCGCATGATAATAATATAGTAAAATCTAAACATATTTTCCAACTTTACTATGCAAGTGGTTAACATTTGTATATTATGAACATTTTTCCTTTAATGATAGGAATTTACGTGAAAGAGTATATATATAGCAAGGCAGCTCTAAATCAATGGTGTTTACGTTTGCGTCTAATTAAATAATAAGGTACATATTCTAATAAAATATGTAATTTATAAAAACCATTACCTTTAGAAGAGAACCCACATAATATAAATACATAGGAACTTAGTTTCCTAAGCCATTACTTAACTTGAAGAGCTTCTTGTTAAGTTTGTTTAGTCTTCTTATTAATTGGTCGGTTTTCAATAATAAAATAATAAATCTAATAAATGTCATGTTAGCAAAAATTTTATTCGTAGTTATTTGGGTAAAAGTAAGTAACTAGTGATTGAGTAGGTACACACTGACAGTACGCCACACCACCCTCCTCAGTCACAGTTCTGCTAGTAGACATTTACAAGTAATCCGCATCAGCGTTTGATACAATCACCTTCTTTGATAAACCAAAAGTTATAATATAAAAATACTTGTTTGAATATCAGTTATCCTTCACATTACTGAACAAGGCAAAAATGCATTAATTTCATAAAGCAGCTTAACCTAAAATCATATTCTTTTAAAACAAGTTATTGTGGAAAATGTCATTCATAGTGCAACCGGGGGGATAAACTGATCTATAGAGCGCAGGCGCTTTAATCCCAGGACTTAATTGTGAGAATAAAATAGTATAATACAATAAGCTAGACTATATATAATAGTAGGGTATTCAATCAAGCGTCGCATACCCGTTATTTGTTCTCACAGTCCTAGGCAGTGAGTCGAAACCTAGGTCTATTGCGACATTATTGAGGTCTGCACTAGACTGGTGTGAAATTCGCACCGGCCGCCGCTTTCGTTTGAATGCTGCAGATTGATCGCGGAAACCGGTCGCAGATGGGTAGGGATTCTTTTCTGCATGGGATCGTTTGGGATAAATTTTAATTCAACTTTGCTTGGTAACACAATTTTTTATATTTTTAATATTGTGGTATTGAAATCGGAGCTCATGTCTTAATTAACGATTACGATATCGCAATTTCTTTTCTAATAAAGATTTGTCAGCTCTAATAAGCGACAAATCTTTAGTAATTCCAAATAAAAATTTCTAATCAGAATTAGTTGGAAAAAATTAATGAAACTGAATGTACGTGATCCTTTTATAAGATAAACGTTAAATAAAAGCTTCCGTTGAGTCTCATCATACGTGCAATTAATGTAATCTGGTCCAGAAAATCATATGCTGGAATCTGAATGCGAGATGGCCACATGAGTGGAACCCGCGGCAGCCGGCGGCCGCGAGGGGGCGCGCAGACCGGATCTCAGACCCTAAAATAAAAAACATCTATCGAAATAATAATACGCGCTGCTTGCTCGGGACAAGTACGCGCGACGAATGGCGTTGACCCCCCGAACATTCCCATGCCGCCTCGCCCGGACCTGACTGGATGTCTTAATGGTAGGGTGTGTGCTCAATAGCCCTTTCAAATGTGTGTTTGGACTTATTAGCTTTTATTTCTAAGACTAGATCCATGAGAGCACTAACTTGGATTGCAAGCGTATCTGATTACGCATGTTATGGCCAATTTTTCAAACGAGTAGAGTGCACTACTTATAGGTTTTTCAGGTCACAACACTAAAGTCAAAGTGCTTTTACTTCAATTAAAATTATAACGTCTTAAAGGCTATGAAACTCTAATTATAAACTAAGATGCGGTATTCAGCAGTACTTATACAGATAAAATAAATAGAATATATAAACACTAACTTGGATACAATATCTCCTTGAAGTCACTCAATCACCTCTACTCATAAAACGATATTTGTAGATTTAGGTAATTGAATGTTTTAAAAATAATAAATAACTCAAATTAATTATTTATTCTAGTTAGGTTCCAGTTAGAATTACATGCTCCGTATAGATTGACGCTGGTGATAAGAACTAGGTATATCGTAAACTAAATCACTAAAGGCTGATTTCTCAATGCTCAGATAACTTTTATCTGCAGAAAAAAGCTTTCTGACGATTTAAAAACCAGGCCTAAGGGAATTTAAGATCTAACTCAAAATGGCCCCGTTTTAAATAACTAAGGTGGACGGTTCAGTGACATTAAGATAAATATTTAATATAATTAAGAGGGAAGTTAGTTTGTTTATTGGTAAGTGAAATCATGTAACATGGCATAATTGTAAAATATTACACTATGTAAAAAAATCCATCAGGGTTATAAATTCCAAACAACCATACGATACTGCTAGTATTTTATATCAGACCTTTTGGCATGGCTTACCATAAGGGCATACAGGAGTTTTACTGGTAGGTACTATTTTGCCAGTAATTATAGTTACTGCTACGAGCGGATATTAAAGATCGCAAAAATACAGCTATTAGCAAAGAAACAGTTCATGATAAAAACACAAAACAATGAATGGAATACCACATTGTGTTACAACCATTGGCTTTTGTAAAACGAACATGTATTCTTACACAAGGAATTTTAATTAGTACATTTCACTGTTTTTCTAAGTCATGAGAGTAAACAGTGGTATATTATGTTCTCAAGAAACTAATGCGCGGTTTACATGTAATAAGTAGTTAAGTTGGTAACTAAATTTTAACTAAATTTTAAGTTACTGCATGTCACTTGTGTGTCCAAACGGATTAAGTAGTTAAGTTCATAAGTTCAATGAAGATGAGCAGTGATGAATCTCAAGGAATTCGTCAATTCTGTACTTAGATATATGGTAAATGTGATTTTGGACAAATTCAGAGAAGAATTTTATTCGGAAATTAAAATCTTTACAAGAATATGTTTTTTTCTAAATGTTTATTCTACAAGCATATCTATTTTATATATTCTTCAACAAATTTTAAAGTCGAAACTAAACTCCACTCCGACATTTAAAAAAAAAAGAGTAAATGCGAAGTAAATAGGAGCTCTTGCCGCCACCAGCTTTGTCAACTTATGCACTTAACTAAAAAATCACGTCCAAACGTGTTAACTGAGAAGCCCCGCCCACCCACTTATACGAAAAATAGAACAAATCCTAATCTACTTAATCACTTGCGTACTAAATTTTAAGTTACCACTTGTCACTTAACTGACTGTTTACACGCAACTTTTAACTTAAAATTTAGTTACCAACTTAACCACTTAACGCGTGTAAACCGGCTATAAGTCTCTTTTAAGCATTTGACACATTGTAGGTGTAAGTATATTAAAAAGATAAGTCATTATGCCAAATATGGGTTTAATTTTGGGTAGCAGTGTACTTTCAAGTATACAGATGAATAGAAAGACGAAAATTGGCACAATAACTTCAAATTCGCTTTAACATGCAGAAATATGTAATTAAGGTAAAGGTTCACTTGTAATTTTTCCAGTTAGATGGTTCAACCGCAGTCAAAAGTACCTAACAGGATCTGTCATGCACATTGGCGACATATTTTTCTCCACTGTCACGTCCCATCAAGTGACATAGAACATGAATATGTACACAAACTTTAAGTTGAAACATCACTCTAGCAACATTCAGTAGCGTAACCGTTAGATTAGCGCAATGTTGCCAGTTGCTTTTAAACTTGACGTGTACACCCAGTTCTGATTGACTTACGCAGGGCAGGATTTAGAGGTCTGGAGGCCCTGGGGCAGTAAAGGAGTGGAGGCCCCAAATTAACTTCCGAATAAAATAAAAAATAAATCAAGTAATGCGAAACAAACTCAAATTATTAGAATTAACACGTAAATAAACAATTAATAATAGTTTGTGGACATATTTGTGTACGTTTTTATTTTGTAGAAGTGTTAATGGTTACAAAACCCCATTTAAAAAAACAGAAAAGCTTTGCGAAATCAGTTTTCTTATTAATCTCTATTGTGGGGGCCCCATTCTCGTCGATGCCCAGGGCTGCAGTCCCGGTTGTCCATCCCTAATTCCGGTACTGGACTTACGTGATAATTATAAGTTGAAATCTGATTCATTGGAGCCATAACAATTTGTGTACATTCTCATATGACAATATGAAGACGATAGAACACCAAGTTGATAAATAAAACAGAACTATTTGTATATATATATACAAATATATAAATATAATATATATATATATATAATATATATATATATATAATATATATATATATATATATATATATATATATATATATAATATATACCTACTCATATGTTACCAGTAATGATTTTTTCCAAAGCATTATTAAATAAATAGACGTAGCAATAGAAGTATTTATTTCTTATAAAAAGCAAATAAGGAATCACCTGCAATAAAACAAGTTCTCAATAAAAATAATCACTTTACTATTAATTCTATTAGTTAATCCTTTGTAAACTCGTGTTTTTTTATTTTAAAATAAGTTTTAGAAATGGTATGGTGCTATGCTATTCGATAAACTTGAAGCTTGTTTACCTTTTGTCGTTTTCCATTAGGTGGGCTAGAAGACAAGCTATTTGCAATATAGAAAAGTCTAGCGATTGTATTGTATTGTACACAACGAATGCAAATTCCAATTATTAAAAATTACTAGGTAAGTAAATGTATGTTTTTTTTTGTATTTACTTCAGTTATTTCATTGCATCAATAAACAGGTTACTACTAAGGTTTGCGAGACTGAAGTGGCAATGGGCAGGGCACGTAGCTTGAAAAACTGATGGCCGTTCTTAGTAAAGTTCTGCAGTGGCAACCACTACTCGGAAGACGCAGTGTGGGCAGGCCCCACAAGAAAATGACGATCTGGTCAAAGTCACTGGACAGCAGTGGATGCAGGCCGCACAAGATCGAGTGGTGTGGAGATCCTTCAGGGAGGCCTTTGTTCTGCAATGGACGTTTTTTGGCTGAGAAGAAGAAACAGATCCCTTCATCTTTATGATACTAAACTTACACAAAATAGCTAAAAAAGGTTACATTTCTAAAAACTTTTATTTTATTTTCCAAGTTGATTGTAAGAAAAATTGTAACCGAAGTTGTTAGTTACTAAGAATTCAGCAAACAGAAACAATATAATATTTATTTACGCTGCCTGGTAGGTATAAAGTTTTGACTAGAAATGCAGAGCAGGTGAGAAACACAGAAATACGTCATAGTAGGTACGTAATTACGAAACAGGTTGTTTTCTTGCAAACCTATTTATTTTTCAAGTAATTTGTCTCATTATTCAATAATGCTACTGCAAAGAAAAATAAAGTGGATATTGGTTTAAGACACAGAAACAAAAAGTAATAAGTTATATATCATCTTAAAACTTACCGGTATTCAGAAATTTAAAAATATGTATTCTTTTCTAGTATGGCAACACGCACAAATAAAATAAAGTTTGAACTTTAACGTCGTGACTTTACCCTTAACCTCAACACCATCGTCTCAAATTAATCTTTTTTAAATAAAAAAGGTCATATGGATAACTTGACCCGTCCGAATCGTATAATTTAACCATGCAGTCTTTTCTCTCATTCAGCTTTTGTGCCGCAAGGGCAGATAACCCGTTGCTGTTATACAAAGAAATAATATTTAATGGATGTCGCAACAATAGCGCGAAATTGTGATAGGTGAGAGCAATCTTTTTCAGGCGAGGACAATTCAAGTTCCTTTATTTTCCGTAAGGCAACCCCGTTTGTTGAGGTCAACTGTGCGGTCGTAGCCAAGTCCAGGATTGATTGAATTGTAAATTGAGCTTCACTAATCACGCCGCTTTTTATAATGTTCTTGAATAAAGAGGTGTTAATATTATTTTTAAATCAAATATTATAAATGCTGGTTTAATATTAAGAGGTTAACGGCGTTAGTACTACGTTTATTTACAAGTGATAAGCAACCAACGTAAATACCTTGTCATAAAAGAAATTACTCTAGTAGTATTAGAAAAAAATACCTAACTTGTTTGTTTTTACCTTTACAGCGTATTTTAAAAACACATTTAAGCTATCAGAATAGAATTTTTTGAAAACTTATATTAATAACAGTTTTACGGTATTACTAAGTTCCTCGCATGAATAAATTGTAACCAAAGCCATTACTTACTGAGAACTAAACAACTGATTATTTACACCGCCTATTCAACAATGCAACAATCTAAAGCTTTAGGTACCATAGACTAAAAAGCCGGCAAAACCGAAGCGTCGTAAACTAGAATCGTGCAGTTAACGCACACGCAACACACACATGGTTATATCCTTAGTAAGTATGTAGTTTGTACCTACACCTACATATTATGTATATATGCAGTCCGCCGACTTGCACTCCTCAGAGGTCGAAAACCTTAGCGACAATAGCCAGGTTCCCGCGTTGTCTCGAGAGTATTAGCGCCAATTTTAGCATTCATTTCTTATCGACTGGGATTTCTAAAATTATTGGCAACCCTGTTTGTTGTTATAATTGAAGTTTTTAAGGGATATAAAGGCTTTGTGGCTAGAGTTTATTTGGTTTAAGATACAAAAATAAAACGTGGTTAACACTCGTTGGGTACTTTACTGAGATAGGTCTCGAGTTAATTAGTATTGACTTAATTTGACTTACGTTTTAAATAATTTCCGATGGTTTGATCACATCTTCTGTTTTCTCATGAAAATAAAATATGCAGAGATTGTCATTAGTAGGTACGTGAATACGTGGGTATGCTCAAAATGTGTAATAAAACATAATCGTTGAATTTAAAACCACTTTAACCCCTTAATACTTAAACACCTTCCAACGTATATTTTTTTGGCGGCAGAATGCTTAGTGCGATCCTATTGAACAATCTTTTGGAAAATAAATGGATATTACTGATGTTATGCAGCCAAAAATGTTAACTTGAAAACTGAAATATAAGCTGTATTTACCTACCTATGACACAAAACGTCGTTAGCGCAAAAGAAAAAAACAAATTATAGTTGTTTAAAATGGTAAGTAGCTTCTATTTATCCTACAATTTTCATCACGTCCTTGATTTGAATACAAAAATGTAAACATGCACGACCTTAATAGTACTCGTAGAACACATGTTTTAACTTTTTGCACAGCGCAGCAGGTTAGGTTAGAGCTAGTTATTAGAATAATAAAGACGTGTTTTGTGAATAGACAGACATAGCGAATAGAAACTAGAAGTGCCGGATAGTTTGATATGGTGACGTCACCGTCTCATCAGGGCCGACAGATCATGGCCGCCCCTAAATTTACGTCACGTTACCTAGTATGGCGACCTACAAATCTACAGACACAATAAAATTCGGCAATGCGAAACGGTCGCGCGGGTCAACGAACTGCTGACGTATATTTTAAAATACGCACAAAGTGCCTTATCGCGAATATAGTTCGCGGTCGTACGCGCGGAGCGGGCTACTTGTTTGCTGTGTAAAGGCAAAATCCCGCAAAAAATGTTTCTATGAAATAGGTGATAGTGAAAAATTATAATGATTATTTCAATGGGTAACTTACGTATTTTATCAATAAGTAAGAGTGATACACATTTTAAGATAATTCCGTAAATGTATTTTTTTATAATGCTATATTTTGTATAGACATGTTCTCCTAGCAATTTCGTCTCTTTCGTAAGTTTTTGTTACCTATTCGATCTTTTAGATACTCAAAGAGGTCAATAGCCTATTTACACGGGTCTGTTTCTGAAAAAAAATGTCAATGCCAAATGTCAAAAAACAAAAATATTTAACTGTCATTTTGGAAAAATAGGGATGTGCAATTAAATAACGTCATGAAAGCCAGTATGGAAAACCGTTATTCTGTTATTTAATAAGCATACAAGTATATACGTTTTTTTAATTTAAAATAAAGCCTTTTATATATTTAATACCTATCGTCCTCTGTATGGTGGACATTTTTGGTCTATTCGGTTTATGTTCAATCTTTTCAATAAATCGGGAAAATGTTTCTCATGATATTAGATAATTGTCGACACCGGAAATTCAGAGAGCGTTCGTCTTAATGCTATTGATATCAAGTTAATGTGAGAAAGGATGTATGTCTGTCGAGCAACTTAACACATTTTACTAAGTTCTTTGTCACTAAACAGCTGTTAAGCTATTTTCAACGATGCCAAATTTATGTAAGACTCATTTTGGCAGTACAAGTTCAAAGATGGAACCGTGTTGCAGTAATTCAAGCGCCCCCAGTAGTCTTCAAACGTACCCACATAATGCAGCGGATACAGATCGGTTTCTTACACATACGAAGCCAGGCCAGTTTTAGTATGAATGTGTATGTGGCTCGAACACATGAAGCCGTATGACTTCAATGGTCAGCAGGTGTAAGCGCACTAAAGCGAGGGGCTATTGCGATTAATTCTTTGATCCCTTCGTTTCCATATCAAAGAGTAATGAACCTTGTTCTCTACTATTTGGCGATGTCGATTAGTGACCGTGTGATCTTTTAGTCATTGAATAGAAACTTGAAAGTAGTTACTGTGTGTATTAAATACGCTAGAACAATATAGTTTAAAAAAATTCTAATTGGTCTTGTACCTAGGTACAGGTGTTTTACAATTATTTTTCAAGTAGTTTACGCATTATTTCTAATACGTTTTATCACAATAAACTTATTGATCGATCCTTTTCTTAGAGAGGTTCCAATGATTACTATTTGATCCCTATATTTGTGGTATTTTTTAATATTAATATCATGTACCTACTATGTATGTGCTGTTAATTAGGTACTGGTTATTTTTCGTAATATTTTCGTGGTAAATATTTTACGAAGAGACAAAACTCAGTGATCAAAACTCATTACGAGTAACGAAGGTCAGACACTTTACAAGTGTGCGTATGTATGCAAGTATGCAGGCGAGCTCAGTGCGGCAACGCTGCTGCACGCCTGCACCGCCCGGTTGCAACACCCTCCCCCCTTCGCTCTCGGCTTCTCACTCGTCGCCCGTCTTGCCGCTAGCCTGTCTCACCTCGCGGCCGGCAGCCTTGCGCGACGCGACGCGCCGCGCTATTTCACATTCAAAATTATTCGCAAACCATTGCAAAAAGGCAAACTGTTCTGTGCAATAAAATTAACGCAACTCTTCAATACGGTCGCTATTTCGGTTTGGAATAAAATATTCTTTATCTTTTCGTAATTTAATTTAAGTGCCTTTGAAAACTTTGAATGCACTCCTCGTTGCATGTTCCGCGCGCGTCGTTATGAGAACCCCGTACTGGCGGTCACGTTGACGTCGCGCGGTGCCGCCATATCTGTCTCGGGCACCAACTAGCAAAATTAAATAGGTAATTATTTTTATGTGCAGTGCTCTCATGGTTACGTCTCCAAAGTGGAATTGTGATACAGTGTTTTCTGTTCATTAGTGTCTTACTTGACAATTCTAATTGGATTCTGCTTAGAAATTGAGGTGCGCGCCGGCCGGTTCTTATCGGCTGCAATGCAGTTGCATTCACAACTTATTGCAGTTTTGCATTGCTCAAAGTTAGATGCGCGGAAAGTTATTGGTGTTTATATTATAATAAACGAGGATTTTAAAAGTGTTTAATAGTGTTATTCGAAATCAAGTGACTTCCAAAGTAGTTAAAAGTTGTTATTTTTAAAAAATCAGTGTTAATTCGGTCATTGACCAATATATCTGCATCTTCTTAAGTAGTACTTGTAAATTTTTTTTTTAGGTTGTAATTTCGGTTTTTTGGATCTTTACTAGCACATCACTAAAAGAAAGAATGCAATGACCCGAGCATTCTGTTTTTGAAATTTCACCTTCACCCGGATGGAATGAGAAGTGCACAATCCTATTGTTTCCCTGTTTCATATGTTTGAACATCATTTGTTTTTTTGTTTTTCGGACGATTAGAGAGTTATTTTCTTCCAAAATTACAAAAATTACAAACTAAGGTAAATATTATTCTCTATATTGATTTTTTTTATTTAGGATAATTTTAAAGTTCACAAATAATTTGAGAGATATACAATTTTTGTTGGCATCGACCACACGCGGCTTTCTTGAAATTCTGATGTATGACATCATCCTCAAGGTGAGCTATGAAAGGCTCTGGTGCACTAAATAAGTCTGCTTAAAAGTTACTTTACAAGTTTTTACATTGTGATTTAGTTAAGAACTTATAATAGTGAAGTGAGTGCAAAAGAAAAGCTTATAATATACTTGTTCAGAATGGCGGAGGGCAATGGGGAAATATCTATTGAAGAGGTACCCGGGAAGGACTCCGACATTAGCCGAACACCAGATTACCGCAAACTCATTGAATATGGCTTGGATCCAAAGGTGAGCCTCTTCCTTCTTACTCATATTAGCCTAATTGTTCCTATCAAATACCAATCACAAAGTAAACTATTGCAAATATTTAATGTTCATCTTCATTTTAAAAGTTTAATGCTATCAATATACTGGAGTTGGTAAAAGTAGCATTTGTGCCAAGCAGTATTTAATTTTAAAAAACAAAGATACTCTGTTTGCACATAATAGAGGCCAATTGATATTAACCCCAGAATTATCAGCCAGTTAAAGCCTTGTTTGAGCTGGCAATAGAGAATAAATTTTAAACTTTATTTCGTTTTTGGTTCACTGTTTAATGATTTTTATTGTATTTAGCAACTTTAAGTACTGGAAGTTTTAAGTTATTAATTCCATATTCATATTTTGAAAGCACAAACTTTCCATCTGGTTTGAACATTAATCGAGTACATTAAAAATGAACTTAGTATGATCAATTTATTTACTGAGTAATGACAGGTTGTTTTCATTTTGAAATTCCTTAAAACTTAAAAACAAAGTAATTTATTTAAATCAGCTAAGTACAATTAAAATGTGCATATCAAACTTTCTCCTTGCTGTGATATTGATATTCATGACCTTTGCTGTTGAATATCTTGTACCTACCTGAAAGATAAGTTGCCAGATCAGGTTTATATTTTTAAAGTACAAGAATATTTGTGAAATAATTTTGGTTTTTGTTAGGAAGAGAAAATTATTATTTTCGATAAAAAAAACAATATTTTTATTTTTTAGTATGAAACAGCATTGAAGTTAAAAAATACAAATTATAAGTGCAGCTCTTTGAAGGTCATGCACTAGATTTTAATAATGCCTCTCAGTTATCTGCTAAATTTTGTCATTAATAATATATTCAGCTATAAACCTTATTGTTATCTTGATAAATTGCATAATCACATTAAACAAGGTTCAGCATCATATTGCCACTTGATTAGATATTTTATTACAACCAAGCTTGTATATTTTTGTACCTAATCCATACGGTTTAAAAACTTAAGTTCTACAAAAGTATTTGTCAAGTAAAATAATCTTTGATTGAATTTTTTTTAAACATATTTCTATAATAGTGTAATAAGTTTTCCAATTAATCTAATTGTAAATCTGTATCAGAAGCAGCTCATTCCTATATTTAGTTGAGGCTTTCTAAAGTCCGATTCTAAAAGCTACAATTCCATTTCTAGAATACAGGGTTTCACAGGCGTCCCTGTCTAGGGGTTACTTACTTGTAGATACCTATGTACGTAGCAATCGATTACAAAGGCCGTTTGGCGCCAAAACTGTGTTCGCCTCGCTTGGGGGAGGCACCGGGAACCCTGCAATCCAACAGAACTATGCAGTAAGCGCAATGCGTCGCGTGCACCCGACTACCGACAATTTGGAATGTTAATTTATGCACAGATTAAAGCCTCCGCGATTTTTGAAATCAATAGCAAGCACGAAACGCTGTCTATTTATTTCCCTCTAGGGAAATGTGCTTACAGGTATCGCTGCTAACTTTTCGTATCGTAAAACTTTGCGTATTTGGCTATGAATATTTGATCGAGTTCGTAAATCATACCTAATATCGCACTTACTTGAAGTAAAACTATTATTTATTACAAGTCTATATTTAGTTTGATATTCTCCACTAAAATCTATTTTCGTGTCGTCTAGGCCAGACGGTGCTTAATTAAATTGACACTGCAGAACGACAGCTACCTAGTCATAACGTCGCATACTTCGTGAGATGCTAAGAGATTGAGGGTACTTTCAAAGAGCTGTGGTTGTTAGCTGCTCAAAGGCCCATAGTGATGAGTTTCCTTTGTTTTGTTTCCAGGTAGCCGCCAAGCTAGATGACATTTATAAGACTGGAAAACTAGCGCACGCTGAGTTAGACGAACGTGCCCTAGATGCCTTAAAAGAATTTCCATCCGACGGTGCTTTAAGTGTTCTTGGACAATTTTTAGATTCAAATCTTGAACATGTATCTAATAAAAGTGCCTATTTATGTGGAGTCATGAAAACCTATAGGTGAGTGGTTTAAACTAATGTATTACGTTTTGGAGTGAAACAATTCGAAGAAGAACAAAAGTATTGCCCTAACTGTTAGATAGCGCGACCTACATGACGCAGAGATTACGAGTACATAAATTGTAATCTAGAAACGTAGTCACCCTATACTAATGTCGAGCGATCCTCATTTTTGCATAGCAACAATATATAAATTGAATCTGATTTAACGTTTCGGCAATTCTTGTAAAATCAGGTCAGTGTACAATATTATTAAAATTTGATTCTGGAGCGAAACGTCGTTCATTTAATTTAAAAGATGGTTTCCTTGCAAGACCATAAACACGTTGACATTGGTGAACGCACTCGATGCGTCGGTACCTTGAACAAACTTAGCATATAATGGTCACGTCACGGCAGATTTGACAAAAGGAGTGTCATGCAGGAATACATTATCGTAAGGATAAAATTATCGAGTACACAACGCCGAGAGGTCGTCGACTCGCCTGCGAGCGAGCCACGTTCGTCAGATTCCTCGCCAAATTACGCATCTCTTTGTGCCATTTTCTGCATCGGAACAAATTCGTTAAAGAGTTATAAAAAGGGACGGGCGTGCGTTGCCACGGCGTACCAAATCGGATTACATGAGCTGTAACAAGATCATTTTTGTTTGCCTATGTGTCATCGCGGTTGCATGCTTGCGGCGGGTGCAGACTAGATTACGTGTGGTCATTAGCCCCTGTAAGGCACTGCATGGCGCGGAACGAGTTTGTGACTTTATTCGTCCGATGGCTCGCACGATGCAGGCTTCCGATTGCCTTTGTAGCGGGATAGACGGTAAAATTTCCACTAAAACCGTGATGGACGATGTTTAAATGCTAAATTTTAATTAGTTGGCTTGAAGCCAACTGCAAATCTAAGAATTCCTTTCATTTAGTAACCAAAAAAATGAAGCGCGAAATCAAGCTTTATATCTGCTAAGCACATGTTCTTATATCCGATAGCTATTTACGGTATGTTGTTTCTTTTTGCTACCGACACAAAGAGCTTCGCAGTGGAAAGTTCTTACATGCCCGTTGCACATGTAGCAATTACAGAAAAGTATGTCGAAATTTACATCTCTCCCTGTGGGTTGGAGATCAAGTATTTGTATGAACTCCGCATGCTTTGTATTACAGAAATAAGAGTTTAAAACGTTTCGTTTTCGTGGTTTTCAGACAGAAAAGCAGAGCGGGAGTGCAAGGCGCGCCCGCTCTGTCGACGGCTGTCCAGGTGAAAGGGCCCGATGAAGAAAAAATAAAACAGATTCTAGCGCGGACCGGATACACGTTAGACGTCACTACAGGTGGGATTTCTCTTCATATTGTGTAATGCAGAGGCATGCTAAAACTACTTTTCCTTTGACTTATGAAGGTAGGGCGTGGATGACTATATGATATGAAATACCTATGGTTTTATGTAAAATTAAATATTTCGAAAATTAAATATTTAAATAATATTTATTTACATTTTTTTCTTATAATAATCTTGTTGGGAACCAAATCTCCCGTTTTAAGAAATAGTCCGTCCTGTTGGAATATTTCAATGTGTCTTTATAAGAAACTTACTTTGTGCTTTAATGTATCCTTTGTTACAAGAATAGCCCACGTATCTGCTTTCATATAATAACCGCAAATGCAGTCGAGAAATCTGCTTTCTTTGGTTAGAAGTTATCTGTTGACATGTGCCAACATGTAGTACTAGTAGGGACTTATAGCTGCAATTTATTTTGTAAATGATCGAATGTTTGACTTCACATAGCTCCGGTGACCCTCTCGCAAGTGATCTGTTTTGTTGTGGTTTTAGAAAGGCCAACTTCGTATAATTTAATGCTCAGTGTTTTGTTTGATTATGATAAAATGTTTCTCGCCTTGAATATGCAACAGCTTGTTGACGACGCATCTGATGCCTCATTACCTCGCCAGGTCAGCGCAAATACGGGGGCCCTCCGCCGGGCTGGGAAGGGGGCACGCCCGGGGCCGGCTGCGAGGTGTTCTGTGGTAAAATCCCCAAAGACATGTACGAGGACGAGCTCATTCCGCTGTTCGAGCGATGCGGCAGCATCTGGGACCTGCGCCTCATGATGGACCCCATGACGGGCTCGAACCGGGGCTACGCGTTCGTGACGTTCACGACGCGGGACGCGACGCAGCGCGCCGTACAAGAGGTTAGACCGCGCGCGGTCACGTGACTGCTTCGCGACGCTTTGCATGGTTGAAAGAGTGCATGGATTTGGTTTTTGCGTCTGAAGAAACGTTGAGATAGTCCAATTGTAATTGTGAGATGCAAAAACTGAAGATATCGCCCTTACAACCACCAGAAACAGTTTTAACATCCGTTTATGTTTATCATTTAAGTCATTGTTAAAAAAAAGAGAGAATGGCAAATAAGTCTGCGTGCCTTGTCACTACATTTCAATTTCAAGTTAAAAAGAAGTTTGCCATTAGCTCCGTTTTATGTCTCGTTGGCAGCGTCACTGTTGGACGGAAACTGGCGTCGCTTCAATGTTGCGTTCAGACGTGACGCCAGCTTTCTGGACATGCCGTTGCTGCTCCGCGGCGCTGCGCTGAGCGGCGCGGTCGGCGAGGTGGCGGCGCCGCGGGCAGTAACGGGTGTCGTGGATGTGCGCACATCTGTAAGATAGCCGACATGTCTTGCACTCTCTCGCCAACTGTTCAGTGTTAGACCCCATAATTGGAACAACCAAATTGTATCCAACTTCATTGATTTCAATTTCATTGCATTTTTTTCTTAATTTTTTTGAACTTAAATAATTGGTGCAAAATTTTCTAATATGACATCTAATTTCCAGGTTACTCGCCGATAAGTATAATCCCTAGAAAGATAACAGACTCACAGCACTAGCTGTCTTCAGTTTGATGACTTCAACTTCTCGTTTCCTTGACTCTGTCTGTAGATCCACTTCCCCCGTAGCGCGCCGGGGGGGACATCTTGACTCCCTCGTTTCGTACAATCAAAGTTGAAATCACCACACTCGAGGCATCACTTGCAAGATTACTAGTAGACCATGGCCAGTATTTTTGCAAGGTCCCAATAATTTGCCTGTCGATTTATTAATGTCACATTTGGGAGATTAGACTTAAGCTTTCTATCATTTAAACAAGCATGTTCTTATTATTCCACTTTGAGCAACTATTTGCATACTAAACTTGTACAGAGTATTCATTTCTTATAGGGAAACTTACAAAGCATTCATTTTTATAGGCAAAGTTTTGGATGATCGCCAAAACGAGCGTAGCGCTTCTGAAATTGTTTGTTTGCGTGTATTTTGTCAACTTTTTTTGAACCGTAAATTAGTTAGTACGTAGTAAAGTTGAGTGACGTATGCAAATGGTAGCTGTTGTAATGTAATCACCATACTTGTGTAAATGTGCAGTCACAACGCCCACAAACTGACGCCTCGCTTGTCCTGAGACATCATCCCGTTCTTACTGTTGCACCTCGTTCAATTTTAAGTTGCTTTTTTATTTTATTTTTGTTACCATCACACAGTACTGCTTATTTTTCACACCATCAACCGGTCCACCTACAGGGTTAACTTTCAATTGGCTTCAAAAATTCTCCGAACTGAGAATTTATTGATCTCAGGCTCTCCTCTTTGCTCAGTACAACACTTTCGGCTTATCATCCAAAGTCTAGTTAACTCATCGCAATTGGCTCTAACCGTCATCATTCGACCATGAACTCGAGCTGCAACGAACGACCATCCGCGCCAAATTCATTCGAAACCCATCGGGACAATCGGAAAACCGTAATCTCCCCACACATACATAAAGACCGCCCACTTTTCAAAATTCCCCCCTTGTTATTTTCCCACAGCTCGATAATTACGAAATAAAGCCAGGGAAGACTCTGAGAATTAAGATTAGCGTACCGAATCTGCGACTTTTCGTCGGCAACATTCCCAAGTCTAAAGGCAAAGAGGAGATACTGGACGAGTTTGGTAAATTAACAGGTAAAGTGTCACTCGAATGAATTTAAAGAGTTGATAGTTTTGGGTTGTGCGTGGGGCTTGGTGTGGACCGCTGGTGCTTGCTCCCTCCCCCTCCCGCGTCCTCTCCAGTCATGTGGCGTGGCCAGCCGCTGCCCGCTGGCTACTCTCCTCGATTGTTCTTGCAGCTGAATGATTATGAAATTCGAAAGGGGAAAAAGATTGGCGTTACGGTATCCTTTAACAATCACCGTTTATTCGTTGGGAATATCCCTAAGAATCGAGATCGGGACGATTTGTTTGAGGAGTTTTCTAGGCACGCACGTAAGTCCTTGTCGAATTCATAATGAAGTGCTAGAGCGGCGGGCCGGCGAGGCGGCGCCTGAGCTCGGCCTCGCCGGCCCGCCGCTGAGAATGCTACCGTAATGACTGGAGACTCTTGCTGTTGTTCAATAGAATAGACTTCTTCAGTACCGTATATGTTCTCCTGGAATATTGTTTGATTTGCTTCATATTTTCGTAGCCTTAAATGAATGATAAAGCTATCGGGTCGGGGAGCTTTGATGTTTTATTCTTTTAGTGCCTTGAGCCGTTTGACGTGAGTTTACAAATGAGTTGTGTGATTGCAGCTGGCCTCATGGAAGTAATAATATATAGTTCGCCCGATGATAAGAAGAAAAATAGAGGTTTTTGTTTTTTGGAATACGAGTCGCATAAAGCGGCGTCGCTAGCGAAGCGTCGACTCGGCACGGGCCGCATCAAGGTGCGTGTTTTTCCATATCTCGGTAATTTTATTGTTCTAACTTTGAGTGCATAGGTAACACATATTTTGTTGTAGGTATGGGGCTGTGATATAATAGTGGACTGGGCGGACCCGCAAGAGGAGCCCGACGAGCAAACCATGAGTAAAGTAAGTATCCATTTACTACACATTAAAATGACGTATGTCTACATCACACACAAAGTAAAGGTAGAACTCTCATACCATCAAAGACATATCTTTATTACGAGGACATAAAAGTCCCCTTTGTCAAGAAGGGTCGCCTATAATTTTTTTCTATCATTTTGGGTTACTCTCTTAAGACTGGTTCCTACGATAACCTTGTCTATTTACAAAAAGCAGAACTGCATTTGGATGCAGCAGTTGGTCCCGCGACGACGCGGCCCCTCCTATTGACCGACGCCTACTCGGGGGCGGGACCAATGCAGTGTGACGTCATAGGCCTAGTTACCATTTATCTAAGCGTAGTAGATAACAATGCGGGGTCTGTGCTTTATACGAACCGAGAAGTTATTTGTCAATTTGTACTGGATAGCTGCGTGGCTTGCTTGTCACACTTTTTATTCTTTATATATAAGTTGCAATGTGGTTTTTAAGTAGATAAAAGAGTGAACGACAAATATTGTCGTATAGACTAGGGTACTGTAGACATGGAAAAGGTGTCTTTTTAATGTAAAAATTTGAAGAAGGCATTGACGCTCATTCAATTACTAAAAATTATCCATAGAAGTGTTATTTCGTCGTTACTACTCTTGTTAGATCGCCACTTGCTAGTTAGACAAAAGTCTTTGTCTCTAATGGCCGGTTTACATGCGTTAAGTAGTTAATTTTAAGTTAAAGTTGCGTGTAAACAGTCAGTGAAAACTTAAAATTTAGTACGTAAGTGATTAAGTAGATTAGGATTCGTTCTATTTTTCATATAAGTAGGTGGGCGGGGCTTCTCACTTAACACGTTTGGACGTGATTTTTTTAGTTAAGTGCATAAGTTGACATAGCGGGTGGCGGCAAGAGTTCGTATTTATGTCGCATTTACCCTAATTTTTTTAAATGTCGGAGTGGGGTTTTGTTTTAACTTTAAAATTTGTTAAAGAATATTTGGAATAGGAGTATAGACGAGAAAATAAACGAGTTAAAAAAATTTAGAAAAAAATATATTCTTATAGATTTTTCAATTTCCGAAACAAATTCTTTTCTGAATTTGTCCAAAATCTCGTTTACCACATGTCTAGGTACAGAACAGTATTGGGCGTAATTAATTACTTTTGTAATTTAATTACCAATTCAATGATAAGTAATTGAATTACGTTAATTCAAATTACATGTAATCGAAATTACTGTAATTCAATTACATAAGTCACAAGTAATTCGAATTACATTAGTTTGTAATTTAAATTATACTCAATTACTTTTCATACTTTTATACACAATTAAGAGTAACATAAACCACCAAAACTGATTGGGCATTAGCTTGCTGCCCGTGCGCAGCGGAACATAACCGATGCATTTTTAGATACAAAGCAAGATGATAATTCATATTTTGTTTTCGACACAGATTCATCTGAGGGTGAATTGACTGAATCTCTTCGTTCAACAAGACCTGAAATTCTTACGTCCAAGTAATCTGATCTGGATAGAGGCACTTCAATGCTAAACAGACATCCTGAGATTAAGCAAATGTTTATTAAGTACACGTTAATGCCGTCATCAGGCCGTGCTGAGAGATTATTCTCATATGCTACAATGTTTAATTTACCAACATTTAATAATTGTATTTAAAATACTATCTCACTTTAATTTTATAAGTAGTTGATTAATTGCAATTAACAATAATAATTAAAACTGTAATTGTTTATTGAATTACTTTTTAATAATTTCGAGTAATTTGTAATTTAAGTTGCCAATTACATTTTGTAATTGTAATTGTTAATTTTTAGTTAATTACATTTGGCCCAACACTGGTACAGAATTGACGAATTCCTTGACATTCATTACTGTTCATCATCTTCATTGAACTTATGAACTTAACTACTTAAGCCGTTTGGACACACAAGTGACTTGTAGTAACTTAAAATTTAGTTAAAATTTAATCACCAACTTAACTACTTAATAATACGTGTAAAGCGCGCATAAGTAAACGAGTCAATTTTGTAATTTAATTGTCGATTACAAATACAATAGTTAGAAGATTTGCAAGAAATATACATATAGAACAACCTATGTAAATACAACCGTACGTGCAATATTTAAAATATAATTTTAATACAAAAATTTTAATATTTTACCAACGAAACTCGGATGTTGAGTTTTAGATAGAATTAAACGTGTCTACTGATTTCTTTACAAAATTCATAAGTATTTTTATTTCTTAATATAGATTCCAAAAAACGATAATTTTTAGAGAACTAGACGAAGGTAATATTACATTTTTTGACACGTCGATGTGGCCGAATGCAACAAAACAAAAGGGAACCCAAACACTTTTGGTGACGAAGGTTTCTGACCCTGGTTGTGCATCTGGTTTATGTATGTGATCGATTATTTTATTAAATTTTATCTATAGCAAAGTCGCATTAACACTTTCAGGTGAAGGTGCTGTACGTGCGCAACCTAACTCAAGAAATAACCGAAGAAGCGCTCAAGGAGCAGTTCGAACGGTTCGGAACCGTGGAACGAGTTAAGAAAATTAAAGACTACGCTTTCGTCCATTTCGACGACAGAGAATGTGCAATTAAGGTAATTTGGTCTTTATCGAAGGTGGTTACGGTGTGTTTTTGTCGAGGGATTTGTGAATTTCTAGCAATTAACAAGAAGGTGACCAAAAGTATTTCCTTTCAATTTTAAGTCTAAAAGATAAATAGAACGAATAAGTTATTTACATACTTACGTACTTTTATTATATGCTTGTATTAAAAACTTATCATCATAATTTATTTCTACGTTTTGTGTTTAGGATAATATAAGATTGATGTATGTACTAAAAATAAAGCCAAATAAATACTCGTAAGCTTTCATTGAATAAGTCTAGATAAACGTTCAATGCAAAGTGAATTTTATCCTTTTATCTTACAATGCATTTTGGTGTATCATGCAATTGTCGAATTCACCCTAAATTTTATACCAAGGTCAGGGGTAATGCAGTTTGCATTCACAATGGGATGCTATAACTCCGCTCATTGTGTTAGAAGTGTTTTGACTTTGTTTAAGAAGTTGTTGCTATAGCAACGCGCTCGGAGTACTGTCCCGTAACCGGATTTAGGAAATTATTCGTACGTTTTGTGCACGATATCAGGTACACGGTGAACAGATTGGTTATAAATCTTCAAATAAAATAATGCTCGTCAGTTATGTTTTGCCGCTCTTTATCTCACAAAAGAATCTGAACAATTCCCATTCATTGACGTCTAGGAAAGTCATAACGACGTGATTATATTCTGTGAAACGCGCCTGACCCACTTCCTGGGTTTTGCGAATTTATTATAGCTAATCTACACGCGGTTTGGTCGGCCCGTCGCGTTACAGAAGTTGCGCGAGTCCGCCGCGGCCGCGCCGCGCCGCGCTCAGGGTCGCGCGGTCGCGCGCAAGGTCATTGCGTTCGCGAATATTTGCCAGCGGACGCCGCGCGCCGGACGTGCGGAGTTGTTCGGTCGAAGCAATTGCGCTCGCGCTGTTAACGACTGTGAACCATTGTTGGTGATGATATAACTGACTTTCTTAATTTCACTCTACAAAGCGTGTCGAGTGATCAATTTAAATTGAATTCAATTTTACCGTATTAAAGGGAAATGTATAACCTATAAAAAGTCTGCTTTATTAATAAAAGAAATGGAGTCACATTTAGATGGCACCCATTTTTTCATGTACTATCCTTGTTATCACATAATAATATACAGAACATTAATGTAATACATACTACAAGCGCCACTCCTCGATAGACACTAAAAATAGTAGAACACCCGAACCATACCACGCGCCTTAAAAATTAAAATAGCAAGATCATACCTCAAAGCTTTGCTCTAACTCCGTCGCAGGCGATGCAAGACCTCGACGGCAAGGAGATGGGCGGAGCTCGACTGGAAGTGTCGCTGGCGAAGCCGCCGTCCGACAAGAAGAAGAAGGAAGAGATACTGCGGGCTCGGGAGCGCCGCATGATGCAGATGATACACGGGCGCGGCGGGTACGGCTCACTGGGCTGCGTAAACTACGTCGCATTGAATTGATGAAGTATACTCACTTAGTCGTGAAGTATACACCTCAGGTCGCTATCGCTCACATTTGTGTAAACTTGGCTCACGCGCAAGACCGCAAAATTCTTGTGACGTAATTTATGAACAGTACCTGGTCAATAATATCTGCATGTAAACAATATTCTGCAACACATTTCTAGTTTAACTTCATTTATTTGTCATGTTTGAAGTGAAATTAAAATTCGGTCCCCCTTTTCTTCGCAATGTAATAATATGTAATGAAAATTAATCTATTATTTAATAAAATTAAAAGTGCTGTGAAAGCGGGGGCCGTGTTATAGGTACTGAGGAAGTTCTTTTTGTACCAGCGGAAGCAAGGGGCGAGAGTTCTTGCACCTTGACCCCCCCCCCCGTGTTTGTTTCTGACATCTAACGAGACTGTCGATTATAAATTGTTCCGACGAAATCTTATATGATAATTGCTTTTTTATTCCTTTACAACTTTGCAACTATTTTGATTCCTTTCGTAAGAGCTGTCATAATCAGCTTCTGAAAAGAACTTGCCTCAATCTCGTAAAAATGAAGTCCGTCGGCGTAGGGGCGTCGAGCCGTGCCATTGCAGTGTAGCCCGACCTCGCGCGCTCGGACGACACGACGGTGACGGCCGCAGTTTGGATGGAACCAGATCATTAATTCCTTCTACTATCCTCTACACAAGTTATCCTTTCGCTATAAGATTTTGTTAAATTCACTTTCTGACTTATCTAATAAAAAATGACACTTCCTTTTAATCTTATTCCTTTGTGTTCATTGGCGACATTTTCACTATCTTTATTAATAGAAATTTGTTAGATTGTAACGATTTACACCGAATTGTGTTTAGATGAGTAGAATGGTGCACTGACGCGTGCAAGAAGCTGGTAGTTTCAAAGTAACTAAAGAATAATTTAAACGTAACTCTAGTTTTCTGTGATTCATTTCGAAGTGAATTCATTTCGCTCACTTCAAACAATATATTCAGATCATATAAAAAATAAATACAACACTCTAACTTAAAATACAAAATCGAAGTTTGAGTACATAAAATCTACGTGTGTCGATGCAAATTATTCGGGAATCGCAAATTTTTTTGTTATTAAACAATTGTTCTTTGCCACGCTTCTAGTTAAATTTATTGTAAGTAATTGAAAAAAAAAATTATTCCCTCAATTTTAAAATACATTTGTGCAAAAATAATTTAATAATAACATTCAAAACAGTTCAAAAACAGCCTCAAACTTCCATTGACATGTAAGCCGCAAGCTATCGGTGTAAATTGGTTCCGTCGCCAAAGTGCACGTATCCCTTGTCGGGTGGCGGAGCGTTCCATAACGTGCGGTGTTTAACGTTCAGATTTGATTGGTGTAGCTGCTCGCCGGCGCTCGGGCTGCGCGGGCGCACGCCGCAGCCGCAGCCGCGGCCGCCGCAGGCGCGCGGGGACTACGGTAAGGATATTGAATGAGTGAGTGAGCGAGTGAATGGGGCGGATTGAAGCGGAAGCACTCGAGTGTTCTGGATTCGGTGTGTCGTAAACAAGAGGGTGCCGTTGCAAGGTGTGAGTCGAGACGTTGTCTTGTAGTGTTATACTTAGGCACAGTCTATTTGCGAACCGTGTACTACTTCAAACGCAAACATTGATTCTACTCGTTCAGTTGTAATGGTTCCTCATTCATAAACCTTAATTGACTGAATTCAGCACAGTCTGATCACCTCTGCGACGAGAAGCGGGCGTCTCGTAATGTGTGCGTGCTACGTGTCTGAGGAAGAAGGCAATCTCACCAGTGATGAAAGGACTCGAGGTTTTTAAACTTTTTCTTCAATTAAAACTCGCTTCAATTTAGCACTCGACTCAAAAAGTACGACTTGATGGTTTTTACTAATGTTAGATGACTTCAGTCATTAGAGTTCAACTTTGAAATAAAACGACTTGAGTCTTTTAATAAGAGTTAACACGACTTAGCCGCAAGCCTTTTAGTAAAGAACTCGAGTCGGCAGCATGACATGAGCTGTTTAACATCTTATTATAAGTGCGAAAGTTTGTTCTTCAAAAAATCTTTCGCCATTAGGATACAACATTATGCCATTTAATATTAGGCTTTATTTATTTATTGTCCACCCGTATTAAATAATTTAAGACGTATTAAAGTTCATTATCACTTGATAATATGAAATCAAAAAATTATAAAAAATCTGCGTACCTACCTATTAGCTTCTTTTAACTGTAATAATGAGCGTATGAACACGACCTACGTATCGACATGAATGCTAGTGTACGAGTATGAGCGCGCCTCACGACGCGAGACTCCCGCGAACCGAGTCGCGCTCGAACCTTTTCCTTGAGACCGAGTCGTTTAAAATTTAAAGTCATTTCAAAATGACCTCGTCTTAAAATAGGCCTCGAGTCCCAGTCTTGGACTTAGGGTTTCAGGGTTTAAAGACTCATTGAGTTGTTAACCGTATGACTTGAGTCGAGTTCCTTTTAAAGAGTTAAAAAACCTCGAGTCGTTTCATCTATAAATCTCACCGAGTCTCTTGTTCATAGACTAACTGAATCCAATACAACCGAGTTTTGCAATTATGAACATTACTGGACGGTCCGCTTTTTTTCCCGCTCCGCTTCAATCTACAGGTATCTTAAGGCGGGGGTTTGGTAACTTTTGTGTCGTGTTTTTTGCGAGTTTGAAAGTGTTTGTGTTATAAATGCTGATTTCGAGTTGTAGCTTGTGTAGATAAAACTTTAAAACACGACACAAAATGCAAGTTGAGAAATAGTCGGAAAAGTAAAGAACGGTTTATTTGCAATGCGCCATTATAGTGAAGAAATAGTGTTCAGTGATTGTACATGGATCGTTCTTGCTTATTCTTATTTATATCTTTATAAATTTTCTGAAACTTATTGATTATATCTACTTACAATATTTGGGTACTTCTATTTATCTGACTGACGAGTTTCCTTTAGCGTGGTGGGGCTTTTCAATTTGACTTCAATATCTGTTCCAATAGATGTCCCACTCAGACTTGCTATAATTACATTTGTACAATTCCTGTGATGTTTTGTATATTATTATATGTTTTAAAAATAGCAGTTTACTATAGAAACCACAAAAAACTTATTTACAACAGAAATGTACAAGAATGACCACAGACTTGGAGCTTCGAAGTTGTAACTTTTCATTGCAACTTTTAATCATAATTCACAGTAATCAACTTTGTGTTTTAACGAATTTTTTTTAACAATTCCAAAGTTTGATTCGTTCACAATCAATAATGAAGCGCAATTCTTAAACGATTAATTTTACGTCACCTCACAGATCGAGACAGACACAAACATTTTCACACATTTTGATATAAGTCTCCACGGTGTGCAATCTGTGCACAAGTTCGCACATTATGCTGATGGTATCCCTTTTACTAACCAACTGGCCTTAATTACACATAAAATTATAGTGCAGTTTAATTAATACAATTCTTAGTAGTTTTACCACCAATAAAGAATTATCATAATTTATATTAATTAAATATTAGTTTAACCAAAAACTATAAAGTTGTGTATAACTCAGGCCCGAAGTATCTTACTAACGCTAAATTTTTAGGCTAGAACTAAATAAGCCAGGACGAGATTCTTTACAGCATGTGGAATAAAAATGTTATAAAATCTCATGAACACACGAACCCATGACCAGTGTTAACATTACTAACCTTTGTCCAAGCTGCATGCCACAGAGACTCGCGGCATTGCCAAGGTGCAGGCCAGCCGCCACGCGACCTCGTGCCGCTTTCTGTGTAGGGTGTGGTGGCGGGGTTCGTTAGTGGAGGCCGTGTGTCTGTGTTGGCCGTGACGCAGGGGCGAGGTGACGGGACACACTTCCTCTTTGATACCAAAACAATCTTGATGTTGCCAAGTTTCAGGCCGTCCGATTCTCTTATTCGGCAGAGTTGCAGATTTACGTAAGAGTATTTACCGACTAGTTTTTGCCCGGTTTCAAACAGATATCGACGCAGCTGTCTTCCGAATAGAGAATTGGGCGATCGCGAAGTGACGGCACTCGGTAGCTGTAAGTTAGCGTAGCGTCTAAACGCCTGTGTTGTGTGTTTATAGATTATGATTACGACTATTACGGGTACGGTGATTACCGAGGTGGCTACAATGAGCCATTTTACCGGTACGATGAGTTCTATTTTGATTACGCGGGGCCGCCGCCACCGTCCGCCGGCCGCCAGCCGTCGCGAGCGCAACCGGTGGGTGCCACACAACTCACTAATGTTATTTAATTAATTCACTTTATTTTTTTTTATTAGTCACTAGTCGCTGTATTCATCATTTACCAATATTTGTTTTTGATTTGCCAAATTTATTTTCTTTCATATTTTTTTCTTTAATCCCATGGTCGATCGGAGTTAGTGAGTCGGTAGCGTTTCTAGGGTGTAGGCCTGACGGTGAAGTCGGCGGGCGGCGCGGGCGCCCCGCGGCAGGCGCGGAGCTCGGGGGGGGGCAGGGCTCGGCGCGTGCCGCGGGCAGGGAGGGAGGGCGCTCAGCCGCTCACCACCAGGTCTGCATGGCTGACGTTCCGATCCTTTCCCTTTGACGCGTTCCATTTTATTTGCAGTTCCGCGTTTGCCTCGCTTAGCGCCATTAGTTAGTGATCACGTAGAACGGCTTCGCTTTGCTTGTTACTAACCTGATAACCCGCTTGTATCGGGCGCGCTCGCACAGCGCAAGAGGCCCGCTCGGCGCGCGCCGCGGCGCGGCTTGGCTCGGATCCATCTCATGTACCGTAGAGACGCCGCGGCGCGCGCCGAGCGAGCGCGCTGCTGCAGCGCGGCCGCCGCCTCTCCAAACTTACTGACCGCTTGGTGCTTTATCCAGGACGACGAACTCGGCCTCGGACCAAATTCACTATACTACGATCTAACCGGAGGCATTCAGGTACCCACGGACCACCTATTGGTAGTCGATGTTTAGTGCCGCATCTGTTGGATGGCTGGTAGACATGTAATATCCCCGGTAGTTCGGAAAGTGCGCCCTGTACAGTGGCTTACTGCGCCGTGTTTTGCTATCGGGGACTTCTGTAGATTACTTGTATCCAAATTATCATTATTATTATTTATCATTGGCTGTTGTCTTATAAGTTGCAATTGATATTTTATATATTTAGTTGGTACCTGATTGTTTCGATGTTTGTACTGTACAGTAATGAGGAAACTATCATAAGTAAAACATTGTAGCTTACAATTTTAAGTATCAAATACTTTAGCATGTTATAAAAAGGTAGCAGTATATTTCTGGCGTTCCAGTGGAGCTTTGAACTGTGTTGCTTCCTGTATATAAATAAGTAGATTAACTCGTCTTGTAAATAAGATTTAGGAAAGGTATGATGGTTGAGCTGAGCATGCCTTCCTAAGTTGCTGATGACGTATCTAGTTCAAGGAGCCAAAAATGTACGGCGCTGCATCACACGAGAAACTCTTATTTTTTGGCTCCTTTACCTGGTCGCACATTTGTTACTGATAATCGTGTGATCAGCTTATTGTCTGGAAGCCGAAACCACTAAGCAGTAAGGATCTAGATTTGGATGTGATGTCACTATGTTTAGATTAATATCCTCGCTTTCTGGTTTTGGCTGCATAAATGCGGGAGTAAACGTGTCAGCATGAGCGTGTGTAGCTACAAAGTCAATTCTGTTTTTCAACGTTTCTCAGAGACTTAGTTTTGCTGTTAGTTCAATTAATTTAAATTATGAAATAAAAAGCCACGACTCGTAATGACTCTCATTACCATAACAACAAATACTAATAAATGTTGGTTATATTATTGACCTGTATATTTGTATATATTGTCATCTCGAGTATCCTTTCAACACAACACGTAAAACAACAAAAACAGAATGGACTTTACCCGTAAAACTCGTCTTCCTACCTTCGGAGTCATGTAAACCCTGTGGGGCTACGTTGCAGGCGGGTGGGTCATGTGGGACGGGCGCGCGGTGGGCCCGGCGCGGGGCGGCGGCGGGCGCGGCGGCCCCTGGGGCGCGTGGTGGTGCTCGCCGCGCCGCGCGTGGCCGCAAGCCCAGCGCCATGCGTGGCAACCCGCGCGCCAAGCCAAGTTTACCAGGTCAGTAGCCGGCCAGACGATGACAGCGATGCATTCAGTGCGTTAGCTGTGGATAGGACGCTTTCTAGCGATCCGAAGTATGAGCAGTGAGCGTGATTTTTGCCTGTGTGAACCTTGTGTTGCAGTAGAGGTTCATATTTCTAAGGAAAAAAATATGTAAGAGTGAAAGCGAGTGGCGGTCGGTGCGGTGGGGTGGAAGAAATTTGCTTGTGAGTAGAGCTAAATAAGTTAAGAATAACTTGTCAATAGTTGTCAAAACTCAAAATAGGAACACATATTTGACACTGACTTTGCACTAGTTTGAATCGTGTCTTTTCCATGGAGCAATTTAAGAAATTAAATTTTCGTTTGAATTTTTTCCTTGACATCATAATATACATTATATCATACATCATAAAATACAAGTGAAAGTTTAGCTGTCCGTCCTCATTGGCAGACAGCGCACATTAATAAGTTCAAAATATACGGCCACATAAAGAAGTCTGACGCTTGGTGGTGACGTCCACCTTTGAATTGAAGCGACATGTCGTCTGCGTGTCATTGCCTACGTACACGTGTTAATTAAGTGCCCGAAAGTAAAGTGGTCCTGGAACCCACGACTGTTTTAATAAATGTTACTAATACTGCTCTTGTAAGAGATTCGCAACGATGGCTGGATCCCGCGTTAACTCGTGAACGGGTGCCGTTTGAGGGTGTTCGTCGTTTGGATACTTGGGGGGAGGGAGACTTGCCGAGCTAACGGATGCAGATAAGAATAACTTTGACTGTTAATTTATTTCGAAAAAAGATATACCCGTGAAGTTTCTTGCCAGTTCTTCTTCACGAAAGTTTTCCGAACTGGTGGTAGTCATTTTTTAATTGTGGTAGTAATTGTCAATGTTGAGAAATAAATATTTCATTTTATTTCACGCGGCTCCGATCGCTTTACTTACAGGCTAGATATTTTCTGAAGGCGGTTGTTTTAATTACACCCCGATTAATTTTGTTGTATGTAATAAAAATTTTTGTACAATTAGAAAAACTATAATTCGTCGGTATTCCAATTTATAATGGTATGATAAAATTAATTATAACTTAATTTACTAAGGGGAACTTAACTCGATTGTGAGTAAATTAGTAAACATTCTTGTATTCTTTTGTTTCTTAATAAAGGAAAATGAAAAGAAAGGAGATTGAAAAGTGACAGTTCCCTACTATACAGGGTGGCCAGAAAAGTGACGTCCAAAAATGTTTTTTAGGTGCTTCGTTTGAGGGGTATCTGAATCACCCCTATGTATGTTATACGGTTTTTCATAGTTTTTGATTACCATTTTTTAAAATAAATTTTCGCAAAATTGCGACCGGATAAGTTTCAAAAATTTCAAAAAAAAAAGGATTTCTGTTTTTGGCTATATCTGTGTGTTTATGCATAAAATAAACAGCCAAATAACTAAAAAAGGGTAACACTGAAGGTTCTAGCCGTGAGAACTATCAAACTTAAAATTAAATAAACTTTAAAATTATGTTAGATTTTAACTTTGAGTTAAATCACAAAAATTGGTTTGATAACAAATTAATCAATCTTACAAATGATAAACAAAGGAATTTCTTTTATTCAAATTTTCCACGTCACGTCATTTAGAAACGTGGAAACTAACAGTTTAGGTTTTAAATTTTAAGTTGAAAGTTTAAATGATAACTCACTTAACATAAATTCTCAACCTTTTTAGAAATGTTTGAAACTCATTCGGTCGCAATTTTGCAAAATTTCATTAAAAAATCGTAACTCTAAAACTATGAAAAATCGTATAACCATACATAGGGGTTATTCAGATACCTCTCAACACGAGGAACCTAATAAAAATTTTTGGACGTTACTTTTATGGCCACCCTGTATAGTGTTACGAGAATGCTGCCTATCCTATCCTAATTCCATAGAATCCAAATTCCCGTTGGGTCCTTTCGCTTAATCGAAAATTATGATTTTTCATTTGCAATAGGTTTTGAGCATCTAACTTAAATCAAGATAATTCTTATCATGCCATCCTCAACATAAATTAATTTCGTAAGAATTTTTTAAGTAAAATCGATTCTTTTGTAGTATCTTAACTAAAAAGAACAAAAACATGAACATGAAAATATTGGAAATGTCCGAATAAATAGTGCGGTTGAAAGTACATCGTAAATGCAGTATCTAAATTCAAAATGTAGCGAACCGTTGGACTCTTGCTCGTTCGAACTTGCGACGTATTTGGAAAAGCTGAAATATTGAAACGGTTTTTTCTATTTCAGCATGTTTGATGGTTTGCGTGTAATCGGACATTTCATTTTTTTATCGGTAACTATCCTGTCCTTATCCTATCCTTTGTAAGGGCTCCCACAAACTGTTCGGAAGCTCGATCGACAGACGAGTCCAAGTGGTTCACTAGTACGTTTGTGGGAGACCTAGATTTCATCTTAGTTGTCATGAAGGTTGAATCAGAACTTGATTGTTTCTGCTGCTGAAGTGAGGTGGACTGTCTAATATGTATTTCCCATCAATTGATTAAAAACCTTAGAGTCTGGTTCAACTGCTCATGATTTAGTTATCCCATCCTCTAGAATGTGCACTTTACTTTTGTACACACGTACCCTTTTAGTTTTGTATATCCGTTTCTCAGGTTGACCAACAACGATTTAGAAACTACATAGTTATCATGTATTTCATCTTGTAGATACTCGTTTTTGTGTGCAAGACTCTTGTAGGTCACGCACCGTTGCTTTCCACATTTATATATCCGTGTTAGCTTGTTGGTCGCCGAGCCACCTTGTCTTTTGCGACGCGACATTGGCGCGGTATTGATTGCTGGTGTGTCGGCAGGTAAACGCAAGCACGAGGGCGGCGGATGCGGCGGGGCTCGCGCGCCGGGCGAGTGCTCGTCGAAGAGGCGCGCGGACGCGGGCGCACGCCCCTGGCCCGACGTCTCCAGCTAGCCCGCACCACACACACCTTATCTATATAGCTCTTTTTTATTACTATTATTATTATTATTATTATTTGATTTTCACGTTTTCAACTTTTGTATTTACCCAACTGTTTCCGAAAATTCTTAAAGTAGGACGTTATAGAAATGTTTCGAATGTAAGTTTCCCGTTATGCTTATGTTTTGTCAATGTATTAGCCGTATATATTTAGTATATACTTTTATTTGTTTGTGAGGCGCGCGGCGCGGTTGCCCGTTGGCGCCGCGCGCTCGGGCTCTCGACCCGGCGACTGTCTGTTTTTTTAATACATGTTATTCGATATATTTTATTCCTGCGAGCGCATTTTGCGATGTGATGTGTATTTTAGCAGTAATTATTATATTATAAGGAGTTTGACTGTTGTTTTTTGACATACTTACAACTTAGGATACATGAGAATGAATTGATGAAATGGATTCTATCTTTACATACGTTTAGCAACAACGGCTAAATTTAAATAAAAACAACCACCCAACTCTGCTGCGGGAACATTTCCGACCGGACTCCTGCTTTAGTTTTTTGCTTTATTTTTATTACATATTCCCATTAAATACATTAGTGTGAGGAAGTAGTGTTGTAAAGTTCAGGATTCTGTAATGTTTATTGTACTAAACACTTTTTGTTTGTAATTCGACCACATAGCATGTCCGTACTGTTAGAACTCAGGCTTGTATCAACCTTGTATCAGTTTAATATGTGGAATAAATTTGCAAAACTGTGTTTGCCTTATTAATTTTTTTTGTTTTTTTTTTCTACTCTTATCGTCCGAATTATCGTATCT
The DNA here is from genome assembly GCA_923062675.1 of Marasmarcha lunaedactyla. Taxonomy (NCBI): domain Eukaryota; kingdom Metazoa; phylum Arthropoda; class Insecta; order Lepidoptera; family Pterophoridae; genus Marasmarcha; species Marasmarcha lunaedactyla. The sequence continues at coordinate 28,174,204 of OV281345.1, read as the reverse complement.
CAATAAGGGATTTTCCTCAATCAAATTAAAAAAAAAAAGTAGTTCAGATTCCCTCGAAAGATGACGCTACGATAAACTGGTCCGAATATGGCGTATAAGACAGGTAGGCTGAAAGAAACAGAAGTTACTTTAATAAAACAATGTGTTCGACAGAAGCGCGGGTGGAAAGTCGCGGAATCGAATGAATCATGCTCTATAATTTAAGTATTTGGTAGTTGTTAATAAAAATTTGTAGTTCAACAAATAAAAAATGAGATGAAAAACAAAATCCACCGCCAAGCTGACGTCAATATGGCGGGTGATAATTAAACAACTTCAAATTCTTTAGATTTGACGTCATTTTAAATAACTACTAAGACTACTAAAATCTGACATATATAATAAAATTCGAATTAATTTTAAGGTGTTAGCTTGGCGGCGGATTTTGTTTTTCATTATTATAATTAAGACCACGTTTATAATTTAAAGTTCAAATGTATATTTGTGTATTAGTTTAATATTTCAAAATCATAAGTCGTTGCATAACTACATAATAATTATCATAATCATAAATAAACTTCGCTAAGTATTTATATTTTTAATACTTAAATATTAATTTTCTTTGTTCATTATATTTTGATCCCATAGACAACCCAGTTTGCGATTACACGCTTTGAACTTTTAACAAGACGAGTTTTTAAATCATCATGGCACGTCCAGTTTTCGTGATAGCGGTGGGCTTTATAATGCCCAATGTCATTAGTAGAAGTATTGGCTGCAGGTTGATATTCAATTACACCCATTATTTTATATCGCTGATTAATTACAGTAATTTCTAATGGTATGCTGTCAAGAGAGATGGTATCCGTCTGGCTTAAGAACGAGAACAATAGTATAGTGTAAATCGTATTTAAAAGATCGGATGCCAACGCAATTATCTCGACGGCAAATCGTCATATTATTTTCTTCCAATATCATACTTGTAACTGATTCTTCCAACTTGCATCAATCAAGAGGAATAAAAACACATTTCTGGTTCTGTACATCGCTCAGGCAAATCAGAATTATAAAAGATATCAATCAAGATTTTGTCAAATATGGTAAATACATTGCTTTCACAGTTTATATAACTTCTAAAATGCACATTTGATTTTTCAAAATGCTTTTCTAGAATTTGTGCACGATTTTTATACAGAACTATCTTATTTACATTATCGTTTACCATGAGTCGAAGGAATTCACAGAAGTCGTCACAACTATTCTCGATGGTATCTTTGACAGCAAATCTATCAACATATCCTGTTGCAAATATATGAGCTACCGCATCAAAAGCACAAGTGTTGTGATGAAAGTATTTTTCATACCAGTTCTTGCAGTAGAGCCATTCAGTAACAAGGGTATTTTTTGTTGGGGCGAAGTCTTTTTCTTAACGAGCTGTTTGCCTTTTCCTCTCCAATTTTCAGTTAGGGATGGGTTTTCAGTAAAAGTTGATTCCTCATAAAAATCTGCGGATTGTTTTTTGTCATCGTATATCGATTTGTTTTTTAAATAAGTATTTTTTGTATATTTTTTGTTTGTTTCATTTTTATCTACATTCTTTTGTTTAATTTTTTTGAAGTCCTTTGGTCATTGCTTAGAGCTGAGTTAAGTGCTCGTGATAAAAATTCATGATGCATCACAAGGAATTCGTCAACTCTCAAACGATTAGACTCTGTATTTATTCTGCACATATGATTCTTTATAGTGTTGAAACAACTTTCTACGTTTGATGATGTCGGGGTGTTACTTTCTGACCGGTATATTGGTACCATAACATTGGACCAGAGAGGTAGTTGGCGTACTAATCGCGTCAATGTTGGAATAATTGAAGGCATAAAATATAAATTGTCATGAATCGAAGTATCTCCTTCATCTTCTGTCAAAGAAATAATTAAGTTTTCTACGTCAATTTTTTCATGATACCACCGAGGATACTTTATGTTCGTACTTTATGTCTTCTGTCTTTTTTTCTTTTTCTCTACGCTTTTCTATCTGTTGTATTTATTTCTGTTTCGTCTTGTAAGACTGACTCTTTGGGATAATCGCAGTAATCCTCATTTGATGTCGCCTGGTTTTCTTGCGTGAAGTCATTAACTACGACGTCGTCTATAACTTTTATCAATTCCTTTAACTTAGTTTTTGCTACTTCGCTTCGTGACTTAGGGCTATCATATTTGTTAAGACACAGAATAATCACATCTCCAATTACATCTTTAGTCTTTATATAATCGGTGCAAGATTTAATTTTCCGTAATCATTGATAATAAAAATCTTTTACTCGAGAGTCAATCTTCTTGAAACATTGCAAGTTGTATAACATTTTGACATAATGACTAGTATCAATTTAATAAAACAATCTTCAGGTGTAGTTTGTCCTTCTTCCAACTTTAAAAACGAATGCTTTACGTAATCATTAGTATTATCAAACTTTGTAAAGGTTTTCACTGATGCATTGATAATTGCAACTGAATCATCTATAACAACTTCATTTGGAATACATTTTTTTTATGCCCGAGCGTGTAGCCATTTGTATATAGTATCAGCAGAATGGCTCTCGGAAAGCATTTGTGTGACTAAAACACTGCTATCGTTTGTTTCAGTAGCCATAACACATTGATACAGAAATATATGTTTGGTGTGAATGACATCAGGAGTCGACCCGATGCCCTTGAAAATACTGCCTGTTGCGTCTATACTTAATATCCGTTTCACTGTGTATTTTTTATAGTAATCTTCTTGAGATCTCAACCAATAATAGGTGTAAAATGGATAAATCGATATATGGCGTAACAAATCATTATATGGAGAGGTGTGTGCCATTATCCACACTGAAAGTATAGGGTTAGAATGAAAAAACTCACTTTTTTTCCCTTCGTACTTAATTTGACGTAAACTTCCAAGCGTGGGTATATGTGGAGGTTCCAAATCACCTTTTTCCATTTCATTTGCATTTATTTTATTTTTAATGACTACCGCTGGTACATGTTTTAGAGTCTTGTAATAATTCTTGACGCTTGGCTGGTGAAAGTTAGATTTTTTTTTGGTTAGGCAATTGATATTATATTTCGTGATTGAACATTCACACTTCACTATTTTTTCCGTGGGCCAATAGATAATAACCTTGGTTTTAGCATCACACTCCTTACATGACCCATGGCAGATTACTGATTTCCCATTGTTCACTGAGTGGGTTTTGAATGTTTTGTATATGTTCTTATTATATGCGCCCATTCGTGTTTCGGTAAACTAAACTTTTTTTCATAATTAAAAGTGCGCCCTGTTCGGCTTGTAGGTATATTTTAAAATCGGCTTAATTCTTTTCCATTTATAAAAATCAATAAAAATGTTGAAATCTCTTGATTACCTTCTTGCGGCTGACATGTAAGCTTATCTTCTTCGTTATGTTGTCTTTCAGATATCTTCTTGTTGTCGCCACAGAAACTTTACCATCATTATTCAGTTCACTTGATTCAAAGTTTTCGAAAAAGTAGCCGTAATTTTTTAATAGAGATATATATAGCAGTATTTGACATGTGAAAATTTTTCTAATTTTCGAAAAAACAGGATCACAAGGAGAGGGCCAATCATTTTTATTTTGAAAATACTCGTAATACTTGCTTATAACTTCTTTCTGTGTTTCATTATTAACGAAACTTTTCCTTCCTCTCTTCATAATTAAATTTATTTACTTATGAAAAGCTTCCTCTCTTCATAATTAAATTTATTTACTTATGAAAAGCTGATAATCAACAGACAATAATGTTTATAAACAAAAAAAAGACATAGAACCGTTGCTATATAAAAGTAAATTTGGCAAGGTTCTATTGATCTCCAGTCTCGCTCGGCTAACAAGTATATTGATAAATAGTTCTGAATATCACATTAATTATGTTTATTCAATACGCCCCTTAATGTGTATATTCTGAATAAACGATATTACAATAAAACACATAAATAGGAAAAAATTAATCAAAAAAACAATAAATACAAAACAAACAATTAACAAGCTATGCCTAAACCTTGCATACCCTTATCTAGTGCATCACTCTAGACAACGCCTTCGTTAACATATCAGCAAGCATTGAGTCGGTCGGTGTATTCTGTAACTCAATATTCGTATTGTTCTTTAATACATCGCTTACATACCATCCCTATTCATATCCCTATTATACCCATAAGTGATACCTTATGTCGATGTGTTTACTCCGAGAATGGAACATTGGATCTTTCGCAAGACAAATCGCCCCCTGATTATTTACATGTAAAGATAATGGTGCAAACATATTGTAACTATTCATATAATAACTTTACAGTATAAAGTCTGGTGACAGGCGTCAAGATGCTGTGGTAGTCAGCCATAAGGTTGTCTGAAACCTTTAGCTACCAACTTGACTTTCTTCTTCTCGGTCTTGTCTACATTAAGTTTATGACCATACTGGTGACATTTAAAACATTTATATCTAAATTTCGAATTTCCTTGCTCTGTACCACTCTTTGGTTTAAAAGCTGAAATTGTCAAAGCTGGATGGCAAGCTGTACAAAAGCGTTACCGAAGTAAAATCGTCATGCATTTCGATGTCCATATCAGCTAACTGACTTTTCACTTCAAAAATCTTCATGACATGTTCCCTAATGTCTCCACCTTCCTCCAGATTGAAATTGTAGGTTCATTCATTTATATACCGGTGCATTTATTTATACTATTTTTTTAACTGTCCCAATAGACTATTCTAATAATATTGCTGTGATGATATGCGTAGGCGTTGCCAATAAATAGAGTATCCTGTTATCCTATTCTTCGAATATCAGAGAAAAATTCGATGTTTACAAAACAAATATACTTTTAAAGTTCAATTATAAACGTTGTTTTAATCGGATAACCCGTGAATTAACAAAAGAAATTTGTTCGCCAATTTTAGTGTAACGTGATAAACGATATGGAAAAACATCTCTTGTTTTTATGGACAAGCGTGGATAAGGTATATATATTATATATGACATATATAAAGAATTTTAAGCCGTTTAATTATCACCCGCCTCATCTTGACGTCAGCTTGGCGGCGGATTTTGTTTTTCATCTCATTTTGTATTTGTTGAACTACTAAATTTTTTTAACAACTACCAAATACTACTAAAACACTATTAAATAATAGAGCATGTTTCATTTGATTCCGCGACTTTCCACCCGCGGTTCTGACGAACACTAAAACAATGTATCTATTCAGTGCTCAAATAAATATTGTGAAAATGTAACTATAGGTTGTGTTACATCATTTGAAATGTAATTTTGTTAGCTTTCCAATGATATTAAATAATTTGAAATTGATGTCACTTTCCTATCAAAATTCAAGAATTATCTGCTATAGGTCGAATTAAATAAAACGAAAATCAAAGAAATAAGTTTATTTACAATATTTCCTGGAGTATTTTGTGTTACCCCTCGGGCCCTCATTACTGCTTATAAACGGTTTTTCATTGACCGAATGAGTTTCCTGACGGATTTATGTGGGATGTCTTGCCACTCGATTAGGATTCAAGTCGAGACTGCGGACTGGCCAGTCTATTGTGGCAATCCCAACTTGTTCCATGTACTGTCTAGTGACGGCAGCGGTGTGGCAGCGAGTATTACCATGCATTAACTTGAAATTTTCGCCAATAAATCCGGCGTAGTGGAACACATGGGTTAGCAGAATGTTGTTTATTTATTTATTAGTTGACCAACATATTAGTTACCAAAAAATTGTCAAGTTACATTTAATAATGGATACAAACTAAGTAATATTATAATTATAGGCGAATACAGCGTGATAAAAGAAGTAACAAGTAAATATACATACAATTAAATAAGAAAAAGCTATTAGGTCAATTTTAAATATGGAATAACAATTAAGTAAATTAATTCAGGGTATCTAGATTTAAATACAGAATGTCATGTAAAGAATAAAATTTAAGTTAAATAAAATATTGTCAAAAAAAAAGTCAAATTTTGAATATAATGTCTAAATGATAATACAACATTATAATGGTATATACAACATTAAAAACATTATAATAACATGCAAACAGATTAAACTTAACAGCTAATATGAAATCGAATTCAGAGCCTTTGTGATAGTATTCATGGAATCTCCGAAAAGATCAAGGAGTCCCGCTTTCGAATATATGTTACAGTGTCTCACCGCCTTGCAGGGGAGCATTGTACCCCAGATTCGACCGAAATCCCGCGGTATGTAAAATATTAAATTTGCTGGCTCTGGGTAGGCGACGTGGAGCCGATAGATAAAGTGAATTCAGCAGACGAGGACAGTCAACTGAGTTATTCAACGGTTTATAAATAAACAATAAGTCATACTTAATCCTGCGCCTCGCAAGAGTACTTATTTTAAAATGTTCTAATCTTTTCCTATAATTAGGCAATTTTATTGCTAAATAACTTGAAAAAGTGAGGAGCCATACAAAACGTTTTTGAATGCTTTCAATGCGTTTTTTTGTGTATTTCATAGAAGGGGCTCCATGCTACACTTCCATATTCAAGTCCGCTACGGATAGAGGCATTATATAATAAAAAATTTGTGGATGGGGATTTAAAACTCTTACAATTTCGTAAGAGGAAATCGAGGTTCTTAAATAATTTAGAAACCATATTATCTAAGTACATGGGTATTAAAACCCAACTTACTGTCCGGAATGACACCTAAATCTACCAAAATCGCCAAAATCGGTGTTAACATTGTTTTATATTGTCCATTAACGACCACTGATGATACTCTGTCCACCAAATGTGACTTGCACCAACTGAGCAAGGGATCTGCAATACCAAGTGAAGCTAGCTTTTGTAAAAGAATAGAGTGGTTGACTTTTCGCTAACAGAAGAGTGTCCATCCAAGAGAGTTGAAACATCGTTAACAAAGGCGACAAGGTTCGTAGAAGTGGACCTTTCTTTTAAAAAGCCGTGCTGGTGTAAAGTAAGGCCTTGTTTGAAGTGCCAGGAAACTATTGGAAGCAAGGTTTTTTCAAAAACTCTAGCAAGTACGGGCAAAATGGATATAGGTCTATAATTTTTGATTGAGCTTTTTCTCCGTCCTTATGTAAGGGTACAATCAAATCTTTTTCCATATTTTTGGGAATGATCCCGTATGTAAAGAGCGCTTAAAAATTATAGATAAAGGATGTGCTAACGCAGATGCACACCTGGCTGCAAAAACAGACGGGATACCATCTGCACCGGCCCCCTTGAAAATATCAAGTCTTTTTAATGTTTTAAAAACTTGATCGTGGCTAAATTTAATTTGGGTCAAGTAGTTATTTACCAATTTCGTACCAGTGACGTCAGTAGGCCTTAATTATTCCTCAGAGCAGCAATTGTAGGCGGATGCAAAGTTTTTTGCAGAAAGGTATGATATATCTTTGTTCGTTGAGGCGGACTCATTATCTAGAAACATGAATCTAGAAGCAGGAAAGTGACTTTTACATTTTTTTATATTTTTAATAGAGGACCAGAAAAGTTTAGGATTGGATCGTAGATTTAATTCTGAACCAGAAATATAAAGATAATAACAGCGTGAGATAAGCTTTTTACATCTCTCCTTGGGCAAGTCGAAAGATAACCGATCACGGGGATTATTGTTACATTTCCGCAATTTCTGACGGTATTTATGTTTCTCTTTTAAAAGCTCGCATAGCTCTCCAGAGAACCATATAGGAAACTTTTTAGACCTCGACCTAGTTTTAGGAACATACCTGGATATACCTTCATTAATGTAAGCATAGAAGACCGAAACCATCTTATCAACAGTCTCGCAGGCTGAGAATTCCTTTTCCCAGGCAACTTCTTTTAAAACTCAGTTAGCTTAAGATAATCGGCCTTATGAAAGCAAAGTCGGCTGCTTACATCAGCCGGTAAACGGGCTCTAATTTCAGCAGCTAATGAAAACTGCAATGGAGGGTGTAATGGGTCGATTACTGAAATTTTACTTTACTTTTTATTTTATTTTACTTACTAAATTGCTGAAAGCTAAGTCTAGTTGTTTATTTTTATTATTTAAAATGTAATTATGCTGATTTAATTCGTTCAGGGCAGCAAAATCCAAGAGTAAGGTTGTGTAAAGGTTATTATTGGCTGGTGTACCAACGAGACCGCTAGATTTACAGCAATTACAGTTTTCCGTTCTGCAGCTACGTCACTCTGTTAGTTTTATCAATAAACTCTTTCCGTAAATGTTTCTGAATGGGAGGACGAAGACAGACACCGCAGATGTACAACTCCTCGTCCTTAGCGTCACCGCTACGAATCTTTACACTAACCCATAGATCCTCACACTTAGATTCGAAATTTTGAATACGTCTGGACTGGAGATGTCTTGCAACGGCTATAAGGACTCCCTATCTCTTCTATATACAACGTAACGGCTGTCAAAGAGCTCTGAATCGAAACACTATTGTTTAACCATGTTTCAGTCAAAACGTAGATATCAAAATTATTACAGATTGCATTATTATAAAAAATCTATAGTCTTGGTTCTAAGTCCTCTCACATTTTGGTAATAAAAACTAATCATAACATTAAAAAAAATACAAATCACCAATAACTAAATTACAGAAAAAAAATATGACAAAAATATTAGATGTATGTAAATTATTAAAAAAATAAAAATAAAAATGTCAAAAGATAAAAATAATTAGAATTAAACTAAGTTATTCGACAAAATTGTATGATTCAAAAATAGAATACAAAATTTATTTAAAGTGATATGAAAAAAAAATATATTTAAAGTGATATTCAAGATGTCAAAATGAAAGTTATGATAATTTAATTCAGTTTTTCTCAAAAGTAAATGATTTGAATCATTTACTTTTGAGAAAAACTGTTAAATAAATCCATTTAAAGAGAGACTCATTAAAACTCTCTACAGATAGAACAATAATTGGAATTCACAAATGCAGATTAATTTTATTGGAATAAAAACAGGGCTTAAGATAAACGTTTTAGAGTCTCTTCGTTTTTAATTAAAGTGTAGTTGGTATTGTGTGACTTACGCACAAATACTTTTCCGTCGCGCACCCACACAAACTTGTAGTTGAGTTCTTTAGCTCTGACTTCACTTCCGATGTCAGGAACACCAGCTCCGTTTTAGCTGCGATAGAAGTGCCCGCCCACATCATACAGGATCCACCCCCGTATGCCACTGTTTCTGTAATATATTGTATAAATCGCTAACCACCACTCGCTAACAGCCCTCCCTCGAACTTCTCTGAGCTGTTACTGGAGGTCCACACCGGTCAGGTGTCGATTGCGCAGAGAAGTGGTGATTTATATCGGTCATCTCGCACCGAAGTGCATCGTTGTCGTCCTGATCCTGGTCTTCGGACTAAGTTACCAGTCTGTCTGAACCTCTTGTACACCCTGGAGACACAAGACTGGCTTAAATGAAGTTGGCGCACCCTGCGACAAGCCTTGCCGGATGATGGCAACGGTTTGAGCGGCTTCTGCAGGTGTGGTTTCCATTGTCTTAGAGCGTCAGTATTCTATGTCCTAAAACGTAAAAACAAAAGACATCGAAGTTCATAACAAAACAACCAGATCGTTCAACGAGTCCTACGACCCTATAAAAAGCGATCTTTTACGAAATTGGTATTCAGTCCTAAATTTTACGTCACACGAGCTATAGTTTATTTTATTGCATTTAAATGGTAAAACTTTGTCTTGAGCAACCCGCGATGAAGTGATTCCAATTTAAAGCTCGAAGTGTATTTCATTTTTCATGGATTTTTGAGTAGCAATATACTGTGTTTACATTAACAACTGCCAATATCTTAGATATCCGAACGCTGTTGCGAAACTACCCAATTGGATGCATCTTCAATATTGCTAATAATATACTATCGCTAAGTCCTGTATTTCCTAGTTCCAGAATTTAAAATGTATATAAAATAATGTGCATGTGGATTGAGTGATCCTCTCTTTAATTGTAACAAAAATTTAGGAAGATTTAGTAAAAAATTGTTAAAACATTACGGCAAAGTAAAAAAAATTTGTTAAACCTGAAATAAAAATGATATAGCCAATAAAGTGGATACCTCAAACCGCGAGCTTTAAGAAAACGTCATTATGTATACCTATCTCAGAATATACAGCTGTTGCGCTTTTTATTTAATATTGAAAAAATGTTAAAAATAGTTAAAAATCTAATGACAATTTTAGAATTCACTGGCGCGCCCCGTTCCAAATTTATAACGATTAATTTGTATCACTAATTCCGCACACAAAATCATTACTATATAGGGTGGCCAGAAAAGTGAAATCCAAAAATTTTTTTAAGTGCTTCGTGCTGAGAGGTATCTGAATCACCTCTATGTATGTTATAAGATTTTTCATAGTTTTCGAGTTACGATTTTTTTTAAGAATTGTCGCAAAATTACGACTGAGTTAGTTTCAAAAATTTAAAAAAAAAAGTAGAAGTTTTCTCCGGATTTCTATTTTTGCTACTAAATTTCTATGAACTGTGTGTTTATGCAGAAAATGAACAGCCTCATAACTTTAATGAAAGTTACTAAAAAAATACCTTAAGTTGAGAATTTATGTTATATGAGTTATCATTTAAATTATCAACTGAAAATTAAAAATGCAAGCAGGCAAATTCTTAGTTCTTGATTGGCTAAATTAGAAATCAGCCATCAAAGACAAGCGAGGTGAAAATTTTTGAATTCAATTATTCATGCGATCAAAAATAACCAAAAAAATTGCTTAACAGGTTTGGTACATTGGATGAATTGATTCGATAAAACAAAGATAAAATTACATTTATTTACAATAGGTTTTCAAAATGCCTCTCACAGAAATGCACAATCTATACCTGCGTAAGAAATTATCTTTTAAATGTCTGAAGGCTTCACGATTCGCTCTTACTACTCTTTCGGCTGCTTCAATCTTCCCTCTGAGCTCTTCTTCGCTCGAGCAATCTCGGGCGTATGTGATTTCTTTGTAGTAGCCCGGATAAGGTCGCAAATAAAAGTCAATATCCGTTTCAAGACGAGCATATATTTTAAGAAAAAAACACCTTTTGCCTGTAGGTATATTCATTAACAAAGTACATGCTCGACGTAAAATACAAGTAACGACATCTATCCTTGACATAAAATACTAAATAGTAGATAGTCCATAATCCTAACATTAAAACAAACGTTAAGACTTAACGTTAATTATGGACATTCCGCCCACCATGGACAGAATGTCCATAATTAAGTTTCCTTATACAGCTTGATGATAAAAAGTACACAGATCCCATCGTGCGTTTTAGACTACTTACCTTCTTATAATAAACTAAACTTATAGCTAGAAACCAAAATCATACAACAACGTGATAACTGTAGACTATAGATAGACTCAACTGTATGTAGAAAATTAAACAAAAAACAATTTTAACAACTTGATTTTTTTATTTTTTTTATTGAAAAAGGATAAGACGTTTGTCTTCTATCTTACCTGATGGAAAGTGACGATGAAGACGAAGGTGTTACACGTCTATCCACGAGATACCTATTCACTCGACGCTTGAAAGAACTACGACTATAGTTTTCTGGAAAAACAGACGCAGGCAGTTCATTCCACACCTTGGCGACCCGCACCAAAAAGGAACTATCGAAGCGTTTGGTTCAACTTCTTGGGATATCTACCATGAAAGGATGGAAGGTCTGTCTGCGTCTAGTAGTCCGATGCAAGAAGGATGTGGGTCATCCTGATCAAAGAGAGCATTCGCGCACTCTCCAAAATGTAATCTGTAGAAGACTGCTAAACTGGCTATTATATAATAATTTTTCGGGTTTTTCGGTCAACTGCATCCATCGCTTCTAGTTGGTGCTTTGCAGAACCATCCCAAAGGTGGCTACAGTACTCCATACAAGATCGAACTTGAGCTGTATACAAATTAAGTAGCTGTTCAGGGCTGAAGTACCGTCGGACCTTCGAGATGATTCCCAACTTCTTTGAAGCAGTTTGAGCCATGGACACAATTTGTTGCCCGAAGTTTAGTTGGGACGATATAGTTACGCCCAGAAGCCCTAGGTGGTCGGTTAAGGGAACAGAAACATTTTGGAAAGTGGGCGTTAGGTCGAAACTGCTCTTTTTCGCGGAGAATGTGTTGAAACGCCTGTGTTTTTGACGGGTTAAATTTGACCAAGTTGGACTCGCCCCAATTGGACACTTTCTTTAAGGCCAAATCCACCCGCTCAATCATGGACTCTCTCAAAGCCCGGATTTCTTGAGGAATCGCTCGCGCATTGGACATGTATCTCTCTACAACGGTGCTGTCATCAGCGTAACCAATAATGCCTGGGGTTAGCATACCATTAATGTGCAGCAAGAATAACGTTGCAGAGAGAACAGATCCCTGAGGTACCCCGGAATTAATTGCCATTAGGTCAGTAGAGCAGCCGTCTAAGACTACTCGAATTGACCGTTCCCTCAGAAAATCAGATATCCAGTCGCAGAGCCCTTTAGGTATTCCGTATGCTGAAAGCTTACTTAAGAGACCATCATGCCAGACCCTATCAAAAGCCTTGGAAATGTCTAAGGATACATGGAGATGTCAAGCGGAAGAAAAACTCGAACTCATTACCTTCCGTTATGAAATATGCCGGCAAGTCCTCCGACTCGGGTACTGAAATATGCGACATGTTTAACGATTATTTCTTTTCAACGTTCAAACAACCCTCATCTACGTCGCCATCTGTGCCCGATGACTCCCAGACGAGCAACTGCCAGGCAGTATGTGACATACATGGCATTGAGATTACTGTTGACCAAGTTTTTAAACTATTAAGCTCACTTGACATTAAAAAAACCGCAGGACCCGACCACATACCGCCTATTTTCATAGTCAGGTGCGCTAAGAGTCTCACGTTACCTTTATATTTTCTATATAGTCGATCACTAAAATTGGGTTATGTACCGAGGCTTTGGAAAACTGCGTATATAATACCTGTTTTCAAAAAAGGTGCCAAAAATGAAATAGCAAATTACCGGCCTATCTCCAAACTATGTGTTTTTGCTAAAGTGTTAGAAAAAATGATTTATGCTCAGGTGTACACAGCGCTTAAACCTTCCTTCATGAATCAACAGCACGGTTTCATAGGGGGCAGATCTACGGAATCAAATCTTTTGCTATGTACCGAATACCTAACTGAAGAAATGTCGAAGCCCTCACAGGTCGACATCGTTTATACTGATTATTCTAAATGTTTTGATGTATAGACCATGTCGTCCTACTACGCAAGCTTACACTGATTGGTATTAGGGGTATTTTGTTCCGTTGGTTTGCCTCTTACATAAATAACCGCAGTCAAATTGTAGCGTTAAACGGTTATACGTCGTCGCAATCAAAAGTGGTGCCCTCTGGAGTGCCACAGGGATCTTTAATATCTAATTTATTATTCACTATTTTTATAAATGACATACCTGAATATTTTATGCATTCAAAAATCTTATTATATGCCGACGACATGAAAATTATTTGTAACATAAATAGCCTTAATGACACATGCAAACTGCAATATGACCTAAATAACTTTTATCTCTACTGCCAACAAAATAAATTGGACTTAAATGTATCGAAATGCTATGTATGTTCTTTTACTAGAAAGACAACCATTATTACTAATGACGACAAAATCAATAACATTCCAATCTTAAGGGTTAACTCTATGGTTGATCTAGGCGTTACTTTTGACACTAAGCTTACCTTTGATAAGCACATAGACAATGTGGTAAAAAAATCTTCTAAAGGCCTAGGTTTTATAATAAGACTGTCATCCGATTTCAACAATATCAAAACCCTCAAAATCCTGTACTGCGCCTTTGTCCGAAGTCACCTTGAATATGCTTCATCTGTTTGGAACCCTACATATTACATATACAGTACACGTTTAGAAAAAAATCAGAAAAAATTCTTGAGATTTCTACAGTTCAAATGTAATACTCTTGATGAAGACTACCTATCTCGTTGTAGACGGCACCATATACTACCACTGAGCATGCGGAGAGAAATAGCAGATATCTGTAATATCATGAAAATTATGAACAATAAGATCGATGTTCCAGAGCTTCTGGCTATGGTTGGTATTTGCGCGCACATCAAATTATACAGAAGTCCTACCTTACTCCACGTCCCCACCGCAAGTACTAACTATAGGCAGAACTCATTCGTAACACGATCTTGCAATCAGGTGAACAAAGCAAATCGCAAATTAAGCAATTTCGATATATTTTGTACCAGTATATCAAGTGTTAGAGCGGCGATGGCTAGATTGTTTTTTGCAGACAAATAAATGAAAAAAAATAATAAAAAAACCACACAACTCTAGTAGGAGATGTCTCTGTTGACTCTGTTGTTATTTTGTTATTATTAATATTATTACTATTTTCTTTTTATACGTTTGGTTTCTGTGACTGTTTCTTTTCTTTTATTTAAGTGATTATGTAAATACCTATAAGTGAAAACTTTATTTGGCTGTCGTATATACAAAAATGTATTCACAATGATTCCTAGCTGTAAGTTTTCCTGTAAAATAAAAATAATAATAAATAAATAATACAGCTATAGCTTCACCGTTACCTTCCAAGTCTTCGCTCCATAAGTGAGTTGCATACACAAGAAGACCTCCAGTCGAGCGTCCACTGCGAAAACCGTATTGGTTATCACTAAGGAGCTCGTTGGACTCAAGGTATGCCAGGAGAAGATTGCTCAATACACGCTCCATAACTTTGCAAAGTATGGAGAGTATGATTGCACGTTAGCCAGCTTCCAGGATTTAGGGACCTTTCCAGATTCCAAATAGAGTCGATACAGGCGCGTTAGTATGGGAGACAACTCGGCTGCGCAGTGTTTTAACACCGCTTTAACAATGTGGTCAAAGCGAGCTTTTCTGATCACCTTTTTGCAAGACTTGGCGGCAGCATTGTATTTTTTCTTCAGTTCATGCGAATCCACGGCTTTGCTTCTGCGAGGGTCAGCCCAGGCTTTGTACGCTTCTTGCTTAAGCTTTTCAGCTGTGAGGCAAGCAGCATTAAACCATGGGCGACCTTTGGTTTCAAGGGATAGTTCAGCGTAAGGGATGAAATACTCCATTGCTTGGCCTATCACACTTGATACAGCATCAGCGCAGCACGATGCATCGGTTGATGTAAAACAAGTCTGCCGCCAAGGATAAGACGCGAAAAAGTGCCGCATCTCATCCCAATCTGCCGACTTGTATCGCCATACTCGCCTAGCGCCTTTTGGGCTGGTGTCAGGTGGCGAGTACTGCGACACAGATTTCACCACGCAGTGGTCGGATGTCCCTAAAGGTGCAGTTACGGACACCGAGTACCTGTCAGGATCAGTTGTCAGCAGGAGGTCTAAGCAATATGCAGTGTGGCCGGCAACATCGGGGATGCGCGTGGGCTCGTGAACAAGCTGTGAGAGGCCCTTAGTCACGGAAAACTTAAAAGCCTCTCTTCCAGCGTGGTCAGTGTCCTAATACGGGTATAGCCATTGCCCGTGATGAGCGTGAAAATCCCCCAGGAACACCAACTGCGCTGAGGGAAAACGTTGCCGAACCTTATCTGCTGCATCGCTGAGATACTCCATTAGCCTCGTTGTCTCCCGATCTTCGCTATGTGACCGGTATATACTGGCGTAGATCAATTGGTCAAGGCCGGTATCAATGTGAACCCACATAACGGAAAAGTCCAGATCTTCCAAGTAACGGAGACGCTGACAACACATCTCGTCACTGGCATACATGCACACCCCGGTGTTCGGGGGAAATTGGACTCCAGGATGTACCCTGGGTAACAAAGGTATGCCGAGTCTGACGGATTACAGATCTCCGTCTCCGTTAAGAAGAGTAGGTGTCTGTCTCAAGATGGTGGTGGACATCGTTGATATTTGAGTGCATTCCTCTGATGTTGTAGAAGTGCACTTTAGAGAGAGGAAGTGCAACCGCTGTAGAACCGTACTCTTCTTGTGACTTTTCATATTTGTTGTGTGAGTGAATAGGGAGGAGGACAGAAGTTGAGTGAAGCGCTGCAAATGGAACCAAGCAGCTCGCAATAAACAACACACCGATGGGGAACTGGCTTGGAAACTGTGGGGACGCCCGAACCCCCCGGGAATTGTCATCGGGTCCTCTCTAACCAGTCGTCAGCTGGCATGATGAAGCCTCCCGGGATTTTTCACGAGGTGGTGGGGCAGCCGTTCGCATGTGGCTAGCACACTACTTGGGCCCCCTACTACCTGCGGTTGGCCAGCGGTGCATCGTTTCTTCGGATCCCGCTACCCTCCAAAACCAGTTACCCGGCGAGTCAATAAATTACGAGCTGAAGACAGTTCTCTGATGCAGCACGATTACTCAGACCTACCCTCCTCGATGGCTACACTAAACATCATGCCGGAACGCGACTACTTGGCGGCATGGCTTTGTTTAGTGAGTGGTGACAAGCCACGGCCGAAGCCTACCACTAGAAAATACTGCTCGTTTAGCACTACCCAGGGACCACGTACAAGGCATCGAGGGCTAAACCTTGCGGACGCGAGCAGTTCCAGTCCGTATTTGGTTAAACAAAAATTCCTATAACATGATAAACTTAACAATCTAAAATGACTCTCCAAACGGCATGATTTACATACCCAGGTTTGTAAATTACAAAACTAATGAGATACACAATACAATCTTAACCTACGTAAATAAAATAAACGAACCATTTACCTATGTGTGATTATTACTAAACAGTAACCGGTAAAACACATAAGTTTGATATCGGTCTTTTAATAACGCTATTTTCACATTTTAGAGAAACAACGCGCGTGATTTTGTCTAACCCCGGATGTTTATCGACAATAATACTGTAGAGCCATTTAGTAGGCGGAAGGCCATCTTCCTTTACTAAAACTACATCACCAATTTTTGGCTCCTCCTTGAGTTCGGCCCATTTGTGGCGTTGATAGAACTGTGTTAGATATTCAGTCGACCAACGCCGCCAAAAATCTTGCACTAGTCGCTGCGTAAGCTGCCATCGCCTAAGTGTAGAGATGGTTGACTTTTCATAATTGTTGTCGGGTAAAAGAACAATAGATTCTCCGATCAAAAAGTGACCCGGCGTTAAAGGGCATGGATCATCAGGCTTGGTGCTTATCTTAGACAATGGTCTCGAGTTGAGGCAAGCTTCAATTTGAGACAACACTGTAGTCATCTCCTCAAAGGTAAAGTTATTGTTGCCAATGACCCTTTTGAGGTGACGTTTGGTGGATTTCACCCCTGCCTCCCACAGTCCTCCAAAATTCGGAGCATGTGGAGGTATGGAATGCCAAGCAGTACCGTTTTATAGCGACCCTGTAGCTGAGACCAACAAATATTATAATTAGTGCTAGTAATTGGCATTTGTCGTAAAAGTAGCTCTGCTTCCCCAGATAGATGAGCCTTTAAATAATGTACATCTAGGTATTTACTATTGTGCACCAATAAAGTAAAGAAATCTCGAAAACTTGTCCAC
Organism: Marasmarcha lunaedactyla; assembly: GCA_923062675.1. Classification (NCBI taxonomy): domain Eukaryota; kingdom Metazoa; phylum Arthropoda; class Insecta; order Lepidoptera; family Pterophoridae; genus Marasmarcha; species Marasmarcha lunaedactyla. Next base: position 28,156,659 of record OV281345.1, on the reverse strand, counting down.
TCACTATATTTACCTGAGAAATAAGGTATTGCTTGGGAATTTAATATTAAAATCTGACTTGCTTTCCGTAACCTTTGATTTATTACTTTCTACATTTGATTCCAATTTAGCTAACGTTTTTTTCAGTTCCGACTTATACTCTAAATAACATTCCTTTGTGATGAAATAAATATCTTGCAAACAGTAGCTGGATTTATAGCATACAAATCCCCAGGAACCTCACATATAATTTTATTATGATTTTCGACAAATGCATTCCATTCTTGTTCTAAATTTTCTAATCTTGACTCAATATAAGAAATTGTTAAGGGTGACTTTCGTGTCTTTTTTAAATAAATGCGTGATTTTTCAATTTGATTTTTAATTTCTGATTGTAATTTATCTAAATTTGCCATTTTCAATAACTATTTTACAAACAAACTTAATTAAGTTAACAATTAAATAAAAAAAAATTAAACTTAATTTAAATTATAATCTAGAATCGCTTCTTAAAATTAATCTTCAAAGCCGCCAACTTAAGGACACTTTAAATTTCTTGAATATTCTTCAAATTTCAAAGTCACTCGAATTTTTCGAAGTCTTTAAGATTTGTGTTAATTCTAGGCAAATTTGGGCGTAGGTTCCCCGTAGTTTCAGTTTTTGCCCTAATTCAGCCTAAGGCCAAACTAACACTTAGAAAATTTACGTTGACGATTCTTGAAAATTTTGCAAGTCCAATATAACTAATAATTGCTTCTAAGTCGATAAACATATAAAAGTACTCACAATTTTGACTGCACTCACTTGTCACATTCGATCACTTTTTTATTTTTTTAATTTTTTTTTATTTATTGGGGTCAACAAACAGTATTACAATGTACATTACTTAATACTAAAAATAATGCATAGGCATAATCGTGACACCAATACCGTCAACCACAGATTATATACAACACAAAGATTTATAACAGTGTGAGTAAGAAGAGAGCGGATACATTTACAGATTCGCTATAAAAATGACAATATTACTATTTTGAAGTTACAATATTACTATTTTGAAGTTACAATATTACTATTTGCAATTGCAATATAATACTACTCTTTTGGGATTTAACTGTATATAACTGTATATAGTGGGCATAAGTGTCTTTACGCCATGAAAAGTTTATGTACTTTTAATGTTTAAAATGGGGCGCGAGGTGCGCGGGTGAGAGCTCGGTGGCGGCCAGCGAGCGGCGCACCGCGATCAACACACCCCCGCCATCCAAACGCCCGGTACCCAAGCGATCCCTATCACTACGGAAAACATGATATCGCGAATCGATAAATTCATTGTTACATATGTCAGCATGTAACCATGTCTCGGTCAAAATTATTAAGTCGTAAGAATGCATCAAAATATTTTCGTAGATAGTGTGCAATTTTGTTCGCAGTCCACGGCAGTTTTGATAATAAACTGATAACAGGTCGGGTTTAGGGTTCGCGAATTCTGTAACATATAATTATAAATTTTACTAACTGAAGACTGCAAACACAATTGGGTATTTCACCTTTCAAATATAGTATAACGCTGTGGAACAGATGAGTTAAGGAATGTGGGTTGAATAGTTTAGTGAAAAGATAACAGTACACGTCAGCTGACTCAATTAACATTATATGCAGAATAATTAAAAATACTTTAAATATAGTGCACGCAGCCGCGTTATTACCTGGGTTTAGTTTAGATTTCAACACATACATTAGACACTCTGTATATAGCACGTCATTAAGAAGCACTTGAAAGATATATTATAGAGTACATAATATACGATTATAACACGAGTAATTGCAATGTAAATACCTATCCCAGCTTTTAATGTTCGATAGTAAACTTGAATTAGTCTTTAAATTGCATTTATTTAGGGCTATTTTATAAAGTCACTTGATTCTATTTAAGTCTAATTCAGAACGTATAGCAAGTACCGGTGAGGATTCCGATTTGCGCGCGAGAATAACACCGTGCTTCACCCAAACGAACTTATATTCTTGTTGTTAGGCTTTGTTGCGACAATCCCGGTACAATAATTTGTTTTTCAGTGTGAGATGTTCGTTTACGAAAACTCTGTGAGGATTTCCTGAGATACCTAAAGTCTCCGTGTCTAAACTCTTTAAGGCACGGCATGCAGATAGCAGGTTATCGCGCTGCACCCTGGTAGTCAGCTTCAATATAATATTTTTCGGGCGGGTGTCACTCCGGTCCGCGTGGGGCACTCGATGTACAGATACTATATTCGAAGGCGATATCTGCTGGTTAGTTTTTGTACCGAGATTCAATACGATACCGATGAGATCCTCATTACGCCTTTCCGGAACATTGGATATCTCGATGTTGGAGTCCCTGGCCTGCTGTTCCATGGCCGCTAGTTTGCCCTCGAGCAGCTCCAGCTTCCCCGCGATGCCGCCCAGGGGGGACATTTTGTTATCAAGGGACTTAAGTTGCTTATCTAATGTATCCTGTCGCTCGACGGATGCAGTAAGTGACCGCTCCATGTCACAGTAGCTAGCTTTTAAACTCTCAACTGATTCCTTCAGGATTAAATGATTTTCGTGTAAGTTGGTAATAGCATTGTTAATTGTGTTTAGTGTTTCAGTTATTTTTGAGAACTCGGCGGTAATCATAGATTTAAAAGTAGTTGAAATCACGTCTGTTATTGATTTTTCTATTTTGCTGTTCCATGCATCTAGTTGGCGATTAAACTTCTCCTGGAATATTTCCATCTGTTGGTCAACATCATACCGCTCAAACTGTTTGCGCTTACGCACACTGATATGTTCATCGACGGCCCCAGCTGACGTATTATGTAGGTCGGGGTTTGATGAAAACTTTGTTGGCGAGCGTTCCATGACTACCGGACTTACACAGGTTTACTAAGAGTAAGTGAAGCAAAAATATATTGCCGTCTCTTAACCTGACGGGGGTGAGGACTGCCCCTCGCCCGGACCGCGCTGACACCACACACGAGACAAGTGATGCGCAAGAGGGATAGCAATTTTTTAAAGAATTAATTTTGATCGTCTTTCACACTCCAAAAAGACACTTATGTCAACTGCTTTAGAGTTTAATTTTCAAAGTTAGCACAGAGCGAAATTATAAACACGACCGTCAGACTCAAACTGTCGTCGCAGCAACAGGTCCTCGAAGCGCCCTCTGGTGTTGATGTCGTAAACTCTCGCAGCGCTCCCTGGTGGTGAATTTATACCAAGATCCAACTACGCGTTCTCTGCATACAGCTCCCTCAGTGACATTCGACCACAGCTCCAGCGCTATCTAATTGATCCTTCCTGTTCACTGCACACTACTGCCAAACTTCCGGCACGATAGGACCATGAACTAATCCTCAAAAAGCTATGTAAATACTACGGATAAGATCGCAATTAATACTCAAATTCCGTTTCAAGACGAACATATATTTTAAGAAAAAACACCTTTTGCTTTTTTTTTATGCCGCCTAAGCAACACCCTCACGGGAGGGAGGTGGAAGAAACGTCATGAATAACCACCGCAGCCGTCTGCGGGGCGGGGTGATGTGGGACTCACCAGAGTGGCACCTACCCACTACAACCACCTTAGCGGCTGTAGCACGGGAATGCTGTCCAGCCTTCATCGGAGCGCCACCCGGATAGGGAGGTGGGTTTTGCCTGTATATTCATTAACAAAGTACATGCGCGATTTAAAATACAAGTAACGACATCTATCCTTGACATAAAATACTAAATACTAGATAGTCCATAATCCTAACATTAAAACAAACGTTAAGACTTAACGTTAACCTATTCTCTGCCAACGACGCCGTTCGATCGTTCGATCGATTTAAAAATTTCTAATCAGACGCCGAGGACGCCCTGGAGCTTCCAGTTTTCTAACCTGATTTTCTCAGCCAAATTAAGGTAGAAATCACTGACATTTTTTAAATGCGCTATAATATAATAATCTATCCAACTCCTAAACGGCTTCCAATGATTAGACTTATGTTATTAAAATTGCGGCTCCTTAACTCTTACGACAAAGCCGCCCAAGGGCGTCTTCGTTTTGAAGTCAGAGTTTAACAAACTTTTTATGCATGCAGAAGAAAATGGGTCATATGTTCAAACAAAATTTTAGGTTTTGTATTTGCTTCCTACTAATTGTTTTTCTGTTTGTCTTATTAACAAAAATGTTATTGCGTAATTATTAGAGTTATTTTAATTAAAAAAATAAATATATTGTTGTTATACGATTAGTTTTTGAATAATTGTGAGAAAACAAACATCATTTAAAATATTATTCATATTTCTTTTGTTTTTGGCTTATTTTGTATGATAACGATTTATCTACTTTTGAGGTAAATCATCTTCAGAATTTATGATCACGTCAACATAAAAAAATACTTGAGGCCCAGCTGCCGAGCTAACTGCATGTGCCATAAAATTGGTGTGCTTGGAATTTTAACAAAAGAAAGTCGACCTCGAAGGCGGTAACCTAAGGCGACCTTAATTTTGTGTTAATCACAATCAATCGTTTTCTGATATTTAAAAATCGTTAGCATCAAGTTTGAGTATTAAAAACGGTGCTTTGTTAATTAGTTTTTTTTATTTCTAAAGCCTTCGCTCAAAACTTAATATGGCCTACGATGAAGACAATAAGCAGATCAATACTAAATTCACAATTATATTTTTATAGAATTTAGAAAAACACTAAATAATAGGCTGGGTCTCCAACTTTTATGTTGTGTTTTTCTAAATTCTATATAAAATATTTGAACATTATAAAATGAAAAAAAAGACACTTAAATATCACAATGATATGCTTAAATTTCTTCAAACAACATGTAGTCATACGGTGACCATAATTCTTTTAATCATAATTGTGTAAAGTAGGTAAGTATAAACTATTAATAAATCTAAAGGTAATTTATATATCTTCTTCTATCTTACATCACGTTTCATTCGTCACATCACGAAGTTTACGACAAAGGTTGGTAACCTTTGACTTTTTGAAAAAAGTTCAAAATTACGACTTTTTGTGGTGTATTGTATCTTAAAGTACATGAATCGTGTTTAAGTTGATGCAATGGATGTATTACCACTTCAATTACGCGTTCACTTAAATTGCGCGTGTAACTCATGTTCGCAAAAGATCTCTTTTTCGGTTGTAACCAATTAAATTGTGTTTGCCAAACCTTAGAGAACACAAATCAACTAAACCCCCAATCATCGACACTTTAATGCACGCATTTAAGGTTTGTTTCAATATTCGGTTACTTTTTATTGTTTTATAGTATATGAATGCTTTGAATAACAATTTAGAGTATTTTACATAATATCTTGATGAAAAAATGAGCGTCATTTAAATAATTGAAAAGATATCCCTAAATGAATTTATGTTTTTTTTCACTTGCCGCTTAGTTTGATTCAGTGTCTGTATTTTCCGAAGACGTGTCAATTAATTTAGATTTTGGTCCGATTTTGCGTTTTTTCTTGTTTATGTTAGTTTTCTCTTACAGCTTTCCCTTCCCTTTCTCTCTTAGTTTCAATTGTCTTTTTTCTTCGTCGTACGTGTCTGTTGAGAGCGGACGTGTTTATCATTTTTCATAGTAACGTTTTTGTAATTTACTCTAGACCTTGGAATTAAGTGTTATTATCAAGTGAACAAGAGTGTTTATAAAAATGCAACGTCAATAATTGCTATCACTGTCGCGCATCGCCTGTGGTCGCTGTGCTGGCGCGGGGACAGTCCTCACCCCCTGGAGACTAAGAGAGAGTCTCTTGTGTTGTGTTTTTTTTACAGGAGAAATTTGATCGCCAGCTGAACTCATGGAATAGTAAGATTGAAAAACCAATCACCGATATAATTTCAACATCCCTAAAATCTATGATTTCTATTGAATTCTCAAAAATAAGTGACTCATTAAACACAATTAATGAAGCCATTGCCAGCCTACGTCAGGACAATACAGTCCTGAAGGATTCCGTTGAGGCCCTAAATATTCGCTCGGATGAAATGGAGAAGTCACTCATAGCTTCCGACGAGCGTCAAGATTCCTTTGATAAGCAATTGAAGTCATTTGCTAGTAAAATGTCACCTATGTATGGCCTTCCGGAGAAGCTGGAGAAGCTCGAGAGTAAACTGGCTATCATGGAACAGCACGCGAGGGATTCTAATATTGAAGTAGCCAACCTTCCGGAACGGCGTAATTTATTGGGGATTTATTTAAAAAAAAAATACACGATTACAAATATACTTGGATCAAGCACGGAGTAATTCTCGCTCGAAAAACCGACACATCACCAGTAATTGCTGTTCGTTGTGATCTGGATGTTAGTAAGATTAAGTGACTTTATCATGTAACTATGCATAAAAATAAGTTTATACCATACCTACTCTAAAAACTTATTTTATTCACGCAAAACAGTGAATAAAAAGGCCTTTTATTCACTGTTTTGTTTTTATTCACTGTTTTGGTGTTTGAATTTGGAACACAAAATATATCCGATCTCCATTTCAATGCTTACACAAACTCCTTGCGCTAAGATTCGAAATTCAAACTCTTTGGTGCAAATAAATTCTCGAGATTTGATTGTTCGATATTTGCGACAAGGAGTTTGGCATTAGATTAAAAACTGTTTTGTGTTCTTTGCTGCCATTATAGAAAAAAAAAATAGTGAATTGGCGCCATTTCAAATACTTACTGTGAATTGTACGGACACAAAGTTTAGTGTTACTTTATAATAAATCGATTATGCATTCAAGTGACGAAGAAGATATTGTGTTAACACCTGAATTTATGAAAGAGAAGGCGGCCGATATTGTAGAAAACTTGCTACCCAACAAATCACGGCTGGTTTACATCAAAACCTACGATGAGTTTTGTAAATGGAAAAATGAAAATCCAGCTTCGGGCACATTTTCTGAGTCTGTTTTCTTAACTTATTTTAATGAACTGTCATCGACAGAGTATATATTCTATGTTGCGGTGTACTGTAAAAACAAGGCATAACATTGATATAAAATAAATATTGTTTCACAACTAATGATAATAATAAGAAAATTACGCTTAATTTCAGTCATTGCTCTAATTTTAATGTCCATTTCAATTAATGTAACATTTATTATTTCTTGATTAAATTTCTATTTTCGCTTAAATTATGTCTTTTTCTCGTAGTCATGGTATAAAGTATAGTATGCAACTCCTGAATAAAATACGAATTTATATCGAGGGCCATGAATCACTCGCGTCGCTCAGGATTCTAACAGTTGATCATCTTAGATCATCATAGTGATAATCAATCGTTAGAATCCTTCACTTGCTCGTGACTCATCTACGGCCCTCGCTTTAAATCCGTCCTTTATTCACTAGTTGCATAATATACTATTTTGTATTTATCGACTAATATACAATCATTCAGGATATCATTTTTATACAGGTACCCCTGGCGGTACTTATATATTATATTTTATATTAAATTTGCATTTTGATTGTTGTTACGTATGTACTTTAAATATCAGTTTCTTAAAAGTTTAAGTTATATAGGGAGTCCCATTCTTGTGTATTTTTGTAATGTGTGTCTTAATTTATTAAATATTAAAAACAACCTATGTTACAATGTTATGGTAACATGCCCAACGTTTTTAGGAAATCATTTGATTTTACATTATTACACAATATTGGCATATACAGGTGCTTACTACCTGCGTCCATTACAAATAGTAAAAATTAACAATTATTTTAAAACTTTAACACAAAACTTTTGTGTTGTTTTACTTTATGCTTTAATATATTCGACATTAATTCGACATTAATGTACGTTTAATCTGCCTTAATAATCTAACTGCAGTAAAATTGTTTATTGTATGTTGCAAAGTTCGCAAACCCTAATGGCTTGCGCAGACGACGGACGGCGGCCTGTCCGCGGACTTTTTTGTCCTTTAAAATAGGTCGCTTACAACTGTATCGAGTAACGCAAACGAGGCATTATTTGCGTTACTCGATACAGTCTTTTAACGCAAATTAAAAGTACCGCGTACAAAAAGTCCCTCGAAAAACCGAGGACATGCAGAGAGCGGACCGGACAAAAGTACGGGGGAGTCCCCGAAAAAAATAGAACTCGTGTGACTAGGCGAAGCAACGCACATGTCGTACTTTAGTCCGCGTTTATTTCTACATTTCCGGGCAACAAATGATCGCACGCCGTGTGCGTTGAGTTCGCGGTAAATTCGCGGCGGACTTGTTATTTGCGGAGCGTACTTTTTTCTCCGCCGCGGAGAAAAGTCCGTCGTCTGCGCAGGCCATAATCCTGACTTATTATCAGTCTACTATCAGAACTGCAAGGGATTACGAACAAAATTACAAACCGTCTATATTAATATTCTTATGCATCCTTACGACATAGTTATATTGACGGAGACATGGCTGCATGCAGATATATCGAATAATGAATTCATAGATTCGCGGTATTATGTATACAGTAACGATCGCGACCGCGCCAGCACGGGACGGGAGGACGGCGGTGGTGTATTGATAGCTGTGCGGCGCTCACTGGCTGCCACTGAGCCAGCGGCGCCCGCGCATAGCGCGAACCTGCCCATGCCCGCTACCGGTACCTATTCGCGCCGTTGTTGCGTACCTGCAATTGTCGACCACATTATTTTGTATGAAATGCTTACTTGATTTATGTATCACAAATATTCTCGATTGTAAAGTTTTGTAAAGTTTTTTTTATATTTACTTTTCTAGAAAAAGAGAACCCATACAATATAAATATGCAATTAATAATCATGCTCTTGTCAGAGTAAATAGCATCAGAGATCTTGGTATTATACTGGACTCAAAACTTATTTTTGAAGATCAAATTAATAACATTGTTGGTCGAGCATTTAAGATGTTTGGATTCATTGCTAGATTAAGTACTGTTTTTAAAAAACCGTCCACTTATTTGTATCTCTATAACACTCTCATACGACCTATACTGGAATATGCTACAGTCATATGGGACCCATACTATAAAAAATACAAAATCAGTATAGAGCGTATTCAAAAAAAATATCAAAAATGACAAGCTATAGATGCTTTAACAATTACGGTACTTATAATGAGTTGCTTAAAAAGTTTCATTTACTCTCTCTTGAACAACGTAGTGTCCAACTGGAGCAAGTCACATTGTACAAGATTGTTAATAATAACTTTGATTGTTCTGAGCTCAATATCAGTGTTGATTTCCGCGTCCCAAACAAAAATCTAAGATTTAAACGTTTATTCTCAACAAATTTTAGCCGAACTAATGCTAGTAAACGATCACCTATTACCAGAATGTGCAATAGATATAATGAACTGTTTACAGATCTAGATATATTTCACACAAACATAAATAAATATAGAAAATAAATTGTTAATATCTTAAAAAAATATAGATGTATAATTAGAAATAAACAACTGTGAGCTTCTCATTTTCATTTTTCATTTTCACTGTATATTAATATGTATTTATATATTATATGTATGTATTTAAATGTGTATGTATGTACTTATATATTTATTTATTCGATTTTTTAAACAATGAGCCTAATTTAATACTTAAGTGACAGCCGTGAACTTGAAACTTCTGTAATTTAAATGTGGATCATGTGGTTGGGATGTACAGAAACGTATTTAAATTATTATATTTGTAAACTGCTTTGTACATTACTGTTTGTGGTCTCCTGAGTTTTAATAAAAGAAAATAAAATAAGCACCAATTACCCTAGTTCCGCAGGGTAAATACCATCCACCATTTTATATTTTAATACCTACTCCATATGTTGACAAAAACCTACCTAGTAAACTACAGTTTAAATATTGCTTTAGAAATGCTGACTATACTGTAATTAATAATGAAATTCTTAACTACGACTGGAAGGAACTATTTCAAAATAAATCAACAGAAGAAAGTATAGATATATTTTATGAATGTATCCATAGTACTATACGCAAACATATCCCTACCAAATATGTCTCTCAATCTAATTTCCCAGTATGGTTTACTCCGCCACTAATTCACATGTTTAAAAATAAAGAAGCTGCATGGATAAAATCGTCAACATGATAAATTTTACAATAAAAAGTATACAAAATTATACTATTTCCATTTCTTTATTTTCTCGATGACAGCTCCTGTGTAACCTTGTGCGAGCGTTTTTTTTTACATTATGTAGGCATTATTTTATTTTAATAATATGACGTTTATATTATAAGTTATATGATATATATATACGTAATATAACGTAACGACATACAAGGTTATATAATACCAGAGTCGGAGAAACTGATAGGGATGGAGCTATTGGATGGAGCTAGAGAGCATTATATCACATTAGAACTGTCATCGAGAAAATAAAGAAATGGAAATAGTATAATAAAACAAAACAATAATACAGAAAATTAAGGAATAGGTACATATAAAGTCAATTGAAGTTATTACAGCCAATATATATCATGTCAAGCTATGTCAAAATAAAATGTAATATAATATTAATGATGAGGAATGTCAGTAATACATTCGCATTCTAATGAGATAGAAGACAAGACAAAATAAAAGCTGATAAAAACAAACATGTCAGAAACAACACACAAAAAGCAAAAAAAAAAATGATTTTAAATTATGTACATACCTGTGTCAATTAAAAATTAAATTAAGCATGACAACAAACAAAAATATTAATAATAATAGAATTATAAACTAAAATATTATTGAGTTATTACGAATCATGTCATCAATACAATAATACGCGACTTTGAATATATGTCCGGAATAATCTGCAAATAAGTATAAATCGTGGTGTTGAGCGAGAATGTCACCGATCAGTTGCAGGGCGCGGTTGGTAGGTGCGTTGGCGGCTTGGCGGGGGCGCGCGTGGGCCCGGCCCAGCAGACGCGGGCGGCGACGCGGCGCTACCATGCCACAGGGCCCATGAGGCACACGCAACGGTACCATTATGTCGACTCTAGCCAAAATATGAGGGTTGTGTATGTTATTGTGCAGTATTTTTAAATAATGCACAATAAGGAACATTAGCCTTCTCAGTGCGAGGGTATCCATGTCAACCATCCCGATAACGAATACAGAAGGATAAAGGTATGGGTAATAACCATATCTATATACGTTTATAGAGCCAACATGCAAATTTCCGTTGAATCTTTTCAATCAAAAGACGATATTTATCCTCGAAAGGGTCCCAAATTATAGCTCCGTATTCTAGTTTGCGAACACAAGCATCGTATAACACTTTGGCTACATCAAGATGGTCAAATTGAGAAGCAGTCCTTAAAACAAAACCTAATAATTTACTAGCCGATTTACAAATCGTTGTTATTTGTTTGTGAAAGTCCAGTTGTGGGTCAAGCATAATACCTAAGTCACGCATTTCATTGATTCTATCGAATTGCATACTGCCTAATTCATATGTAAAAGTCAGAGGATTACGTTTTCTTGTCAATATTCTGCATTTTGACTCATTTAACGGTAGATGATTCAATCTACTGCAGTCAACCACGTTATGTACCACGTATCCAATTGAAGCATGTCAGCATCATCCTCGCCACTTACATTCAAACTGAGTTTTAAATCGTCGGCGTTTTAAACAGTAAGCACTCGGCCGCATGAATATTTTGAGGGAGGTCGTTAATAAATATTAAAAATAACGTTGGTGCGAGGTTACACTTTTAATCTAGCTCAAATTGTTGTTGTGGTGTCGGATTAGTTGTGTTTGGAGTAGCTGTTTCTTTTTCTAGATTGGGGACATCAACTAATGATTGTGTTGAAGAAGAAGGTGCATCTACCTGATCCGCATTTCCGACTATTTGTTTATTATTAGCCCATATCACGTAAAGCGATAGGTCTGCACTCAAATGAGAACTCAACTCATCTCGGTCTTTATAGAATAGTTCATTGAACATTTGCAACTTTTCAACTCCTAATTTCGCAAGTATTTCTTTTTCAAGGTAATTAAAAAATTGAATCTGTTCAGTTGAAACTTGCGATTTTGGTCGAGTTCTTAGATCAACATAGTCCGGGCCAAAGGGATATAATGCAATCAGCACGAAATCCATTCCTCATGGCGCTTGCAGTGATTGACTGTAATGTTGGTTTAAGAAGAGGGCCAAAATTTTCCTTTTTTAGATTTTGTCCTAGGTGTTTAAGTTTTCAGTGTTTAAACAGCTTTAGTCCAATAACTTTTCAAAGGCCTACGGGTATAACGTAATTATTTCTATTTCATTCTCAGCACAAAAATTGGACAAATGAAGGGTCAAATGAGAACTATGGCCGTCCATAAAGACGATAACAGGTTTCTGTATATTATATTGTATCAGCCATGGATTAAATATGTTAGCAATATACTCGAAGAAATTACTGCCACACATCCATCCACTCGGAGACCACCCAAAAGCCCAATCTTCTGGAAACTGAGATAAAATTGTTGATGGAATTCCCTCATAAGGAAACACTACCATTGGATGAGCTAATTGCCCACCGGCATTTCCTGTAATTAAAACTGTCAAATTATCTTTTTCATCACCAGAGGATTGCGAGAACTTTCCTAGCCTTCGGTGACAAATAAAAGGCACTTTCGTCCGTGTTAAATATCCGAGCTGGATCTTTTGCTGGATCTGCTTCTCCAAGTCCGTTTTCTTCTAAACAGGATGCTACTTCTCTAAACCAACTATTAATGTTTTCTTGTGTAACAGAATCTCGTGTCGTGGTTAAATTTTGCGCCTTTCTCTCAGACAATGCCGGATGTCGAATTAGAAACAGATTGTACCATTTTCTACCTGGCCTATTGTCAGTAAAAGGTGTATTTTTCTGTTGGTCAATAATAATGCGTTGCACACTTTCGAGCAATTAATCTTTGGTAATCGGAATGTGTTTATCAATCATATCCAGAATCCATTTTTCTAATATATCCTCCTCCCCGTAGATAAATATGTGCCAGAGCCGATAGTACATGTGATTGGAGTTTTACCTGTAATTTTGTCATGTAAGGTGATCCTGGGTACCCCAAACATTGTTGCTGCAGTTGCAATTTTTTTACCTTTCTTGACTGCTTCTATCGCCTGTCCCATTTGTAATGGCATCAAATTTTTTAAGGTGCCTTTCCTGCACAAAAAAACTTATATGTCGATTATTGGAACGGAAATACGAAACACGGAATACAATCATCGACACGGTTGTCGATTATTGGAAACAGTTTAACATTTTAAATTTTAGAAGTGTATTTTAAAAGCGCTGAAAAAATTCAGACAGATCATGAATCAATCTGCATAGCGTTTTTAGAAAAGAAGAATCCGACACTAGCCGACTATTGGACAATGCGAATAAAAAAATACCAATGACCGACAGGCGTGTTATCACATTCCAGTATAACCTCATATTACAAATAAATTAATTAAAGGTATTGAATTTGAATCCCTTTCTTATAAATAATTATAACTCTCGAATACGCAAAACAAATCTTACTCACCTTCTTAGTGATTTTGCTAATAAACTTGGATTTCCATAAGAGACCTCCACCGGGTGATGTTTACACCAACGCCATTTTATCAAAATGGCCGAATGTCGAAAATGAAACTTGCAATGACAGCCAGATCAACCAAGCTTTTGACATATGCTTCCGGTACGTTCCGATACTCAATATTATTCTTATTTTCTTTTTTAGTCTTTAAGTGTCGAACATTGGTGGATTGTCGTTCATTGGGTATTTTACCCTACTTAAAAAATTCTTAGTGCTTGTTTTGTATATAAAAATAAACTTTTTTACGAAATCTAGAGACTCACGCCGAGGACGCCCATGAGCAACCAAGAAAACTATACCGGCGCCACCGATGGGCGTCCCGTTCTCGAATGTATGGCGGCGTGCGGGTAATTTCGCACTTTTCTGTGCCGGCAGTGAATGGGTTAAGATGATATCGGACTTGCGTTGCGTAGTGACAAGTTCCAAATTTACGTCTTCTAGCAACAATGGTAGGTCGTGTTTTAAGAAATTTTTGTAAGTTTCTCCATTAAGTTTTGACGGCAGTTCAAACGGACCAATTAGTTCACCATTGAGGATCCCAGACCACATGTTTACACTGAAACGATGTTGAAATGTAGAAGGTCTCGCCTCGTGTGGATTTTCAATCGCCCACGTGTGAATGCATATTGAAGATTCCAACTCGCTTAAACCGTGACTCATCAGTCCACAGGATTTTATTAAAAAATCCAGGATCCTCTTGCTCTCTCCTTAAATTTGTTTGGCAAAAATCCACCCGCAATTGGTGATCTGCTGGCAGTTAAGTTTGAGCTCGTTGAATGTGGAACGCGGGAAGAATGTTTTGAATATACTTACTTGGAATGTCCAGTGAACGAGCTATATTTATTGTACTTACTTGTGGACGGATTTCGTGGAATTTCTTCAAGCACCATTTCTGTGCGATCCGGATCAACTCTAGGGACTCCTTCACATGGCCCGTCTCTACCAGGAATGCGACCTGCCATCAACGTGTTGTGGGTAATACAAACACGATGGTCAGGTTATCGCTCCGGTTCTGGTCCACCTCGGCGTTAAAGTTGTTCACGATACAGTTGCGCTGCGGCGTGGCCGTTGCCTTGTGCAACTCCATAAAAAAATGCATTTATGCATATTCACTTAACGTGTAACTCATCTCTAACACTTCCAAGTAAGCTCAGTCCAAATCACAATGCGAAACAGAGTCCAATAAACAAGCAGTGGTCAGATAAGTAGGCAGCGGCGCATTTAGTGGTGGAGACGAAATGGTGACACGAGTAGCAGTAAATACAAGGTGAGAACGACTGACGTGATTTTTGTTTGCGGTGGCTTCGGTCGTTTGCCGTCCCTGAAATGAAATGAAATGAAATATTTATTTCTCAACATTGACAATTACTTGTTCTTATTGACGTCAAATAAAACATGATTCTACCACCAGTTCGAAAAAAACCTTCGTGAAGAAGAACTGGCAAGAAACTTCACGGGTATATTTTTTTTTCAAAATAAATTTACAGAGTCTCTTTATGTCTATACAAAATTATTCTTTTCTGCATCTGTTAGCTCGGCAAGTCTCCCTCCCCCCAAGTATCCAAACGACGAACACCCTCAAACGGCACCCGTTCACGAGTTAACGCTGGATCCAGCCATCGCCCTCCTCAACCATATTAGAGGGAAGTGAGCGACCCGTCACCCGACGCTACCATAAGAAGACGTACTTTAGTGACAATGACGCTTTAGATATTCATCGGGACGAAGAACTCATCGCACATACAGACACATTACACATGCTTTGTTACAAATACTAGTACAATCCTGTTAATGAGGGGATTATACCCAAGGGCTTTTATCATCCAAATAATCGGATAGTTTATAATATGCTCTAGCACAAAACTTCTCCTTTATAGTTTCTTTGAATTTGTCAATAGGAAGACCTTGGATATCCTCAGGAACCTTATTATAAAAGCGTATACATTGACCCATGAATGAGTTAGTGACTTTATGAAGCCTACTATTATGAGCTGCCAGCATATTTCTTCCTCTTGTGTTAACATTGTGCAGATCTTTTTTTCTTTTGAACAAGGTTATGTTCTTTTTAAAATACATTAAATTTTCTAAAATATATTGTGATTGGAGGTAAGAATATTTATTTCCTTAAATTTACTTCTAAGTGACACCCTTGGACCGAGCTGATAGATTGCGCGAACAGCCTTTTTCTGCAGAATAAATATAGCATCGATGTCGGCAGCACTCCCCCACAACAGAATACCATATGTCATGAGGCTATGGAAGTAACCAAAATAGACTAATCGAGCAGTTGTTTCATTTGAAATTTGTCTAATTTTTTTAACAGCATATGCGGCAGAGCCAAGCCTTTTCGCTAAACCATCAACATGCGGTCCCCACTGGAGTTTGGCGTCTAAGGTTATGCCCAGAAATACAGTTGAGTTTACAGGAGTCAGTTCCTGGCTCTTAACTACAATGTTTGTGTTTACCTGTTTGACATTTGGCAATGTAAATTTAACACATTTCGTTTTTTTTTCATTGAGGAGCAAATTATTAGCTGAGAACCACTGCTCTGTGTTGGAGATGCAATTGTTCACCGCTCGATAGTCAATTTCTTGTCTTTTGATTTTAAACAAGAAGGAAGTATCGTCAGCAAACAATATGACCTCGCATTGATTCTTAACGGCCGATGGCAGATCATTAATATAAACTAAAAATAGGAAAGGACCAAGAACTGAGCCCTGGGGCACACCCATTGTCACTGCCGATCCTGATGATTTTTCTCCATTTATTGCAACTTTCTGTTTTCTATTAGAAATATATGATTTAATCAAGGCAAGTGCTCGGTTTTTAATGCCGTAATGGTGCAGTTTCATGAGGAGAGTAGTATGATCCACACAGTCGAACGCCTTGGACAAGTCACAAAAGACACCAATAGCATCAAACGACTTCTCCTAGGCGCTGAATACGTGTTTTATGAGCTCAAAACCGGCATCGGTTGTAGAGCGACCTCGCGTGAAACCAAACTGCTTAACATTCCTTAAACTATTACCGTAAAAATGAGAAAGTAATTGATTTAAAATTAATTTTTCAAAAATCTTACTGAGCGTTGGTAGTATAGATACAGGTCTAAAATTATTAGGGTCAGACATACTACCTGCTTTGAATATTGGAATGACCTTACTCAATTTCATTAAATCAGGAAAAACACCATTATCAACACAGTCATTAAATATACTGGCTAAGTACGGGACTATACCATCAATGACAGATTCAATAATTTTAACAGAAATCCCATCTAAATCGGCAGTATTTTTTACTTTAATGCTTTTAAATGCATTTAAAACTTGTGAAACAGTAACATGTTTAAAAATAAAATCAATATCGCATGAATTTACATTTTCCGTTATCAGTGACTGTGCAAGAGTGGAACATGAATTAATACTCGAAGTAGTTGACACAGGGATGGCAGTAAAAAATGCTTCAGCAACTTCATGTCAGTTGACAACACTTTATCATTAATTTTTAAATTATATTTGGTGTGTGGTTCTTTTGCTTTCCCAGTTTCCTGATTAATTATATTCCATGCAGTTTTTGAAATGTTAGTACTATATTTAATTTTATTATTAATGTAATTAGATTTAGCTACACTGCAAACTCGTTTAAATAATTTTGAATACTTTTTAACATATTCATAAAATATCTTATTATGATTATAAGTTCTTTCACTGTAAAATTCATATAATCTATTTCTACTTCTGAATATTCCCACTGTTGCCCAGTCACTAAACCTAAATAAATTATTATTTATACATATTTTCTTTTTTTTAAAAACAGAGTCATATTCATTTCTAATTATATTATGAATAGAGTTATATTGAGTAATAGGATCTCCACAGTAATCTAATTTAAATGTTTTTTCAAATACATTTGTCCTAAATGTTTCAAGCCGTCTCTCATTCATGGGTATAAAGGTAATTTCTCTTTTTAGAGTCTTTTTTAGCCCAATATCAAAAGCGGCCAACTGCCCACTATGATCTGATTGTAGTTTATTAATTACTGACTTTGTACATGGCATTAAATTTGTAAAAATGTTATCAAGACATATGACTGAGGTCGCTGTGATTCGCGTAGGCTCTAAGAAGAGATTTTTTAGGTTGTAACAATTAAAAAGATTCAAGAATCGTTTACTTTGTGACGTCTCTACTAATAAATCAATATTAAAATCGCCACAAATAATTATTTCTTTGTTTTTGTTATTTACTCTATGTGATACCTCATCCATAGTGCTCTCAAAGACTTCATATGGTGAGGATGGGGGTCTGTATACACTTATAATAACAATATTCCCTATCTCAATACAGGCTATTTCAACTGATCGCTCAACAGACAGACTTACAATATCAGTGCGTTCTTTAAATGTTAGGCTCTTATGAGTGATGATCATTGAGCCGCCGCAAGTTGTTTGTTCTCTGTTGAGTGAACTAGCAATTACATGATTCTTATAAGAAGACATAATTTGACACTGTGTGAGCCAGTGCTCTGTGATACATAGTATATGAATATTTTCACAGTTTATGAACAGTTCAATCTGTAATTCCTTACCATCAATGCCCTGCATATTTTGATGGACTATGTTCAGAAAATTATATTTTACATTTTTATTGCTTAAATTACTACTTAGAATACTGGTGCTAGATGTATTATCTATTGTCACTAACTTATGTTTAAATTATTTCTAATACTATGTTTTGGAATATTACATTCCAACGGGTCAAAAGTATAAAGTGACTGCTCAATAGAAGCAGCGGTTGTAGTCAACGAATTTACTGTTATGCATAAAATATATGATAGCGAGTATGCTATATGTCGTAGGTCATTACTGTACAAATTGTACCTATCATTGGTCTTAAATGGCTTGTTAATAAATGTATTTAAATCAATAAACTGAAACTTTTCACTATGACGACATGTCATATTTTGTACATCTATATTTAGTCGATGCTTCATATTATTTTCTGAGGGGCTCTGGGTAAATGGAAATGCAAACAAAATAATTTTACTAATATTCTGCCTGCAGTTCAATCTAGCAAAACATGCTGTCATTGTTTTCCTACTTAGTTGCTTACATCTGCCTACTAATATAATCAATATTGTATTAGGGTTAAATGTACGGGATGTAATTTTATCAACTATGTCATAATATGAAGCACCGGGGTAACAATAATTAGTTATTGGCCCCCCAACACACCGAGTAAGTTGCATCTCCCATGTTCTTACCAAGTTCATCGCTATACATAATTATATTTAATTCACTTTTATTTGACTTATTATCTAAGCTACTACCTGAGTTTGATACTACATGCTCAGTGACATATGGCTCCTCAGGTTGACTGGATATTGGCAGAGGGCAATCTGATGTAGTATTATTTGAATTACTTTCATAATAATTGGTAAGGGACTCAAAGCGGTCATGATTCCTCTCACTTTAGACCGGTTCAAAGCCGACAGTGAGAGAGTCAGGTATACTCTGTACCTGGTCCATTGTTAACGCAGGTAAGGAAGGGGAACGCTCTAGCCGCGAGAACAGGCAAACTGAAAATTACATAAACTTTCAAATTATGTTAGATTTTAACTTTTCTAGAGTTACTTTTGGTTAGTTAACAAATTAATCAATCTTACAAATAATAAAAAAAGGAATTTCTTATATTCAAATTTTCAGCGATTAATAGCCAATGAAGTGCTACTTTATTATTATTATTATGAAAGCTTAGAGTCTAACGCATTCTCTGAAGCTACTTAGAAACGAAGACACTACCAGTTTAGTATTTAAATTTTAAGTTGAAAATTTAAATGATAACTCACTTTCAATAAATTCTCAACTTTAGGAAATTTTTTTAGTATTTTCATTGAACTTATGATGGCTGTTTATTTTCTGCATAAACACACAGTTCATAGAGATTTAGTAGCAAAAATAGAAAACCGAAGAACCCTTCGTTTTTTTTAGAAATTTTTGATACTGATTCGGTTGCAATTTTGCAAAAAATCATAAATAAATCGTAACTCGAAAAATATGAAAATCGTATAACATACATAGGAATGATTCAGATACCTCTCAACACGAGACACCTTAAAATAATTTTTGTATGTCACTTTTCCGGCCACCCTGTATACTAATTAAATACGTATTATTTTTGTTGTATAACTAAACCCATGGGTGAATTTGTTAAAGAATGAGTGTGACAAAACTTTGCAATGATGGTCGATTGGGGGCTTAACTTATAATAAAAGGAAATGTGTTTTATGCGCAACGATCGTTTATTGACTGCCTGATACATATAGGTGATGTAGGTACACACTACAACTTATAAGCTGAAGAAAGATA
Organism: Marasmarcha lunaedactyla; assembly: GCA_923062675.1. NCBI lineage: Eukaryota > Metazoa > Arthropoda > Insecta > Lepidoptera > Pterophoridae > Marasmarcha > Marasmarcha lunaedactyla. Next base: position 28,136,758 of record OV281345.1, on the reverse strand, counting down.
ATTAATGTTTTTTTTTCCCCTCAATATGCTGTATCAGTGTTCCATACTTCGACCTCTACCTATTTAAATATACTTCGTCGGGAGACTGAGATTGTATCCAAAATTGTTAATTGTTTTTTACTATTACTTGATAAAATTTATGTTTCTTTAACTGTTATTATTAATTAAATAACTGATTTTTAACTTCATGAAGGGAAACATCGTGTAGGGTGACCATATTTAAATAACACAGAATATACTGTATAAGTATAACAGTAAACATACACAGGCTTCTATACTTGTATAAACACTGGTTAGGTCATCGTAACACACCATTTGGTCATTAAAATAAGCATGTGCCTTATAGTGCCCGATACCATTACCCAGTGCCGGGAGGTATTCGATACCCCCTAACAATTTGTACTATCTGTTTTTAAAATAACCTTTTCAACTCCATTCAGATCAAATGATATCAAATTGGAAAATTCATAGGTAATGGTAGTCTGACCTCCACATAAAACACACGTTTTTGTTTCATAATCAACACTGATTGCATCTTCTAGACAAGAAATGCCAAAAAATTGAAATTATATTAATACTAATTAACAGAAATGTAATTTTTCTATGTATTTAGGACGACATACAAGACTCACTTAAGCACTGTTTTGTGTAAATGGCACTAACAATGTCATCAAATAGGATATGTTCAAATATAAACGTGATTTTACAGGCACAGTCAACATTAATATATTTCCCACCGTTTTGCTCTTTACTGCTGAAATGTTCAAGTGCCATGCGACGATTATATTAAGGTTTAAAAATTTTGCAGTTATGTGCTTTTTATACTAAACCTGTGACTTATGTTGTTTTGATGCTCATTTAATCTAACTCAGGCTATCAGTTGACTAGGAAAATGAATCAAACTAAAAAAATTTCGCAATATTCATCATTTATTATTAATATAATAACGTTACATTAATACTTCCCTACATTTATGCACCGTCTTCCACTTCATCCACACAGTCAACCCTTGTGGTGGGCCATTCTAAAATGTTAATTACATTTTAGAAAGATTGATGTTTGTCTGGTAGGTAACAAATTTACTTATTATTTCCCCTATCTTTTTTATATTTGTAGGTAACTGAGCTACTTTGCTTTAAAATTCGAACATTGCAAAATATCTGTTTACTTCATTACCAATGAACCTTTCCAATATTTTTAGCGGTTAGGTTGTTCTTACACTAAACGTGATTTTCTACATTCCATTTGTGCAGGATTAACGACGCAATTAAGTTGTTTTAATGCACACCCGATTTGTTGCCATAAAGTATGCCCAAAACCACTTATAACCCAACTTCTTTAAAATTTTAGTTATGTTGTTTTAGAAATCAATTCAATTATAACAGGGAAATGATGCGTACTTCTCAAGTGGGTACTGATTCATTAGTAATAGGTACTTTAAAATGGCAATTTCTACGTATCATTTGTCTAAACAAAATTTCACATTAAATGTAAAAAAATTTTGTGAACCGCCTTAGCAGCACCCTCACGGGAGGCAAGTGGAAGATGCGTCATGCATACCGCCGCAGGAAAATACCAGCCTCTGCGGGGTGATGTGGGACTCACCAGAGTGGCACCTATCCACTAAAAACCACCTTGCCGGCTGTAGCATGGGAATGCTGTCAGCCTTCATCGGAGCGACACCTGGGTAGGGAGGTGGGGGATCTGAGAGTGCATTTCTCGGTCTACGGACTTTGTACCTCGCCAGCATGAACATGAGCAGTGTAAGTTACTGACTCGCGAATGAGGGGGTTAGGATGCTCTTCGGATCGCTTGAAAAAAGCGGTGGAGAGCGTCCTATGGTGTTGTTGAACTGAAGGTAAATCGAGATCCCTCTGCAGGTCTGCGTTTCGCACGTACCACGAAGCATCCGTGGCCCTGCGGCAGAAGAGATTCTGGACTACCTGCAGCTTATACAAATAGGAGGGTTTGGCGTGTGCAAAGATTGGGGCGGCATACGTCATGACTGGTCCGACGCAAACCTTGAAAAGCGTTCGCTTGTTCCTAAGAGACATTTTACTGTACCTACCTAACATACTGGTTAGGCGGCCCATTTTAGGTAGGAGCCGACTAGTTTGGCGAGTGGGTCGGGTAAGCCTATATATATATAGGTCTCATTTATAAACCTTATAAATGAGACCCGCGTGCCAGACTTTGTCGAAAGCCTTGGCTACGTAAAAGAATACCGCGACTGTTTTAAGTCGCCTGGGGTAAGAGCCGTCGAATATGTACTCGACGATGCGGTGGACTTGCTGAGGGCATGAGTGCTTTGCAAGAAACCCGAACTGATGGGGAATGATGAGGGGGTCACCGTCCGGTGGGAACAGGTGGTCCTTCATTCGAGCGAGTATGACTCTCTCGAGAAGTTTGCTCAATGCCTTGAGGAGGCTGATGGGTCTGTGATTAGCCGGGACATTCAAAGGTTTACCCGGCTTGGGAATGCCTATGACTGTAGCTTCTTTCCAAGCTTTTGGAAAGTAGCTCAGGTCGAAGCAAGCATTGAAGATAATCGCAAGCAAGGTAAGCACCTGCCGAGGCAGCTGCTTAAGTGCATGGTTGGAAATTCCATCCGCACCGGGGGCCTTCTTGGATTTCTGTCTTCTGATGAGGAAAAGAATCTCATCATTAGACACTGTAATGGGGTCGGCGATGACTGGACGGGAGTCCTTGAGTAGGACTTCGTCTTCTACCGCCTGAATGTGCAAAGGGTCTGTGGGTTGGATACTCGGGGAGCATTGTGAAGCAATGCTGTCTGCGAAGCATTCAGCTTTCTCGTCGTCCTCGAAGGCGATAGTGCCATCGGGACGAGACAACGGAGGGGTGTAATTTCGGGCGTCTAGTCGGAGGGCTTTCGCCATCCTATGGTACGCCACGTGGGACGGAGAAATATTAATCATGAGATCGTTCCTTTGAACGTCTCTGTATTCCGCGATGGTGGATTTGACTTTACGTTGTAGCCGGTTTGCGGCTAGTCTGTAGGAGGGTGTGGTGTAGCGCCTGGCTCTGCGGAGAGCGGCGTTTTTAGCTTTGATTAGGTTGCTAATGTCCAAGGGAAGCTTGGGCTTGCCATGTTTAGTAACCTTTTCATTCTTACTGATGGCCGAATTAATGGCAACAGTAAGCGAATCGACTGTCGAGTCGATTTTATCCGTGCTATCGAGATAGTCGGATAAAACCGCGAGGGGGCAGTCTGGGGCTTTCATAGCCGCAGACAAGGTATGCTTGAAACCTTCCCAGTTGGTACAGGTTTTTGGAGCAGGAGGGTCGTTTCGGGGTCCTAGTATTAGAGACACCGGGCGGTGGCCTGAGCCTAAGTCGTCTAGAGGCTGTATGGTCCTAAGGTCGAGATTGATACCTTTGATTATGGCAAAGTCAAGGACATCAGGGAAATGAAGCGGGTTATCGGGTAATGAGTGGGTCTGACGGGAGAAATTACGTCAAGATCGAGTGACTTCGTGATGTCTAGTAGTTTAACACCTGTGGCGTTGGTTGACAAGCACGTGCAGTCTGTATGTTTGCAATTGAAATCGCCGAACATAATGACGGGTTGCCCTAGTTCGAGTAAGGCCTCGAAGTCACTACGAAGGGGCGGTGTTCTACTAGGTATGTAGACCGAGGCTATGATTATGGTCCTATGACCTGTCATAGACAGCCTACACACAGTGGCCTCCATGTTGGTGAGTGGAGGCGTGGGAATCAGTGAACAGTGAATACTCTTCTTGTAGTATTTGGCAGTGCCGCCTCATTGGACGAGTACGGGCCTAATGTTAAAATTCATGGTCTTCCTTTTATTTCTGACACTGTTATTTAGCACAAAATAATCCTTATGACAAAGCTTTTCGATCGGTATGATAAAACTACAGGTAAATTTTTTTTTCGTATAGTGGGTTCGATTCCCTGTTCAACCATGTAATTATTTAAAATCTATGAATGCAGTTTAAATTGCTTTTTAAATTAAAATAATGTCTTATTTCAATAAAATGTTCCACCTACAATATTCAAGTTACTTGCCCTCCATGTGGCATAGCCGTGGGACGCCGTGTGTATTAAATGTAGAAATTTAGCGGATTGCCAGAGTTTTTCTACATGACGCAAACGGGCCAAGTTCCTAGAGGGTCAAAAAATTTATGAAAATATAAAAAAAAAATTGAGGGCGGTGTCGCTAAATACAAACCTAGAGCATTTGGTATGACCAAAATGCTCTAGGGTTAAATCTAAAAATTAATAATTTGGCTATCCATCTATCATGAAATATGGACAAAGGTCATCGAATTCTGGGAATAGCATCTGCAACTTCTTTAGTTAGTTTTTCACTCCACCTTTCGACATCAGACCCCATCCACCACATGGTCTTGACGCTGATACTACTGGAGATTAAGCCGATATTCAAATATCAGAAGACGATGTTAGTTAACTCTGTAAAGGGCTGGATCTTAAAAAATCTGCAGGCCCAGGAACATCTTTGACACTTTTGTTTAGACGTTTAGTTCAACTTGAACGAGTCCCATACGTATAGAAAGTGCTTTCGTTACTTCGGTTCATTAAAAAGGGCCGACGTTGAAAATTATCGACCTATTTCAAAACTCTCCCATTTCACTAAAATATTCGAGAAACTTGTTTGTGGTCCGGTGTATGAAGCACTGAAGAAAATGTTCAGCATTAAGCAGTATAAGCTTTATAGAGGAAGGTCTTCTGAAACTAACAGGTCGCTCACTTCCCTGTAATATGGTTGAGGTGGGCGATAGCTGGATACCGTGTTAACTCGTGAACGGGAGCCGTTTGAGGGTGTTCGACGTTTGAATAGTAGGGTGGGCGTATTGCCGAGCTAACAGATGCAAATAAGAATAATTTTGTATGGACATAAAATCAGTCTCGCCCAGCGCGTCACAGCGATTGGTCGTGTTTCCAAGTGTATACGATTACTGTCGGGTGAGGCAAAATGGCTTCTAAAAGAGTAAAATGTTCGATGTGTAATATTGTGATTAACGAAGTTCTTGCGTTTGTGAATAATAGGACTGATGTAATGGATGAAGTGAGCATAAGCCGTATCTGTATCAGTGCTTTTTCGGAATTGAATATTACGGCGGCAAAAAATCTACTGTTCGATTACCTGTCTACGTCTAAGCGTAAGAAAATTAGAAAAAGAAATGGGAAAACACTGCGTGAAATCCATGATATTATTTGTGTGATGAAGGAAGTGGATCCCGAACAGATGCCAGTGTTCGTCGCTCGAGATCTTCACAAGCTCCCGCCTGTGTTATTTGACCATGTCGATGTGACGAAGTTACTTAAAGATATTTTGAAAGTACAACAAGACGTACAACTTATTAAAGAGCAATATGCTACCACTGAGCAGTTAGATATGATGAAGACTGAATTACAGTTTTTAAAACCTAAATCTAGTATAAATCAAACTCAATACTGCTATGTTAATAAACAGCGCGGCGCAGCCGCAGCCGCCTTTGCCAATAGTTTCGAGTTAAATAGCGGGCCTATGGGCCTTTCACCTTTGTGTGACAATAATAATAATAGGTATTTACCTATGAAACTGCCGTTTTGCCATACTGGCCATTTCAAATGAAAATATTTTTTTTTTGACTGATAATTCTAATTTCAAATTAATTTTATTTGACAAACATGGAATTCTTTTTCTAAAATCGTCATTTGTTTAATAGTTAGTGTTTTGTTTTCAACGCATTCGAAAATTTTTCGTCATCATGGATAAGTTAAAAATTCGAGTAATTATGGAGTATGAGTACCGTCGTGGCAGCAAAGCGGCACAAACGGCACGCAATATCAACGACGTTTACGGAGCGAACACTACAGACGAACGCACCACCCGTTATTGGTTTACCCGCTTCCGTTCTGGAAATTTTAACCTGAAAAATGAACCCCATGGTCGTCCGAAAACTTTGGTCGACAATGACGAATTAAAGGCAATTGTGGAAGCTGATGAAACTCAATCCACGGCTGAATTAGCAGCAGCTTTCGACGTTAGCATCAAAACAATATTGGTCCATTTGCGTCAAATTGGCAAGGTAAAAAAGCTTGACAAATGGGTACCCCACGAACTCAATGACCGCCAGCGCGAAGTACGCGTGGAGACGTGCCTTGCACTGCTCAGCAGGCATACAAATGAAGGAATTCTGAACCGCATTGTTACTTGTGACGAGAAATGGATCCTGTTTGACAATCGTAAGCGCTCAGCAAGTTGGTTGGACCCGGGTTCAGCACCCAAACAATGCCCTAAACGAAAACTTACCCCTAGAAAAGTGATGGTCACTGTTTGGTGGTCTAACGCGGGTGTAATTCATCACAGCTTCTTGCCAAACGGGACAAGCATTACTGCAGATGTGTACTGTGAAGAACTGAACACAATGATGGAGAAGCTCGCACGTCTCCAACCAGCTTTGGTCAATCGTTCGGCTCCACTGCTCCTGCACGACAACGCGCGACCTCATACTGCACAGCAGACGGTCTCCAAGCTACAAGAGTTGGGGTTGGAAGTTCTCCGTCATCCGCCGTACTCACCAGACCTTGCGCCTACAGACTTCTACTTTATCTAGAATTTGGATAATTTCTTGGCGGGAAAAAAATTCAATACCCGAGAGGCAGTACAAAATGCCTTTGAAGAATTTGTTGCCTCCCGTCCAGCTGATTTCTTCAAGAAAGGCATCAATAAGCTACCAATGCGTTGGCAAAGATGCATTTATTGCATGGGTGATTATTTTGATTAATAGAAATAAAAAATATATAAAAAAATTACGCTTCATTTATTTCGTGAAAAACGGCAATTTCATAGGTAAAGACCTAATATTAATAACTTTAACGAGCATTCATTGCCACCTAATACTGCTCAAATATAATATCGAAGTATTGTGAACCCAGTATATCAAGGTGATAATAGTAACGCAAGCAAAATAAACACACTCACAATCTGCGAGAACATTCCTACAAATGCTACAATGAACAAAGGCACAACGATGACCGTTAAAAACATGACGCATAGCATAGTGGAGAACCCGTTATCACCGCGCTCTAATACAACGTCCGAGCGGGTCACTCGTTCGCCGTCGCCGTCTCCGAGCGTGCCTCGGCCGCGCATGCGCAGGCGCCATTGACAGTAACGTATGACAGTGGGCTTGCGCCGACTTTTATAACTGCCGAGCGGGATAATACGAATAATAAGGTAGCTATTGTGCGCACTCCCAAACAAAAGTTTTTAGCAGATATTGTGCGTAGAGGTGAATGGAAAAAAGATATTTGTAGCGATGACTGGGTTGAAGTGCAAAGAAAGAGTGTGTTCTTTGTGGGACAAAGGGGAAAAGCTGCACTGAGTAATAACGAGAAGTTTAGAGCTGCCGGCATAAAGATTCCAATCTATATATGTAATGTAGCCAAAGAGGTTTCTATAAAGGATATAGAGGGGTACATCCAATCAAAAACAATGATGAAAGTTGAAGTTGAAAAAATGAATATGAAAATACCTAAGGATTATAATGTATTTAAATTATATGTACCTAAACATAAATTAGATTCTTTCTTAAGGGATGAGTTCTAGCCAGAAGGCGTTGCATATCGACGTTTTGTAGAGTTTAACAAAAGGAGGCCTGAAAATTCGAGGCTTATTAACGAGCTTAACCCCAGTTCTAAATGAGCACTACAATTAAATGTATTTCTTTTAACTGTAAAAATGTGACACGATCACTAGAGGATGTACGGGGCCTATGCAGAGTAGCCGACGTGGTAGCGCTGCAGGAGACCTGGCTGCTGCCGCACGACCTGGCCTACTTGTGAACGTCGACACGTCCGCCGGGCTGCTGCGAGGCCGGCCCTACGGGGGCGTTGCGTTGCTGTGGAGGAAACATCTATTTTCCAACGTAACGGTAATTCCATGCACCAGTGTTCGCCTATAAAGATACTGTCTCATGATCGTTACTTTTTAATATTTTCAGTGTATATGCCAACTGACTGTAGAGATAACTTAGTTGATTTTATCGAGTGTGTCAGTGAAATTAATGCTATAGTTGAAAGTCAAATATTGAGTCAGTGTTTATGATGGGGGATTTCAACGCACGTCCTAGTGAGCTTTTTGCCAGTGAACTTTTAAGCTTCTGTTCGGAACAGTCATTGAATTGCGCAGACCTTGAACGTTTACCATCGGATACGTATACCTTTGTGAGTGAAGTGCATGGGTGCCGACGTTGGTTGGACCACTGTGTCGCGACCGCAGCCGCACTTCAATCAGTGCTTAATGTAACAGTGCTGTATGACATTTTTTGGTCCGATAATTTTCCTTTAGTCATTGAGTGTAATGTGAGCGTCATTAAAGCCGAATTTATAGAGCCATCTTTGCCCAATAATACTGTTGTTTGGGGTGAACGTGATCCGACCCAAATAACTCTATATAATGCTATTTGTAATGATAAATTAAGAAACATACATTTTCCTTTAGAGTTTAATAATTGTTGCCATAATTTCTGTAACATCATGGACCATAGAGCAACATTACGAAATATGTACAGGGAAATTGTATGTGTACTTACTGAAGCATCCCAGGCAAGTTGTAATGTACGTTGTAATAGTAACAGGCGTAGGTATGTTACAGGCTGGAACAGGCATGTCCGGGACGCTCACGAGAGGGCAAGGCAATGTTTTAAAACTTGGGCACTTCGCGGTAAACCAACCACTGGTCCTGTTTACAGCAGCATGTGCGAGTCTAGGCGATTTTTTAAGATGAAACTCAAATGGTGTCAAAACAATGAGCAACAAATTAAAATGGACATAATAGCTCAACACCACAAAATGAAAAACTTGAGTAAGTTTTGGAAAACTACCAACAAGTTTAATCATAAGACTGCTCTTCCCGCTAGCGTTGCCGGGATCCACGAGCCCGCAGATATAGCCAACCTGTTCAGGACTCATTTTAAGGTAGAGTCTCCACTTGGCCCCGCGACAAAGGTAGACAATGCTGAGGACAGCCCCCCGAGCATACCGTGGCTTTCTCGAGTAAGGAAGTAGCTACTATTATAAACAACATGGTACGAGGTAAGACGCCGGGACATGATGGCCTCAGCATTGAACACCTTCAGCATGCTGGTGTCCACTTGCCTAGGATGTTAGCCATGTTTTTAACTCTATGTCTCCGTCATGCATACTTACCTGAAGACCTTATGTACACCATAGTGGAACCTATTATGAAAAACAGAACCGGTGATTCTACGGATTTATCAAATTATAGGCCCATATCTATTGCTACTGTTATTTCAAAGGTGCTGGACAGATTGCTTGATAAACACCTGGAAAAGCATATTAGTTTAATTGACGCGCAATTTGGTTTTAGGCCGGGACTTTCAACCGAGAGTGCTATTTTGTCGCTCAATCATACTGTACATTACTATACGACAAGGAAGACACCTGTATATGCATGTTACCTAGATCTGTCCAGGGCTTTTCACTCAGTATCTTATGATATTCTATGGAATAAGTTACGTACAGAGACAACTTTGCCATGTGAAATAACGACGCTACTACAGTATTGGTACAACCACGAAAACAACCGTGTAAGATGGGGCGGTGCTCTGTCAGAGGAGTATGGTTTGGAGTGCGGGGTGAGACAGGGGGGTTGACCTCACCCAAGCTCTTCAATCTCTACATGAATGGCCTTATTGATGGGCTGAACAGTACAAATGTTTGATGTCATGTTGATGGAATTTGCATTAATAACATAAGCTACGCTGACGACCATCTATTGCGGCTTTGAGGAAGCTGGTTATCATTTGTGAGAACTATGCCGCTTTCCACGGACTCAAATATAATGTAAAAAAAAGTGAGATGATGGTGTTTAAGACAGGCTCTAAGCTTTACTCGGAGGTTCCTACGGTTTCGCTCGCTGGGACTCCATTAAATAGAGTAATGAAGTTTAAATACTTGGGTCACTGGGTGACAGACAATCTGACGACTTAGATATTGATAGGGAGCGAAGGTCATTGGCTGTCCGATGTAATATGCTGGCTCGCAGGTTTGCACGCTGTGCTTTGCAAGTTAAGGTTACGATTTTTAAAGTCTACTGCCAATCCTTCTACGCGTGCAGCCTGTGGACCACGTACACGCAGAGGGCATTTAGCGGCCTTCGTGTTCAGTACAACAACGCGTTCAGGGTGCTGATGGGGCTGCCGCGCCATTGCAGTGCCTCCGGCATGTTCGCTGCGGCACAAACAGACGGGTTTGTCGCCATCATGAGGAAGCACTGTGCTTCGCTCCTGCTGCGCGCTCGCGACAGCCCCAACCGCATCCTGAGCGCGCTGTGTCAACGCTGGGACTCTCCAATGCTCGCACGTTGGATGCAGGTGCACGCTTATCTTCCCCCACGCAATCATTAGTCATGCAGTCAATATATAAAAAATTATAATTATAACTGAATCTGAATAATTCCAATGATCAAATTAATTTTTACTCATAATGGTTTCATTCAATGTAATATAACTATTTGATTAATCCTTTCCATAATTCTCTCATAAAATTGACTTAATGTAATGTAATAATGTACTAACATAGCTAATAAGATCTTGTATTACTAACACATATGGACATAGTCTGAAATAAAAATGGTTTGATTTGATTTGATAAAGAGACATTGTAAATTAATTTTTGAAAAATATATAATTATAGTGAAGTTTCTTGCCAGTTCCTCTTCACGAAGGTTTTTCCGAACTGGAGGTAGAGGAATCTATTTTACATCAATAAGAAAAAGTAATTGTCCATGTTGAGAAATGAATATTTGCATTTGAACCCCGTGTCCTGCACTGATTTCCTCTTAGAGCATATATCCGGAGCAGCTCGAGTAGGCGTAGTCTACACCGTCTACAGCAAATGACAGAAGTGACCATTGCATGCTGTTGCTTAAGCTTCAGTGTGCAGGAATACGAGGTGATTTACTACGGTGGTTCTCTTCTTATGTCAGTAATAAGTTTCACACTTAAATGGATTCAAAATTCAAATTCAAATTCAAATTCAAATATTTATTTCTCAACATTGACAATTACTTGTTCTTATTGACGTCAAATGAAACATGATTCTACCACCAGTTCGAAAAAAACCTTCGTGAAGAAGAACTGGCAAGAAACTTCACGGGTATATTTTTTTTTTTTTCAAAATAAATTTACAGAGTCTCTTTATGTCTATACAAAATTATTCTTTTCTGCATCTGTTAGCTCGGCAAGTCTCCCTCCCCCCAAGTATCCAAACGACGAACACCCTCAAACGGGTCTCGCATCTCTAGAAACGGATACGCATCTCTAGAAATGCCCATATCCAGTTCCCCAGGGTTCCTTACTGGGACCACTGCTATTCGCAATTTTAGTAAATGACGCAGGTACTTACATGTTGCTAACATTGTAAGATCATCCTATATGCCGACGACATGAAGGCCCTTTGACCTATTTACACCACTGCAGATACAACTAAATAACACGATGATTTGGAGCGGATGAATTTACGGGATTCTTACCACGATTTTCGATTTTTATTTCGCGCGTCCGATATTTCGATGTTGTTGCAAGCACCATGATCGCGGACTGGCAGATGTAGGGAGGTGGCGATGACAGTTAGAGGCAGATAAATCGATCTACCCTCCTTCTCGTTCGTTTTGATCTGCTACTACTGCAACTCACATTTTTGTTGTCTTTGCAATACACGCTCACCGTATCACTGGGTTTTTGACCGAACACACCACGATTGTTGTTTTTTCGTTTCACGAATGCCTAACCACTGGGTTCCACGTACTAGATAATTTAAAACCGTCTTCTCGATTAAAGTTATTTTCGCACTTTTTATTTTTAAGGCTTCTTTAACGAGTCGCGTTATGTAGTGTCGTTCCGTAGATAAAATCCGAGTATTATAGAACTCAATCCAATGACTAGGGCCTGATTCTAGCAAATGTTCAGCGATGGTTGACTTGTTTGTGTCTGAGTTTTTTATGGCTTTTATATGTTCCCTAAGACGGCAAGAAATGGTTCTTTTCGTCTGGCTAATGTAGGAGCTGCCACAGCTGCAGTAAATTTTATAAACACCCGGTGTCTCGAGCGGTATGTACTTAATTATTTCTTGAATAATTGTCAATGTTGAGAAATAAATATTTGAACTTTAATTTGGATCTAGAAGTGGTTTTTGACTGCAAGCTCCTGTTTGACAGACACATCGATAGTATTGTTATGAAGGCATCGAGAGCTCTAGGTTTTGTGATTAAGGGGTGAATTTCAACAGGTCCATTAAAATCTTCATTTCCGTGGAATATTTTATCTTTAGCCATTGAACTACTATTACTAGCGTATAGAACGGACACCGCGAACCAGCTTTTTGTCCCAGTGTTTTGTTGCCGACCGGCAACAACTCATTCAGTCACTCGCTACCGCTCTTAGCGACCGGGTGCCGACTTAATGTCAAAACAAATATTTAAAATGCCGATTTGCGTGTTAAAAACTTGTAAAAACCAATCTACTGTGAATAAAAAAGATAGTGGAGTAAGTTATTATCGGAAAGTAAACAAAAATTTTAGTTAAAACGAATAAAAACCATTTTTGTACATTATTTTCTATTGAACCGGGCATTTTGTATGAAAATCATAGATCAACGGTCATAGATTAAGAAAAGTTAACTGCACAGAATGAATACGTAGTGGTGGTGAACTATAATATAGGGATGACTTAGATGTAACTGATCATTACCCCACTGCTTCAGAAGGAGGGTTATGTAATTCGAGCGCTTGTATGTATGTATGTGAACCAAAAAAACTAGTTCATGAGTTACAGTCACAGAACCTATAACAATAGTATAGAAATAGCTTTGTTTCAATTCACCAGCAGTACCACTGACACTTGCAAGTAATGCTCACACGCAAATAACTAGAATTGTTCTCTGCATCACCCGACCCGTACGTTTACAAGCTCATTTTATAACCAGAGATAATGAACATTATTACCGTGACATCATCGTAAGAACCGCTGGCCCTTTTTTTTTTTTTTTTTTTTTTTTGCTGCCGAGGCACCCTCACGGGAGGGAGGTGGAAGATGCGTCATGCATACCCGCCCGCAGGTAAATTCCTCTGCGGGGGGGTTATGTGGGACTCACCAGAATGGCACCTACCCACTAAAAACCACCTGTTGGCTGTGGTAAGCGTATACCTTTAGCCTTCATCGGAAGCGACACCCGTCGGGAAGTTGGGCGCGCTGGCGGAGACCCGCTAGCGGGTCTTCCGCCTGTAGTGAAAGTTGCACTGAAGGTGCTCAAAGGGACATGAGTTGGTGGCCGTTCTGGGCAGCCTCCGGTGAAGCCGGGGCTGGGCAGAGGTCGGCCGAAGCATGATTTAGGGATCAATTCATTTAAATGAACCTACAATGAATTGAGAAGGGAACTATGCTCCGCCAGAGCTAGCAAACGCTCTGTCGGAGTACGTGAAGCCCTAAGTTTACGGGCTAAGACTGCGATTTCACTAACATCGACATTTTTAATAGCGTCGCAGACGATACGCATATCGTCTGCTACGGAGGATTGAGGAGTGGGTTTGTATGGGCGAGGAGCCGGGATGGGATTCGATGCGGGACGCTGCCTCCAGTTTTCTGGAGCAGGCTTGGGCTGAGTAGGCTTTGCAGCCGGAGGAACCCGGCTACGCAGCGGCGGAAAGTTTTCTTGAGAAAGGCGCGGGGCCTGTTTGGGAGCCGCCCTTTTGAAATTGGAGCGCATACAACGGGGTGCACGAGGGCAGCCCCTGTAGTTTGCGGTGTGGCCGGACTGGCCACAAAGCACGCAATCGGGAGGAGAGGGAGTTTCAGGAGTGCGATTGCACTCCTTAGTGAAGTGCGGGACCAGGCACTTGACGCACCTGGGCGGTGCGCGGCAGTTGGCTGCCGCGTGCCCGTACAACTGGCACCGATGGCACTGGCCGGGATGACCGCGGCGATGAGGCGCCTCGATTGAGATCCCAGAGAGGCCGCAAATAGAGCTAACCCCTTTCAGGATCTCTCTGGACTTGGGGACGTTGGCGAGAATCACCAAAGCGAGAGGCTGTTGCCTCCCGTACTTGCTGTGCATTTTATGCACCGCGAGTGCCGGGAAGCCTTGGGACTGCAGATCCTCCAGGATGGCCTCGTTCGATAATTCGAACGGGATTCCCCTGAGTACCGCTCTGATCTTACGCTCTTCTGACAGAGCATAAGTGTGATAAGCATATTGCTTATCGGTGAGGAGCTTAGTCAAAGCTCGGAAACCGTCTATCGACGAGACAGTGATTTTAATAGATTCACCCGAGTTTACCGCTCGGGTGTAAAGGATCTTGTGCTCATTGCACAATGTCGAGACCTCAGTCCATTTACCCTTTTCCCGAAGGAAAATGGGTGGTGGGACCTTGGCCTTGACAGAAGTCGGGGCCGGAGCGGGTGTTGAAGACACCGGGGCAGCTGGCGTTGAAGACGCCGCAGGGGGTGTAGGGACGGGCGCCGAGGGCGCCGGGTCTTGTTTCGAGCGCTTCTTAGAGCGCTTCTTAACAAGGGTGAAAGAGGGAGGCTCATCAGGGCCAGTTGGGGTGGCATCCGAGGATGACTCGGTCGCGGGTGCGCGCTTGCGGCGCGAAGGGGCGATTTCTTCGCACTCCATGTCACTGGAGGAAGGGGACGCGGGAGGGCCTAAGACCTGAGGGGTCTGGGGGACTGGGGTGGCCTGAGGGGCCATTGGTGGAGTTAACGCCATGATATGCGGGATAAGAGAATCAAGGAAACGGAACTTGTCAGCATTTATATAAATGCCTTCAGCACCGATACTATCAGCTAACTTCTTCCTAATCTCATCATAGCTTAGGGAAGCCATTGCGGAGGGGTTGGGGAGGGACAATATGTGAACCTAACAACGATGACTAACTTCCTAAAACCACCCTACACGCAGTAGGGCGGTTGAGAACGACGCGGATAACTTACTCGAACACGGCACTTGAAGTCCTGGAACAACGAAACCCCGTCGACGAAGCTCACGTTCCACGAAGTACGGTTAACAAGCCACTATTCGCCGTGAAAACGGCGTTAGAAACTTAGAAGTACGGTTAACGAGCCACTGTCCGCCGTGAAAACGGCGTTAGAAACTTAGTACGGTAAACAACTATGAAATTTGGGTGCTCAATTAGCGCGGGGGCTAAAAGAGCGGGAAGGCGTCTGCGATCGACGTGCGCTCGAGAACGCACGCAGACCGAGACTGAACCGCTGGCCCTAAAATGCACTTCATTTATACCATATTAGTAGTACACAAAAGAAATAAAATTCTCATGTAGGTTAACGCTCGACAAAAACAGTAAGAACATTTGCCTCAGCAAATCTAACGATGCCTTGATCATAAAAATTCACCCAGCCGAGTCTCCAATACGAGGTAAGAAAGAATATTACATACATAGATAGGTGTGAAAAACCCTCTTTGCAGTCGGGTAAAAATAGTACAAAGAGTGACGGAGGCCTGCTTTTATCTCAGAAAATCTAATGTATGGGCAATTTATATATAAATGAGATAAATAAAGTTAAAATAATATTTTTACTTAATTACGCCTAAGCTATCGTATAGATATCCACTTTAATGTTCATTTACGTATATTACAAAATATATATTCATTTTCTATGCAGTTAGGTAAAATTTTAATATTTTGTCCATTCTGTACCACTCGTATAATCTATTGGTATGACAAATTGCAATTCGTTGATTGGTCGAGAGATGTTAAACATTATAGTAGCAATCCAAGCGCTGCATGTTTGAATCATTTGACTAGACAACTTAAATTTTTTGTAGCGCTGCATCTAATAATAAATGATTGAATAGGTAAAAATGGAATGCGACACAAAATTTGTTTTGAATAGCTTCTCTAGTACGTAGTACATAGTAACTCAATGTCTTTAGCTTTTTTTTTTAAAAGAAACGTTTTTATTAAAGTTTTGAATAATGTTTGTATTCTTGCTTAATATCCAGCAGATAACTTAAAAAACTAACGAGATATACAAGATTAAACATTTCATGCCACAGCGATGAAACATGCGTGCACGGCGATGAAACAAGCGTCCACGGCAATGAAAGAACTGTGCCATGGAAATGAAAGAATCAATCCACGGAAATGAAATTACATATAAAACATAATATTTTATATACACTGAGTATAAAACTTACATACAAAGGGTTTGGTACGCAGTCGCGAATGTCGTTTGCACGCAAGCCGAATACGCGAAGACGTTTGCGCGAAATGTCGAATCCGCGGAGAGTAATTTGCCCGAGGGGTCATTTGCAC
The DNA here is from genome assembly GCA_923062675.1 of Marasmarcha lunaedactyla. Classification (NCBI taxonomy): domain Eukaryota; kingdom Metazoa; phylum Arthropoda; class Insecta; order Lepidoptera; family Pterophoridae; genus Marasmarcha; species Marasmarcha lunaedactyla. Next base: position 28,120,410 of record OV281345.1, on the reverse strand, counting down.
GGAAGGTCTAATGCGCGAAGAGTCGATTGCGCTAAAGCTTGATAGTGCGAAGGTTCATTTGCGCGAAGAAATAGTTTTATGTGTAAATTTACAATATAGGTGTCGTTTTAGTGTATTTTTGGGTTGTTCAGTTAGAATTCGATTTTATTTTTGAATTCCAAGATGGGTGGTGTCAAAGAACATATGTGCCAAGCTTGGTGAAAAAATCTTGAAATCCGTGACCTGTACATTTGATTCACATTCATCTTGGATTTCAACATCAAATCCCATAAAACGATACCCATATTATAAATTAACACATAAAACGAATTCTTCGTGCATTCGACCTTTCGCGCAACGACGGCACACTTTGGTGGTACACTTTTTTGCGCAAATGACTCTTCGCGCATTCAACCTTTTGCGCAAACTTCTTCACGCATTCGGCATTCGTCCAAACGACATTCGCGATTGCGTACCACACCCATATACAATAGATGCACGCCTGTATCCGAGAGGAAAAGCCATGCCCAGACAGTGTCTCTCCATCGGGTCCTAAAAATTTCTCAAATTTCATAAACAATGGCTTAGTTCCACCCAAAATTTGTGTACGGGAGTAAGATTTGGATATATATTACAAAAGGAAGAATGGGAGTAGAATAAGAAAAGAAAGACTGTAGTATTAAGGTCTCTAAGTATAGTTGCGAGTGTAATACAACAGTCTTTCTTTACTTATTCTACTCTCATTCTTCTTTTGCAATATCTCCTTACCCAAATTTCACTCCCATAGAAGTGTTGGAATAAAGACCTCTTGTGAACAGCCATTTTTATTCCTTTTAGACATATTCTTGTTATTCATACACATACAGGGCCTCATTGACTTGATTCTCAATTTTTACTATCCTCTTAATATTATTTTCGCATCGGCCACTTCTAGTGAACTAACTTCATCTACTGTCATAATATGATATGATATTATCATAAATTATGCGAAACTAAGTATCTATTTCTTATTTATCTGCTTTCAAACCTTGTTATAAATATGTAGATTAAAAATCTGCAAAAGGAGTAAAATTAAACAAAAAGTTAATAGAATCAAAGCATAAGTACGATCATTTATTTAAATTCTTTCACACAAAAAAGAAACTAACAAATAGGATATACTTTTGTAAAGTATGGTATAGAAATTGCATGAATGCAATTGCAAACAACATACATAACACAACACAATTTTTCAATTTGCGCATCAATGTTTAATGCGAAGTGAAATAATAACATTTTTATAAATCTAACGACAAAACGTATAGGTACTACATACTTGCAGTAATCACAGCCATATTATTATCGACATTGTATTTTTTTACCCTTTCTCAATTAAAGCTTTAATACACTTAAAGCAATGGATTCAACAAGTTTACACCTCTTGTATATGGTTCGCACTTATGCCCTGTAGCAATAAAGGTGAACCATAGAAGGAACGTAAACTTGATGAGTCCAGCATTTCTACATTAAAAATCTTGCTATAGAACAAAATCAGCCTTTCAAACTTAACATCAAATTAACACTAACAATATAGCTCTGTTAACAGGAATATCAGCCTCTCAAGTTCACTCGTCTCATTATTCTTTTTGCAGTTGACTGTACAGTAAAAAACTCATCAAATCTATCTTTAGGTCTTTTATCGTATGACAGTAGGTTAACTTGACAAGCCCGGTACTGTCAGTATTCGCAACTACCTGTACATTACAGGTAGAGACGTTTTCTTTGCATCATCATACCATGGCGATGAAAACATAAGTCACGGAAATGAAACACCTGGCCACGGCGATGAAACTAAATTGCTTTACATGACATGGCAATGAAATTTTTTTCATTACTGTGTCTTTTTTTTCATTGCCATAGCAAATTTTGGCCACGGAAACCATGGCAATGAACACGGCGATGAAAATTAATAAAATAATAATAAAAAGTTCTAATAACTCATTCCATTAGTTACATTTTGTGTTATCAGCTTCTTTATGATCACGCCTCAGAAGCGAGGGTTGAGATTTGCCATAGTTTATTAAATTGCTAATATCGTCATACATGCGTTTATTTAAATCGTTTTATTCGAAATCATCTTCTATTCATATCTTCTTTTAGAGAGATACAGGCGCTATTAATCGAGTCAAAGAAACAAGAAGAACAATTTAAGAATATCAAATTTATACGATTAAATTACGAAATCAACTACATGTAGGTACTCGTATATACGACGCGAAGGCTATAGAATAACCGATGTCTCCATATAAGAATTTATTTTACAATCCATTTTTCTAAAGTCACTGGGCTAGACATTAGGTACGACTACAGCTAGTTTTTTAAACTATGGAACTTTTTACCTTTTGATTGATTTCATGGGTTATTACATTTGATAGGCTAGAGGGGCACTTGCGCTTGGCAAGTTGCTGGAACAATTAGTAAGTATTAACAGGCAAACTTAACACAAAATTCGGGCATCGGGAACAGCACGTAGACCTCGTCATATAGTTTTTTTTTTTGTTACAAATTCAAATATTTATTTCTCAACATTGACAATTACTTGTTCTTGTTGACGTCAAATAAAACATGACTCTACCACCAGTTCGGAAAAACCTTCGTTAAGAAGAACTGGCAAGAAACTTCACGGGTATATTTTTTTCAAAATCAATTTACAGAGTCTCTTTATGTCTATATAAAATTATTCTTATCTGCATCTGTGAGCTCGGCAAGTCTCCCTCCCCCCAAGTATCCAAACGAATAATACCCTCAAACGGCACCCGTTCAAGAGTTAACGCGGGACAGTCGATAACTACTGTATTATTTCTCGATTTTTACGTATAAACCTTTTGGGATTGTTTAATTAATTAGTCACCTGAAACATTTATAAATAACCGCAAAATTTTCACTCGTCAGATACCTAACTACTATCTGGACAAGAACCTTGACCATTAAAAGATTTTTTTATAAATTATGTCAAATTCTCAACATTATTCTACTGATAAAAGTAATCTGAGCATTTCAAAACCAGCCCTCAGTCTAAGTGAAGCTAATGCGCGAATCGACCTCAAGACAAAGGAATTCTGATGTAGTTTTTTTTATTGATAGAGCCAGTTTTTTGTGGAGTCTAATTCCATAGTATTATTAATGTAATGGTAGATGCTATATAGATGCTTTTACTTATGTTACGGTATATATCGTAACCATCGACATAACCAGTAGCGCCATTGAGTAGTGCCTAGCGAAAGAAACCATACGTACCTTATTTTTATCTTAACTTATTTCCAATGTACCGAAGTAATAAAGAAAATGCACCACTTTTTTCGAATCCAGCTCGGCCTCATTAACAACAAAAAGTAGATTTGATATGCATTAATATTATTTAATTTAATTTAAAATGATCTCAAAAATGCCGTCACCCTACTTCTTTAATCTAGTATTTTTTTAATTGAATTAAAGTAATGTCCTAACTTACGAATCCAAATGATATTACCTTACAGCCTTACAACACAGTTAAGTGGGATATTCGAAGGTTGAGTTGAAATAAATTTAAATGCTCTCAAACTTTGATTGCAGTTAACATGAACTTGGGGAACATAGAAACAGGGAAAAAGTCTTTTAAACTGAAGAAACCTTGAAAAACTCTCTAAGAAGGATACGCCTGCGCCCCGCCATAACCGAGAAATGCGCGGGGTTTTAGCTCAGCGTATCCGCCAGCGTCAGCAGGGCATAAGCGCTGTATTCCAGGGTTTTACAGAAACTGTTAAACGATTTAAAAAAAATGCTATGTGCTTCTAAAAAGTTTTTCAGTTTTGGTCACTAAAAGTCAATGAAAAAATTATTTCACGAGATCGACTTATGTTCCTTGGAAAAGGCTGTGCGTACAATTTTTCTTGTTTCAGGTTTTTTAACTCTGTATAAACATAAACATATATATTTTATCTATATCACTTTTAATAGATTGTATGTTTGTCAACAGCTCACCTTTTCTTATTCAATACACAGACAGACAAGTATTCAGACACTTTTAAGTTCATATCATTATTGAATTTCAAGATTATTACGTATAATTTTTTTAAATTTGAATTGAGACTTACAGTTATCACTTTCAATTAATATTTTTGAAATTGAATTATCAACTGTAATGTCGCAATTTGTTAAGTTATATATATAAGCATTATATTTTTCAGACCCAAAATAAAATAAAATTTAACTTACACGCATTCGTTATCAAGCATCGTTCAGGCCAGGGGTGCAAAACCATTTGAGTCTATGTTAGTTCTGTCTATGTTTTTAATAAATATTTTTATTGAAAATCGTTCTTTTTTCATTGTTTTAATCATTCACAGCCCAACTTAAGTATCGTTAAGAAATTGTGTGATGGAACCTAGATGGTTTTATATTTTTATTTAGTTTTATATTTTATACGTAAAATTTGCATTTTTGACCATAAAATAAACAATTATCCACGACTTAAGTACATGTTAGACCTAATTAATCAATTCTAACTAATAAGTCAATCGGTAAAACTTACCAATAAAAAGTATTTAAATATATTAATATTTAACTAACATTTACACCGCATCATGTAGCTCAAACTTTTTTTATTAACAACTTGTACTATGAAAACAATACAAAGAACTAATAAACCTAAAAATATCTATCTAAACCAGGATTTAAGCACTGGAATAGAATTAAACCTTGGGAACAGAAAAAAGCGTAGCCCTCTAGGGTTACTGTTTGTTGCGGTGATGCTAGTGCATTAAGGCTAGAGCGTGGTAGACCTCAAGGGCCGTCTTAATACAGAAGTTTGTCGAAAAGATTTTGCTACTACATTATTATTACGCTATTGATTACTTGATAGGCATGAACAAAACCAAGTGCGTTGATGAAAATATGCTATTTCTCTCGTGTAACGTGTCTGTTGCAAGACTTCCAACAATTAATTTCTTTCTCTGGTACAAATCATAACTCACTTTAACTCAAATATCAAAAAAATATATTGAAATAACAACCAACTTTATAATGTTTGGTACCTCTTGCAAGGTCACGCGCTCACCCCGCTTTGTAATACGATACGCGTTTTTTCGTCGTTTACGGCGTATTTGCGATGATAGTCATAGATTTTAATCGTGTCGTTTTCAAAAATGGCGCACATTGGTAGAGACACGTCAATGCCCTTTTATTTACGGACTGATGGGACGGACTATAGTTACTATAGTACCATACGAGCAACTCATCATTACTTAGTTATGTTTCCGAAAGTAATTGAGTTATGCTATTACTAATTCTGCGATTATTTATATTAAATAATTATTGTATATCTTTAACCATAGCTCATATAATATAAGATCAAACGAACTTGCAAAGTGAAGTTCGATCGATATTATATGAGTACGCTTCATTCAAAGATATTATATTAAACCAACAAGTAGTACTCCTTCCGGTTAGCAACTACGCACGTTTTAGAGAGCAGGTTAAAATCCGAACCGGCTCGACCCCTCCATCGATGGGTCATATTATTCATTTTTTTTTAGAGAAGTTTTAGGATAATAGCACAAATTTTCCTTTAAAACCTGGGCCTGGGTGGGAGGGTTTGTATATCTTTGAATGAAGCGTACTCATATAATATCGATCGAACTTCACTTTGCAAGTTCGTTTGATCTTATATTATATTTCATACGCTTCATTCTTCGATATTATATTAAACCAACATGTAGATGTTTAGAGTGGAAAATTTGTGTAATAAAATATTAAGTAGGTATTCAAATGACACTTTAATGAACAGAATATTTTTATTCTTGAAATATCTCTTTATAATCAAAATTACATGAAATAATACATCGTAATTGGTCTTAAACTACATTAGTTACAGTATTACGTGTTATTAGGTAAAAGGACAGCTCGAGCTAAGTTATCATCATTTGAAATTATTTGGCGATGATAGAATTTAGCAAATGAATGGGATCTTTCCGTCCAGCCAGCGGACCTTCTGATGGTTTCTAGCGACAGGCCGGAACAGTATGCTTTGGACGTGGAAGCATGCCGTGTGCTATGTGCACTAAATATGTTCACATCCACACCACTGATGCTAAGAACCTGTTTAATCCATCTGCTGATGGATTGAGATGTGGCTGGCTTATATGGTCGTTTGTATGTCAGTAAAAGTGTGTCTGTCATAGTAGGTCGAATGTCTTTAGTCTTTGTGATATAATCTTGTAATGTATTAGCTGGGCATATAACTTTGTTTTCATTAAAGAATGGTAATGATAGAACTGGTTGTTCACGGTTGACAGCTGATGTTTTAATGATGTCCGAAATACCGATTTGAATTGAAGTAGAACTAACCCGGATATTTGATAGTTTTATTAGAGACAACGTTTGCACACGATGTGCTGTGGTTAGGGCTAACAGTATCACTAGTTTTTTCGTGATATTTTCTAGAGAAAGGTTTACATTAGGGCCCCAGTTCGCAATTAAATCTAGTACAGTTTGGGGATCCCACGTAAATGTATACTTTGGTGCATTTGGTCTTAGTTTATAGGCGCCCTTAAGTAATCGTTTTATTTGGTCATTATTAATCAAATCGCTACCTATCAGTAAAGATAATGCTGACCTATGACTGTTCAGTGTACCGAAAGAAATACCTTTATTAAATTGTTCGGTTAGAAATATCATAATAAACGAGAGCGAAAATTCGGTAGGATTAATACTATTAATTTTACAGAATTGCCACCACAATTTATAAGTACTATTATATTGTGAAAGTGTATTTTTTGAGATGGATGACATGACCAAGTCTAACGATTGTATAGGGGTTCCTCTTGCGGTGAATGCCGCCCGGAGAGCACTGCTGCAGCCAGGGTAAATTGTTTCGTATAGTTTGAGTGGCTGGAAGAGGAGAAAGGAAATTTTGAATTTTTTAGAAATATAATTTCAGTTCTAAGTCTACTAATTAACATAGGGAACCAAGGTTGTGATGGCCAATAGGGAAATACAACAATACCTTGAGCTTCGTCATTTACAATTTTTTGTAAACATTTTAAAATCAATGTAAATGGTGGGAATGCGTAAAAGTTAAGGAATCTCCAATTGATGGTAAATGCATCCACAGTTTGAGCATCGGGGTCTTGTCTCCATGAAACATAGGTTTTACATTTGGCATTCGTGCGAGAAGCAAAGAGGTCTATACTTGGTTTACCAAAGGTTTCTACTATTTTTTGAAAATCAACGTTAGATAATTGCAATTCAATGTCTGGGTTGACTTTACGAGATTCAAAGTCAGCTTCTACATTGTCTTTACTGTTGATATATGATGCGAATATGAATATCTTTCGCTTCTCACACCATTGCCAAATATCTCTAGCGACTTCATTTAAATGAAGATACTGGATTCCGCCCATTCGGTTGACATAGCTGATAGCTGTTGTGTTATCGACACGAAGGAGTAAATGACAATTTGATTTATCGCGGGCAAAACATTTGAGACCAAAGAAAACCGCAAGTAGTTCCAAATGATTTATGTGATAACTACGCTCAGCATTAGTCCATCCACCGTTTGCTCTTTCTTTATTACAACAGGCACCCCAGCCTGTCTTAGAGGCATCCGTAAATATTTCTAATTCAAAGTTAGGCATTGCAAGAGGTTTAAATACTGAGTTAATGTTCTGGGCCCACCATTCTAGATCGTTTAAAATATCGGTTGACGGAGTGAATTTTTTATCATAATTTTGACATGAATTTAAGGCTAGAAACTTTTGTCTTTCGAGATGTTTCGTATATATCCAACCATAGTTCACAGCTGGACATGCAGCTATGAGTACGCCTATTAAATGAGCAAATTCCCGAATAGTACACCTAGGTAGATGTAAAAATTTCTGAACTAAACTTAGAATATTTTTCCGTTTTTCTGAGGGTAATGATATTGTCATATTCACCGAATCGAAGATGAATCCTAGAAACTTACAGGTTTGCTGTGGGGTTAACTTACTTTTTTCAAAATTAATCACAAAACCTAAACATTTGAGAAGCCTAATTGTCTCATTTACATTATTAACGCATTCCTCATAGGAATCGCCTATACACAAAATATCATCTAAAAATTTTACTGATTTGAACCCACGACGTCTTAAATAACTAATCACTTCGTTCATAATCTTAGTAAATGTTCGTGGAGCAGAAGATAAACCGTAAGGTAAAGCGGTAAATTCATAGGTCAGCTTATTTTGTGAAAAAATACCCTCAAATTCAAACCGTAAATATTTTCGATGCTTAGAGTCTATAGGAACAAGTAAATAAGCTTCCTTAAGATCTATTGTAGCCATAAAACTCCTTTTAGATATCATCTTTGACGCGGTTCTGTAATCTTCCATTTTAAAATGTTCGTTTAATACAAATTTATTTAATTCTTTAAGATTAAGTATAAATCTCTGACTACCGTTCGATTTTGGTGCTAAAAATATGCTCGAAATAAATTGATCAATTTCCGGTTTGCACAGTCTAACGGCTCCTAATTGTAATAATTTATCAATAGCTGATGTTATTTCCCGTTTTTGTTTTAAGTTTATTAGATTATAAGGGACATGGTGTTGCACAACATCGGATGAAAAAGGAATGCAATAGCCTTTATAAATCCAACTAAGTACAGTTTGATTTTGTGTAACATTTGACCAACAGTTATAAAAGTGATGTAACCTGCCAGCATGTACCTGTGTTACTGCCGTGTTGGAGCACGTTTGTTGCCGATCGTCGAACTCGCTTGGCGCGTCGATGATTGTTGCGTTATCTGTGGGTTGCGGCGATACTGGCCCCTGGGTGTTGTCACCCGCCCCCCCCTGCTTGTTGAGTGGTAGCGAGAGGGGCCCGACCAGTTTCCCTGGTAGCGAGGTCGAGAAGTTGATGGGGTGATGATAGTAGAATTAGATTTCTGAGTAATAGGTTTTTTAATTTGGAGACCTTGTCTTTCGATCACTTTGGATGCTTTAATTTGTTCAGGTAATGATATCCCAAAGAGAGTTTCGTCTCGGTCTTGGCCCTGAATAACACTTAGGAAAGGTTTGTCAAGTCCGCGACTGACGAGCTTCGTTCGTACTTGTGTTTGGACGTAATGGAGGTCACTCAGTATGCGACAACCATCTGATAATAGCTTGACCGCGGAAACTTTGTCGTTATTGGTAAGAAGCGATGTTAATGCTCGGTTAATGGCTGTTACGCCCAAGCCCAGTTGGTCTTGTTCAGTTTGAATTTTCTTGTCTCTCAATTTTACAACTTCGGAAACAGCGGCCGAGATTTCAGGATTCAGATTTGGGGCTTTTAAAAGTTTACAATTAGATGGGATACTATATTCCTTCAAAAGCTGTTCTTTCGTATCTGGAGTTAATCCTTTTTTAAGAATAGGATTCCAACGCTCAGCTAGGGTGTTATGAATGTCAGGGCCATAAGCTGGCTTCTCTTCTGAAGCATTTCCTAAAGCCGATAGTAATTGGGGGTCAATATCAGGTGTAGGTTCTGAGGTTACATCCGCTGATGGTAACATTACTTCGTCTATTGGTTCCGGCGACGGCGCTGGTGTCGACGAACGTGACGTTAACTGAGCCGTCTGGTTATCGACCTCGCGACTTTTTGAGCCTATATCTGTATCAGATAGAAAAACAAATAAAAGTTATTGTAGATATTGGAGTAAAAGGCAACAATGTATTATAACACTATATCGAAAATATCAATTCGTGTTAACGCCTTTGTGTTGACTCGCAGTCGAACCCCCAGGCTAGTCTTAAAGCGCTACACTCAGCCATCGTGTTAACTCGCAGTTAACCCCCAGGAGAGCTTACTAAGCGCATACATGAGCATAATAAATAAGACATATTTCACTTTAATGGTGTAACAGTAGAAGTTCCTTACCCGAAATATCTTCGGAATCCGACGATGAGTAGATAATCACACGTCGAGGCTTTTTCTTTGATTTTTGTTCTAACTTTTTAATTTTAGTATTATAATATTTAATTTTCTCTTCAGCGCTTCTTTTAGGCATGATAAAATATGGATACTTAAAAAATGGGAATGTGGATGAGTATAAGGTGTAAACGTGTTATCGTTGCAACGCACGAAAGAAGAATGAATAATATGACCCATCGATGGAGGGGTCGAGCCGGTTCGGATTTTAACCTGCTCTCTAAAACGTGCGTAGTTGCTAACCGGAAGGAGTACTACTTGTTGGTTTAATATAATATCGAAGAATGAAGCGTATGAAATATAATATAATTCTTATTTAATATACTTTTAACCTATTTGCTTTTCATACCTCCATTCATCTATTGGCTACTCTCTAAACTAACATTTTACATCAGCTGACATTCAAACTCAATGCAATGCACCTCCACAACACATACCCACGTACACGTCATGTTCACCTGCACCCAACATTCCCGCGCAGTCTGCCTGTCGCCGTCGCCGGGCATAGTCGTCGCGACACGTGACGCGCTGGTGTTGGCGACAGACAGCGTTGCAATTTGTGCAACATCCCAGCTGAGTCGGGGACTTAGCTATATATCCGATCATTAATAACTAGGTACAGTTAGGAAGTACGTCAGAATGCCGCGATGTTTCAGTAAAGAATGAATTAAGAAGAAAAGATATTTAAATATACGTTTGACATAAAAGAAGCAATACATTTCTGACTTTCTCCATCATCGGAGTATACTATGGTTATATTTTAGTTATATAATAATTTATATTTAAGTTATGGATTAAAGTATAAAAAATAAAAGTTATACCAACATTTTATTAAAACGCCACGGTACCCTTTAACATTCCTAAGGACTTTATTTTTAATTCGTTCTAGTCTTAAATTTTTCTCAGACTCCTTTGCTTCTGTTTTATAATTTTTTCCACGTATTTTTTGTGTGAAATGTGATTGTATTTTGTTATTTTTTGTTAACTTTACTATATTTTAGAAAATTTGCGGAGGTTATGGAATATAGATTTTATCTGTATATCTATCATTACAGTTTCAGTAAGTGATATCCTCGGGTATGGATGCTGTTGATGATTAGGTGGATTGCGTACTCGTTAGGTTTTATGATTGAATGATTTTATTTATTAATCACTTGAGTAATTGTGAACATGGCTATGGGCCTTCTAAAAGAGCTTCAAGTCACTCAGAGAGAATGGAGAGGTCCATGCTTGGGAACAGAGACACTATAACAATCAATAACAACGTAATTAATCAATTCCATCTGCGATGAATAATGTTTACGGGCACGGATGCTGCGGCCAGGGAGGCTACGGAGGCTCGGCGAACTAAAAAGGAAGTTGAATCTTATGACTGCGCTGTAAGTGCTACAGTGTTTTTGGCCATCTTTAAACTTATGTCTTTTTGTGATTAGTGTATTGAATATCGATCAATATCATTGACCCTAGTTGGAGCTGCCTTCCTTTCAGGCTCGTTCTGTCTCCTGACCTTTACACAATTACATATGATGGCGGTCAAAACAGGAAGGACTGTAGTCCCGCCCCACACGAGATCTTTACATAAGAAACCCTCATTTCCACTAACATTATTAGGATTGGATTTTTGTGTGTTCAATTTCTACCCCACAAGCTTGTGTAATGTAACCGTGCTTCCTACACCGGAGTTCCTGGGTTCGTATTCTGGAAGATACAGAATTAAATGTTTTAGTATTATGAACATTTGTGTACGTGTGGATTGAGAAAAAAACCTAAAAATGTATGTTCATTGGTAAAAGTTCTAAAACAATTGTTAAGTAATCTCTGTATTTATTAGGTATTTAGGTATGTTTGCAGACGTGCATACCGATGATTTTTACGCCATCATTCGTAAACGAATCGCGTCGCTGCTGCGCAGGTGCGTGGGAGCGCTGACTTCTTGGCGTTATATCTGATAAACCTGAGTGTCCTGTATTGAGACACTGGACACGTGCCCGTGATGTGCATGTCCATGTGCCCAGTGTCTCAAAATGTTGGAAAAAAATTTATGAATTAATATTATATTCTATCTACTAATATAGTCGTTAAGTTCATTGTGTTACTAACCAAGGTATGGATTATGGTCCGCATGAAACCCCCCGATGGTTGCCCGCCTTGTGTGGCGGGGGGGCTTAGTAACCGTGGACTGGTCACCCACGGTGAACTAAGAGGCAACCAGGGCCGGCCTGTTTGGGCCGCCGGCTGGCCCGCGGAGGGTGCTCCCAGCGGGTTGAACAAGTCCGCTGAGGACGCGCTTGGAGGTGGGACCGCAGAAGAAGAGGAGTGCCGGTATTACGGTGCGCCGTTCTCCCTATCTTCTGCGGCCGTGGAGGGATCGCAGGGGGAGAGGCGTGTTGGTATTACGGTGCGCCACTCTCCCTACCCCCTGCGAGCTGGCGGGGCCGTTCCGTCGCAACGGCACTGGTGGGGCCGCAGAGGAAGAGGCATGTCGGTATTGCGGTGCGCCGCTTGCCCTATCCTCTGCAGCCGAGGTGTGGTTTGGTGGCAGAACCACAGACCTGATCTGCCACCGGGTACCAGTTATCTGGTATCCATGGCCTCCTAGTAGCTGACTCGGGGGGAGTCTGCTACAGTACTTGTGGAGGCCGAGGAGGGAGGCGCACCTTACCATCTGGTGCGCCCATCGTGGAGGGCCTTCGGGCTTTCGCGATGGAGCCGCTTGTGGGCGGCTGCCGCCGGCGGGGTCGCAGATGTGTGCGAAAGCGTTCCCGTAACCCCATCACAAGGCGGTGAGGTGGAAGATGGGGGGGGGGGTTTAGTGGGTATACCGTGGGTCTCATTAGCCTATACGGGAGTCTCACATAACCACTCGAGGGCCCCCTGCGCCCGGGTGGTATGCGTAATGCATTTGCCCCCGAAAAAAAAAAATATGGTCCGCAATGAAAAGATTTTAATTTTTTATTTATTTATTTGTAAAGTGATATACATTATTTCACGTGCGCTCACTCAGTTCGCACATACTACCAACGAAATCATTGAAAGTACCTATTAATTTAACATATAATATTTATATACTAGTATTAACTACTATGCTAACTTACCTTTATAATTTGTAGATCACCTAGTAACGTATTTAAGGTAACGTAACGTATCTAATGCTCACTCAATCCGCACGCTTTCGAAAACCGATTTCTGATGAAGAAACTGAAGATTTAAAATGCTATGTGTTTGTATAGTTAAGTAAAATTAATATAGGACTTTGTTAAATACAAAACGAACCACGTTTTTGGATAATACATTTTTGTGAGTGCTCACTGAGTCCACATATTATGAGTAAGTTGAAAATGCTAATATCTTAAGATTTGTAGCATCACAGAAACTATAAATTAGTTCAACTTTTAGGGAAATATTTTACATCATATCCAGCATCAAATATTTTATATTCGTTTTCTGTTTTGAAAGATATTTGATTGTAATTTTTCTAATGTAAATACATCATTAGGACGACCACACTTCAGTATATTATGGTCATATCCAAAATAAAGGACATTTTAAAAGAAAACCAATTTATTTACTCAATCAATATTCTTTATTGAATTAGGCAATAGAATAATAATAATAATTTTTACCCGACTACGGTAAAGCAAAAAGGAGGTTGAAGAAATTCACAAAAATAAATCAACAGTTGACAGAATGACTTGGTTAGTACTTTCTGCGATTTTAGTACAGTTATCGTCGAAGCAAATGTGTCATTTACTAAATGATGAGCTTTGTAATGACCTATACCAGTTGAGTGTAAGGTGCTACAAATTCAACTGCACCGATGATTTTGTATATTTTATTATTTATATATAAAGTACGAGGCCTTTATGTAGTGCTACTGCAGTGGTGCCATTTAAATCAAAAGAGATCAAATTGGATACTGCATAATTACTGGTTGCTGTTCCTTTACATGATGCACATTTTGATGCACGTTTTACTATCGATTCATTCGATATCATATAGACTCTTCAAACATACTTATATCAAAAATATTAATCATATCGATGTTTAAGGGCAAGAAGACATTTTTTTTAATATGTTTGATGAACGCGATAGGTTAGTACACATTTTTGTAAAAACTGAGCTAGTAAAGTCCGACTCGCACTTGGTCGGTTTTTTTATATATTACTATCAACACTTGATGTTATTGTGCCATGTGAATAAATATCATTTCATTTCATAATACACACATCAAAAAAGTCTAAGCAACATACATTATTTCAAATTTATTAATCATTATTATATCTTTTCTTACCAAGTAGGTAGTACTAAAGTAAACTTATTTGTTCTAGATGACATACTGCCGGGTTGTAAAAAAAAATAATTTCACTATCATTTGTTATTTCACAAAATTTAAAGCGAATGCATGTTTTCAATTTTAATGCGGTTTCTTTGAGTGGCGTGAGTTGATTAATCGAGAACAATTTTAATTGTACGACATTGCTTACGACATGGAGCGACGTCATTTGACCTCACACGAAATGCTAAGAGCCGTAGGGATGTTGTAAGTGGGAAGCAGTCAATCTGAGGTATCACGATATTTTGGTGTCAACTTTATCAGCGTTTCACTAACACGGGAGATCCTGCCGAGCAGCACCCAGGCCGCGGAAGGAGTACAACCATTCGGCAAGACCGATACATTCAACTGATCGCAAGACGTCAGCCGATTTTAAACACCCGAGACAGAGGTTTAAGGCTACAAAACACAAGTGGTGTTGTTGTTAGCACCCAAACCGTGCGAAATCGACTGCATGAGTACGGCCTACATGCACGACGACCTCAATTAGGTGTCCACCTATATGTCACGGGAATCGCGCTCGTCGAAATGAATGATGTAGAGAACACATAACATGGACCCAGGAGCAATGGGATACAATTTTATTTTGCGATGATCCTAGATTTGGATTTAGGCCTGATACAGAAGGGTAAGAGTGTACCGCCGTCCTGGAAATACTGAGAGGCTGAGGTGCGTTCAAGAAGTTCATCCATACAACGGTTCAACAGTTATGGTATGGGCGGGTATTATGAAGAACAGACGAACTGAGCTCGTTTTTGTAAATGGAAACATGAACGCTGCAAATTACGTTGAGGATGTTCTAATGCCTTACGTCCGTCCATTTGCACAAACCTTGGCTTCGATTTTATGTTGATGCTAATGATAATAATGCGCGTTCGCATACAGCTTTGCACACCAGGGAGTAAATTCAAATTCAAATTCAAACTCAAATTCAAATACAAATTCAAATTCAAATTCAAATTCAAATTCAAATTCAAATTCAAATTCAAATTCAAATTCAAATTCAAATTCAAATTCAAATTCAAATTCAAATTCAAATTCAAATTCAAATTCAAATTCAAAATCAAAATCAAAATCAAATTCAAATTCAAATATTTATTTCTCAACATTGACAATTACTTGTTCTTATTGACGTCAAATAAAACATGATTCTACCACCAGTTCGAAAAAAAACCTTCGTGAAGAAGAACTGGCAAGAAACTTCACGGGTATATTTTTTTTTTTCAAAATAAATTTACAGAGTCTCTTTATGTCTATACAAAATTATTCTTTTCTGCATCTGTTAGCTCGGCAAGCCTCCCTCCCCCCAAGTATCCAAACGACGAACACCCTCAAACGGTGTACTTGGCAAGGGAAAACATCCGGGTATTGTCTTGGCCTGCACAACTGCCAGACCTCAACCCCATCGAGCACGCATGGGACATGCTCCAGAGACGTGTTTTAGAGGACTTGGACGGAGTGACAAAATCCCGACAACTGATGGTATTACTAAAATTTCATTGGGAGCAATTGCCGCAGGATAACGTAAACAGTCTCATCGATTCTATGAATAGTCGGTGCCAGCAAGTTCTCAACAACAGAGTCGGCCACTCTTTGTATTAAGTTATCCAATTTCTTTTACATTAAATTAATTTTGTTTAACAATTTCATAAATGTAAATCGTTTATAAAAAGTTTAGTTTCTTAGGCATCTTAGTTTGTTCTACGTATGATACAGAACTCGCAATATTGAAGACGTTTTACCTAAATATAAAACGTGTATTATACATACTTACCTTATTCGAAGCCTAATAATATAATGAGAATTGCCATCGCTTCCGTTTCCTTTTTCTGTCCTTTTCCCGGCTGCTTTATATAGCTGTCCTCTTTTACTTCCGTTTCCACCACCAGCAGTGGGTGCCACGTTTGTGAGCGCACAATTTTTGTCATTACGTCGATTAACCAGGCAGAATTCAAATTTATTAGGCTTCGAATAAGGTAAGTATGTTGAAGAGGTAAAACGAATGAGGTAAAACGTCTTCATTAAACAACTTGACCGTTATTCGAAGCCTAATAATATAATGAGACGTGTTTGTTATCGCCTCGTGGTGGAAGACGACATCAATGTGACTAGGGATCCATTAGGTTCACATCGACATAGAAACCTGAGTAAGGGGTGTTCGAAGAGAGTAAAATTAAATTCTTTAAATATTTGTGTATTATAGGTATATTTAAAAAAAATGTAAATAATTCACAGAAAATAATATCAATTAAACAATCAATAAACTAGATCAATCAAGAGCAGCAAATAAATTATTGATTTTAATGCTTTTACTATTGCAGCTTAAAATTTGGCGACAATAAAAACGCTTGAAGGTTTTTTCAGATCTCCAATTTCCTCTAGAAAAGATTTCATCGATAGGTGCGTTTTGTATCCAGCTTTTCGAGGCGACCGCGGCTCTTAAACTACCAGCCGATGCTTCTGTACCAGATTCTTTTAATATATGTTTCACCCAACCAGCAATACATCTTGTCGCAGGTTTCGGTTGACCACAAGTGGAAATAAACAAATTATCGCACTTTGTTTCTAACCGTCTTTGTTTACCCAATTCAATTTATCGATTTACCCAATGGACTGGGCTAAGGCTCCTATTATGTGGGTTTTTCTTCAACTTCCAGACTGACTGTCTGAGAGTCGGTTTTTGAACCGAAGGCAGGCACTAAAACTATACAATCATGGATATAATACAACTATTAGAGTTTGTGCGCAATAGCGTCAAATCATGAACTCTTCGCCCTGAACATAACAAAAGAATAGTTGCTGAATATTATGAAATTTCGTATAAATTATTGGTATCTGGATTTTATTTTGTTCAAACGAGCCCAAGATTGCCAGCCAACCAAGCAGATTTATAGGCTCTTAACGTAGAGGGACGCCAGCTAGACATGAGAAGGTTCTTTTGTTGATGTGACCAACTACTTAGTAACTCATCCCATCCCCACATCTCCATACTTCGAGTGTCCTCTCCGAAGCTTTGTGTGGAGTCAAGCCGGTAGATATATCCATCAAAACTTGGTGCAGGTTGTTGACTGTCCAGGGAGGTGCTGTAGCTCTGTTCTTTAAATCTGGACGCCCGAATACCTGTTCCCATCTCGGTGCCACTATCAAAATACTCCGCGGCACTGGTTTAGGTGTTGTAGGACTTTTGGTATCAGAAAAGGTGGGGGAAAAACCCATACCAGTGGATAATTCCAAACACGAGACAGAGCGTCGTGGAAAACTGCTTGGTAGTGTTGACAATACAGCGTACAATACTTGGGGACTACACGAGTTAACTTCGAAGCAAACAAGTCTATTTCCGGTGTTCCCCACTTGGCAAATATGGGAATCGTAGCTTGTGGCAGCAGATGCCATTCTGGAACTCTTTTTAGCCTGGATAGACGGTCTGCTTCTACATTGTAACTGCCTGGGATATAATGAACGGACAGGTTGATGTGGAGCGAGACGACTAGTCGCAGGATCTTGTATGTAACATCCAGCAGAGCTTGGGACTTTGTGCCCCCTTCGTTGTGGAGATATGCTACGGCAGTCTTGTTGTCGCACTGAAGATATATGGAAGAAAATCGAAGGTTCGGAGTTTGTTCTTCTAAGCTTCTGAGAATAGCCAAAAGTTCTTTGTGATTGCAGTGTAACTGCTTCTCCGCCTCTGACCAAGTTCCTGACAAGATTACATTGTTTATTCGTGCCCCTCAAGCTTGATTCGAAGCATCTGTTACGATGTAGTTTGTTGGTTGTGGTGCATGTATTAGTGACTGATCTGTGTGATGAAGCATCCACCACTTCAGCTCATCTATTACAGCCTCGGGCAGGAAAACAGCATGCTGCAGACCTAGTTTTGAGTTGTTTATGCAAAATCTTTGCAGTTGTCGAAAATTCAGCCGGCCTCGTGGGATAGCAAATTTAACAGGCCAATTAGGCTCTGCAGCTGTTTCACCGTGGCGGTCCTCTTGTGTAGAAGCTCCGATAGTAAACCTCTCATTTTGAAGCATTTCAGTGCGGGTAGGGATTTGTGATTGGACCAGGGGTCCTACAAAATGCCGAGGTAATCTATGGCACGACTCGGGTAAAGGTTTGATTTTTCGTAATTTACGTTCCACCCTAAATATTTCAGTAAATTCAGTACAGTTTGTGTTTGAACTTTCAAACAATGTGCGTCCTGATTGGCCAGCAGATAATCGTCCAGGAATACCAGTATACTTATGCCCTGCTGGCGGCATAACTGAGCAATCCAGTTGCTCACTGATGCAAAGGTTTTGGGCGCTGAGCTCAGCCCGAAGGGCAGGCAGTTCATTTGAAGCAGTTTCCCCTTGTAAAGTAGACAAAGAAGCGTTTGTGTGAATTCTTTATTGGCAAATGAAAATATGCCTGAAAAAGATCGATTTTTGTGAGAAAATCTTGTGGTTGAATAAAATCAAGGACTTTGTGATTGTTTATCAGTCTGAATGGAGCTGTATGGTATTGGGTTGTGAAATAGGTCTCATGGTCCCGTCTGATTTCGGTACAAGGAACATCGACGAAAGAAAGCTTGGGGACAATGGTACTGCAGTTAATACGCCCTCTGATAACATCTTTTCTATTGCTCGACTCATTTCGTCTGAAACTGGAGTTGCTTGATAAATCTTGTGGATGTAGGGGGGGTTTTTCTAGAAACGGAATACGGGATCCGGAAATAATTTGAAGAATGTAGTCTGGAGCTCTTATTGCCTTCCACTTTTGATAATGTCATGCCAGCTGACCGGCTACGAAGCGACTCGGTGCGAGATTGCTCTTTTTCTTTGAAGTGATTTTCCTCTCCTATCCCGGTGGGACGAGGGAGATTGTTTGCGGGTTCGACCTTAGGTCTCATTATGCGAGCAATTACCTGATTGTTTACCTGCTCTTCCACGAAAGGGCCTCGAGTTACAATTATAAGTTGTTGGGTTACTAGGGTAAGTATTGCTTGGCTGAATTCTATAATTAGCTGGTTTCTGAGGCGGTACTGAGTTTCGTTGAGATGGTACGAATGTACTAGGACCGGACTGCGGTGCAGGTACGCGATCTTTTTGTCGAACCCAGAACACCTTACGTACGCCCCCTGCTTTTTCGAGGGTAGTTGTGAAATTTTCAGAATCAAATAAGTTTTGACATGTTGGTGGTATTTTACGTAAGACGCTCTTATGAAGAGGATCTTTAACGGCTGAAAGAACTGTTTCACGTCGTTGTTGAATGATTTCTGCCATGTGGCTGCAGACCAATTGTAGGGCATCGTTAGATATTTTGGAATAATCTCCGGTCACGAAAATATCCTGTATCTTATCATTAATATCGTTAAATGTAAGGGTAGGCGTATCCTTAGCCCAAGCTAGAAAACTTCTTATTTCTTTTTCTAGGTGATCACGTTGCTTCACAAGTGCAAAACAAATAGAAGCAAAAGCTTTTTCAGTATAAATGGCGTTTCGGGAGCTGTCAAACTGTTTAACTTCATCATTTGCTTCTAACTCCGTGAATCCGGGAGTAAGTAGTGTGACGGAACAAGCTCGAGTCTTGTGTATGTGGCGGAAGTATGGTCTCAATATACCTGCTAATAGCATTTGTCAATACTGATTTACTCAAGTTATCATAAAAATATCTGTTTGTATATTAGTATATGTTAGCAGATATAATTGTTGATATATAGAATCTTTAAATGGAAGAAAAATTACATATAAAAGGATGTTGTGATGGAACAAGCTCGAGTCTTATGTATAAAACGGAAGTATAATCTCAATATACCTACTAATAGCATTTGACAATATTAATTTACTAAAGTTATCATAAAAATATCTGTTTATATATTAGTATATGTTAGTAGATATAATTGTTGATATATAGAATCTTTAAATGGAAGAAAAATTACTCATAAAAGGATGTTGTGACGGAACGAGCTCGAGTCTTGTATGTGAAGCGGAAGTATAGTCTCAGTATACCTGCTGGTGGCATTTGGCAATACTAATTTACTAAAGTTATCTTAAAAATATCTGTTTATATATTAGTATATGTTAGCAGATATAATTGTTGATATATAGAATCTTTAAATGGAAGAAAAATTACACCTAAAAGGATGTTCAGTTAAATTCATTTACCTTGCTAAAGAATAAAAAAAATTAGAAAAAAATTATTAATTTAATATTGATATCTGGTTCTCAGAATTTATGTACTAATTTGACATAGAAAGATACATCTAATTAATGTTTCTAAAGGTTAAAAAGTATAGCAGTTTGGGACGCCTACTTTGTTATTAAGTTTCTCTTCCGTTGTTGATACGATCTTATGGGTGGTAATTATTTGCAGGAAAATAATTGATGATGCTTTCGCATTTACACATAGATTTTATTTGTTCATTATTTATTTATTTATTTATTTGCTAAACAAAATACCTCTACAGTAGTTACACATAAAGTAAATTAAATAAGTAACTCAAGGGTGCATTCTTTTATTTTGTTGGGAAACATGACTGGAGATTGTCGCGGGTGCGTGGTGCATGGTTCCCCGTGGGAGGGAGTTCGGTCTTTTGGGGATAAATAGGGCAGGAGGCCGCAGAGCAGGGGTCGGAATTTCAGTCTCGGGGAATGGACGTTTGAGTCTCGATCGGGAAACGAAAGTAACCCAAAAGTTCTGCCAGTTTGTACCCAGTTTAATATTTAGTTTTTCAATTGTTTAAAAATAGAAAATAGTGTTGTGTTGAACGTGGTCTTTAGGTGAGTGTTTATTTTAGTACACATTAATAGGGAATTTCGTTTTCAGGAAAGTTCTGCCAGTTCGTAGATAAAAGTTTAATTTTTGAGTATTTTAATATTAGATTACGTTATTGCGTTGGAAGGCGAATCCTGTTATAGAAGAGCGTTTATTTCGTTTAATACTGTAGGGTAATTTAACAGGGAAATTAACTTTTATAGTATATTTATTTAAGGTCTTGATTTATATATTAATATTTCGTGTACTTTATTCTTTATATGTATTTTATTATATATACTTATTTATATATGTAAGTATATATACTTACATGTTATATTTTATCTTACTTTGTATTAAAAGTAATTACGCACACACACACAGAACACAATACATCTATAGGTACTGATAAACTAAAAATGCTCATTTGTGACGTGTTTATATTCGTCTAAATATAATGTATGTAATGCATTACAATGGTGAGATATACTAGAAGGTTATTTGATTGAGTCAAAATAATTTATTTAACACACTCAGCGTGCTAATCTCCAACTTGGTGAAGTTTATTTACTCTTTATTTTCTCCCTTTATCCTCATGTCAATTGGCTCACAACCACACAGTCGTTGAGGTCTCTTGTAACCACTTTCATTGATCTGACTATCTGTTGGTGCGACAAGGACGAGTTCCGGCTCATCAGACTCAGGGAGAAAGTTGGTTCAGGAACTTCTTGGCTGAATAATTGACAAATATTAAAAACTCACATTTCCTTCCTTCATTTATGTTCATTCTGCGACTTGTTATCTGGCATAAGACCAAACAGTGGTTGAAGTCTCTTGTTGTCAATTTCAATGATCTGAGCTTCTGGTGTTACGACAGGATGACACTCCGGTGCATCAGACTCAGTGAGGAAGTTGGTTCATGAACTTCTTGGCTGTATAATTAACAATGTCATGGAATGAATTATAAATCTATTTATTCCTCTCCTTCATTAATATATTTATTTCATGAATTATTAACGAACATAATACTAAAGTCATTGGAGTTTCTGGTTTCACTTTCATTGATCTGACTATCTGTTGGTGCGACAAGGGCGAGTTCCGGCTCATCAGACTCAGGCAGAAGGTTGGATCTAGAACTTCTTGACTGAATTAACAACAAATATCATGAAATAGATATTAGAATTACCCTTCCGAAAATGATCCAACTTGGAGATTAGACTACTCAGTTTAAATTAAAGTATCTGCAAGGTTTGGGTTTGTGATATAAATAACTTTATTCAAGATTGTGGAATTTATTGTTAGCTTTATTTATTCTTACAATCTCACCATATTCCATCCTCTACTTATCTTTATAAACTTATTTACTTACAAAGTATTTTTATTTTATCATTATTATTCAGTACTAACACTCGGGTGTTGGATTGGTGAATCCTGGAGAGAGAAATTCAAAAAAATGAAAGGATGTCTCTCACATGACTAGGGCGAGGATAGGGGCCCTACTCACACCCAATTTTTTATAAATTTCCAATTCATTTTAATTTATCAAATCCATTTCAACAGTTCTTTATTACCTCTTATTATATATTGTATGTATTTATTATATTATATATTTTTATTACTATAATAATTTACATTGCATTCTTAAAACATTCTTTGTTTCTTATCTTTGTCACATACCTCGGAAAAGAACTTGGTTACTATGCAACACAACGAAGAGTCCTACCCAACCTTAGACGATCACACCAAATAAATATTGTATTTTTTTTATTGATAAATCTTTATATTGTGCCAATTACAATTTCTCATTCTGTAGTTTATAACTGAAGGTTTTATATTATATTTATGTATCTATTTCAAATAATTATTTATGACATTCCCTTATATGATCAGAGAATAGATCAGGAAGGGGTGGTCGTTACAGTAGGTAACTTTTTTGAACGTCAAAATACCGCACATTGCGCCAATCAGAATTACCTAAATGCTGAATATTTTTTAGTATTTCTGAGTATGATGCGGGTGTTTTTGAACAATCCGGATCTCTTAGTTTAGTACCGAAATTAATCGAGAAATTAATATGATCACTATTATATAAATCGCGACTAACGCTATCATCGACCTAGTCATCCTGATTGTTTTAAGAATTATACAGATTAAAGGCACTACTCCCTGCAAGCTGCTTTTTAATATGCGAAATTTCGGAAATTAATTTGTCAATTTTCTTGTCCTTATTTCTAAAACGTTTTGAACGCTTAGTTCTTTTACGAGGAGGGCTTGGACTAGAAGAAGATGAACAACTAGAACCGGAAGAACACGATTCAGAACCTACGCTGCTTTTACGATTTCTTTTACGCTTGATATTACTGTAGTCATCCAAACTAATATTTATACTAGGTCCAGGGTTGTCTTGCGGAATGTCACTCATTGGTAATGATTACGATATCCAACTAAAACAACCAAGAAAAAACAAAATTCTAAAACTTGAAGAATGACCTATTTATTGCACGGTATAAGCAATACAAACTCGAACGGTAGCACCGTTTCTCAAACGTCGAAAAGTCTGGCTCAAAAACAAAAATTTGAAACGTTTGTATAAAAAAGAAAAACAATATAATAGTCAAGTTTAAACGATTAACTTTAAAAAGAATGGAATTTAGTGTTATGCAATTAGCACGTATTTTTTGGTTAGCATAATCACGCAGAATGTGAGTTGAAAATGTATATTTCAATATACCGATACAATTTCTGACAGCTTTCGAACTGACAACAAAATATTAAAGGTTCAAGTGTACATACCTTATACACGACGACTGGAATGCACACACTATTTAACACTTAAAAATATGTACATATATTTATTTATTTTATTTATTTATTCTTTATTGTACACCACAAAAAGATACAAATGAATATCAGTGAACAAAAAAAAATAATAATAATAAAGTAGGTACAAAAGGTGGTCTTATTACTAACAAGCAATTTCTTCCAGACAACCTTTGGGTGAGAAATTGGAGACCATGTAGGTACTTGGGTGCCTTAGGCGTACATACATAATATATATACACATATACTTCATTTTGTTTACTTAAATAAATACACATTACTATTACATAAACTTACTTTCTAATAATACACAAAAAGAAAAATAAAATAAAAACTATAAACTTACATACAATTTAAATAAGCATAACATATATAAGAGGATTAATAGATTATTATGAAGACTTGTACTAATCTCTATGTATGTTTGGAGAGGAAGTATTGTTTGACCAGTTTTTTAAATGTTTGTATTGTTTGTGCAGACTTAATTTTTAGTGGCAATTTATTCCACAGTGAGACCGCGAGTGCTGAGAATGATTTTCCGTAAAACTCACTTTTGTGTAAGGGCGTTGATAACATTAAATGGTCAGCGGAACGTAACTGCCGTTGGTGATGTGAGTGTCGATAAGTGAACCTTGATCTTAAATACTCTGGTGCAGCGGGATTGAACTGCAAACGATACATCAGACAAAGAATTTGAGTATTCCGGCGAAAGCGAATTGGAAGCCACTTGAGTCTAGCGCGATATTCTGAAACGTGGTCATATTTACGTAATCCAAATATAAATCTAATGCACAAATTCTGAAGGCGCTCTAGTTTATTCAGTTGGTCTTCAGAGATGTCCAGATAGCAGGCAGAACCATAGTCAATAATAGGAATGAAAAGGGACTGTGCAATAGAAATTTTAGTGGGAATCGGTAAAATATTGCGCAAACGTTTTAATGAGTTCGTGGCTGCGAACATTTTTCTGCTCACTTCATCCACATGAGGTTTCCAGCAAAGTTTGTTATCAAATATAACTCCCAAATTTTTAACCGATTTACTATATTCAATGATAACATTATTAAAAACAAGTTTGGGGCATATGTTCCAGTCAATTTGATCCACAAATTTTGGGCTCCCTATTATGATTGCTTGAGTCTTTGAAGGGTTTACAGTTAAGCCGTGATGTTGACTCCACGATAGAATTTTACCAAGGTCTTTATTTATAGTACAAATCGCTTGTGGTAGATCCACAAGGGTGGACTGTGAATAAATTTGGAGATCGTCTGCATACATATGGTAGGAAGAAGTTAAATTATTAGAAATTGAATTAATGAAAATGGAAATAGAAGAGGAGACAACACGCCACCTTGAGGGACGCCGTATGTGATATCAGTCCACGCTGAGTAGGACTCATCAACTGTTATACGCTGCTGACGTCCGCACAAGTAAGTATGAAACCAATCAACCACTGATGGAGATATGTTAAGAGAACGCAGCAGCTGAAGCAAGATGGTAAAGTCGACTGTGTTAAAGGCATTGCTAAAATCAAGCAGGGCTAACACTGTCAGCTGTTTATGTTCCATGCCTAGGCGTATATCATCAGATATTTTGACTAGTGCCGTGACCGTACTGTGATCCGAACGAAAACCAGACTGGAGTGGATTGATCAAGTCATTCTTTTGAAGGAAATTATTTAACTGTTTATGGACCAGGTGCTCTAGGACTTTGGATAGGAATGGGAGGATGGAAATCGGTCGAAAGTCTTGAAAGGTTGTGGAAATAGGTTTTTTTGGAAGTGGAATAATATGAGCATCTTTCCATGAGGTAGGAAAGTGACATGAGGTGATAGAATTATTTAGGATAATTGTAATGATGGGAAGGAGGAAATCAAGTAATATTAGGATCATTTTGCGGCTGACGTTATCAGCACCAACGGCGTTTGAGTTGATGGTATTAATAGCTCTCTTAACATCACATTCAGTGAATTGAGTAAAATGGAAAGATTCGTAAGTAGGCGTAGGCAAAGAAGAAATTTGGAGTAAAGTTTTTGCTTTTTGTGTGCCATCTATAGAGCCGGAAGTTGTGAAATGTGAATTGAGAGAGTTCAAATTCATGTGACAGGTATTGAGTGTGTTTTATTTTTGCCTACGCCTAACGTTTTGAGGAACTTCCAGACTTTTGCTGGAACCCCATTTGAAACTGATTTATGGATATGGCGTCTCTGTGCGTCCCTACACATAGTATTGCAGCGATTCCGAAGAAGACGATATCTTTCATGGTTAACGTCAGTGGGTTCGTGTTTATATTTGCCTCGCGCACGATCTCGTTTGGCCATAGTGGATTTAATTGTATCGTTTAACCACGGCGCAGGCAGGTGTTTAATTTTAACGGGTCTAACTGGGGCATGTCGATCGTAAAGCTTAAGAAGAAGTGAGTTAAAAATAGCAATTTGCGAATCAGACGTGTCAGCGTTTACGGCCACAGACCAGTCGAATTCCTGTGCATCACGAAGTAAGTTGTCGAAATTAATCCCACCAAAATTTCTTTGCAGGAGAACCTTAGGTTTACTTTTAGGAGGCCTTACTTTGTACGACAGAAATACCAAGTTGTATGAAAACGGATCAGCCTCTAGTTGACCATGGTGAGCAACGTGTTCCAAAGAGGCGACAATCTTAAGGTCCAAAAGGGAAGGGGTTGAATTTGGGAAGAAATGTGTTGCAGAAGATGGTAATATATTCAAGTTGCATCCACTTATCACTGATTCTAATTTGTTTAAGCGAGTGTCTTTTTTTCAGAGGCACGTGTTGAAATCTCCCATTATAATAACGTGGTTATAGAGCGGGGTAAGTTCTTCTAATAGCTTTTCAAATGCTGTAAAATAATTTGCCTTGGCAGACGCACTATAAACCACCCCCAGGAGAATTTTTGTGTTAGCAACCAATATATTATATATATATTATATATATATTATATATTATATAAACATATATACTTTTAGAAAGTTAATAACTTGGACAGTTTTGCAAGACGATCCTCGTGCACGTGTTGACGGAACGGCAAACGACGACGTCAATGACAAAAATTGTGCGCTCACAAACGTGGCACCCACTGCTGGTGGTAGAAACGGAAGTCAAAAAGGACAGCTATATATATTGGAAAAAAGGACAGAAAAAGGAAACGGAAGCGATGGCATATCTCATTATATTATTAGGCTTCGAATAACGGTCAAGTTGTTTAATGTTAATTTATGTTATTAAAATAAAAATTATAAAACAACAAATTGATTTTTTACTTTGAAAAGACACTAAAGAATAATATACATAAAAATACTAACGATTCAATGTGACAATACTTTGTAAAATTCAAAGTTTATGTTGCTTAGACTTTTTTGATGTGTGTATACTGAAGTGTGGTCGTCCTAATGATGTATTTACATCTTTCAAAACAGACAACGAATATAAAATATTACAGGGTGGATATAAAGTAAAATATTTTACTAAAAGTTGAACTAACTTATAGTTTCTGTGATGCAACAAATCTTAAGATATTAGCATTTTCAACTTACTCATAATATGTGGACTCAGTGAGCACTCACAAAAATGTATTATCCAAAAACGTGGTTCGTTTTGTATTTTACAAAGTCCTATATTAATTTTACTTAACTATACAAACACATAGCATTTTAAATCTTCTGTTTCTTCATCAGAAATCGGTTTTCGAAAGCGTGCGGATTGAGTGAGCATTAGGAATTATTTGTAAAACCTTAAATACGTTTCTACGTGATCTACAAATTATAAAGGTAAGTTAGCATAGGTTTCACTGATTTCGTTGAGTTGAGTGAGCGCACGTTAAATAATGTATATCTTATTTAACCTTTTTACAAATACAGAGATTACTTTTACAATTGTTTTAGAACTTTTACTAAATTAACAATTTTTTAATTTTTTTCTGGAGGGTGCTCACTCAATCCACACGCACACTGAACATTTTCTGTATTTGTTATAAGTCGTAACTGGGCTACTTTCACATTTTGTCTATTAAAATTGAAATGTCTATTGTATAGAAATTGTAGATAAGATACCGGCCTCTCTTTTGTGGGAACGCAAAAGTAAGGTAATTACCGGAGTTCACTTTAGTGATACGAGGCACTGCGAGCATGTTGCTTGTCCATACCATACACCATTTAATTATAATAAAGTTACAAAAATGCTGACTAGCGTGTAAAAATTGCATTGCAACCACTAAGGAACAAACAGATTTCATTTCCCTCCGAAGTTCAATATTTAATATAATTTGTGATTTAAGGATAGTAAAATGTAAATGTGAGTGTTTTTAAGTCGACCTTATCATTAAATAAACACATTACATTTGTATGTAAGTATACCTACACGTACATAATATGAATGTGTGTGTTTAATGGTAACAGGCATAAACCTAGTGTAGGTGTGGCGTGCCACCACAAATAATAATATAAAAATAATAAATCCCCAGACAATCACACCAACTGTTTGGCACCAAAGTAAGCAGAGCTTGTGTTATGTAAAACCATACAGTGAACTGGGGGTACCCAGAATAAACATTACTTATATAAATATAAACAACCATAACCCGAGAATAAACGTCTGTGTTCATCACACATATGAATGGCCCGGCCAGGACTCAAACCTGGGACATTCGGCGTATGAGCCGAGGCACTCGGTGTTACCTCATCATTTCCTAGGGATTTATTATAATTATAATAAGACCTACCATATTCCTCGGTTTGCGCGAGGAACTTTGGAATAATTAGCAAAGAATCGAATTTCAAAAAGATTTCTGATTGACCTGCATCCTGATATGCATTGGCTGCCCATTCCTTAGAGTTTATTTAACCTTGAACTTAAAACCACTGTTTACCAAACCGGTTTATTAAAAGCTGCCCTCATTGATACATTTACCATTTTTATTACAATATCTAAAAAAATATGACTTACTATCTAAACCTCAATATGGTTTTCGCGAAGGAGTAAGCACAGAAGTTGCAATTCATGATTTAACTAGTAATGTAACACAACTCATTGATACCAAGAAGAAACCTCTGTGTATTTTTTTGGAACTAAAAAAGGCGTTCGACACCGTCTTTGTTCCCATCCTACTGTGTTAGCTTGAAAAGTTGGGTATCAGAAATAAATTCCTAGAATTAATAAAAAGCTATTTGCAAAACCACACTCAACGCGTCAAAATCGGTGATAATTACAGTCCTGATACATTGACCACAAACTATGGAATACCACAAGGCAGTGTACTCGGCCCAACGCTTTTCTTGATTTATATCAATGATCTGACGAATCTTAAGTTACCTCAAGGCCAAGTGCTCTCCTACGCTGACGATACGGCATTACTTTCCACGGCACCAACTGGGAAATAGTATTCCAAGATGCCGAAGCTGGTTTGCAGTCGGTAATGAAGTGGATCAGAATAAATTCCTTGACGCTAAACCTAAAAAAAAAACTAGTTTTATAACTTTTTCGATTCGCGATTCGAAGTTTGCAAACCTCAGACTAAAAGCTCGCATCTGTGATAAAAACATTCTGACAGTCTGCGGCTGTCCAGAAATTGAAAAAGTTAAGACAACAAGGTACCGTCAAGGTGGCGTCATTATCGACAATCAGTTATCATGGTATGCACAATTAGAAGCAGTCTCTAATAGAGCTAGAAAAATGGTTTGGATTTTTAAACGTTTACGCCATATTTGTAACAATACTCTCATAAGGTATATTTATATTGCATTATTTCAATCAGTTCTTCTGTATTGTATAACTGTCTGGGGAGGGACATTTAAAACTAAATTTATAAGCATTGAACGGGCACAGCGTAAAATATTGAAAATTATACTTTTTAGAAATATGTTATACGTACAGCACTGAACTAACCTATCTTGATACTGATATTTTAACCGTTAGAAAACTATATATACTGCACTCTATCTTAAAAGTACACAAACAAAATATAATAGAAAATAAAACATTGAAAAAAAAGAACCATAATACTCTAATTAAAATAAACAAAGTGAATACAGAATTTGCTGCGAAGCAATTTAAATTACAATCCATTAAACTATATAATAAAATAAATAAATGTCTTAAAACCTACGATATGACTGCACATAAGTGTAAAATAACTGTCACAAATTGGCTTAGATTATAATAAAACAGAAGACTTACTAAAAACAATTTCATAGAAAAGCATAAAAATAATCATATATACATCGTCATAATAATATATATATATCTATCTGTGTGTGTAGAATACGTTTCACTGCACAATAATATATTAGAGTGTGTAATCCATAATAGGTATATCACGCTACCTGCAAAAGTTCAACCTACCTAATGTTTATTATTATAAACTATAATTTCGCTTTGTCGAAAAGATGCAGAAAATACGTGTTATCTATAATAGATATATCACACTATCTGCAAAAAATTCCTTGTAGTCTTCTACCTGATGTTTATTATTATAAACTATAATTTCGCTTTCTCGAAAAGATGCAGAAAATACGTGTAATCTATAATAGATATATCACGTTATCCGCATAAATTACTGGTAGTCTTCTACCTGATGTTTCCTATTCAGATCAATGCTGTATAGTACTCGTATTGTTATTTTTGACTTTTTTTTCAATAATGTTTAAAAATTTTAATACGAATACAGAAAATGCGTTTAGTCTGAAAGAGATTTAACACGATATCAGTATTACGTAATATTCTATTATTTCTATTTTTTTTTCAAATATGAAAGTCGTCGTTAAAATCATTTCAATATAATGATGAACCCAGTGAACGAATCTCTGGCTAGCCATTTCTGTTACCGCAATGCCTGAGTCCTCTATGTAGACGCTCCCTAATCTGGAAACGTCGACCTCCGAGAATGAACCGGGCCAGTCGGGAGAATTATTTCCGACATGGACCCAGAGATTCTTTCTAAACTCGGGGCTTAAGGGGCTCCAGTTATGGAATAACCGCTATTAATAGGGGGTTGAAAAAAAAAGTAATAATAACTTCCTCCACTTCGCGTCCACACTTGAATTCGGCGTTCAACGCAAAATTCAACCAGTCCGGGACTCGTGCACGGAATCAACCATAATTCAGGTACACGCAGGTCGAATCCATTACTTTTACGATTTTTGGCCTAAAATAACAAATAATAAAACCATTTTAAAATGAATAAATAATAATGATGACAGTTTTAATTCAATTTCATGATAAAATTACACCAGTATTTACTCCCAAACATATTTTGTCGCATAGTGAAAAACGAAATATGATAATAGCAATAAATAAATTGTTACACTTAGAGGCTATAAAACCTCGTTATACCTTAAGTTTATATCAAACAAATATAATAAATAAATATATTTAGCGCCGAAACTCAATGGCAAAAACGATTCGTACAAAAAAAAATTAATAATATTATACAATTTTGTAGAAAACGTACACTTTAAAATGGAATCTTATAAAAAGCTTCTAAATTAATTCCCCACAATGGTTTCTTAGCTAAACATAGATAAGAAAGATCATACCCACTCGTACCTATATTTGTTAATTACAAAAAATACGTACGTTTTGAATTTCAAGAAAACAATATTATTTGAGCCAATCACGTACGAGTTTACGGCCATGCCGTATGGATTATCCGTTGCTCCGGGGGTATTTACAAAAATTATACGCGAAGTTATGAATCACTTACCTTTCTCAATTTTACTCACATTTTTAGGCTTTATGTTTAATATCGAACAGTACCTGACGATAAGCGTTATAGTAATAATTAAATTTATGACACTTCAAATATGTTCGATGCGAGATTTTGCCAAACATATAGGTGTACTGGTCGCAGCCTGTCTAGCTACAAAATAAGTACAACTATGAGGCAAAAATTAAACTCCCTAGGTAGAAAAGTATAAGTAAATATACCATTTCCTGTTCAATTACTTCACAACATAAGATATATACAGATGCATTCAGAACAGGCTGGGGCGTAGTATTCCAAAACAATAACAAAAGAATACCATATCAATTACCTAGCATTACTAGCCGTTTCCTTACGCTTCAAAAGTTCAGCCGGGGAACAAAGAAATTGTGCAATATTATTGCGAATTGATAGTACCACTGCTATTAGTTACGCTAAAAGGATGGGTAGTATTCAATTTCTACATTTCAATACTCTAACTAGACACATTTGGCTATGGCATTTGGCGAGGAACGTAATTTATGGATTTTGTCTTAAAATGTGTAAGAAAAATAATTGATTTGAATTGAAACAAAAAATTTAATTAACTCCCATAACAGCACCAAAGCAAAGCAGTCCAGCCTTACCCTGGGTACCGCGAGACGCTACGGGCGGCGTTCGCGCGGCGCGGCTGTCCGCCAGAGACCCGACGTTGGTGCTCGCTTCTATGGCATGCATGAATATTTGTCAATGCAACATCACGTTGAGGTCATGGTGGGAGTTTTGTACGTTACGTAATACTGATATGTTTAAAAACCTGTTTTATTAGTTCTTTGTTTTTTAAATGAGCAATTTAATAAGGGTTGTTCATTCGGTTCATTAAATTCAAACCGTTCAGCCTTGTCTCTAGCCGTTCTGTTAGCCGAAGATATGGGCAATGATGAGGCAAATTTTACAAGAAGCCTATAAAATTAAAGCAACTAAATCGAAGTACTTACACATTTTTCTTGGGATCCAAATTAGTTCTTAACCAGCTTTCTCTACGATATTATTATATTACTTTAATTTAGAAAAAATTACCGTTACATCGTTAGCTGTATGCACCGGACATAGGGCCCAGACATTAAATTAGAAAATACAGTTTTTGCATCCGTATACATATTCATAATAAACATCATTAAAACCACAGCCCCAAATCGTTATCCTTGCCAATTTTTAAAAATAACATAATGATATGTCCTTCATCGACTCTAAAAGATTATATTTTTTGTGACGAAAAATATTAAAGCTTTGACCTCGGGGTTCTTGTTTGTAACATGAAAGGCCCCTCACAGAGCCGCGTCAAGTCAGACGCTAAGTCGGTGGATAAAGCAGACGCTAGCTACGAGCGGCGTTGACATGAGTGTGTTCAGCGCACACAGCACGCGGCACGTGCTCAATGTGGGTTATCCGAGAAACGGCTGGGTGGACCTTAACTCTCAGACCTTTACAAAATTTTACCATAAACCTATATTAGACCCACTAAACGACTTTGCCTTGTCCGTACTCAATAAAAATACAAACCACCCAATATCTTCCGATATAGAGATTAATTAAAATTAATTTATTCTGTTTATTGATTTAATTAATTTGGCAATCACCAAGTGTATATTAAATGCCTAAAGGTTACTGGATTCCTAAATTATGTACTAAAGTAAGGAATTTAATGAATAAACGTATTTAAATAAATTATAATTTGTAAAGACAAAAGAAAACAAAACTTAACTTAACTTAAGAAAAAAAAACTTATAAGCGACGAAATATAATAGATGAATAAAAGAACTTCCAAGCTATTATATGAGTCGCTTCATTCGAAGATATATAAAGAACCCGTCCCTCCCGGAACCCATACAAAAGTTTTGTTTTGATCTCTAAAAAATGAAGACTTGTCGGGACCGGGGATGTTCAAGTAAACAGACGGAAGTTTTTTTAAAAAGTCAAATGACATACTCTAAAACTGTGCGAAGTTACCTAGTACCTTAAAAGGACTACCTGTTTAATTATATACTATCTGAAGAATGAAGCGACGAAATATAATAGCGATAGAACTTCACTTAGAAGTTCGTTTAATCTTCTATCATTGTTCTCTATTTTACTGACAACATCGTTCCAGAGTATCCTCTTGAGCTGTCGATTTTTACAGATGTAAAGAAAGACCAATTGTCAAATCGATTTTGTCGCCACACTTTGAAAGCATCTACTACGGAGAGCTGCGTTACCCTAATCATTTTAGTTATTTAATAATAATTTTAAATTTGTAATACACAAATTTGCAACGTGGGTGCAAATATATATAGTATTTATAAACTAGATTTTTCTTCGGATATTTTACCAGAATAGATACCAGAGATTTGGAAAATCAAACGAAGCTAGGTTATGAAAATTAAATTATAGTAGTAAGGATTTTTTGTTTGCACACCACATATATTGTATACACACAACACACCTTTGTGTATACCAATTTGAAAAAAGTTTCAGGGAAGACATTGAACCTACAAAAGAAAAAAATTGTAGCGGTCCAGCCAGTGGCGGCTCGAGCCTCGGCCGCTCGTGGCGACTGCGACTTTGTTAGCGTCCATCACAATGTAGCACCCGTGGTTTAAATTACACATAAATACACCTGCTACATGATCATGGCCTTCTTCAGGACAGCCGTAGTCGATTTCAGGCATTTTATTGTCCACTACGCTTGTAGTGGCGGTGGCAGAATTTGAACATACCTCCAAAATAATTTCTTAAGTCCGTGTTCTTTACCGTGTTTTCCTTCAGCGCTAGAGCAGTCGGCTTGATGTAGCTACGCAAGTTGTCAACATTAACAGTTTCGTAAATCGAAGTGGGAAATGCAACTCCTGATCTTTTGGGATGTTAGCAACCTGGGTATAAACCCAGTTTATAATTTCAGGGTAACTAGGAACTGCTCTTTCAAAAACACCTAAGCTGGCGTGGAGTTATACCTAAATAGGGAATACGAATAAAACAACTTGTACGTAAAATGAGGTGTTTTATTGAACTAGTTTGGAGTTGGAGTCATACGTGCGAGTGCGCCGCAAGCCTGGCGGCGGCGTGCGGCGGCGGGCGAGGTGGCGGCGGTGGACGGCGGCGCGGCCGGCGCCGGCGGTGCAGCGCCCCGGCCAGAGCCGCGCCGCCCGCGCCCACCGCGCCCGCCGCCCACCACACCGTGCCGCTGCTGGACGCGCTGTCTGCGCCGCCGCCTGCACACCATCACCCCATTCAGTGCCTATACAGATCTCTCATCATAGGAACGCTGGAAAATTACCTTAACCAGCTATACTCGTATTTCGGAGGTGTTTACACGGGCTGATCGTTGTTGCCAGTAGTCTCGTTAAGACTCGAATGCGCCTATAGCTCGCTAATTATTTCATGCAGTTACTTGACATTGATGCGGTGACAATGAACTTGGCAAGAACTAAGAACCGTAGACCGTAGACTCTTTGATTCCTCGACAGCGTAGGGACGCGAGGTCTGTTTTGATTTATCATTGTGTGAGTTAGAGTCCGGCCAAGCTGTTTGTGAAACGGAATTTTTTTTAAACTCGGCCGTTATGTTGAGATTTGCTTGCCATTTTTATAATTTAAAAGATTTGGTCTTTATAGTTTTTCAGAAGTTACAACAATAATTTTATTTATACGTTAGTGCTGGAAGAATTGTAAACTTTTTTGTCAGCAAGCACCTATTCGGGTTGGCTTTGCCGGTAGCGAGGTCGAATATGTGTAGATGACTGTTCGGCAAAAAACAACGGCCGGCCAAAGTCATTCGGGTTTTGGCGCGACGAGCTGCCCGGATAAAGTCCGAATAGAATGGCACAAGCCGAATACTTGAAGTAATTACTTCCGGTTGGCCTTGTCGTTCTACAATTACTGCCAACTGGAATGTAGCGGCCCGAATGTGTGGCAAGTGCTCCCTACGGAACCCAGCACATTTGAAGAATAGTTTACAACGTTGTTACTGTGAAAACATTCCGGAGTCGGTCGAACGTCGTGAATTAAAACCTGCTTGAAACTTCGACTTAGACTAGTATACGCGAGAGATAGTACAGCTGGGTTTGTCGTGAATTAAAACCTGCTTGAAACTTCGACTTAGGCTAGTATACGCGAGAGATAGTACAGCTGGGTTTTTGGTAATTTTGACCACATTAACGCGGTTGTTTTCATCAATATCAAGACATTTACAATGCTGAAAAATTTGTTGCTTAGGAGAAAGGTATAAATATTTAAAAAAATATCCTATCAAAAGGACCAACATATTACAAATATAAAACTAAAATATAATACTTTGATCTTCTTGGCAGGTTGATGATCAAGGAAAAAAATTATTGTAAAAATTACGAAGGATAAGGACATTTTACAATTTTTCAAAAATTTGCTTCAACACGTTACTTTTCAGGCTGATGACAAGCTACAAACTGTTCTAGCTGCAGTAGCTTTCACGCTATACAGCACTTCGTCTGCGTCGCTTGTTGCAAGAGTGTGCGTCATTCGGAGCAGCGTTGGTGTAAACAGAATTTCCTCTCCGAGCGTTCAGGCTGAGGTCAACCTTACGCGCAAGGAAAATCGTTATCCTTTGTAAACAATAGCACAAGTCTAACAAAAACATAAGAATTTATCTTTACCGAACGCACGAGTTTAATTTTGAACAAATATCAGATTTATAACTTCTGTTTAACTTGTGCCAATGTAAGTAAACTTGTATTTATCAATATTTTAAAAAAGTTTTTTTAATTTATGATTTTAAAACATGCAATTATCTCTGCGAGGCAACATCACATATTAAACATAGAGATGACATTCTAGATGGTCGTGCGAGGCGAGCATGATGACAGACGGACACAAACGATCAGAAGCTTAAGGACAATGACAATAAGACAAACACATACAACGGAACCATTGGAGATCAAGCCCAAGACGAAATACAAGTCAAAGCTTAAATTCCTAATTGATAAATCAAAATAGGCAACGAAATCCTGCGCCTATGCACAAGTGAAAGCGGGGAGACAACGATCGATGACGACGCTAGCAAAGGAAGGGCGAGGTGAGAGCCAACTCGAGGCAAGCGGTGAAGATGGCGGGGCGGTGCGACTCACGTGGCGCTGCTGGCTAGCGGACCGCGCTCAGCGCCAGGCCGAGGGCGGCGAGCACCGCGCCGGCCGCGCACCGCGCTGCGCCCGCGCCGCCTGCCACACACACGCGTCACCACAGCACCCACCCCAAGCACCCACACGAGCACTTTTTGAACCCACATGTTGACAACACTGACTATGCTTTTCATATTTATCGGCTTTCTCATGTTATCCATCTTAGTATCCACTTGGCCTTTGTGATGGTCGCAGTGGTAGGAGAAACATCAATAATTGATACACCAAACGAAACTCGGTTTTGCTCAGTTCATGATAGTAGTTAACAAAATT
This sequence comes from Marasmarcha lunaedactyla, assembly GCA_923062675.1. NCBI lineage: Eukaryota > Metazoa > Arthropoda > Insecta > Lepidoptera > Pterophoridae > Marasmarcha > Marasmarcha lunaedactyla. The sequence goes on along the minus strand of OV281345.1, from coordinate 28,083,430 downwards.
TAAGGAAAGGGTATTTAAGTGTACCTAAAATTATAATTACTATTATTTAATTTGAGAAGTGCGGAAGCCAGTCAGTGCGTTACAAAGCCGGACGTGCATGTTTATCTCAAGGTCTCAAAAAGTGCTCGTTCGTTAAGTTTTGTTTAGAAACGAGAAACCCCCATAGTGCGATGACTCAATGCAAGCTTTACCTTATTAGGATCAAACATTTCCAGAGACATCTCTTTTCATTTAACTAGGCTGAAGTGAAAACTCCACAGTAGGCAGTGAAGTTGACAGACATGCAAATACTGAATTTTGTCAAAAGCTGAACTCTCCTGAGTCATCACAATATTGTAACGAGAATTTAGATAAAACTATAAATAGAAGAAAGGAAACAATTTACTTAGAGTAAAAAATGTGATGCACTAAGTAATGAATTGAATGAAAACATTAAGTAAGACGCTTCAGGGGCCGTCGGTTGTATTGAAATAAAAATTCAGTATAGTTGCAACGTAGTTGATATATTCTTGTAACTCACCAACATTGATATATTTCATAATATCTAAACTCGTCTAAACCTACGCCTAGCTGTATACATAGTGGTGTAATCCATTAAGGTAGAGATTGCATTGAACCATCGATAGTTACCGAGAAGTATACATCAAACATTATTTAAATTTGTGTCATTTAAGAGATATTTGTTAACAATACTACTGTGAATTCAAAATATTTATCTTACATAGACAGTATAGAAGGTAAAGCAGGAGTAAGCAGCTTCGGCCGCGGGGGAAGCTCGGCGCGCGACGCCATGTTGGATTTAGGCTTCGTTTACAGCAAAAGGTGACAGATTACTTGAGAACGTCAGTCTGTCGCCACGCGGTGTATTTAGGGACATTACAATAGTTGTCAGATTTGTCAGGCTTACTGCTTGTGTTCACCTTTGTGCAAAAGAGGCCCACAAGCCGCACTTGCGCAGTGCAAGCATTTACTTACTGCTTACTCCATTATATAAAATTACAAGCTACCATTTTATACATTTATAATACGTTTATTAATTTATAATAAGTTTTAAGTGTGAAGTGAATACATTAGTAAATGGAATGCAGAGTGCGGTGCCAATTGTTCAACATCTTTTTGCAAAGTGGTTGGATTAGCTTATTTAGTCTATTTTATTTTAATTAATCGGTAATGTGACTTCATAAAATGAAATAGACCGTTTTAATTTTAATTGGAGGAGGGTTTTAAACGTTTATATTTTGTAATATCAAGTCAGTTGAACCATTAATAAGAAAGAAGGAATCTTTTGGAATATTTTTGTAACAATTTACAAAAATCTCTCTCCTTTTTCGTTGTAGATAGAGATTGTAAACTGACTCAGTACTAGTCTATAAAAAGTTAAATTAGATACAAATTAGATGAAATAGAACTGTACACGCAACACTGGCTCTACGCAGCACTCCACTGGCCGGGGTAGAGCTGCGCACGCTCGTGATCAACTTTACCGAAGAGCTACATGAATGTAAGATTAGTCAGCATGTCCTTCGTGTGCATAAAATAGCTCACAAGAACTTGTATCGTTGTCCGTTTTTGCCGAGATTGCTTAATATATCAAAAATAATTTAGTCTTATTCTTTTTTCAAAAGGTAAAATACCGTTTTTCTGGTCTAAAAGCTATCAAAAGATAGGAATACCAAGTGTCAATGCTTATTAACTGTAACTGTTAAGTAATGTATTTACAGACTTCTGGGACAAACATTAGTAGAAAAAAAATTACTTCCATCTTTTATGCTATTCAGAGTTTGTTTGTTGCCTTGATCTGTCTTAAATATGAAGTTAGGTTCCGAAAAATCATGAGACGTGTGAAAAATAATATGAAACCTTTTAGTATACGTAGATATTTTTAAGACTATCCTTCATTGCTACAACAATAGAATGACATAAAAAGGGCATAGATTTTACTCTTTTGCGTAAAAAAGAGAATCGATTACTTTCATTCTTTAAGCATTGAACGCCAGATGTCCGACTAACAATATCTAATGGTTTTATATTGAGTCAAAATGTATCAAAATCTCCTGGAATATCCAAAAACCAAAAAGAAAACAACTTTATCAAATCGCAACACACTAAACTCTATATTACACACACGAAGGACAGTCCCAGTTGTAACAATACCGTGCATACTAACAGTGCGGTGGCGGCACGGTGTCGGTGTTCGCGCAATGCTGAAGGCCGGAGCAGGCGGCCGCGGGCGGCAGGCATGCGCCGGCGCAGGCGGAGGGCGGGGGCCCCGCGCCGCAGCCCCCCTCCGGCGCCGCCGTCACCTCCGTCCACACGGCCTTCCATCCCGCGGACCCGACCGACTTGTCAGCGATTATGAATCTGTAGATGTGGTGTTATGTTGTAACCACGCGATATTGTCTATTGAGGCGGTCTTAGGTCTATATTAAGAATTAAGTGCGCTGCCATCTTGAGAGTGGCAAAGAGGAAGGCAGTTAATACGATTTCAATACACAAAAAGTAAAATTGTCATTTTATTATTTCAAATTATGATTTATTTATCTTCTGACTGTTCTCTGACTTATTTATTATTACGAAACAGATACTATTATTTACCTACTCTAGTTATTTTCGGTTTTTGAGATGACGCATAATCATCCCAAATATTACAAATAAGTATAAACTATAAAAATAAATAAAAGATCCAAAAGAATCAGAACAGCCGGTGAAGGATCGGAGAGTTCTGATGACGAAGATACAGAATGTACGTACTCCCGCCGCTTGTATTCCAAGTCTACTGAAGGATATCTCACTTGTCAGACTAGTAGCAAGCGGGCGCAGCGTGGCTGTGCACGAGTGGGAGATAAGCGGACGAAGCATTTTTTAATTTTTCACGAGCGACCCGGCCCGGCGGCTCTATGCCTTAATGTCTTTTCTTTCGTAGTGTCGCATCAGATTGTTGCGTCGAGCAACCTTCATGTTTGATTAAAATTTAGCATTTATTGGAATATTTTTCTTATCTCTTATCCTCCAAGTATTTCAAAACGTAGAGTATCTCTACATATTATGAAAACAAATATCTAATTTGGTGAAAATGACTTTTGACTAAAACTACTCATGAGTTCACAATTATCAATTTTTAATTTATAAATGAGCAAGTAAAGATTAAACACAAAGCAAACATGCGACCTTAAACTTTAATTGATTCACCACGTATATAACAAACCAACGCAACCGCAATGTTCTATAAAAACACTAAAAATAAAACATAGTGATGAACAATATCTGGCTCAGTGATAGAATGATCGAAGTATCTAACGATCATTATATCTATCTATCGAAGTATCAACCGTCATATCTAACGTTAAATAATATAACAATCATAGTTCATAAGTCTGATATAGCTCGTAAGTAGTTCGGCAGCCAACCGCTCGGCTGGTACTCGTGCAGCGGGTTTATATTGGCGCGCGATAGTTTTATTGTAGCGATGACTCCGGAGATATGATTTTTAAGTGTAAGGTGTAGAGGCAGTTACAATGAGTATGAAATGTTTAAGGTAACTAACTTATTAAGTTAGATAAGGATCAATATCGTATCCGTCTAGATAGCTCTTCAATTCCCGCAAGGTATGTGATCTTAAAAAAAATTTAAGATGGGTATCGTAAGCTACTCGTAAAAGATAGACATATGCCATCGCAGACTCTTCTATAGAAAGGAACAATTCCATAATAGTAATTTTGTTATATATTTCAAAAGACTAAGACAGCATTTTCGATTGAAGCTCCCAGGCGGCTTGATTTATTTCTGAAGTTAGCACAAAACCATACTGAACTGTACGTGTGAACCTTCCGCTTGAAGCACGCGCCTGTTGATGACCGCAGCAGGTCTGGCGTAGTTTAAGGCAGTGGGCTGGCGGCCACCAGGGCAGGACGCGGCGTTGCTTTATACTAGGTAAAGATAAATTGGCAGTTATTTTGTATAGATACAAAGTTATTATATCTATACAAAACAATAATACATCATTCCCTTTGATGAACCCTTCATGATTCAAACCATCAGCAACATGAACCGCGTCAGTATACTCACGAGAGTCGAATGGAGTTGGACGAGGACAGGTAGTGCCACCTGTCGGCGGGGGCCTTTTCGCCGCACAGCTCCAGCGGGGGCCCGGGGCTCTCGTACCACAGCCGCAACACCGCGGCGCCGCAGCCGCGGTCTGGCAACACACGCACAGCTCGAAATACACTCAAGATAATATATAAGATAATGTATGAACATAAAATAAGCAGAGATGTGGTTAAGTCAAGGGTGTTGGTACAGATGTATAGGTCAAAACCGACCCGGCCCTAAGTCCGCCCTACCGGACGTTGCTTCCCTTGGAAAACAGTCAAACGACAGCTTAAACCGTTTCTCTACTCACCAGTCAAATGTCCCTCCACAGCGAAGTACTGGAAGTTGAGCAGCAGTCGCTTCCCCGGCCGCGCAGTGACGAACCAGTTGCAGACGCGCGAGGCCTCCCCGCGCGCCGGCGGCTCGTACGCCAGCGGCCAGCGCGGTGACGTCACCACGCCCCACTCCGCCCCCGACATGTTGCCGCCGCAGTCTCCGAAGATCGACTTGGCGGGCTGGGAGGCGGAGGTACACGGTAATGAGTATAAAAATCTATACAAGTGAAGTTATTTGATATGTGTTTGCTATCGAATAAATTAATACTGTTCAGCCTGAAACTTAAAACAACTATCAAAATTTTGTGTGAATTAAACTGGCACAGCAAAATTAGAAAATATTATGCTTTACATATACACAAAAATATGTTGTTATTTTGCTTTACATTTTGATATACATCTGCATATAGAATTATCACAAAGACCATGTCACGTCATTAAACACACAATCCACCTCTATCTATAACCCTCCATAAAAGAACCTGCAACAAGCCTACCTCAAACATATACCTGGCCTTAAAGCCACTCGCCACCGCCGTGGCGTCGGTGTGCAGCGCGATGACCAGTCCCTGCGCGCCGCGCGGGGACTGCAGGGGCCCGGGGGTCGAGGGCCCGCACCAGCGGCCCAGCGGCACGCGCGACCCCTCGCGGCCGGTCCACCACGCCTCCACCCAGTCTTCGGTGCAGGTCGCCCCGCTGGTGAGCAGGTGACGGGTTAAGGTCAGATTTAACATAGGAATAACAAAAGAAAATGCTTAAGCGGCTGAAAGTAAAAGTTAGCATCGGTTTTGCAATTCACAGACCGCAACCTAACATTCTAAATTTTTTATACTGAAAAAACCCAATATTTCTGTTGTGGCATCCAATTTCATCATCTTGAATTGTGTACTCAGCAGGAAATAATGGTAGATTGTATCATATGAGAAATATGATATTTTAAGTCGAGGACGTTATTTTCAATCACGACCATAATGAAGGATTCAAAGTATTCCGCCCGAGGCAAAAATAATTTTGCGAAAAGATTATACAATCCACTTTTTATACCTCTATGAGAAAAAAAGTAAGTGCAAATTTAGGAATAAAACTAAGTAAATTGCGGAATTTGAGAAAACAATGACTTCGACCGAAGGCGGAATGCAACTTCTTGTGCTTGGCGCGCGGTTCTATTTATTATCCAGCGTAAAACTTGTTCATACAAACCTTCATACATACTTTTACGAACAATATCCTCATTCCAAAATCAAATCATTTTAGTCCCTAGGGATTAAATAACTATTTTAGTGCCTGTTTACGATGAATAATTTAGCTTTTTTGAATAGATGTGATAAAAACATATTTGTTTATTACATTATACATTTTACACGAGTAGTTTTATGTATTCGAATGTGTATTCATAATAACTATCTGATAGTTTTCTTTAGTTCGAATTAATATCTAATATTTTTTAATTTGTTATTGATCCTGAATTCAAACGCCGACCACATTCAAATTGACGAAGGAAATAATTCGTTATTTTGCTATAAAGCCGAGGTGCAGACAAAACCAAAATGGCACGAACCTATACAACCCAGCTGTAGCATTCCAGGAGTCGGCCCTCACTTTGAAGTGATCGAACACGACTGTGACCTGCTCGTTGGGGGCCGCGACCAGCGTGTAGGAGCACGTGATGCGCGAGGGGTAGTTGGAGGGGTAGCGGGGGGAGTTCAGCCGCCCTCGCTTCTTGGACTCCGAGCGGTACGTGAACGAGCACTCGCCGTCGGGGGCCGCCGTGCCGGGGACGCGGTATTCTGTGATTATGAAATAATACATTGAATAGAGAATAGTGAATTATCGTACCGTGGAGTTTTGTTTTCACGGATAGATTACTGCAGGCGTGTCAACATACTGAAGAAAACCAAACCAGACTACTTTTGTATTTAGGGAAAGCCTTATAGATATAAGTTTAAAAATAATTTACGTGTATAAAACCATATGCCATTTATAAAGGTAAATAGATATAGTAGAGGTGTTTAGTAAATATATATTAATATAATACATATTTAGAAATTACAGAAACAAAGGCGTATCCACATAAGGGAAGCCTAATGATATCCATGGGAACTCTGATGTTTCCCCTTAGACAAAATTATAAAAGCTAACAAAAACCTCACCAGTCTCAAAGGTATACTTGGCTTTAAAGCCGCGTCCCTGCAGCTCCCCCGAGCTGAACACCATGACGAGCCGGGGCCCGTCGGACAGCAGCGGCGCCGGGAAGGGTGGCGGCCCCGCACTCCCCTCACCGCACAGCTCCGCGTCGTGCTTGTCGTACGAGTCCGTCGCTTCCTGGCCCCGGAGGTAGACCTTAAGGTAGCCGTCGGGACACGAGCCGCTGCGAAGGGGTTTAGATTAGGTAAAGTTTTGCAATTAGCGCGCTTGTGTGCTCTGTGCTTCAGACTTGTATCTGCATTCGAGTACAAAACTGCTGAAACTTTTTGGGATAAGTTTATTGTGATCACTGTAGAGAGACAGAAAATATTATAGCTTTTTGTGTAGGAGCAAGAGCTTGTGGACAAGAAACCTAAAGAGAGTAAAATATGAGGTTTGGAAAAATATTTCGGTAATTGATCGACCGAAAATACTTGATTTCTTTATTTAAATAAACTTTGCGGGTTTATAAACTATGCACACACAAGTTGGTTCACGGGTCGTGGTTGTTGATATTTATAATATGTGTGTTCATTCTGGGTTTTCCCAGTTCGCTGTATGACACTCTCTGCTTACGTTGGAGCTACGCAGACACACACATGCACACAGACACACACAAACACATTATACTTTTGTAGACGTCGTTGTGGATTCCAATGTTATAAGATACACACTGTTCCAAACAAGCTGATGAAGTACTCACTCAGGTTTCATGTGTTCGCCTTTCGGGATGGAAAAGTTTTGGAACTCCAGCCGCACGCGCTCCAAGTTCTGTGAATCTTGCATACCGTATATAAAATATCTGCAAAAAAAATATTAATAATTCAGTTTTAAACAATAGATGTGAAAGTGGGGTAACTATGGTAAAAACCCAAGATTAAGTAGAATAATTGGGATTGCAAATTCTTGCATATCAATTACTCTAGAGCTCAAAGACGAATATAACATTCCTCTGAACTAAATGTCTCATCTGAAAATGTCGAATTGAATAATAACTTGATTTATGAACTATAATACTTTTTTCCTTTTAAAGTATTATAAATTAATATTAAATGTAAATTGCCTAAGAGCTTCTCATACACAGGGTGATTTATCGAGATGGGAAAGCATGGGAGGTGTTCTCATTTCAAACTTGTCATTGATTTTAGAGTAAATAAAATCAGCATTAAAAGATTTTTAAAAACCTTGTTCGGTACTAGGGTATGGTCCCCAAGTCGTGTAACAACAAAACATTGTATGTTATTCCAAAAAATATTGTATAAGTTATAAAATGCAAATTTTACTTACAACCTTACGTCAAATGAAAAGAAATATTGTTATGTTACCTTTTTTTCAGTCTTAATAACCCTACTTCAAGAACTATCTGTTACATACCCACCTCGATGGATCATCCTGTATACTGCGGCAGATTTCTGTATCACATACTCCGAGTATAACACTATTTCAAAGCTGCACAGGGTTCAATTATTTATATATTTGATTGGTTTTTAAACCGAATCCAGGGAGACTTAAAAATTATAGACGAACTTATTTATCAATGAAAATTAGTCTTACTAATTGGAGAGTCGTGATAATGGCTCCCGAATGTAACTCCTAAGCACATACGCACAGACTTACCTACAAACAACTTTTTGTATATAAGGGAAGGGATAGTTTGGATGGTACACGAAGCCCGTGGACTGCTTCTTGCTGAGGATCTTCTGGTCGCACTCCGAGCCGCGGATGTGCTCCGCGTCATGCTTACTTATAAAGTCTGAAATAAAGAGTGAACAGGCTTTTAGTAACGATGAAAATAAATTAATATAAATAATCTTCGTTACGCTGCCAATATATCAATTGAAAATGCATTTAAAAATGCCTGGATGTAAACCAAAATGCAAACACCTCTAAAATGCCACGATAAACCATTCACAAGCATCGCGTCCGTATCTGATCTCGGTGACTATCAAGTGTACTAAGTACATTAAGACGACTGCTCTTACGACACCTATGAAGTTATTTTTAAGATAAATGTGCAAAATCGGCAGTAAGCAAGCGTGGTGAACTACTGATTGCCTGTAACCACCTTAATTAGGTGAAGCTGATATTTCTGCAACGAGATATACTCGGAACTGTTATAAACGGCGACATCAGCAGATTCCTTACATTGTATGCTGCACAACGCTAGTAGCTGACGTAAGCAAGAAGCAAGGTACGGTTGTAGACCGTACAGCCGTTACGAATGGATTGGAGGAAATCCTCTACCAACCTAGCTTAACAAAACTCTCCGAAAACTCAAATATTCCTTTGAAGCCTCTATTCTGCGTGTTTGCAGCGCGCGGCAGCGTGAAGAAGGTGACCAGCAGGCGCTCGTCGCTGGAGTACAGCACCAGGTTGCGTTGCTGGCCGCAGTACGTGCCGATCACGGCCGACGTGTTGTCGGGCCCGTCGTACACGCGCACCCAGTCGAAGGGGCAGCTGGGGACAGACCGAGCAACGACTTTAAGTATGTTTTTATTTTATATTAACTTTATTATTATCCAAGTTAATATATATTAACTTTACGAGCGCATGCTGAAAAGGGAACTTTGATGATTTGTTATTATTGTATTTTTTAGGGAATTTGAAAGGTAATAAAGCATTTTATTAAACTATTATTAATAAATCCATTGTAATTTAAAATGGATTACCTATGCTAGTGTAATCTGTAGAAAAATTTGTTGATAAAAAAAATTTACTCAATAATTTTTTGGGAATAAAATAATATACGATTTCTTTTTTTCGGAAAATTATCGGGTTGAAATTCTGAGTGGTGTACATATTATATCTGAGTGGTTTAAGTATTTTCGGCATTCTTTGAATGCAGTTTTACTTAATTATAAAGTCTACGATATATTTCCTTGGAAAAATTTTCTCTATCCCTCATGTTCAAATTCAAATTCAAATTTTTATTTTTCAACATCGACAATTACTTGTTCTTATTGACGTCAAATAAAGCATGACTCTACCGCCAGTTCGGAAACACCTTTGTGAAGCAGAACTGGCAAGAAGCTTTACGAGCGTATTTTTTTCAAAATTCTTAGTGTCGGACTTTCCCATACTGACCCATCTCAGTGAATCAGCCTGTATATAAAGAAACACATAGAAAATAGACAGCCAAAAAATAGGTAAGCACATATTCAAAGCAATCTCAACACTTACTGAGGACCGCCAAAGAAAAGATCGAAGTCGCGAAACTCGAGGCGGATTCTCTGGCCCGGCTGCCCCACGAACTGATAGTTGCATGTGATGTCCTTGGGATAGATGCCGGGGTAGGTGGGTGACAGCAGCAGCCCCGTCTTGCGCTTGCTGGCCTCGATCACAAACGAGCAGAGAGTGTTTGGCACTGGCGTTCCGACTTCGAATTCGGCTGGAATACGGCGTCGATGAGTAATTAGTTTGTTGCTTGTCCAGGGAATGTTTGGAGGGAATTTGGGTTTTATCGTTGGGTTGATATTTATAATACTAAGTAACATGTAAATAGTTCAGCGGAGATAGGTGACTGCCTCTTGAAAAACGGACATGAGAAATCTTGTTCCCTGTTGCCAGATGTTACTAGTCAAATGGTTTAGTTACGACGCGTCATAAATACAAACGAATTACACAAATCGAAATATTTTATCGTGCTCATAAGCCCATGTTTGCTTCATTCTATTAGTTTTTGCATCTACGTCATCACTACTACGCCACTTTTATGTCGCGTGAGTTCGTGTGAGTAAATGTATCTGGGTTTACTATTGTTTGACAAAAAACGTATGACAAAAGATCATTTTACAAACAACGTTTGAAAATCTTTTCTTTAAAATTAATATTTTTACAATTCAATTGTAAAAATATTAATTTTAAAGCACCTCGTGTTGAACCAAAGTTACTTTTCTTGAAAAGCTGGAGATGGTACTTAATTTGATCCATGTATTAACTACATACAAACCGTTTTTTTTTTCGCGGGGAGAAAGTGCATCACCTACTTGACACCCAAGGGGGAGTGCCAGGTTATGTGGTGGGACTCTTACCCACTAAAAACCACCGCGGTGTACCCTTGCCACCTTTGCTATGGCTCACAGTATCGCCATTGGCATCTCCCGCGAGCCCCGGCGACTACGCCCGGCCGCAAGAGCCCTGCTCCTCGATCAGGAGATGGGCCGGTATACGGGACCATCCCTCCAGCCACAGCCATCGTGGTAGCAGCAGGTCCCCTCACGTGCTGTGACTAGCTATCGTACCTCCTTCTCCCTCCCCTTCCGCCTACGATGGAGCGGCGCTGCCCAGGCGTAATCTACCCTACGCCGCACCGCCGCCTCCTGCTGCGACATCACCTCTTCGCAAAAGGAGACCATGGCCGCCCAGGCCTCTCTGCTCCCAAGCATGGCTTTTACTACGCTTGGAAGCGAGAGGACCCTCCAGACGACAGAGGTCAACTCGTGCCGCTACCGACTCCACGCCGGGCACTCCCCCAAGGTGTGCTTGGCTGTGTCGTTGGCCGCCCCGCAATGGTGAAAATCCGTCGTCACCTCCCTCCGGGTGACCCTGTGCAGGTGGTGGCCGAAGCAACCATGTCTATCGTCCGGACCCCGTAGGCTGGTGCAGCCAGGGACTCCTCCCACTCCCGCAGGAGTACCCTCTCGACACTCTTACGCACGCTAGCCACCTCCTCGGAAAACTGCATACAAACTTAACCTAACCCAATTGAACCTGTATTGTGACCAGGCATAAAGCAAGCGGAGTGCTGCGGAGCGAGCGTCAAATGCAGGCATGTAGTTTAAAAAAATAATCAATTTGTGAAATGATGTTTTGGCGAAACGAAATTTTTTCTAGAAAATATTTTGTCTGATGAGTAGTTTATTATACAATAGTTTGTGAAATGATAAATTTATCAAGTATAATTTTGTCAAACGTTGTCTTTCAATGAAAATCGTTGCTTTTTGTCAAATGATTGGATACCATGTATCTGTGGTAGTCCGGAGCCCTTTTTCACGAACGTTATATAAAAACCGCACCTATCTCCCGCTATTTTACTCTAATCAAAACTTTTACGTCTTAGTTTTTTCATGAGGACATAATAAATTAATGATATTCTTCTGCATGTGTCCGAAGTAAGTTCTTTTATAACCTCGTGCCGACCAGCTGCTTGATCAACCTGGGGATAACGACCAGATGATGAATCAGATCCCGGCGGAAAATTCGTGCTCTATATTTTTAGTCTTGGTTTTCCTGCGGTTTTGTATGCAAAGCCCCTCGGGATTAGTATTTTTTTTCTGACTGAAAAAATGTAACATACTTTTGCACCATAACTAATACTAAAAATGTGAAACTGAATTTGTTTATTTTTTGTTTGCTACGTTTTTGTGTTCAAAGCGACCATTTTCTTCGCATAGATTATCAGGAATAGGTACCAGAAAGGACCTAGCAAGTTCTATTAAAAAAATCAATTTTCAAAGGGAAACTTGTTAGAAAATATACATGCTTTATACTTGTTCTACCAGTGAAAACCTCTTTAGCCAACTTTCGATCCATTTATGAATCATCTTTTTATAAAACTTTGTTTTCCGTTTATATAAATATAAAATAATCCGAACTTACATGCATTGATGAAGCGGTAAGTCCCTGTGAAGAGGTTGGGCGGCGTGTAGGGCTTGTCGGTAAAGAAGGCGAGGGCGACGGCCCGCTGCAGCGACACGCGGCGCCGCGGCGGTATGGGGCCGCAGTAGCGCCCGCCGAACGCCGAGTTCACGAGCTCCCCCGCCTCCGGCGACGCCAGCTCCGAGTAGATGTCCATGTACTCGTGCATGCATCTAAAGAGACACAGGTTAGCTTAAAAAATAATCATAACAATTTAATTTGTAAATATAACTCTCTGACTCTCGTGTGGAGATCTTTAGTGGATGTTGGGAAGCTTTTATCCTGCAGGCAACGTGTTTTGGTTGAACGAACGAACGAATGAAAGTTTTCTCCGCAGAAATTGTAATTTTTGTTTGCTTTTTTTGCAAAACAATACTTTATGAAAATGGTATATGCAAAAATGCGTGATATTGATGTCAACGCGTGACACTACTGATTCCCGGAAAAAGCACATAAAAATTACGGGTTTGGTTAGATCGATGAAAATTATGTCACCGACGAACGCTTCGTGTGAATGTTACAAGAAAAAGAGAGATGAAAGTCTAAGAATATTATAAGTGATGTCTTTCGCAGTCGTAATAATATTCTAACCAGAAACTTTGACTTTTCAGTGTAAGCTTTCTTTAAAAGTTTCTCGTCGTGGCTAATTGGAGTATATATTCCTACCACTGTTAAAACTGGTCAAGTGCTTTCTGTATATGAATCCCTATGTTATATAGGGAAAAAATTAGGAATTGGGAAATATTTGGGAATAAATTAGTAAAATGGTTTCGCCTATAACATAATCGAGTTGCAACATTTATTGCTAAACAGTAAAGAAATTCTCATCGGCGTTAAACATTGTTTTGTAGTGGAGTATTGCGTTATTAGCTTCAGTTGCTTGGCACCAATAAGCACTTGGCTCATTATTTGAAGAGGTACCTGGCGGTTTCATGGCTAACATAGATTTAAATAATTAATCCATTTAAAGTGGATTGAAGTTCTTTAAATTAACAAATACCTTACTTGTAAAGTAGTCGTTAATGTCGATAATTATGTAACGTAATGTCATCATTGTTTGTTAACAAAAACTATCATCATATGAAATTGAAGATTACCTTTAACTTTATAAGCTAGTAATCCACTATCTCGACAAACAGGCCCAGAAACTCCAACCAAGTCCATTTTATGTCACAAAAGAAAAGATTTACAGCGGAAATTTGAATGTAAATGGCACTATTCATTACGAGGGACGCTGATATCGTTTAGGATCCCTTTGAAATCAGCACCAAATCCCTAAACCCCACTACACAAGCACAAGAACCACCCGTGTGTGAGTTATACCCGCCATTAGGAGTATCGACCGAATGTTTGACATCTTCTAAATCGCTCGCCAAATTTACTACCTCCATTTATCGTGCAATCTTGCCAACTACAAGATATATATTTATCTTCGAGTTGCTGATGAATAAATCAGCCAAACTTTGCGGAGTCAAGGTTCACCGATATAGTTTGACCTAATTCTAAAATATCAGCCACCTTCAGGACTGGGCCATAACTCTCGGCGGAACAAAACATGTTTGTGCCGAATTAACTTATTCCACAGCGAGAAAGTTGAGAAAGAAATGGAGTTATACGTTTACAGTGAGACACAAAAACGTAGAATACTTACGCAGGGAGCTCGCCCACGGCCGCGCCACTGTAAACAACGAGACATACATTAAATCAGGCGAAAGATAGATATCCTTATATTTTTCAGGAGCCGTTACTACATCTTCTTTGTAAAGGATGAGAAATTATCGAGGGACGATAAATTAGATTAACTTTGATGTATTATTATTTGTATTGGCTTAACTCAATTTGGAAAAGTTGGTTAGTAGTTATGGCGTCTGTAAGTAGGGAATAGTATTGATTTTTGCTTAACTGCATCACGGAAAATTTTATATAGTAGAATTTTTCATCAAACATATTATCTTCAAACCTCTGAGCATTTTATATCAAAAATAACTTGTCACAAACTCTATCGTACACAACTCGTAGAACTTTAATACAAAATCTAAACATGTGGCAGCTCAAAGCAAACAGTCCCAACTTAGGAGCGTTCCAATCTAGGCGCCTCCGGCGGTCTCCGGCGGCCTCCGGCGGTCTCCGGGGCTTCGGCAAACCGCAGTTGGGAACTATTGCACTCGCCGTGTTCTCCCACAAACTCGCGAACTAACATTCGCTGCGGGTCTGATGAAGCTGCTTTGTTCGAGGTTTTGAAGTAGTGCATTGGTGTGCAAAATTTTTGTATATCTTTTGGTAAACAGAAACGCGGTTTTAAGATTGAAACTTGTAGAAAGTGAATATAGAAGATATAAGTAAAAGTAAGTTCTCACAGCAAATAAGTATCCGAATAAATCATAGAATAAATACTCGTGCAAGTGTGAAATTTAATTTGGTACAACTTGACAGGTTCAAGTTCCGCGGGCTCTATTATCTGATGGCAACATTTCAATTACTTCAAATAGATGTTAGCCTCATTTAAATTTGTGAAGTTACTTTGATTTGATAATTCAAGACAAAGTTACCTACACTTACAGTATGTGTCTAAAGACGTTATAGCAATAATAAGAACGTTATGTCTGGATCACGCTACAAAGTTTTCATGTTTGAATTTACTCGCATGCCTAAAAAAGATGAAAGCTATATCTGCATAGATCCGAAACCTGGAGCTCTTTGCTGATTTGCAGCGTGGTGCTCACTGTGCGCGGATAGCCATGCACTTTCAATGAGAGGATTTCAACGGAAAGGTAGGTAATGCCCTAACACGAGATGTAAATATTGCGTGGGTTACTGTGAACCCTGAACTGAAATATCAGGGCTTCATGGCTTATATTAACCTTCTGAAACCTCGGTACTCACTCTGGCGGGTATCCTCTCAGGTCGAAGGATCGGAACTCGACGAGCACGCGCTGCCCCGGCGCCGCCAGGAAGGTGTACAGACACTGGCGGGTCGCGTTGGTGCGGTTCAACAACTCCGGCGCATGGAACGTGCCGTTTAGCGACCCGCCGCGGCTCACAAACGTCTGGTCGCACTCTGAGGAGGAAATGGAGGTGGAGTTTAACAGTAGAATTTCAAGACTAATCGAAGGAATCTTTTTTAATGTTGTTTAAAAATGGGTTGTGTTTAAGTCATTCTCCTTTTAAAGTATGTTAAAACAGGGTTGTGTCGGCTAAGCATGATGTACGCACAATGAATGTATCTCTAACATCGAGAGGGTTGGTTCTCAGTAAAAAAATTGCTACTCAATTAAAACAACTAAATGTGTTAAGTTTGCTTTGTCAAACGTCAAACAGGTAAATACAAACATTGTAGTTAAGAACCTGGTTGACTCCTGCAAGCTCAACTGTGTTTCTGGGCTAAACCTTAGACGTCAATCTCCAGTCAGGACCGCATGTTAGCGAAGGGGTTAGCGAAAAGCCTTGTCTCTGCACCATGTGCTCCAAAAACAACGCGACAAAATTCAAATGAAACAACTGCTAGATAGTGTATTTCGGCTACTTTCATAGCCTCATGACATATGGCATTCTGTTGTAGAGGAGTGCTGCCGACATCGATACTATGTCTATATTCGATACAATATATTCTGCAGAAAGACCTTTATTATTACTTTTTATTCTCTGTGTATTTTAGAAAATATGATGTTTCTAAAAAACAGATCTGCACAATATTGACACCATAGGAAGAAATAATCTGGCAGTTCATAATAGTAGGCTTCATAAAGGCACTAACTCATTCATGGGTCAATATACTCTTTTGTAATAAGGTTTCTTGATTGTCTATAGAATCATTGTGACTAAAGTACGTCTTCTTACGGTAGCGTCAGGTGACGGAATGCTAATATGGTTGATGAGGGCGATGGCTGGATCCTGCGTTAATTCCGTGAACGGGTGCTGTTTGAGAGTGTTCGTCGTTTGGATAGTTAGTGGAGAGGGACACTCGCCGAGCTGCAGATCAGAGTCATGTTGTATAGACATAAGATCCGTTGTAAATTTATTTAAAGAAAAGTATGTCCGTAAAGTTTCGAGCCAGTTTTTCCGAACAGGTTTTAGAGTCATGTAACTTCTACAAGGAACAAGTAGTCGTCAATGTTGAGAAACAAATATCTTAATTTGAATTTGAATTTACGTTTTGACAGACTTTATGTTTAGTCTTGGCTTTACAAGGAGTCTGTGGGTGTTGTTCTAAATGGAAGATGCTATTTTGGTTTAGCTTTCTTGTCAAATGTGATTTAACATGAGTGTTGTTAGCAATGTTTCAAAAGAGTTATTTCTGTCGTTTGTTGTTATCAGGGTTCCGAAAATTATGAATTTATGTTAATTATATTTTAAGTGATAACTGTTATTAAAATTAGACAGAATACTTTTAGATATGTTATCTGTAATTTATATTACGCAGTTGTACTAATCTTTATCTATTCTAGAGACAATAGTTACGCAGCTAATAAAAAGGTCTAGTTTGCACCTACTCAAGTATTTATAATCTCAAATAATGCTGAATATAGTTAAGCATAAAGCAATAAATTTGTTCTATGCACGTATTAAATTAAGTCTGTTTTTTATATTACACCACATTTATAAAATACAAGAAAATATCTGAAATCTACAAAAATAATTTAAAAATAAAAGACTCAGCGACGACGATCACCATAGTCATCGATCACTTTACCTCGTTCTTTTCATAAAGGAATTCGTAAATCGCATGTTATATAACATCCTTATATTCCCGATAACTTTCAATATGTGCCGTCGGCTACCCACGAGGTAGGGCGTTCACAGGAAGGCTCCCGAACAAGCCTTAGAGATATCATGTACCTACCCGTTAAAAGTTTTCCGTCAGGTAATCCGAACGATCATTAGATAAACTTGGAAAATATACCTGTTCTGCGTTCAACTTTGTGTACTCTGCGCCTTCAGCAGTCTGGAAGTTATCTATAATATTGAAGTTGAAGTGGTTCGATGTGCGATAATAGATGTAAATCTAACCACAGAACCAACATAAAGTGTAAGGAAAATTTAGTTTAGATTCTTAAAATAGGCGATCGTCTGCTTAAGGGTCGAAGGGAAAATCAGTGAAACTGTCCGATATGCTCCAACCGTCACCACCACCCTGTCTCACATGTTCATTTGCGTTGCAAACAGAGTTGCAATTTATTCACTATTTTTATTTTTTAAATTAATTTCAAAAAAATTCATGAAGTTTTAAACATTTCAATTTAACTAGTATTCTGATGCAATCCAACTTATGTAACGAAATTAAGCAAATATTTATTTAGAAGTTAAACTCATAACTTATAACAAGGAAAGTTCGTTACAGCCCGAGTGAAGCGAGACCTGTATTTGGTAGAAAACACCCGTCACGGTTTTATAAATGGCGGCCAAATCAGCATTCCTTGGAAGGGCCTGCAATAAACCTGTCCGGTGCCTGACTAAAATAAATAAAATGGCGACCTAAACAGGCCTGAAGGCTTATCCCTGACATATAACGTTCCCGTGTTTTTAATTTTGCTTGTAAACTTTGGATCGCCCGTTGGAGTTTTCAAAATGTCTCTAATGGGACTTTCATATGGTATTTGCACGAGCCTGATCTGTAAAAACTACAATGTACGAGTTCAAAAATATTGAATCAGTCGGGTAACGTAGTCACAAGTTGTAGTTAGAGACAAACTTTAATTCGAGATTTTTAAATATGAGACTTTGATCTGAACCTTACCACGACGACATTTTGACCCACCGTGGTATTACGTAAGAAAAGTGATCGACGATTACTGAGCAGTTACCGTGCGATCATCGCTGGACGTCAAAAAACCTTCATATTATAAATATTTCTCTGTTATCGCGCTACTATCGTATTTTAAAAAAATTTTTTGACAACTAACAATTTGAGAGCAAATATCGAGAGATTTTAGTAGCGAGTCTCAATTGATATGGGCCTGTACATGTTTGACGCAAAATATCCATTGGATTCCATTGTCTGTTGGAGTCTCTTATACACAGCGTTTAAGTAAACATACGATCAGACAAACCTCTCTAAGCCCTAACGAATTTATAATTTGCTAACAAATTGCAATCAAAAAATTGTAAAATGAATCCTTGCTATGGTGTATGTCGAGTAACTCGATAAAATTTCGCCGCCTTCGACGGCAAGCTACAAAGCCGGGAGTCCGTCTGGCGCAGTCTCGGCGTGGAGGGATTACCGCGTAATGAAATGGACTAAAATTTAATATTGCACTAATGAGGTTTGACGCTATTGTGCATAAGGGGGGGGGGGGCGGAGGCGGCGGGTGGTTGCAATGGTGGTTTAAGTTGAGGGATATTTTTGGAATGATTTTGAACCTCTGAATATCCCGGCTAATCAAAGACCCATCAGCCTCCTCAAGGCCATGTCTAAACTTCTCGAGAGAGTCATACTCGCTCGAATGCGGAACCATCTGTTTTCGACGGATGGCGATCCCCTCATTATTCCCCATCAGTTCGGCTTTCGCGCTAAGCACGTCCCTGCCTCAGCAAGTCCATCGAATCGTCGAGTACATACTTGACGGTTTATATCCGCGTCGTTATAAAACAGTCGCGGTTTTCTTTGACGTAGCCAAGGCTTTCGATTAAGTCTGGCACAGTGGTCTCGTTTATAAACTCTACAAATAGGCTTACCGGATCTTCTAGTCAGGTTAATCGCGTCGTTTCTCAAAGACCGTACGTTTCGATTTAAACATGAAAGCACGCTTTTCGCGCATCGTTCCATAAAGGCTGGAGTCCCTCAAGGCTTAGTTCTCGCCCCTCTGTTGTACACCGTGTACACCAACGACATTCCCATCCCGCCGAAAGGCGTCGAACTCGCCCTCTTTGCCGACGACACTGCACTCTATACCAAAGGCCACAGTGTTCCGCACTGTATAACCAGACTCCAAAAGGCCGTAAACGCCCTTGGTGTATGGTTTCAAAATGGCGCATCGATGTGAACCCTAAAAGAGAGTTCTGCGATGCGCTTCGACCACAAACGCCGTCGTCCCGCTGGCGATCCCCACGTTCGAATGTTAGGCATTCCCATCCCCTGGAAGCGCAGTACTAAATACTTAGGCGTCACATTAGATCCAACGCTTTCTTTCAAGCCACACGTCGAAAGAGTTTCGAAACTCGCCGTCACTACTTAGGCCGCCTAAATAGTATGTTAGGTAGAAAAAGTAAAATGTCTTTCAGAAACAAACGTACACTTTACAAGGTCTGCGTTAGACCCGTCATGACATATGCCTCGCCAATCTTTGCCCACGCCAAACCCTCCCTCCTGCACAAACTGCAGGTAGTTCAAAACCTCTTTTGCCGCAGGGCCACAAACGCACCGTTGCACGTGCGTAACGCGGACTTGCACAGAGATCTTGAACTACCTACAGTACAACAACACCTCAAAACACTCTCTGAAGCGTTCTTCAAACGCTCCGAAACCCATCCCAATCCTCTAGTTCGTGATTCAGTCTCATATACTACTCCTGTCTTAGATTCGAAGTTCAAAGTCGCTAGGCCTAGGAATGCGCAAGCGTACTCATCCACCAGACTGTCAGCCGATCTCGAACCCTTCTGGCCGCAAATTCTAATTCTAACGTAAATTTTAATTCTAACGTAAATCCTAATTCTAACGTAAATCTGAATTAGTTCAATTTTATTTTTCAATTTTTTAATTATTTACTTTTCATTTTGAGCACCTTCAGTGCTATGTATTCATCTTCAGTGCTTTGAGCACCTTCAGTGCTATGTAAATCGCAGCGGGTGACCCCTTTTGGGTAAAAAAAAAAGGTGGAATGATTATGTAATTATATAGCTTTCTTCCAAGAACCTATTATTATGATAAAACATAACAATAAATGTGTGTAATAATAAAAAGTATTGCCATGCATGTAATTTGAAAATAAGGTTTTAGTTTAAAGGATCATTTGGACTGAGTTTTATTTATTTATTATAAAGTTGCGCCAACGAACTCAACACTAATACATACACAGTACAGATGAATACATAACAAAAAATGAATCTAAATGTTGGCTCACTTATAGGCACAAACAGCATGCAAACACTTACAATAGCATTGATAGAATAAAAAGTCAAATACAATGACAACATAAAACAAATATTAAAAATGCATTAAAAACAAATCAAGACAAGTCAAAATTAATTAAAAATATTATCGAAATTACATTAAATTTTATTAATATCAATTCAATAAATCAAAACATACTGTATCAAATTCAAACAAAATTAAATTGTAACAAAATGAAATTAAAATCAACATGAATATATTTAAAAATAAAAATCAGAATTTAAACTGGTGAACAGAGTGTCAGCCCAATAGCGATCCTAAAACTGTAAAGCCTATTTGAGAAAATATCAATTTCATAATGTTGTCCCGAACCACCCTTGTGATCAATTTGTAGTGTACTCTTGTTATGAACTGCATTGTAGCTTTTAAACATTCTATTTAACGGGGAATTTTGACCCAGATTTGATCGAGCAAAACTTTTCACGAACGGAGTAAATTTGTTTTCTTTCTAGGTAGCCACCTGGGAACTTGAATAGTTACTTGGGACAGTAGGTAAGGGGTGTCTGTCAGTCCGTTCACCAGCTTAAACAGAACAAGCTGTCCAGGACTGTTCTGCGCTCAAAAAGAGAATTGATGCCGAAGTATGTAAGGCGATCACTATAACTGGGTGATTTTTTTGCTCTATTATGGCTATATAATAAGTGCCAAAGGAAACGCTTTTGCACACTCTCCAAACGTTTTTTATAAATATCATAGTGTGGGTTCCATACTGCACTGCAGTATTCAAGGGAGCTGCGGACGAGTGAATTGTAAAGAGTTATCTCGGTGGAGGCCTTTTTAATTCTTTGCAATTGCGTAAAACAAACCCAAGCATTTTAAAACCCTTTTTTACAATGGAGTCATTATGGAGGTTTAGACGCAACTTGCTATCGAGTATAACTCTAAGGTCACGAATGTGATCGACTTCCGTCAGTGCTTTGCTATCTGCGTAGTAAGCTTGTAAGTTCTAAAGCTTGAAGTTCTTTTTCTTGAAAAACGGACCACATAACATTTTTCAGTGTTTAAAGTCATACCATTCGAACGACACCATGACACGAGATTGTTTAGATCACCTTGCAGTAACAAGGCATCCTCAGGTGAGTTAACAGGACCAAAAAACTTGAGATCGTCGGCAAACATGTAAAATTTAGAATTGACGAAACATCTACCTGTCTGTAAATGACCCTATGTCATTTACAAAAAAGTTAAAGAATAGTGGGCCCAAATGGGATCCCTGAGGAACACCAGAATGAGCAACAAAGGGCCCAGATGAGCAAATCACAACTCTTGATATCCTACATGTTAGGTAAGATCTGCACCAACTCAAGAAACTCCCGCCGATTGCACAGCGGTACAACTTGTACAGTAGTAGTTCATGGTTCACTTTGTCGAAGGCCCCACTGAAGTCGGTGTAAATTGCATCTATAGACTCTCCATGATCCATGGCCTCAGTGAGGTCTCCGACAAAGCATGTCAGACTGGTTGCTGTAGACCTTCCCTTCATAAACCCATGCTGTTCTTGTACGACAATTTGTTTAAAATGCCAGGACAATATAGGAAATAGCAACATTTCGAATACCTTTGCGAAAACAGTTAGTAGCGATATCAGTCTATAGTTCTTTACCATACCACCATCACCATGCTTAAACAAAGGCAAGACAAGTGTCTCTTTCCAAACAGATAGAAAAACGCCCGAGCTCAGAGACTTATTTATTATAATGCTTAGAGGGCGAGCTAAAGCACTCGCACACTTCACAACAAATATCGCTGGTATCCGAGCCAGCTCCTTTAGATGCGTCAAGTCTTTTTAACACCCTGTAGACCTGAGTTTTGGTTACCGATATCTTTGTCAGACTACCAATAGTTGGTTTATAGCAATCCTCTGGGATAGGAACAAAGTCCGTATTATATACAGCGGAGAATTGAGTGGCAAAGAGATTACAGATGTCAGGCCCGTTTGTAGCGACATTATCAGCAGAGGACATTTGAGCACGGTACGTGGTACTACTTTTCCTTGTTTCTCTTTTAACGATGGAATTAATGAGGTTGAGAACCAAACAGGGAATTTATTTTGATTGCATGGTCTTGATTTGGGAACGTGTCGTATTATAAAAGATTTCAATAGGCCAGAAAAAACCGCCACCATGGCATCGACCGAAGCACAGTTCTTAAATTCATCGCTCCACTTGACGTTATTAAAATCACTTAAAATTCTCTCATAGTCAGCTTGTAGAAATTAAATTTAAAACTATCTTTAGGGGATAAATTTACGGGACAGTCAATTATGATAGAAAATTGCAATGGTGGGTGGTGAGAGTCAATTAGAACCAACGGACAAGGTCATATGTCAAACTGTAAAGTTGTTATGGTACTTAGCACAAGATCAAGCATTCTGTTATTTACGTTTAATCTGGAATTAAGTTGCGATAGATTATTCAATTACATAAAACTGACTAGTAAATCGTGCAATAATCCGCAAGACTTTTCCGGTATTAGTCCAGGATTTTGAGTTTCTTCCCACACTAAACTATTTAGATTGAAATCACCGAGAAAGATGATCTCGCCACTAGTGCTCTCCAAGACTCGATTCGAATTATCTACAAAATGCTTAAGAATGTGCTTCTGAAGGGGAGAAGAAATGTAAAATCCACAAATAATTACGTTTTTTGCTTTGCCATCTGAGTCTATCAGTTCCAACTTAATCCATAGGTCTTTGCAATCTGATTCACAATCAAATAAACGAAACGACCTGAAGCGTCTAGAGATTGCTATAAGCACACCACCTCCCTCTTTTCTACAGTGGAACCCACTACTGTCTCGGTCGCGTCTATATAAAAGATAACGACTATCGAACACCTCGTTATCCAAAACATTACTGTTCAGCCAAGTTTCTGTTAAAACTATAACATCAAAATTGCTACAAATAACATTTTTAAATATGATTTTTGTAGCAAAAATTTAAATTAGTGGTCATGCCTTTAAGTAACAAAAACAATTATAGCGCCATTATGACAATTTCTCTAAAATGTCTCTATTTTTCACAAAAATGTAGTGTGATTCGTCGTTTTTACGAATAAAGATTTTATCGTCGCGCACCCAGACGTATTTAAGCCAAGCTCTTTCACTTTACTACGGGTTGCAGCGTGAAGTGATTTGTTTTCGGCCGTGCGGTGCTCGACGACATAAATCGGATTCTTTTTATCAACACTATGCCTGAGTGGCTCGAATTTAGTTTGTCTTCACGGTTGATTTTGTTAAACTTGTAAGTAGCCGATAGAAACTCATCACGTATACGTGGGCTGCTAAGTTTCACCAAGATGGAGCGGGGACGACGACTAGCGTGGTTCAACTTAGCCAACCTAGAGCAGTAGTATATATTTTTTTCGGATATTGGGTATTTTGGGTAAGTTGAATGATGCTGATGAGATTTTCTTGCTTAAATTCTGGAACACACTGAATTTCAGTATTTGATGATCTTGAGAGCTGATCCAACTGAGCTACGCGTGTCAAAAGAGACTGATTGTCAGCCCACAATATTTCGCTTTCCTTGCGAATACTATGCAGTTGAGCTGATTGTGCACCATAATTCTTTTTAGCTTTTTCTAATTCCTCATTAAAGTACGATAGGGATGTTTCAAGGGATGATACTGCTTTGCGAACTTCAACGAGCTGGGGGTTGACGTAGTTTTCAAAGGTGTTTTTATGTTCCTCTCGAATGATGACACGAATACTTGCTGCTGATAAGCAAGGGCAACTAGTGTTGTAGGTAACACGCGCTTTGGAGCGTTGAGTGATGTAATCACGCTGTGGGGAGCCAATGGCAC
Source organism: Marasmarcha lunaedactyla (assembly GCA_923062675.1). Taxonomy (NCBI): domain Eukaryota; kingdom Metazoa; phylum Arthropoda; class Insecta; order Lepidoptera; family Pterophoridae; genus Marasmarcha; species Marasmarcha lunaedactyla. The sequence continues at coordinate 28,059,275 of OV281345.1, read as the reverse complement.
GAACTGGAGTGTTTGAGTTGTCACCAACTTTGGGTTCCTTACTACGACAAAGAACACATATCCAGGTGGTTTTGTGATCGTTAGGCATTGAGTCGAAGTCCTTTTGACTTAGGTTCAAGCACGATGTGTGATAATTGTCCTTGCAACGGGTGCAGTGTAGAAAAGGATCTTTATTTAATTTACTAAGACATCCCCATCCCATTCGTTTGGGCCAGCCATATTTTAATATAATTATTAGAATATGCTAATTCTGATTGTTAATAAGCGTGCTGTAATTACTTGCTTACTTAGCAGTAATATTTTAATCCCATAAAATCTTCCAAACCAACAAATAATAAACCAGCTCAAATATGCGTAATCTCACTTTATTGCTCTCGTGCAGACAGCCTTATCAGAATTTTGGTTTTGGCAACACAGTAAAATAGAATCCGGTAGTTTGTCAATTATGCGAGTAATCAATGAATTTAACAGCTGATGGCTTGCGTGTGCGGCGAATAGGTTGTGACGAAATGTTACGTTTTAGTTTGTTTACGTTTTCATTGGTTTACTATATTGAGTTTGAATAATGATGCTGGGCGAAAAGTAGACACTAACCGTCCTCTTGCCTCCTTGATGAGTTGCTGTTCTTCTATTTCGTGCCGGCAATAGCCAAAATCTCACGGAAATGAGAAGTCGGGCGATCCCTCCCGCAAATATGTGCACTTTACTTTGCATTAGGATATTCTGTAACTTCTAAATCTATTTGAAATGATCTAACATTTTGACCCTGGCTTTAATAACTTTATCTAATAATTGAAAATAGGAAATGAGACAGCTATATTCAATGTCAAACTAAGTTTCCTTTAGAATCATCGTAAAACTTTTTGTACCTTAACTTTAAAATTGTATTCGTTAAGTAAAATGTATATAATATTTTATCTTCATGTTCCTTCAATGAATATCACGGTAAATAACGCTGTAAGTCAAATAACTACGATAAAACATGTTTTACTGATTCATTTTAGGTAATTAAAAACATTTAAAACGGAAACTCATTTCCTAAAGGCATTTTAATCCAAACCCTGTCAAGAAATTAGTCACACAACGGAACATTCTAAAGAAGCTGCGCTGAATGCCGCTGACTTTACAAAAGAAGCGCTTTCACGACACACGACGGATTTCTATAGGCTCTAACATTCTCAGGCGAGCGCGAAGTGTCCCGTCTCCACCTCGCTGCGAAGTAGGTGAAGGCAGTCAGCTGGTAAATTGTTTTGGATGCCTGAGGTGATTGCAGATGCTAGCATTTGGAATCTTAATAGTTTCATGTGAAATAGGGACCGTTATATTTATAAGAGATTTTTGATACATTTTTGCAATACAATATAAAGGCTACTTCAGCAGAAAACCGAACCTTGTTGAAAATAAATGAAAGACAGAGTTGTAATACTCTTAATAAATGTTGTTCTTTAATCCCATTCAACTGAAACCAACACCTTTCCCAGGGGATTATCTACACAGCATAGACTCCATTAAAACTTGTCCGTGTCGGATGCGCCAGCTACATGTATTAGTGTTTCTCTAATGCACAGCTGTAGCACTATGATACTTGTACGCATGCGGTAGATAGATCAACCGAGTTATAACACGTTGTCCCGGACCTGTATATGTTCCATGAACACTGCTTTTGTCCAACAAATAACAGAAAATATTTTGTTCCGATTTGAAGCGCCTCTAGCGATTTATCTCATGAAGATTTTGACATAAAACTGAAATATCATTTGTCATGTTCTAAAGGACAAACTTTTGGGCCCAGCAGACTAAGATGAAATATGCGCTAAAAATCGGTATTTTTAGGTGTTAAATCCATTTCAAAAATGACTTAAACGAAGTTAGTTTAAAAAAAAACTGATTATTATTAAAATGCCTACACAGTAGGATAAAGATTTTTATTTAAAGATTAGATTTTATTTTATGATATTAAATTATGATTTTAACAAATAATTTATGTATTCAAATATCATAACCCAACTTCATCTATATGCTAAAATAATTACAAAATAAATTAGTAGATACTTTGTACAACAAAAATATTTTTAGCCCGGAGATAAATAATAAAACTGGTTAAAACTGATGCTCCATGTAATAACCTAATTTTATGTTTGCTATGCAAGGCTGAAATTCTTATGAAGACTGGGTTAGTTCCTTTGTGTATTTTGATTTGTCAATGTGTAAGAGAGAACCTCGTCGCTGCCTCCAGCGCCAAAATGGTAAAAATCTTACAGGCATAAAAATCAATTGACAATCCAGCTGACCTGAACCTAGAACAGGAGTTAAATAGAAGAGGGACAGTGCTCACAACAGATATTCCAGGTGGCCGTAAGCAAAGGGGGCCTATCCTCCAAAACCCTCAAGACAACACTAATAATATAAATAAGGACTAATTTTCATTTGTTTTCATACGCGGGTTCTCAATAGATGGAACTGTACCCTTAGTACAGGTATAACTGTAGACGTAGGGTGGTTGTGTGATTGAAGCGCCATTTTAGTTATTAAAAGGTGATTAAACGCTTGGATGCCGTTCATCTGAAATGGAATTATTAATGATATTCTAAGATAGCTTTAAATTTTTTATTTGACGAGACTTATTTTAAATAAATAAATGCATCGAAATATTTTTTTTCATTTCGATTGCTGTGGGAACCATGAGCTGTTAGGAAGCCTCTATGAAAAGTTTATCCACGGACGCAGGCTTGGTGGGACGTAGGATCAGACAAACCGGGACACCTCAAAGATGCACCGCTGCCTGCGTTGACGCCACTCTGCATAGGGCACAGTCAGACACACGGGGACAGTTTGTTGTTATTTGTCAGTTATTTGTTGAAAATTGAGTATTTATTTGTGATTCATTATTTTTAATTATAAATTTTCGAGTTCTTTCACTGTTCCAAAAGCACTTAATTTGACAAAAGTAATACATTATTAAAATGAACATTTTACGAAAATTAGCTGACAGGCGTTTGTCGCTCAGCTTGACTTTGTTTTAATTTCAACTGTCACTGCGCAGAGTTCAAGTTGAAGCGCCATGTCGTTGAAGGCTTACACCTTGAAGTGATTTTCTTTGAAAGTTTTACAATTTTCAGTCCAGTCCACGTATTCGCAGAAACTATACATACGTTGCCTATACACGTTGTAATCAAGAGCCGATAAAAAGAATAATGTTAATGAAAATCAATTTAAAATCTATGAGACTTCTTTAAACGACACCATTTTTGTTAGATTTATTTATTTATGCTTTGCACATATTCTACTACAGGGGGGCTTAATGGCATACGGCATCCGCTACCAGCCAACCTTTAGTTAGCCTAAGGAGTTGTATCCATTGCCGTAAATAAAAAACAACAAAATTTTTTTTTACTTCAAAAATTTACTTTTTCTGGTACTGGCTGGTCTCACTTGGTTGCAAAATTAGTGTGTTGGACAGAACCGTAGTTACATTCCTGAAATTACGCCTACATTAAACAACAAAAACCTTCTCATCGAAAAGCCAATAGAAATATTCAATGAAATAAACAAACATTGTCATTTCATTTGTTCTTTTGTTGCAAAATAAAATCTGCTCGTGTGATTATCAAGAGTCCCGAACAAATATTTACCAAACACGATAATAGCCAGCGTTTCATTGCGCTCTGTGCCATCCACAGTAATTTATTTATTCCTATTTTGTTATCTTCCATGCGGTGGAGAGCTAAGTACAAAAACAATCAAAAATAAATGAAAGCCATTCAAAATAAAGGCGGAACGCGGTGCACGCAAATATTGCAAATGGAATGCGATATGAATCTGCTTGTGCGGGTGTGAAATCGCAAAAATTGGCGGAAAGCCAATTGCCACTTTCACATATTGGAGAGGTAATTTTGATATCTACTACGTGGTGGAGTGCTCGGGGGGAAGGTTCGTGCAGTGGAACTAACATCGATTGTTTTGCCTTGGAGATCTCATTGTCTTATTTATAATAACTCATGTACTATTATGTAAAATAGCCAGAATTTTTGATTAACTCTAATAATAGTCCCACAGGTTTGCTACGAAGTTAGGGCTACGGTCTACGACGTAGCATGTAGCTTTAATTTTTCAAACTACAGTTCGTTCGTGTTAAGAATATAGTGACGTATCTGCTCAGCTTTAGGTTTTAGCCAATAGCATCACCGACAATAAGAAAACTTTTACTAATATGGTGCCCTCATTGGCTAATATTTTTAGTTGCATCGATGATTTTCTGTTTTCTTATCGCGGATAGACTATAAATATTTCTCTTCAAAACTAAATAATTTTAAAGATGTAAACAAATGAAGTATTAAACACCAACGGCCGCACTCAGAGACCTCAAATGGTTAAGAAGCTCCTTAGTACAGATTTTACTAGGAAAAACTCAACTTAGATAAAGTATAGGTTCGCTTAGCATCATCTTTGTTAAGGAGGCGTTAAGTCACCACTAAATATCGCTGAGCGTGGCTGTAACCATTACAGATCTCGGCCAAACAGTAACAAAACTACGGGACCGGCCAGCTCTACAGCACATGTGAGCTATTCTAGCTACTACAAGCTATACTTAAATAATCATAAGACAATGAGGCCTGTATGTAGACGTACTTGGCAGCCTAGTGGGCGCGGGCGCAGCCAACTCGCGCGCCGCCTCCTCCGCGGCCACTGCACAGAAACACACACTTCACTACGGTTTCTTAATATTATCATTTAGATGTTTAGTTTTGGAAAAGTAAGGATGGCTTATAAAAAAGCGGAGAAAGAGAAAGTAATATACGTAATTATGCACATTGTAGTTGGTTAGCTCAGGTGATCATTGCAGCTGTAAACAATTATAGAAATATTGAAAGCGGCGTTAAGCGAAAATCTCCCAGTTTTACTGACAATAGAAAGCTGGATTTGTTAGGACCGCGGCAGTAATATTGAAATGTAATACTTTCATGCTAACACAGGTCGCTTATTGGTATTAGATCACTCACACACTTGTATCACACTCAAACAACAGGCAATAAATCTTAATCTATTTAATGTTATTTTATAACTGTAAAAACCTGTTACTTTTTTATCTTGAATTTGGTATGTGAAGTAATTTTGAGGAGTTTATTTTCTATTTGTCTCATTATTTTGAAAAAACATTATGAATATGTTTGATTTCTTTGCCGTATTTAATTTAAATCAATTTATAAAGAAATTGGCACTTCCGGAGTCGTTACCTTTTTAAAATCGCATTGCAGAGGTTGTTGTATTAACTGGAATGAACAACTCTACAACTTTCTATGATATAATGAATAAACATGACAGTTCAACCAAAAAAAAGTTATTGAATATACTACTTTATGACGTCATAATTAAAAAATATTAAAGTTTCGTTAAAATAAGCTTAACATCTGCGAGATTTTACTAACATAAAATATTACAAAAAAACTGATTTCTTGAAATGATTTTTGAGTAAGACCCAGATTTTTTTCTTTACATACCGAATCCATTCATTATGTCGCAGTCGTGTACATTCCACACGCGAAGAAATTCGGTATTTAAAGAAAAAATCCAGGTTCTAATTCAAAAACCGTTTACAGGTATCCCTTTTTATAATATATTTTGTTTGTTTCAGTTCGCAGAATAATGCGATTGAACTTATTTTAACGGCAGTGAGCAGAACAATCTGACTGTCCCTCGACCTGTATATGACGTCATCTAATAGAGTCATGTCACTGTTTGCACTAAGCATCTGTCATCGAGAATCCATAGATAATTGTAGAGTTGTTCATTCCAGGAGCTATAGTCAAATTCGTAAGTTACGTCATAACGCGCACTTTTTAGAAATCGATTGAAATTAAATACTTTACGCAAATCAAATATGTTCTAATTGTTTACTCCAAATACCTCATTCTCGCCGGAAAAAAAAACGTACGAACGATACCCCAAAATTCCTATAATACCAAAACGCCAACGCGTCATGGTGCAGTGCGGTGCAATAGACAGCTCTAGAGTCTATCAAAACATCACATCACCGATCGCGACCTGATATATTACCTAAAAAAGTGAGCTCACAAAATTCTAAGCTTGACAAAGCCAGCGTTGTGATCTAGTTGTTTAATCAGGCTGTGGTGGGGAAGGCAGAGTCGTTTACAGACACGTGATCAAGCGCTCAGCGAACACTCATTTTTTTTTTTCGAAAGATTTATTTGTTTGTTTGTTTATGTGTAATCTAATAAGACAAAAACTGAAACGATTTAAAAAATATTTCACCGTTCAAATTGCATATTATTGTGAAGAAACATTAGCCATATTTTATCCCGAAGGTTCCAGTAAATCACAAGTTATGCGGGTGAATAGAAAATAATTGTCTTATTGATTTAAAGTAAAACCTAAAGATATAAATACACATCAAAATAGTTGTTGTAGTTGTAATCAAAATAAGTTCAAGGCTGGATAAGGATGTACTTATGTAACTCGTGCCGGCCGTCTATGAAATATGTAAAATACCAGAAATACAATAGGTAAATACCCCGAAAAAACATACCACTTTATGGTAGGTATTTAATTAAAAGAGTGTGTAGTTGATGGCTGCAAGCTAAGGTAAATATATAAAAATATACTTATATGAAAAAAAAAGTTCGGTCCTACGCCTCTAGACCATTGCGCCGTTATTATACCATATGGAAACTCCAGTGACATCTTGTAGATAAAAAGATACTATAATATGCTGAAATCTAAAAAGTGAACTTATATTTATCTCGGGCTTATCCTCAGCAAAACGGCCAAATAATAGGCGACTTTCTTGTATACTACGAAGGGTCGAAAATTACGATAATAATAAATGCTCCGATATTGAGAAGATTGGTGTCGCATATTTTAAGAATGAGTGTACTACGAACTACAAGTATTAAACAGAGTCGCTTCTTTATTTCCCTATGTACCTGAAGTACGTCTGAGATAACTCTAAGCACGCTTTATAGATTAAAAGCAGAAAAAATTAGTGTTTTTGAGAGAAAGAACTAGAAGCGTTCAGCTACCACTACTCCACAAACCCCACGCCGTGTGCTGTCAGACGCCGCGATGAACGCGAACCTCGAAACGGACACGAATTGCTGGTGTTTCATTATCTACCCCCGACTACATCAGACCGTTCGATTATCTACAATAGTCGGACGCTTTTGTACGAAAGTTAAACAAATTAAACAACCTGCAGAAAAGTTGTTTACTCTGCCATTCCTGTGATCTTGGGAATACCGGGCAAAAATATATCCTACGAGTACTCGTATGCCACTCTAATGACACCTGGTGTGTTAAAATCCGTCAAACTAGGCCGTAGAGCGTGGCAAAGAAGACATATAATAAAAAAATCTGACAGTCAGTTAAAAAGTTGTTTATTATATAAATTATTATAGCCGTGACAAAATTACAAAATTCGAATATTGGCACAACATATGATAATGAGACATTAACTTCACTTCCTTATTTATTAAGTAAATAAATAAACACATTTATATAAACGCAGTTCATGAAAACAGAGAAACTACCAGAATAATTAATATCGTCACGGTACTGGAAGTTGTTGGAATAAATCACACTCAGGCGGAGATATAGACGAACTCAAAATGTCACATGTACCTATTATTGTACCAGGCCACTCAGAAAGTTTTACGAAAAATTAGGCTAGTTATAATTATATTTGTTCGAAATTTAAACTTCCCCCTAAATTTTTTTACCAGCGTTATGGTACTATTGTGTGTCATAGAAAAATGGATTTGCGTCGGGAACATTTTCGTGCAATAACTTAAGACTTCAAGTCTAACTTGAAACCTAATAAATCGTTTAATAGACTTCAAACAGTTTAATGAACAAGGCGCCTTATAAAACCACTGTGCACCACTGGTATAACGAGTTTAAGTGGGTCACTTAAATTTGAAGGATGAAGAAAGAAGTCCTTGGTCTTCTGTTACGGAAGTAACGTTCAACGAGTGAAACAATTTATGAAACAAACCAGGTGAATCACATACGAGGAGATTCAGCACAATCTGCAATTGGATCGGAAAGTGTTCATGATATTCTACATAACCGCCTTTGCATAAGGAGGCTTGAGGAGGCTGTGGGTACCTCACGACCACACCGATGCTATGAGGCAGGTGCGCATGGATTAGTGCCATGATATTATTGATAAATTCGAAGCAGGTTCATCCCGCTGTGTTTGCGAGATCATAACAGTTGACGAATCTTGGATTTATCAAAATGATCCAGAAACAAAGCGCTAGTCAGCCGTATGGCTGTTTCAAAACAAACTAACGCATACGAAAGTGAAATGATCGAGAAGCCCTAGAACAATCGATTGCCAGTTTTTTCTTCTTATCGAGTTATAAATACTGAAGCATCATTTTGCCAAACCTTGCCTTTAACCAAAGTCGCATCAATGCAGAGTGCTAAACTACCAAATGCTTGCCAGAAGTTTTTGCTGCTGCGATCCACCCCAACGACGCGCGCGCGCACTCCACGATCAAGACCAAGGACTTTTCTAAACACCAAACCGGTAAAATGTTTGGGTCATCCCATAAAACCCGTAAAACTGTGTACAGACGCTGGTGGTTATTAATACACCTAAAAGTCGAACCAAACGATATGACAGCTTATTGTTGTTTTGCACTCCTAAAACGTGGAAGGAGCTGCCGGCGTCTCGTGTTCCTACAACTGATAGTCCTGAATGTTTCCAAACTAGAGTGCACCAATTGAACAGGCGCGTCACATCCTCGTCCGCATCACCAGATTCATATAAAAACAGACCTATTGGAAATCACTTTCTAAGACATTTTGTCAAATTTATATTAAAGAACTCAAAACAATAAATTGAAATACTGAGTTCATTACAGTTTACTATGGATTAAAGCCATTATTTTGGTTAATTATGCAATTGATTGCAATTATCAATGTTCTTGCACTAAACGATTTGATGTGTAAGTAAACATTTTTGCATTCCTTATTTTCCCCGCAATCTTAATATCTAACAACAATATCTAAAATGCAACTTATGGGTAAGCGGGTTAGTATTAAAGTATCTTCAATTGAAAGTTGTATAATATGATCATGTCGTGGGTTTTTATTCGTCTGTCATTTACTATATAGGGACGGTTTATACAGCCAGTGTAGCGTCGTTTCAATTATTTATTGTTTTTTTTCCAAATACTGATGTCATCTGGAGCGTTTGTAAATAAAATCCCTACCCAAAAAGGACTTGCCAAAATCCAACCTTGCTAAATCGATGAATTCCAGTTTAAGATCGAAATCCTGAAAAACTGAATGATGAAAACTCTGCGAGAATAATGGGCACTCTAAAACTACTCCTCCAAAACATATATTTTGTAAAACGGCGACCCTGCATGACTTGCAAAAATTCAGTATAACATATTTTTTTTACAATTTCTAGATATATACCTACTAAATACAAAATAATGCGACCGCTAACAACTTATTACTAATTGAGTTAATGGATATTTTCCATAATATCTCCGTAAAGTGAACGAATGAAATAATTGAGGTTTAACGTCTCTGAGGAAATCGTTCCAAGGTAAATAAACCAGTCATTTTGGTAACATTAATTGGACTCGGGTAGTCGCGGGGTTATTTTGATTGTAACGGAATACAACTTGAAAGTTGTCCTGACGTACAAACGATCTTTTATTAACGAACCCCAAATATTTGTACAATTAAGGATTGGATGAAATGTGATATTTAAAAAACAAACCTTTTTAAAAATGAAACTTGAAATGGTCCTGTCGCTGCTTCACCCGGGTAAGTCCTGATCAGATTGGGTCCAGTTTGTCGAAAATCAGCGCATGTGTTCACACTGACACCATATGGCGAAAATGAAATATACACACAAATACGGCAGCTTACTCATAGGATTTGTAATTAGATTGATATGAGATTTAAAAATAACCGATTAAAATAGCACATATATTTAAAAAAAAAAACGTTTATTATCTTTAACGACTACTTGGTATAAAAGTACCGAACAAGATTAAAAATATTTCACTAAAAGTTTCAACTGAAATCCATGTCATAATACATAACGGGTATAAATTAACTAGGGCAGTTACTGTTACCCGGAGATAACCGCGCTGCAGGAACTTGGGCGTTCATTTTGATACATACTGTGATGGTTTCAACCTTATTTTTTCATAATTTGGAACTGTGAAGACCCGGAAATATCCTTTGTAATTGTCGAACTCGTTTCATGGTAGGGACATAATTTCAAGATTCTAACTCAAAAAACATTTTGGAAAATCATTTTGTGTAATATATTTCGTTCGTAACAGTTCTCAGATTTATTCGATAAAGCTTATTTTAACGAAATTGCACAAAATAACTCTAATTTTATCTCTTTGTGACGTTGTTTAGCAGCATCTTAGCATAGCATCAATAGCAGGAACATAAAGAAAACATACTGCCGGAGGCATTCCATTGAACGACTTTTCAAAATGCAATAAATTATTATTCGTAATAATAAGTCGTAAATAATTAAATACCTAGTTTAACTCGTGAGCAAACCATTATTCATTACATAATTGTCTGATTCTACTAGAACTCGAAATTGGGACCTTAAATTGACAGCAGGCCTATTGCTTCCTACGGGAACACCCAAACATTCCGAATTATGTAATTTGAATATTCCAATTTTTTTAATTCCGAATTTCACAACGCTTAAGAGACACTTTTCAAAAACACAATTCTTATTTTATCGAAATTCATAAATATGAAAATTTAATTTTCCGACTTTCATTAGTACGAAGAATTATAAACCCGCTGTGTTACTAGTCCGAAGTATGGTATTCCGAATTTTAATTTTCCGGAAATTCAATGCTAACATTCAGATTTTGTATTTAAAACGGGTATATATTAAAAATTATAATCTAAATCTCCTATGACACAAATTAATATTAACAAGGCACATTTTGAAATTATACAAATTAGGCGCGACTATGAGCGAAGCGAGGAGGAACAGTTAGTCTGTATGTAGATAATGCAGCGCGAGCCGAGCGAGCGAAAGCGAGCGTGCCGCGGCAGCGGCCGGCGGCGCGCCAAAAAGGTATTTGCATTGCATTACATAACCTATATACTCAAGAATTAGCTCGGTACAAAAAACTAAATAAACTTTCTGATTTCCAGCTGACTACTTGAATGCTCGAACGTATAAATTGATGTGCTCATGCAGTTTTACAAGGCGTTTTTTATTGCAACTAATATTATTCGGAATTTTGATATTCGGGATTCGTATTTATGATATTGCGGACTATTAATAATTCGGATTTATTATGGTTCGGTATTTTCAAATTCGGCATATTGATTTTCGTAAGTATAAACGTTCGGAATTTTGAAGTTTCGAAGAAGAAAAATTAGGAATTATGAAACACGGAAATTTTAAATTTCTGATTATGACTATCGGAATTAAGTTTTTCGTATTTATGTAGTGTACCCGCCTCCTATACTATAAGAACGACGAATCACAAATGCCTACGAAGGTCTGCAAAGCAAACTAGTAAATATACCCACAAACAAATTGATTAGCTCTATAATGCTTTTGTTGGACTTATCGAGGTTTCACACAAACTCAATAAAATGCAGTAAATTAGCCGATACAATGATATTTCCGCCTGGCGCAGGGGAGGACTCAAACCCAAGACTGTTTCCGAAGCAAGGATGAAGTCACATTAAACGATGTTAGAAATATACTGCTTGCCTAGATTCCATTGACCTTTATATAATTTTATTATTTGAAGGGCAATTTTTGCTTTTATAACATCTTAATAAATTAGATATCGTTCGAACAGATACCTTGTCATATTTGGTATGATGAAATGGTCTCGTTTACCAAATTTTTTTTTTGACGCAGGAATATCCTCGTTGATATCCTACTCAGCGGGGGCCGTAGTCGGGTCATGCCGGACTCCTACCGGCTAAAAACCTGCGGCTTCCGTTTGGACGCACGGAGGAGGTCACGAGGAGCTAGTCTTGTTGACCTACTGGGCTAATGTCTATGTGTACGGTTAACACGCCTTAATAAGGTATGTACCAAAATGTTGCTGAAAGTTTTCGCTTCGAAATAATTATATTAAACGTTGGATTTTCCGGATTTAGTCACGTAAATAGTTCAGAAAGTTAATTACTGTTTGAAACAAATCATAACGGTTGGCGAGTACTTGACGTATGAAAAAATAACAAATAAAATAACATTTGCATTCATAATAATGACAAGGATTGAAAAAGAATCAAAGTGGTACATACCTGAAGAAATGTTTATCAGAACGAAAATAATTATTATAAGTAGGATTTACCCTGACCCACCAAACTTGGCACAAACTTTTTCATAATTTCCACGTTTCATACGAACATAGATACATATAAAACTGAACTAAACTATCGTATGAACTGTCAAGTTCGCTTGTGTTGCCAAGTTTGGGGCCACATCATAAGTTAGTCCGCAAGACGTCGGTTATCTGTTACAGCTGCTCACAACTTACGTGGAGTCGAGATTTTGATTGTTCGTGCGACTATCTAGGTTTCTTGAAAGTTTAGATATTTTTTGAAAGAAAAAACCAAGAAACATATATTACGTTTATACTTTGCTGGATTTATCTTTATTTGTTTATTTCTCGGTTTACAATTAATAGTTTTAATTTACTAAGTTGAAAACAATTTTAACATCTTAACCATTGAGTTTTGTTTTAAAACATTACATTAAAAGTATCATTTAATTTTGCTATAAAAATAAATTCATTTCTGAGAGCACCGCACACGTCTTGCAAAGCCATGTCAGCTTATTATAGTACTTAAAACTGTATCCATAATTACTAAAGAATAACTGTTGTCAACCCGTGTTGCCAACTTTATATTCCTCGCTTCCTAACCTCATTAATTAATAATGGAACTTCTAATTACCTACATACAAACTTCATAACACAGCACATTTTCAACCATTGGCTTCTGCCCTACAACTCACTCGTCCTAGAACAATACATCACATCCAAACCAACGTAGCCAATATACAGCCAATTACAGCCAGCATGCATCTCCAATATCCGCCGATGCAAGATGGCTGCTTTTCCGGCTGGCGCCATGTTGATTTAGGCCGCGATCACAAAGACAGTTTTGGTAAATCAATCAGGAACTACAATAAGTAAAAAAAGTTATCGTTTTAGAAGCAATGGATCGAAATATTGTTATTTTATTTTATTGGAAATTAATCACTTCGCATGGTGTTTGTTTAATTTTCGAATTCATGTAAGTTTTACAAACCACGTTCGTGTAATTTCATTAGTTATTCTTCTTCACGAGCACTTGAGGTCATGAGCTTCATGAGCTCTTAACAGAAGAAACTCTAATACTACGTTTATGATTTGTTAGATAAACTAAAAAAATCACATATTTAAACAAGTAGGTAAATAAATAACAATCTTAGCAATAATATTTTTTAGGTATTCTATATTAGGCCAACTTGTATAAAAATAACTAAAATTCTGTACCTTACCTTGATTTGGTGGCCATCCATAAATTACGCCTCCCGTTAAAGGCGGAGGAAGTTAAAGAGGTGAGATTGTGTGACAAGGAGTGAGAGGGACCCTAAACTGTTACTCTTGACGAAAGTCACAGTTTACTTCATCTCCATATTCATGATAATGTCGTAAAAAACATCGGCTTCTAAAAGGTAATACGTAGACCGAAGAAAAAAAAGCCGCCGAACAAAAACCTTTCAGCATTCTTTTGTCAGAATGATTAAATACATGAAGTAGTTACTAGGTATTCAGTTAGACTGCGACAACAAACATTGTACTGTGCCTACACCGTAGCCGCGCCCTGACCCTCTCGCATCCTGCAGGGCGATTGCCGCCTCGTTCATTCATTAGGCTGTTGCTTGATTGAGTAGTTTCTGCGACCAGTACTTGTGATGACAGTTGGGGGGGGGGGGGGAAATATGAGGAAAATATAAATTTTATATGCCACGACATTGCAAGGAAATATCATTTGGAGGGTACAATTGTTGAGTGGGATAAAAACGGACAAGTTAGGTGATAAATTGTGCACCAATACACTGTCGGATGTGCGTGTAGTTCTTGATTTTTTACTTGTATAGATTTGTTATAATCCATTTAATGTATCCATAAATTACACGTGAAAGTTTTTAAAATTACATGATATCCAAAGTTCTGTGCAATTGCGCGCGCGCTGTTTAGTGGTGGGGAGTTTCTTACCTCTGAGAGAGGATCTCGTCTGAGGCGGTGCTACGGTCCTTTCTGTTTGACCGTAAATCGCGGGCTGGTTTGCCAGCTATGAAAATAGTTTAAAAAAACTTGAACTCAAACCATGCTGAAATGTAAGTTACGGTTTTTAAGCGACACATTGTTCACGACACATCGCCATCTTACGAACCATATACATATAATTGAATAAGGTAAATGTTCACGCGTTTATTCAAATATGGATGAGAATCGCGCTGCAATCCTTATATTATTTTATTTATTTTATTTTATTTTACAAATTTTTGGGAAGCTTACAGCTAACAGAAACACTACAGTATAAAGACAACTGATTCCGATGGCCATTTAAAAGGTATACATAAAATTGATACCGGTATACAGTACAATTGATTAACAGCTGTATCTACACTAAACCCAACTGATATAATAAAAAACAGAGTACCTACATTACATAAATGAAATAAAGTAAATGATATAAAGTGTGACATTACATCGGTAACCTTAAATTAATTAGTTTGGAACGAAGAACTTACAACTTAATTTATTTCTAAGTGTCGCTATCGAGGTGGTAAACAAGTCAATATCGTTGTCATCGCCACTAATGTCATTTCTTCCGTTTCTACTCTGTGTCCCTTTCCCTTTCCTACAAGCAGCACTACTAATAGGTGCAAGAAGGCTAGATGGAGCGAGAATCGCAAATGCAGCGACGCCGCGCATACGCTGCGAAGACGACGTGAACTGTCGTAAATTTGATTTTCGAATAAGCTTTCTGTTTAAACAACTTTTCTATCAAATTTAACCTTAATGTCATTAAACTGTATGTCTTAAAAGTATAACAGTGTGTGGTAGACAAAGTGCACATAGTTTATTAGCTACCTATCTCTCTCAAGGAGTTGCCGCCGCCCGCTGGAGGCCACGCCGCCATCCAGATTCATCTATTACGAGTGACCACGTTAGTCCTGCTTTCCTTAATTAGCTAGCATTCCATCCGCATTACTCCAAATTCCAGCGACCCCGCACGCCTCCCCAGTAACTGTTAGTTAATGCGTTACTTTAATACTTGTATCATCTCACTATTTCAATAGTGACTATGTCTCTAAACAAAAATCAAAGTTCAAATTACCTTCGCCCGGCATCAGAGTATTGTAAGCTACTGTTGTAAAATCATGTTAAATAAAATCATGTAGCACTTTGAAGACACGCCGGCGCGGCGTCGGCGTCGGCGTGGCGACGAAATGCAGTTAGTGGACTAGCACACACCGGCAATCGAATCAACACTGCAACGTGAGACCTGGCAGCTTGGGTAATTAATGCTGTGCCAACAATGGACCTTTTTGTTCAGTTCTGGTAGTTTATATTCTTTTATTCGTTCGATGGGTTTGAGGTTGGGGACAATAGTTTCTGGTATCAAATATTTGTTATTTAATTATATTTTTACTTTTAACTCGACGAACGCTCCTCGAGCTCTAAGCGCATTCGTGCGTGATCCGAGACTCCGTTTATACCTAAAAATATGCCATTTTGCTTCCGTCGGTGATGAGGCAGTTTTTTTTATAAACTCAATAATTTTTCAAAGAATGTTATTTTATAACACCAAGTAAAGCTAAGAATGCTTTTTCGTGCTAAAATATTGTGGTGATGAAAGCCCTTACGAGGAACTTTCCAATTCTCCTTTGACAAATTGAGCTTTTAAATAATTTAAAGTTATTAGTAAAATTAAAATCAAAGGGCGAAGTCACGGATTTTGCGGAGATCCAAACTTACAAATAAAAAGTAAGCGATCGTAGAGTTCAGGATTTATACAGAAAGTGCTGACAGTATCTTGAGCTTAAGGTATTGCAGCTTGTTGGAAGTTTTCTAGTATAGGATCCCACGTTGGAGAAAGCTTTTAACTATCTTCTCTATTGAAATTGGGGTGTTCCTTAATTTTAATGGCTTTTCTTTTGAAAATTTTTTTACCGAGTCAAACCTCAAACAGTGTTTGAGCTTATCAATGGCGTGTTCGTTGACTGGACACTTCATTGCTCTTCTGTTTTTGTCATCAGCTATGTGTTCTTTAACGCGAGTTGACACATTCCGTGTAGTTTGGCCAGTTTAGGAAAGCTCATAGCCGCAGTGTTTCGTAAACACCTGGATCTTGTAAAGGTATGTTTGATTTGACTGGACGAAAATGTTGACAAATATTTGTATGTGGCTTTTATATTGTTTATATTGAGGGGCAATACTGCAGGAGCTCAAGCTCAAGTCACTGCCAGCACTTTCTGAGTTAATCCTGAACGCAACGCTCGCGGACTGAATAATAGATGGAGATGATTGAATGTCTTCATAACTGTCAAGACGCATGTCATCTCAGTCACTCGGGACCACGGTGTCTGTAGGCATTCCTCAACGTCGAGTTAAATGTAAAAATATAATTAAACGCGATAACATCCAGTAGAAAAGTGTTTTGTTTAAAAAGTTATCGTACCTAAAATCCAAAATGAGCTGGAATAATTTCTAATTTCGAACTAACCTACTTTTATTTTTAAATTTGGAACTACAAAACTTTCCATCTTTTAAAAGCTCAATTTGTCAAACGAGAAATGGAAAGTTCCTCGTTAGAGCTTTCATCACCACAATATTTTAGCACGCAAAAGCATTCTTAGCTTTACTTGGTGTTATAAAACAACACATAAGTTTCTGTGAAAAATGATTGAGTTTGTAAAAAATCTGCCTTATTACTGAGGGAAGAAAAACGGCATATATTCAGGCATAAACGCCGTCTCGGATCACGCACGAAGGCGCTTAGAGCTCGGGGAGCGTTCGCCAGCCCTCCTCTGAGAAATATGTGATTCTTGAAGTAAGGCAGCGGACACTTTATGCGGAGATGCTACAAAATATCCACCAATAGAAAAATAAATATCCCTTTTTGAAAATAAGTCAAACAAATGACAAAAAATAAACATTAATGGCAATTTATAATTGTCAAAATATTAAATTATGGCCGACATAATTTAATATTTTGACATACCTATGTAAACACCTGAGTAAACAATTTAGCTCGGAGTTAGCTGGTTCGTCAGTAGAATATATCCCTCTATCACTGCCAATGTATATTGGACTGTCAGAGACAAACATCAACACTTGTACTTGAAAAGCTGTCATTGAATTTAAGCCCATATGCTGTCCACAAATTGGAAGTTATAATGTCCCCCCAATCGAACCCACTCCACGCTACTCTGACCGTGCCTTAAAGGCGATGAAAGCAGCGTCGACCACTGGAGCGCGCCGCCATTCAGGGTTCGTGAATAAAACAACAGGCCCAGGACCCTCGGGAACTAGGAAATTGTATACTTAACACAGTTTCCTGAAAAACAACCATCGATCATGAACTGAGGAAGATTTAGTTTAAATTGCATAGATATCGTTAGTTATCTACCGTTGTTTTTTAAAAAAATCAAACATTAAATATTCAGCTTTTGCAATATTATCATACTATACTCATTCATATTTTTTTCTAATTTTTCAAAAGTAATAATCAGAAATACAGAACATGGTTAAAAAATAGTTGATATTTTATTCTGTATGTAAATAAAATTAAAAAAACAGTTAACACTTAGATGAAACGTCGTGTTTTAGACGAGGTTAAAGTAACTCTTAATTTAAGAAGAAATACATTTCATGATGACCGTTTTCTAATACTAACCTTATCCAACTGTTCTAACAGAAAAATTTCAGAAATAATCGCAAATCTTCCCGCCCTTCTCCGGCCGACCTCATTTCACCTCAAACTTTTACAATGTTTGATCCCGTCGGCGGCCACAAAGCATGCCCTTTAATTTTAAGTTCAGGTGCCACTGAAACTTTGTTACCGAATTTCCAGATGATATCACAAATACGGCATCTGGCGTTCCCCGAGCCCATTAAGGCCAAAATTGCGAGAGATCTTTGAATCAAACGTTTAATCTTCCCTTAAGATCATTGGAGCGAGATAATTCCCTTTAAAAATCTATCCCAAAGCTCTTTGACAAAGGAGATTGATAAAAGGAATTTTTTCTTAATTTTACTTTTTTCTAGTTGTCTTTTGTTTGTGAGAAAATCTGGTGGCGATCGGTCATTAGCAAGTCTCGAAGTGGCGAAAAATGCAAATTCTATCGTTTGCGAGAAATGACTTCTTTTGGTTTATATATAATAATAATAAATAAATCCCCGGACAAACACGCCAATTATAAGGCCCAAAGTAAGCACAGCTTGTGTTGTGCGTGAACACAACCCAGAATAAACCCAGAAAAAATATACGCATATAAATATCAGCTACCATGACCCGAGAACAAACATTTATATTGATCACACAAACGAATGCCCCGGCGAACCTGGGGCCTCCGGCGTATGAGGCAGGGCTACTCACCGCTACGCTGCTCGGTCGTCGAAGTTATTTTAACATGTACAAGCATTTTATTTATTTGAAGTTGCAGATAAACCATGTATTACCCAGTTTGGTATGTAGTATGTTTCCTACATGCAATGGTAATGCTCCTTGAACTCGAGGAAGATAACCTGCTTGCAATCAGTGCTACGAGCGCGAAAGATTTTGCTTCGAAGCAAAACCAATCAGTTTTTTCTTCCAAAGCCCATCCTACCGTCAGCATTATCTATGCGGATAACAAGTCGCATACGTTCTAATTACATTTAAAAGTGCTATAGGAATGTCTTTTAAATGCAATTATCTTGCATGCCAGATTCATAGGTACCATTTATACTGGCAGGCTCAGAAACACACCCAAGTAAGGCTTTTCCTAAGTTTTTTACGTTAGTAAATTATTCTAATTTATTTAAATGTTTGTTAAAAAGATACGGCAGTTGAATAGAAATGGACCAGACGTCATTAAAGTAGTCTCTGCTTTAATTTGTTGAACACTTTACTTAATCGCAACTTCATCACGTGTCAGGTTTTTCATGACCCCTTCTAAAACCAATCTACCTATTGAATACGCATTCTTTCCAACTCAGTTTTTTTATTACCGAATCTATTGAGTTTCTGTTGACATTTAGCATATACTTGCAACGTTCCTGAATAAAATGCCCCCAGGGTCTACGAGCTTTTCTAACCAGAGCGTAAACGGAGGTCGGCCATTTTGTTTTTGAGGTGCACATTAAGATGGCGGACGCCGAGTCCTCATTAGCGCGCTGCCACTATTAAACTAATTGCTCTAGTGTAGTCATTTAACAGTGAAGTTCAAATTTAGTTTTCTAGCCGCATAAGACCTTGCTTGGAAAAGTTTTGGCATGGCTTTGCTGGCTCAATTCGGATACCTTTCCGAATTTAAATACGATGAATATTCAAATAAATTAATTGTAAAGCTGTTGAACTAGATTCTACGTCTGCTTTATGTGTTTTTATGAATATAAAAGCGTCGTTTACTGACTTTTGATTAGGATTTTAATTTACATGTTTTATTTTTTTATTTATCATAATTAAGTATTTGACCGTGTAACTTAACCAAAGCAGACACAATTTTTCAAAAACGGAGTACATACTAAACATTGAAATAGTAAGGATTGTAGCTGTAATAATAATAGTAACATTCATATTTTATAATCGCTAATCAAAGATTCAATAATAATGAATGGCTAATTCCCCATTCTAAAAATTCACTATATTCGTAGGTGCCAAATATTATCTATATATTAACATTACAGTGAGGTATTTTGTGGTCCCAATTGCATCTAGATCGTAAATTGCTGATGATTCAAAAACCTTAGAAATATATGTATTGTGATTTTAAACGCATTTACCAGATTACGAAACAAAATAGTAGCTATCGCTTACATGTTTTAACTCGAGTTCAATTTGAATAGTAAACTACGCAGTTTGTTACAACCAACACACAATAAACCATCAGTTCGTAATCAATGTTATCGTTGCTTTTGATCTAAAGCAACGCAATACGACAACATGAATACATATGTAGGTGTGCTAATATTAAAATAATGGCTAAAAGATAATAACCTAATATATTATAGTTTATAAAAGTTAACTTTGGAGAGAATAAATAAATATCCGGGACAGCTATATTGAATAAGTATGGCAGTGACATATTTTATGCGAAACTGAACTCCTTCGTATACTAAACACATAACTACAAGCATACAGCATGCCAAATAAAGAAATGAAAATAGTATATTTAAAGTCAATGAGATACACGATACTCTGTACCGTAGCAAAAATCTTATTTTTTTTCGACCATGCGTTGAAGCAAGTACTATATTTAAAAAAAATAAAAATCTTAATCTTAGTGTAAGTAGGCAAAGAGAATTTTACCAAATTGTCTCGCATTGCTATACTCGTATCGGACGGACGTTCTTTAAATTTAGTTTGGTCCACATAATAAATGGGCTAGTGAAATAACTTGAAATGTAGTTTTAGTCCAGGTTAACTCTTTTTTGGTGTTGGTGCAAGTCGAATGTCAATTATGTAAAACTGATACCGGACTAACACAACAACACAGGGCAAAACTGTAGCAGCGCAAGTGGCCCGTAATGCAAAAGCAATGTCACAACCTAGGCTAGGTCTTTGTACACCATCTAAAAAATCTAACAAATTAATGGTAATCATAGGAAAAATATAAATAATTTGATATAATTAGTAGTTAGATGGTAAGAAAATAAAAAAAATCAACATTTTTTGTGTTCGCTTTAGCGGGCAACATGGACAATGAGTCTTTTCTATGGCGTCAAGTGAAGTTAGTTCACTAAGCAGAGGGGACAGCCACCTCACTCACAGCACACTTCACTCACATCACATATCACATGATAGTTGTCTGTGTGTTTCATTGTTCGTTGCGCTTGAGTCCTTTCTTTCGGTTTCTTTTTAAATTAACAACGGTTAAATAAGCTAAAATTACACAAAACAAGTCAATTCAATTCTTCGGACTTAATGGCAACCAGCCATCGATACTACTCGATACACAAAACAAAAAGATGTAAGTAAACCTTAGCTGTCAAAATGAATTTTTTTTCCGCCATGATGTTTTTTGTTTGTGTTGCACACTAATACTGCACAATTTCATTTGCTACCAATAAACAAGGTGTTTTAATAACAACCTAACAATCAATAAGTTTTCTAAGCACCTAAACTATTTTTTGATAAAGACCTGGCACAGACTCCTCGCGTTTCTGGACATTTCTTTTGTTATTTTGTTTTTGATGAGAATTGGAGCGCGTTCTTCCGTCGATTCCATCGATCCTTTGATGGGCAGTAACGATGAAGACTAGGATGGTTCACGCCTGTCCAAGATGCACAGACCTAGTCACTCTACGCTTGAACGTTCCAGGATTGAAGTTGTCTGGAAAAAGACGCAGCCAAATCGTTCCACTCTTTGGCGACACGAACCTAAAACGAGCCGTCGAAACGCTTAGCTCAGCTGTTCGGCACATCTACCATAAACGGCCATGTCATATTTTTTAAGTTACTATTGTGAGTAATTCAATATCCTTGATTTTTATTGAATGCTTTTGAAGTGTCATCATGTCGAGGTAGATGGTCCCGAGTTACTGTGCCCAATGTCACCCGAGTAGCGTAGTGGGTAGAAGCCCTGCCTCAAACGCTGAAGGTCCCAGGTTCGAGTCCTGGCCGGGGTACTCATTTGTGTGATGAACACAAATGTTTGTTCTCGGGTCATGGTTGTTGATATGAATGTTTATTCAGGGTTTCCCCCCAGTTCGCTGTATGGTCATCCGTAATACAAGCTTGGCCATACAGTTGGTGTGTATATCTGGGGACTTATTATTATTATTAATGACTACCCAAACCATCGTACCAACCAATGACATATTACATATAGACAGATTATCCGCTCTCAAAAATGGCAACGCATATGCAAGGCAGTTGCCGGCTATTCGACTCAGTCTTGTGCAACCCAGTGTCACGGCTAAACATCAAACAAAACTTATTCCCAATTCTGTGTTTTCAATACCGTACAATGCCTTCTTGTGTGTTTAGACAGTGTACTAATTACACTGTTACTGTTAAAGATTGAATAAACGTTTCTTTTCATGCGTAAGTACTATTTTTTTATAACTATCTTATTTATTATTTTATTTTGCTATTTAAAATGACGTTTTAAAATTGACATGGCTATTCGTTTGAACAAACTCAGAGAGCGAGATGTAATATGATTTTGTATGTGGGAGTAAAATAGACAACGCTATAGAGTTTCGACAATTTACGTACTACGTCACGTACGCTCGCGACCAATTAGTGCGAAGCAACGTCACGAAGTACATAGGTATCTCTTTCTTACAACAAGTGAACTGTATTATTTTTTTCCTTCTCCCACAAATAATATTACTCTTCATATCGGGTAGGTATCTACAGTTACGCTGACGCCGTTTTTTTGTGCGGTAATGTTTGGGTATGACTTGTCTATATATAATATTATGTCATTGGTACCAACACCTCTTTCTGTTTTCTGTGGTAATATCTTTAATAAAACAAATTAATGTAATTCACTGTTTTGTTTAAATTTGTAATTAAATTGGAATAGAATTAGTTCAATTGATTGAACGACGACTCCTATAATAATTACTGATCACGCTTTTGTAATAACCCCTGACCCTTGCTGTCGCGGCCACATACCTTACCTTTCTCTAGTAACGATTGTGTATACAACAAGCCCATCTCGAAACATACCTTAAACAAGAAAATAAATACAGTCTCAAACCGCAGCTGACACTGCGAGATAACACGGGCGGCTCCGGCTGGCTTACTGCTCAATTTTCTGCACTCGAAACGAAACATAGCTTTAGAGTAAGTCTGGGCTTTCTGAAGCTGAGTTTCACTGCCGAGTTGCAAACTTTACGAGCAGACACGATTTGTTGTTGTGATTGACTTTAATTTTTGGAAGTTGAACTATAAAACCTTCATTTAACATTGTAAATAGAAAACGACTTCATAATAACTTATTATCATCACATAAAAGTTTATCCCTTCTCGAATTCTAACGCGGGACTGATGAATTTACGAGCGTCTACTAGTTACAATAAGCGCCTATATATTTTTAGAATGTTCATATATTTTAATACAATGTTAAATATACAAATAAAAAAAAAATTATGTGTTACTTAAATTTAAGTTTCTATGTTGATTTGAATTGTTATTGCGGTTCTCGGTATTCTAATTCTCGGAAACCTACCCATAGGGTGTCCGCCAACGCCCGACCATTAAAACCTAACCTATCATATAACGCGTAATGAGCACCGAACTGAATCCAAATAATAGGTCCCAGAAGTCGGCAGCGAGTGGCGTCCAGAACTCCACAGCCATTCAATAATCGATCAGAGTCCAATCATCGAATGAAGTGCCTTCGATATTCGAGTATTCAACTCGAGATTTTACTCGCTCACTGAGCAACCGCTCGAACATTGTTTTTGAGTTAAGTTTCAGCGGATTATAAAGGCTTTAAAACAAAGATTACTCGTAAAGTTATACCCGTAATTCCCAAGTTGCGATGCTTAGCGCCCCATACAACCAGGAAAACCCATTACCCTAAAGGATCCCGAAAGAAAGTAATTTTGTTTGTCATGGTAATTTATGTTATTGAAGTTTCGTTGAAGAATTTGTGCTTCAGGAAAAGTGCTTTGATTTCGAGGATTTTTATATATTTCCGTTCGCATATTTTCAAGTTACTTCTTACTTTCCGTTTGGTTACGATTATAATAAAAATAACACATTTCAAAATAATGCAATTTTTTACGAACTTAAATATATATCACGCATTTTTAATAGTTTTAGTTGAAGAAGATCATATTTACAGTATAATACAAAACCAATTGCAGAAAAAATCTTTTGCATAAAAAAGGCACAAATAGAACACCGTTGTGTCAGTCGACCGTATAAATCAACACCTATGCAACATACCATAAAAAAAAAAAGTTAGTGCATCCTCTTTTTATACACTGGATGTACCTGAAAGGTAGCATGTGCTAAGTGGGGACAAGGCCGGGCAAACACGGTAACTCGGGGGGAACTCGGCTGCTATGTGTCAACACGTATAGCTATTAGACAGGGCCCGGCAATGGGTTGCAAACAATTGAGTCCGATACAAACTAGCTTTAGCTTACAGAATTTAAGTGCGCAGGAAATCCGAATACAGGAAAAAGTTTACATGAAATTTAAGCAAAATTGGACGGGTTTTATATCATAATTATCATAATTTTTGGTAATTTCCAGTCCTAAACCAGTCCTATAGTATAATAATAAGTCGTTTAACAAACGGAAGAAAGAATTAAGACTGCAAGTCAGAAGGAAAATATTGTAATATGAAAGAATATAAATAATAAAATATTATTGACAGAGACGCAGCGAAAAATCAAGAAAGGCAGGTTTTTCCTACCTCATTGCTGAAATTCAAGCTATTTTTTTAAACAATCAAACAAACAAAAAACAAAACGTTTTTTTTTACTGTATGTTAGCAATGCTGTCAGTCATCCAGAAAAGGTACAGTACCCGAGAGATGTGCGGGGAATCCGTAGGTGAAAACTAGTTCGCGGCAATGCTTTGCTTATTTCCCGCAGCCAATGAGTCTGGACCTCGCAGTAATTTAGACCCGCCCCGACGTCCGGGCTGAGGGACGTTGTGAATACCGTCTGTACAGACAGTCTGCGTGCTGCAAACAAAGCTTACAGCTGCAGAAGAAATCGCAGGGTTATTACGTATGGTTATTGCCAGATTGTTTCAAGTTTTTGTTTATTTTAGACCTGGTTTTGTGCTGCGTGTGCTAGATGTTCATCATCGGGGGCTTCGGGTTCGATGCTTTGGATGGAAATAGGTTTATATATTTATTTGTGAGCCACAAAATAAGCCAAGTGTGCCAAGTAATTGATGAGTTTATTAATGGATATTAAAATGCCGCAAAAGACGGACGATATTATAATGCCTTGTTTTCCAAGATAAACCATCACAAAACCAAGATAAAATCCTAAGCAGCATTACGTAAAACTTAAAGACGACTAAGACTCTCTGAAGCACTACTAAAGTCAACGTAGGCTAGTTCGCGTATTGTGCCCGTTTAACAACAGCGGCGAATCTGGGTCACAGAAAAATATCGCCAACCCAGCGTCTTGAGAGTGGCTGTCGGCACCCTCAATGACTTATTGTGCAGCAGCCTTCGTTGTGTTTAGCTCTCGATGCGAGGGCCCTCGGCCGTGTCAAAGAAACGACGGGCGCTAAGCGGTTCACTCCCGCTGATTTGGAAATGTGACTTTCATGTCTTGATCCTTTTCTTGATTTGATATGAGGTTTGAAGGTTGATTGAGACGTGTGGGCGCTAAGGGGTTAAGCAGTTTTGATTCTAAGCAGAATTTGAAAAGATTGGGTAGCTAAAAGTGAAAAAGAAATAACTATTTCTGGTTCGTAATTTCTCTGTATTCCATTACGAAAGCATCGGTTCTTAACTCTATTAAGAGCATAGATCTATTTCAAAAACTTTTCATAGTGGTGACACTTCTTATCGGTCACATCTACACGATGCCAACCTTCGGAGTGGCCTGGGGTACAAGACTGGGTCAGTATAAGTGTTGAAACGGACTCACAGGGTATGAAGCGTCGATGGATAACACTTTTTAAAATTTACATGGACTTTAGACAATAAGGGATACTTGAAGGTAATTGTTTATGTTGAAGAAACAATCATACTGAGATATTTAAATGTTTAGTTCACAATATTCAGTGATTGCAGAATTTTGCTGTACAGCGTCGGCCATTCCAACAGTATAACCACTATAGTTAGTGTTTACAAAGATTGTGTCTTTGTAAATATACATTGATGGTGGTAAAAGGATTTAAAAAGTTGTATAGGTTAGAAAAAAACGGTAAAAAATAAATTATAGGCACCATACCAAAACACACAGACAACTACGCTGTTTATTGAATAAGTCGTGACTTTAAAGGCTTTTTGTCCAAACCCTTTCTATCTTGTGTTCTGTGATACCTCGCCTTATTGGGTTACTCAGGAGCGTCTGCGGCATAAAACTTTTACGACCCGGCCCAGGCTACACTTTCTGAAAATTTATGTATTTGTAGGCAAGCTGAATTTAGGAGGCTGTTGACTTTCTCTACTCAGATACATTTATGTGTGCCATCTCGTAGCATCTGAAATACAGATACAAGATACGATATATGTATTTCCATCTTGTATCTAAAATTTTTTGAAAATTCATTTTGTATTTTGCATTTAAATATATTTTGTTAGGTATCTTAGTATTTTATAAATACTTTTTTGGATAAAATACTTTTGGTAATATGTTAAAGACATTTATAATATAAAAGCGTAAAACTGAACGTGTCATTTTATGTTTTTATCCTCTATTGCAAGTGGTGGAAATAGCACCGCTGACTTAGAAACACTGCAATACCTAAATAATAAAGAGATTAGCTTAAAGAGCTTCAATTCTAACCCTACAAAACAAAAAATATTTTTGAAATACCTGTTTGCCGAGTTTTGCCCCTCTGTAACCACTCTTTTATTTTGGAAGTATGATTCTAAGGCCTCATTGGAAAAAAATTAGCGATGAAATGTTTGAAGAACTAATGAGCGATGAAATGTTTGAAGAACTAATGAGCGATGAAATGTTTGAAGAACTAATGAGCGATGAAATGTTTGAAGAACTAATGAACGATGAAATGTTTGAAGAACTAATGAGCGATGAAATGTTTGAAGAACTAATGAGCGATGAAATGTTTGAAGAACTAGTTCTACTTTTTTACTTAACAATATAATATTTTTTCTTGTTACATTTCTTTATTCGTAAATAACATTAATGTCAATTGTAAAATATAAACTTAAATTCATTAAAATAAAATTTTGTTTTCTTACAAAAGTATTTTCACATAAGAATTATTCAGAAGATACTTATTTTGTATCTACTATTTCAGATACCATCCTCGAAAGTATTTGTATCTGGTATCTGAAATACTTAATTTAAAAGTATCTTGCATTTTGTATTCCAGATACTTTATACAGGGTATTTTGCACAACTTTGGTACACACCAAATACTTTTAGAAGAAAAAATAAATAAACACAGAAGGAAACATCATAAAAAAGTTCCATTTCAGTCTATTTAACGTTGACTCAACAATTTACAGAGTAAGTCATTTACAAAATCCAATATCATTACGATATGTGCCAACTCGCGGTAATCAGCCCACAATATTGCACCTCATGCAAAAAGCTTCCAAAATTGAATTTCATTGATTGAGGTCCATTGGGTTGGACTTAATGCGATTTGCGAAGGAGGCGTGAATCAAGTCAAACTAACGGACCTTGCACACGTACCAACCGTACAATCAGTCCAAATGTGAACGCGTAGCAAATGTAAGTAGTGGAATACAATTTTTGTAAGTTTCGTTACAGAACAAACGACAAAAGTTTCGAGAATATTAAAGATGTGAAACGTAAAAATAAATCTTACACGGCAATACGACGTGCGTACAATTGATGAATGCTTTTCTTATCAGTAGAATCCCTTTGTCACATTTGTATTTTACCGGAACAAAGGCAATTCCAACTTAAGCCTACTTGGTTGGCAGTGTACCATTCAAATTCAAATTCAAATTCAAATATTTATTTCTCAACATTGACAATTACTTGTTCTTATTGACGTCAAATAAAACATGATTCTACCACCAGTTCGAAAAAAACCTTCGTGAAGAAGAACTGGCAAGAAACTTCACGGGTATATTTTTTTTCAAAATAAATTTACAGAGTCTCTTTATGTCTATACAAAAATTATTCTTTTCTGCATCTGTTAGCTCGGCAAGTCTCCCTCCCCCCAAGTATCCAAACGACGAACACCCTCAAACGGCACCCGTTCACGAGTTAACGCGGGATCCAGCCATCGCCCTCCTCAACCATATTAGAGGGAAGTGAGCGACCCGTCACCCGACGCTACCATAAGAAGACGTACTTTAGTGACAATGACGCTTTAGATATTCATCGGGACGAAGAACTCATCGCACATACAGACACATTACACATGCTTTATTACAAATACTAGTACAATCCTGTTAATGAGGGGATTATACCCAAGGGCTTTTATCATCCAAATAATCGGATAGTTTATAATATGCTCTAGCACAAAACTTCTCCTTTATAGTTTCTTTGAATTTGTCAATAGGAAGACCTTGGATATCCTCAGGAACCTTATTATAAAAGCGTATACATTGACCCATGAATGAGTTAGTGACTTTATAAAGCCTGCTATTATGACCTGCCAGCATATTTCTTCCTCTTGTGTTAACATTGTGCAGATCTTTTTTTCTTTTGAACAAGGTTATGTTCTTTTTAACATACATTAAATTTTCTAAAATATATTGTGAATGGAAGGTTCGAATATTTATTTCCTTAAATTTACTTCTAAGTGACACCCTTGGACCGAGCTGATAGATTGCGCGAACAGCCCTTTTCTGCAGAATAAATATAGCATCGATGTCGGCAGCACTCCCCCACAACAGAATACCATATGTCATGAGGCTGTGGAAGTAACCAAAATAGACTGATCGAGCAGTTGTTTCATTTGAAATTTGTCTAATTTTTTTAACAGCATATGCGGCAGAACCAAGCCTTTTCGCTAAGCCATCAACATGCGGTCCCCACTGGAGTTTGGCGTCTAAGGTTATGCCCAGAAATACAGTTGAGTTTACAGGAATCAGTTCCTGGCTCTTAACTACAATGTTTGTGTTTACCTGTTTGACATTTGGCAATGTAAATTGAACACATCTCGTTTTTTTTTCATTGAGGAGCAAATTATTAGCTGAGAACCACTGCTCTGTGTTGGAGATGCATTTGTTCACCGCTCGATAGTAAGCTCGGTAGTAGTAGCTCGATAGTCGCTTCTTGTCTTTTGATTTTAAACAAGAATGAAGTATCGTCAGCAAACAATATGACCTCGCATTGATTCTTAACGACCGATGGCAGATCATTAATATAAACTAAAAATAGGAAAGGACCGAGAACTGAGCCCTGGGGCACACCCATTGTCACTGCCGATCCTGATGATTTTTCTCCATTTATTGCAACTTTCTGTTTTCTATTAGAAATATATGATTTAATCAAGGCAAGCGCTCGGTTTTTAATGCCGTAATGGTGCAGTTTCATGAGTAGAGTAGTATGATCCACACAGTCGAACGCCTTGGACAAGTCACAAAAGACACCAATAGCATCACACGACTCCTCCTAGGCGCTGAATATGTTTTATGAGCTCAACACCGGCATCGGTTGTTGAGCGACCCCGCGTGAAACCAAACTGCCTAAAATTCATTAAACTATTACCGTAAAAATGAGAGAGTAATTGATTTAAAATTAATTTTTCAAAAATCTTACTGAGCGTTGGTAGTATAGATATAGGTCTAAAATTATTAGGGTCAGACATACTACCTGCTTTGAATATTGGAATGACCTTACTCAATTTTATTAAATCAGGAAAAACACCATTATCAACACAGTCATTGAATATACTGGCTAAGTACGGGGCTATACCATCAATGACAGATTCAATAATTTTAACAGAAATCCCATCTAAATCGGCAGTATTTTTTACTTTAATGCTTTTAAATGCATTTAAAACTTGTGGAACAGTAACATGTTTAAAAATAAAATCAATATCGCATGAATTTACATTTTCCGTTAGCAGTGACTGTGCAAGAGTGGAACATGAATTAATACTCGAAGTAGTTGACACAGGGATGGCAGTAAAAAAAAATTCAAATGCTTCAGCAACTTCTTTGTCAGTTGACAACACTTTATCATTAATTTTTTAATTATATTTGGTGTGTGGTTCTTTTGCTTTCCCAGTTTCCTGATTAATTATATTCCATGCAGTTTTTGAAATGTTAGTACTATATTTAATTTTATTATTAATGTAATTAGATTTAGCTACACTGCAAACTCGTTTAAATAATTCTGAATACTTTTTAACATATTCATAAAATGTCTTATTCTGATTATAAGTTCTTTCACTGTACAATTCATATAATCTATTTCTACTTCTGCATATTCCCACTGTTGCCCAGTCACTAAACCTAAATAAATTATTATTTATACATATTTACTTTTTTTTAAAAACAGAGTCATATTCATTTCTAATTTAATCTAAATTAATCGATCAATCAATAGACACAGAATGACCAATCAAAACAACTACGGCAATGATGTCCATGGGCATGAATGCACTTACCATGAAGTGGAACGCATGCCCGTTCGCCGGCTGTGGCGATATTATATTATTTAAAAAATCCTTAAAAAACATTTACTTTGTACTAGGATATTCTTTATAATGAGTGAAAATTAAAACGACTAATTTCTGTACAAGTTAGGGAACCACAGCGGTTCGTATAAACGTATCCTAAGGGAAGTTCGAGATTGAAGGTGTCACTTGGAAGTGAGCGCCCTCAACGTCGAGAACCAAAGTTTGCCGACACCTGGCCGGCACGTAATTAAGGATTTGAGGGATTGTTTCCGGGCGCTGAATAAAGATAAGTCATTGTGAAGCCGTCTTTATGGCCAACGGTGTTATGATAAGTGAGTCGTAGTTTACGATATATCAGATGAGATCGTCTGATTATTGAAATCCAGTTTTTTGTGCTGGAATTACTTTCAAACGTTTAATTAATATTCAGAAAGATTTGATTTTTATAATACTAGTTTAGAAATACCGGTTGATTGATTTTACCTTTCGGAAAATTGGGACATGGAGTTAAACCTATCAATTCTAAGCAACTTTCTCAAAGACACAACATATGAATATAAAATAAAAATTACTTTTCCAACAAATCCTACACCGTCAGCTGCAGCAATTTTGTATGTAGAGCGGATTTTTTAAATTCATTGTCGACATATATATTTCGGAAAAGTGACTAAGAATTGTGGTTTGGATTTTCCGAACGATACAAAAATCACTCGGTATATACGCAGTGTAATTATAGTACAGCCTTATATGAATAAAATAAATGACATTACATATTTAAAACACTTCGAGCCCCACTATTATTTCCTCATAAGTAAACAGGCAACTTCAGAAAACAAACAAGAGTTAAGTCCAAAATATCAAGCCTAACATAGTTTTCTTAGCATTATTATTTTAGAGCAGAAGACACTCAGCCTTTCCTGAGCACCAACAATGTTCGTCAGTGAACGTACCCAAGTATTTGATAGAGCCGACCGTGCATGTCGTGGAATTTCACTTTATATTAAATTTCTTACCTGCAAACGAGTCTCTACTCGCAAAACTTTCCCTTTAAACATGCTTTGTAACATATTTTACATTCTTTTTAAGGCTAACTATGACATGCATGTTTAAATTTTTAAGGCCCAAAATGGTTGTTTGTATGATATGAAATTGGTCTTTTGTCCATTAAGCTATTGACAAGTTTTATTACTTATTCAGAAAAATATTCAGAAAAATTGGAAACCTCCAACTGAACGATAAACTCAAACTGTACTTATACAATAACATTGTAGTACGCAACGGCCCTGAACTAAATAAATAAAAGTAAGATATATCCGTGAGACCCCGAACTGGCCACAACCGTGAAATCAAATCAAATAGGATTGACATTCTTTCCTGCCGATTTATTTTTATATTTCACGTATAGTGACCCTTTTCCGAGGTTAAAAGTGCTCACATTGTTCCTAATAATGGTTTTCCAGACCACTGCCTTACCTAGTTTCCTCTTGTGCGACTTGTTTCCAGTTATTTGCAGTTGAGTGAGTGAGATAGATGTACACGTTTTGTTTGAGAATATTCAGGTTGAGTTAGAAAAGAGCGTCGTTTGGGCGGCAAAGCGTTGACTGTTTAGTTTGGATCTCATTAGGATAGACGTCGGTAACTTCGGGAGCTCCGGCCAGACAGAGGTAAACGATGCTTAGATTGGGACATAAGCCAGTTCGTAATGTGGCGGGGGCGGTTGTGCAAAAGAGAGGGGCTATAATTTTATAGACTTAACGGGTAATGAGCGCGTCTGCAATTTAAAGCCGCTCTGGCTCGAGGCGGACGATAATGTTTACAGGTCTGGATTCTGGATTCTGGTTTAAAGTTTCGTAATTAATGTTGTGTTTGTTATCTGAGAGTGTGAAATATCAAGCGCTTTGAAGTACCTTATTTTAATAATTATTTTATAATATGAAATTATATATGTCTAACGTAAAATTTTGAGCAGCATATATAGCTTTTGCAATTTAAAATTTGGATCCTAGAGGCAAACTAAAACTCTTACTGCAAAATACCAAAATAATTTAAATCCAAAAATAACATGCTAATAAAAAATACAAAGAGTGTAAATGGACGCAACCCCTGTCAATCACAACCCTGGGGTAAGAAATGGTTGGCTTTCTGAAATAATGTCATGATTCATGCTGGTAAAAGGAAAATCGGGACATTTTCGTTGTACGGCGAGAGCGTATTAACAAATTCACCTAACATGAAGCTCACTTATGTATATTATGTAGGTTAGAAATAAATCCAAATCTAGTTTGTCCGTAAATATATTCTTGCAGGCTACTTTATGTTACATTATCGTATAAAGTAGCAAGAGAATTGGTTCCTCCTAAACGGGATGGCTGGTCATATTGTAGATTCTCCAAGTAATTGAATCTCTAATTGATTTATAAAAAACTATATTTTGGCCGCAGCTCAGCTCGTATATCGATCTTACACCACTTTTTTCTGTATGGAAGTTACCGCGTCCTCTTCTATTTCACAATGTGTATGTATCGCAGGTGGGGGGGGAGTTAGAGATTTAACCAACAGCTTGGATGAATTGAATGCAGAAGACCAAAAATGCGGGACGCCGCCGGCTGCACAAGCCGCACTATCCGCCCGACTCCGACGAGTGCCGCACATTGCACCGCTCCCTACCCTGAAGGCAGATGAGAACGAAGCGTGGTTCTCCTACTCATTGCCGTCAAAGGGATAAAGCAATGTTGCTATCAGAGATTTACCCGTCGAGACCCCCTACGAGGCAACCACCCTTACCGCAAGCCGCGAGGCCGCAATGAGGCATTTCAGTCGTCTGCTAAGCCTCACCCGATCAGAGATACATAGCGTTCACCATCCAGACGAAGGATCTCTACCTGGTACCTAGAACCTAGTACAGGTGCGCAGCGTAATCCTAAGCAGCCTTGAGGACGCCTAGAGACCCTACATCCTACATAAAGCCTTCCAAGGAGACGCCCACGGAGTAAACAACGAGACAATGATGTCTAAGGTACTCAGACTCATCAAGGACTCGGTATATTTTATGTACCGGACCTTTGTGAGTACAACAAGGCCAGCAAAGCTGAAACTAAGATGCGGCAGTAGCGTACTGTTAGCAGGGACTAGGAACCGCTGACGAGCTGAATCAGGAGTGTTTCACTGAATCAGGAATTTTTGTGAAGTGACTCCTTCTCTGGAGTGTCCTTATGCTCGTATATTAGTTTATTATTTATTTATATTTTATTACCAGTTTCAATTTTCAATAAATTTTAGTCAGTGAATGCGTCGTGTATGTTTATGTACATTAATGCAGCGCTTTATGGAAATCGCAGGACAAACAAACGGATCGTGCCTCGGCGTATATTGAACCAAAGTACCCGTAATAGAACAATAGAAAACAAAAACCTCCCTAGTTAGAGATACCGTTCGGAAACTTGACTACTTTTTTTACTTTTTATAGCCGACAAACGAGTGCTCGATCCACCAGATAGCGAGCAGCGTCCACGTCACATCACACATTACTCGCCGGTGTTGTAGTTTCAATATGTTGCGGTTGATTGCAGTGCGTGGTAGCCTGATGAGTAGGCTTCAGTTAGAAATGCCCCAGTAATTACACCGGCTCTTCTGTCCCTCTTACAGAACAACCTTGTGACCGTGGTGGTTAAAATAAGCCTGCAGTACCCCGGACGAGGTATTCAAACAATCACCCGTTGGTTTTGGTTAGACGGCCGAGTGGCTCAGTGGGTAGAAGCCCTGCCTCATACGCCGGAGATCACAGGTTCGATTGCAGTGCATTCATTACTCTGATTAACGCAGATGTTTGTTCTCGGGTTGTGGTTGATTTTTTTATATATGTATGTTCATTCCGGGTTCCCCCCCAGTTCGCTGTATGGTCATCCATTACACAAGCTCTGCTTACTTTGGGGCCGTACAGTTGGTGTGTTTTTCTGGTATATATAAATAAATAAATAATAAATAAATATTTCTAACAATCACACCACATTATCTAGCCCAAATTAAGTATCATTAAAGAACTTGTGTTATGGATACTAGATAACGGATAAATAAACTTAAGAAATATATAAACACACGTAAATATTTTTTTTATATATAAATATTAGAAATAAACTTAAATAAAAGTAAATACACATCCATGACTAGAAAGCAAATATAATAATATGTCTGCCCCTACCAGGATTCGAACCCGGGACCTCTGGCATGGAAGGCAAGGCTACTTACCAACATACCAAACAGGCCGTATATACAGTGTGTTAGGTTTTCGTTTAAAACGTTTTGTAACTGGCTAACAAATTTGGTTTTAAAAGCTAGCAAATTTTATCACCTTTAAAATAAGACCACTTTCATGTATGTGGAGAGCATAGAACGATAAAGAAAATTGCTGCAATGAACTCACAACAAGTACGAGAGATTAAACTTCAAAATGCCTACAGTTCAGAGGGGTGTGGGGTGCGACCCCCCCTTGTATATTTTGCTGTCGATAAAACTCAACATTGAACACGTGAGTAAAGTATCGGAAATCCGAACCCTAACACACTGATAGATAGATAAAATCTTTATTGGTACTACAAACTCACATACATATTACATTACATAATTTTTAAACAAGTTATTATTATAAAAAATAAAAATACAAACAACAACAATGGCATATTACACGACGTGTGTAATATGCCATTGTTAAATACGTGTGCTGTAGTATCGCAAAAGGAGTCAGCTTAGCGATGACGTTCGCTCGAAAGAGCAAAACGCTGATTTTCAGCCGCATCCTGAAGGGAGCAGCATATGAGATATTTAATTATGATTACCTTGACGTTTATTTTAACAATAATTATTTTAAGATGTTAAAAATTAAATAGATAAAATAATTAATTTCATTTACATTGTAATAATAATCAATCGTGGTCATAAAATTAGAAAAATAAATTATATTACATAAAATAAAATAATGAATGGTATTTTGTCAACATTATATATTGTATATAATTACCAAATATAAGGAAACGAGCTTCAAATTTTTATATCAAAATGGCCGAAGCCATAAATGAACATTTTCCTTCCTTTTCATTGATATACAGCTAATACCCGTACCGGTAACGGTACCCGTACCTAACAATATTCTCATGGTAAAGTACACGTACCTATGAGGAAGTGTCGGACAATAAATCGGGTTTAGCACGTGTAGGTGCCTTTCGGACACCGTATCAATCTAATAAGGGTTCGCAAGAGTCATAAAGGTGGGCCAGATGTTCCACTGGACCGGTATTACCGATATTTCATAAGTCTTTTCGGTTATATTAGGTTTCTAGGACATTGCTCAAAGAATCGTAAAAGTAGGCTGGCAGACAGTGCAATTGTTCAAATAATAATTCTACTTAAATGTTTTATTTTTCTATTTTCTTTTATAAAGCTTTAAAAAAATTAAGGTAATAATTGGACACGTGTGTTCTTGTTCAGTTGTGCTGATATCACATGCTCTCAGATATTGGACATGGTAATCGATTATTGAAGTTGATATTTACAACACTACTTAAGATCACTAAAATCGGCATAACTTGTTTTCTAAAGATACATACAACCAACGCTTACAAGGTAATTTCGTCGGTTTCATCAATGCATTTTGAAAAAGCGCTACGTCTCTTTAGCTATACTGGAATGACGTTTGAAGGCAACTAGTGCGAAACCATTATATCACACTGTTAATGTTATACACAGCTAACCATGAAGAAAGCCATTGAGCTGGAGGTAATCATAATTGATAGATTTTCAACGTAATTTGGAACCAATTAAAGCTTTCCATAAAAAGTTTTCCAAAGCATAACATAGTTTCCATACATACTTAACGAAAGGCGAACAGCGTGTCGTATATACAAAAAAATATTCTATAGCCCTTTGTTGGCCATTTGATTGTCGTCAGACTTGAGTAGCCAACTACACAATTCACCTTCCAATGCACGCTTAGGGCTCTTTATAGAGT
Source organism: Marasmarcha lunaedactyla (assembly GCA_923062675.1). Lineage (NCBI taxonomy): Eukaryota > Metazoa > Arthropoda > Insecta > Lepidoptera > Pterophoridae > Marasmarcha > Marasmarcha lunaedactyla. The sequence continues at coordinate 28,022,782 of OV281345.1, read as the reverse complement.
GAACTGTGTATTTAAGTAGAACTAGTTCCGAAAGTATCTCACAAGATCAGTATGGAATCGAAAATCAGTTATTGAATTAAAAAAACTGATTATTTGATCGATAAACAAAAAAACAATAGACAAAAGATACACATTTGTACAATCGGTCACCAATCAATCATTTAGTAACTGATAAAACCTACCTCTTCTGCGCTATGAGCCGCCCTTCGCCTCCATGTTCTGTCCAATGACGATGATGAGGATGATGAAGACCAGCAGCAGGACGAGGATGCAGCAGATGGCGACGGCGAGCATGGCCGCGTGCTCGCCCAGCTTGGCGGTGCCGGCGGCGGCGCAGCTCCGTGCCGCGCAGAACGTCGCCGCGACTGTCCGCGCGCTTATCCTGCCCGCTTACTCCGAGCACGTAGCACGCGCGAATGACATTTCCAATTTCAATTTTGTTTTTACTTTTTTTCGAGTTGCGTACTTATATGGCCAGCACCAAGTGATTTCGGTTTAAGAAGTTGCTTAACTTTTTGATTTTGAAGTTGGTTGTATATGGCCAGCACTAATTATTCTTCTTCAAGGAGTTTATACGCTTTACTGAAACTTTATCCGTACCGTTCTTTTTACGCGCTTATTTTCTTTACCAGTCTTTCCGACTTTCACTTAGACATTAAGTTTGAGCAGACTTTTTTTAAGCGCTACTATCAATTTATTGTCGACGCTATCTAAAAAGGAAATTCGAACGAAAAGCTTTCATTAAGCCCCTCCCCACAACTTAAAATGCGTGAAACATCTTTCAATTTCGTCGCCCATTTCCTCCGAATGACGTCGGAGCGTATTTTGGGATCCTCAACCCCAATTAGACTGAGAGGCAACAAAAAACGACATTCAAATCTTGAGTATTTTGGGAGCTTTTAAGATTGAAATCAGGTGAGGCGGAGCTTACATGCGGAATGTTAATTTTCTTTTTTCAGAGGGTTGCGATTACGGTTTGCTGCTGTGGAATCATTGTCGGTGGTGGCAGCGGCCGTTCGCGGCTGGCTGGGTTTAATCAGGCGCTCCGGCTCGCTTTCATCTACCCGCAGTTTTATGTTAATGCTTGCCTGATTTGGATTTGTTTTTCGAACTCAATCTTGGATCTACAACTGTCAGCTGACAAATGAATGTAAAATTTCCCGGGAAATGTAATAATTTCAACGTAGGAACTGGAGCGTTTTGATGAGTGACATAACAAACATTTATTTTATGTGTTGGCATAAGCTGTTTACTTACGCGCATTAGTGTGTCATGTGAATGCGTGTAAGAAGCTCAAGCTTTCTTCTGACATATTAGGTATACTTGACTGGTGTTCATGGATATTCTTTTCAAATCAATAACATTTTAAAAAATTAAACTATGAGATTTTAGCATAAACTAGATTATCAGGGCCTGCTGACCAAATCCTCAGAGCAATTAATAAAAAATACATTCATAAAGTCGAATGTGTTTCAAAAACGAATCTAAAATACATAACTGAGTACAAACCATACAATAGTTTCAAGTTGATGATCATACCCTCGTAATATGATTTAACTATTTATACTTTTTTTTTTTTTTTTGGTTCCCCTCCACGGGAAGGGCAGGAGGACATAAAAAATGCTCTGACGCATACTCCGCGCGCGCGATCGGGTTTATGTGGGACTCGTCCCGACGCCTACCAGAACCATACCCACTAAAAAACCCCCTGTCGGCTCGTGCATTTTTGCCACTCAGCCTTCATCTGAGCGACGGCCAATTGGAGAAAGAGGCCGCGCCAGCGGGGCCCTTAAGGGGTCACCCGCTGAGATTCACATAGCACTGAAGGTGCTCAAAAATGAAAAGTAAAAATAAAAACATTAAAAATGAAAAATAAAAATTGCATTAATTCGGATTTACGTTAGAATTAGAATTTACGTTAGAATTAGGATTTGCGGCCTGAAGGGCCTCGAGAGCTAAAGTTAACTGCGTAGGTTCGCCCGTGTGCGCGTTTCTCGGCCTAGCGACTTTGAATTTCGAATCTAACACAGGAGCAGTATAAGAGACTGAATCTCGAACAAGATGATTGGGATGGGATTCGGCGCGTTTGAAGAACGATTCTGAGAGTGTTTTGAGGTGCTGTTGCACTGTAGGTAGTTCAAGATCTCTGTGCAGGTCCGCGTTGCGCACATACCAAGGTGCGTCTGTGGCCCTGCGGCAGAAGAGATTTTGAACTACCTGCAACTTATACAGGACGGAGGGATTGGCGTGGCAAAGACTGGCGAAGCATATGACATGACGGGTCTAAAGCAGACCTTGTAAAGCGTACGTTTATTTCTAAAAGACATTTTACTTTTTCTACCTATCATACTATTTAAGCGGCTTAAATAGAAACGCGCGAGTTTCGTTACTCTATCGACGTGTGGCTTAAAAGAAAGCGTCTGATCTAAGGTGACGCCTAAGTATTTGATACTGCGCTTCCAGGGGATGGGAATACCTAACATTCGAATGTGGGGATCGTTGCGGCGATTACGACGTTTGTGGTCGAATAGAATGGCAGAACTCTTTTCTGGGTTGACATCGATACGCCATTTATGAAACCAAACACCGAGGGCGTTTACGGCCTTTTGGAGTCTGGTGATGTTATACGGGATCCTTTTACCTTTAGTGTAAAGGGCGGTATCGTCTGCAAAGAGGGCGAGTTCGACGCCTTTCGGCGGGATGGGCATGTCATTAGTGTACACGGTGTACAGCAGAGGGGCGAGGACTGAGCCTTGCGGGACTCCAGCCTTTATGGGATGAGGCGCGGAGAGCGTGCCTTCATGTTTGAATCGAAACGTACGGTCTTTAAGAAACGACGCGATTAATCTGACTAGGCGAACCGGTAAGCCTATTTTATAGAGTTTAAAAACGAGACCGCTGTGCCAGACTTTGTCGAATGCCTTGGCTACGTCAAAGAGAACCGCGATTGATTTTTTACGATGCGGATAGAATCCTTCGAGAATGTACTCGACGATTCGATGGACTTGCTGAGGGCAGGAGTGCTTAGCGCGAAAGCCGAACTGGTGGGGAATAATGAGAGGGTCGCCATCCGTTGGAAACAGATGGTTCCACATTCGAGAGAGTATGACTCTTTCGAGAAGTTTAGACATTGCCTTGAGGAGGCTGATGGGTCTGTGATTAGCCGGGATGTTCAGAGGTTTACCCGGCTTGGGAATGCCTATGACTGTCGCTTCTTTCCAGGCTTTTGGAAAGTAGCTATGGTTGAAGCAGGCATTGAAGATGATAGTTAACAAGGTAAGCACCTGCTGTGGCAGGTGCTTAAGTGCGTGGTTGGAAATTCCATCCGCACCCGGAGCCTTTTTGGACTTTTGCTTTCTAATGAGAAGCAAGATTTCATCATTAGAGACTGTGACGGGGTCGTCGGTGATAGGGAGAGATTCTCTGCGGAGAACTTCGTCCTCCACCGCCTGGATGTGGGAGGGATCCACGGGTTGCGTGCTGGGCGAACATTGTGCCGCTATGCTGTCGGCGAAGCATTCGGCTTTCTCTTCGACTTCGAAGGCAATGGTGCCGTCGGGTCGAGTGAGAGGAGGAACGTGAGAGGCGGTGTCTACGCGTAAAGCTCGGGCCATTCGATAATACGCTTGGTGGGACGGGGAGATATTCTCCATGAGATCGTTAAACTGAGTGTCACGGAGTTCCGCGAGGCGAGACCTAACTTTGCGTTGAAGTTGATTCGCAGCTGTTCTATATGCGGGCGTGGGATATTTCTTGGCTCTCCGGAGAGCCGCGTTCTTAGCTTTAATGAGATTGCTAACGGCTAAGGGAAGCGCGGGTTTGCCTTGCTTAGCAATGATTACGTTGTCGCTGATGGCTGAGTTGATAGCATCAGTGAGAGTATCGACTACTGAATCTATTTTAATCGGGCTGTCTAATTGTTCGGGCGAAATCGCGAGCGGAGAGTTCGGTGCCTCTAAAGCTGAAACTAACGTATTTTTAAAGCCTTTCCAGTTGGTAAAGGTCTTAGGAGATGTGACGTTATCGTTAGGCGCGCCTAGCACGAGGGAGACGGGGCGATGGTCGGAGCCTAGGTCATCGAGCGGTTCGATGGACCTGAGATCAAGATTGATTCGCTTGATAATTGCAAAGTCGAGGATGTCAGGAGAATAGGTCGGGTTGTTGGGATAGTGAGTGGGAGTGATGGGGGATATGACGTCTAAGTCAAGGGAGTTAGTGATGTCGAGGAGAGCGATACCGCTGGTGTTGGTCGATAGGCACGTCCAGTCAGTATGTTTGGAGTTAAAGTCTCCGAACATAATGACTGAATGGCCGAGGGCGAGAATGGCCTCAAAGTCGCTGCGGATTGGTCTGGTACCACTAGGTATGTAGATTGAAGCTATGATGATGGTCGGATAACCAGTCATAGCCAATCCACACACAGTGGCCTCCATGTTGAGGAGAGGAGGGGTAGGGAGAGGACAGCAATGGAAGCCTCTTTTGTAATATATAGCGGTGCCGCCGTAACCGTCGGAGTTGGGCCTATCGTTGCGAGTAAATGCGTACTTCGGAATAGCGGATTCCCTAGAGCGGTTTGGAGTAAGCCATGTCTCCTGGAGAAGGAATAGGTCAGGTTCTTTGTTCTGAAGGAACAGTTTAATCTCGGGAAGGTTAGCTAAGACTACGAGCGTTAAAAGATACTAGGGATAAGCCCTTGGGTTTAATGCGACTGGACGCGGGATTCGCGGGTCTAGACATTATAATTTACTTATTTACGATTTTATACAAAAATAAAAAGAATAAAAAAATAAATTTACAACGAACTTAGGAGCGAGTGATGCTCGGCTAACGCGAATAAACGCTCTTGAGGAGAGCGGGCGGCTCGCAGTTTGCGTGCGAGTACGGAAATTTCGTTAATATCGACGTTTTGGATGACGTCGAATACGGTCTTCATATCCTCAGCCAACGACGACTGAGGTACGGATAACGGAGCGGGACGCGGCCCTACGGAAGCTACGGGAGCTGGGATGGGTCGGGAAGGTGCAGGCGGGACGGCCGGACGCTGCCTCCAAGACAGAGCCGGAGTAGGCGTCGGCTGAACGGGCTTTGCTTCCGGGGGACCCCGGTTGCGCAGCGGCGGGAAGTTAGCGGAGGTGAGCGGCGGCGCCGGTTTAGGCGCGACCCTCTTGACGGTGGAGCGCGGAGCGCGCGGGCAACCCCTGTAGTTTGCTGTGTGGCCGGACTGGCCGCACAGCACACAGGCAGGGGGGGAAGTGGATTCGGGAGTGCGAGTGCACTCCTTAGTGAAGTGGGGATCCAGGCACTTAACGCACCTGGGGGGAGCTGAACAGTTAGCCGCTGCGTGGCCATATAGCTGGCAGCGGTGGCACTGCCCAGGGTGACCACGGGGGTTGGGACGCTCGACGGAGATGTTCGAGAGTCCGCAAATTGTGCGAGCCTCTTTGAAAATCTCCTTCGAGTTGGGAGTATTTGAAAGGATTACTAAAGCTAAAGGAAAACGCCTACCGCGGTGGGAGTGCATCTTGTGCACTGCTGTGACCGGGAAACCCTGAGACTTAAGGTCCTCGAGAATGTCTTCGTTACTGAGTTCGAACGGGACGCCCCGTAGTACTGCGCGGATCTTACGCTCCTCCGGGAGGGCGTAGGTGTGATACGCGATTTTATTTAACCCGAGCAACCTGGTAAACGCGCGGAAGTCGTCGACGGTCGCTACTTGGATTTTGATTGTATCGCCAGCGTTGGCGGCTTTTAAGTAATTAATTTTGTGCTCTCTGCACAAGTTAGAGACCGCAGTCCAGCGCGCTTTTTCTCGGAGGAATACGGGCGGAGGGAGCTGAGGCTTCGGCGGGACGGGAGCACAGCGCATCGCTGGCTTCGATGGGACCGACGGAGACGCGGTTACTACGAGCGATTTTAACGGCGCGGGGGCTGGTGTTGAAGACACCGGGGAGGGCTCGGGTATTGAAGATACCGAAGCTTTCTTAGAGCGCTTCTTGGAGCGCTTCGCGACGAGTTGAAACGCGGGCTCAGGAGAGCCGGTTAAGGTGACGGCATCTGACGACGTATCAGACGCGGGTTCGGAGTCGCTCCCGGGAGCGGTACGCTTACGACGCGACGCGTGAGAGGATGCGACCGATTCGCAGTCCATCTCGGACGAGGCGGGAGACGAGGAAGAGCTGTAGACCTGAGGGGTCTCGACGTTGGAGGCCTGAGGGGCCGGGTTTGAGGCCTGAGGGGCCGGGGTTGAGGCCTGAGGGGCCGGGGTTGAGGCCTGAGGGGCCGGGGTTGAGGCCTGAGGGGCCGGGGACGCGATTGATGCCTGCAAGGCCTGCGTTATGATGTCATTCGGGATGTAGACGCCTATCGCAGCAAGCGCCTGGGTGAACGCGTTAATAGCGCTTAGCGGATCCATTAGGGAGGGTTGGGCACTAATATTAATAAATAAATGTATAATAAAAGATGCCTAGTTCCTAAAAACCTAGCAAAATCCTAGCGGCTAACCTCCCTACCAGCGGTAGGGGGGCTGGGGAGGAAAAACTTAAAACTAACAGTAGTACGCCGAAGGCCGCTACCTAGAAACCTAAAAAGGGTACGCAGGTAAAGAGTTGACCGCGTTAGGGTCAACCTTTACCGACAGAAAGGACAATACACACGAAAACACACAAATATGATAAAAATAAATATGAAAATAGGAGAAAAATAAATAAAATAGAGAAGAGAAATAAATAAAAATAAAAAGGACTGGTTCAGTACAAATTCGTTGTCACCGTTAAGTATCCTTTGCACTGAAACCAGACTACTTACGCTGGGCACAACACTGCACTCAGCACAAGCACAACACTACTTAGCACAGCACTTTGAAGACTAAGGGGCTTAGTCGCAAAGAAAAATACGCACTTCGATAGCACTCAGAGGGAGTAGAAAGAACCTTGAAAACCGTAGCACGGAACCAACACGCTAAACCGTAACGTCAGTAGACTGAGCGCCACGGAGTATCGGGAAGGGACCAAACAACGGAGAACGGGGTCTTGCACGTCCGCACTGGGCGGCGATCGGAGCGAGAATGAACTATTTATACACGCCCTTCTACTTCTTGTCCAATAGTTGCACACTACAATGTACGGACCGTAAAAGTAGAGGGGCGCTCACTATATAGTGTATTTATGTATTGAATGTATAACATTTATTTCCACCAACTTAACATGTTGTTTTTCTTGGGGTAATTTCAGATTCAAAACTTCTATGCCCAGATCTTGCAACTGGCGAGTAGAGTTTGTGACAGGATGGTGTATTTCGGTTATTTTCAAAGTTAAATGTGTTATGGTATCCAACTGTGGGAAAATGCCGGAGACATTGAAATGATGTTATATGCGTATGCTGCAGAAAAGAGCTATTCGCAGAAATTTATAATCTTATAAATAGAGATTATCTAAAAGAAAAGTTTAAAGAGATCGGTATAGTACCCCCTGCATCACAATGTATTTTCAGAAATACTTTGTAAAAGCACAAAAATATTAATAACTTCAAAACTTAGGAAGATAAGTATGGTAATGTTTTTTCCTGTCTAGGAACGACCATAAGTTAGCGTTTACAAAATCTGGCGAAAAGCAGCAAATTGTCTATCAAAATATCGATACGTTGTTATAATAAAATTCCGAAATCAATTCAATCCCTGTACTTCAATAAATTCAAGATGAACTACCAAGGCAACATAAAGTCATAAAGCTTATTATAAAATCAAAAAATTTGGTTGATAAAAGCGCTCGAAGTTAAGGTCTTCAAGGAATACTGTGTATTGAGGATTGGATGCGACTTGATATCAGCGTACGCAATTTGCTGACTTGTCTGAAAAAATCATATATTCTTACTTTTTAAAATGGCTTTAACGGATCTTCGATGTGTCCCGAATCCCGCTAGTTTGATCACATAAATATCACTGAAAACTTTTTGTGCAGTTTGAAACGTTTAACGCTCGGCGTCCAGCCAGCGGAGCAACTCGAATAGCATTACAGGCAATGGAATAGTCTCTATATTGGAATATATGTCTCTATAATGGAATAGTCTGTATATAAATATATATATATATACAGTGCAACCTAATATAACGTATTTCAATATAACGACTTCCTCAATTTAAAAAATTCTTCGTAATCCCCTTGAATTGTTGATAAGAGTCTACGTAAAATATACCTTTACATTGTGAATATTTTTTGCGAACAATCTCTTTATAACGAATTTTCGACTATCAAGAAAAAGTATAAATACCTCTAATTAACGAATTTTGTCAACCCTAAACCTTTATATTAAGTTCTCACCTATGTATGACTCTTGCTCTCATAGCATGTGGTTCACGTCGCGACAGGTTTCGACACGCTTTCATTCGTAAAACAATCATTGTTGTTTGATGGTTTACCTCTTTATAACGAATTTTAGACCAACCTAACCTCAGTTCAACGAATTACTTGATATAACGAATATTTACTTGTTTCCTTCCGATTAGTTATATAGAGGTGGCACTGTATGTAATAAAATAAATCCCCAGACAAACACACCAACTATATGGCCCCAAAGTAAGCGGAGCTTGTGTTATGGATGACCATACAGAGATACAAAAAACCATGACCCTTCTCGGGTCTAAACGTCTGTGTTCATCACACAAATGAATGCCCCGGCCAGGACTCGAACCTGGAACCTCCGGCGTATGAGGTAGGGTTACTTACCACTACACCACTCGGTGTCGGGTCACGGTCTACTAGTAAGCGAGGCGCCTATATGAGACCGAACAATCTAATCTAATCTCAAACTAAGACTGGGCCTGCGCACAGTGCGCCAAGTGTAGCTATGAATGCTCCATATATGCATGTTTATATTCTGTGGCAATAGCAGAAGCTTTTCCTGTCAGGGAGGAGGCGCTACTTCCGGTGTGCGTTGCTAGGGAAACGGTAGACAGGCCCAGGTGACGTAACCACACGAGCGAATTGTGTGCAAATGTGGAGTGGAATATTTTGTTGTAAGTGCGTTTTATTTTCTAGGTAAACAGTTTACCGGCCTTGAAATTATACGAATTTTATGTAAATATGAAGAAAGAATGAAATATTCGAACGAAAATGGAGTGACCTTATTTGACATTGAGTAGATCGAGATCAATTGTCTAAAGCAAATATCTCAATAAATCAAACGAACACGAGTACATTACTTATCAGGACTTCCTAATTACTCACATATAAACTGTGCTTGTTTTAAGTTAATTATTTACCTGTGTCTGTCAATCATATAGAACACTAGCTATTGCCCGCGGTTTCGCTCACCTACAATATAAGACATGGTTAATGCGTTTAACTGATTACTAAATACAGTAAAATATGAGGTTAAAAATTAAATTCTACTACTATCAAAAAAAGTAAATGACTATCAAAACGTGAACCCCATTTTAAGTTAAAATAATAATAACAATTATAACTCTAACAGTAGTCTACCAGTATCAAAGGAACAGCTAGATATCTCTGTATTAAAACATTGTAACAGTTGCCACCTACAATGTAATGTAAAATAAAATAAAAAATTGTTACTAACTCTTTATATGGATCAAGTGTCCGAAATAAATTATTATTATTATAACTTCTTGCTTTGTAACTATTAAAGCAGGTAATTCCAACTAATCTTTATCAACCCAAGAGTGAGTCGTAAAAAGTTCAAAATTTGCACGACAATGAAATTAAAAATATTATCCGAATGTTCAAAAAAAGTTAAATAATAATACCTAATTTCGAAACGATTTAATTTATTATAAGTCTTTTCGTATTTTTATGCAATATTTTGTAAATATCTCTCTCTCTCTCTCTGGTTGTTTTGTTCGGAAAAATGCAACAAAAGCCGCAAAAAAATGACACAATGCAGTGTGAGTTTCTGTTAGGATCAATACATTGTCATTTCATTGACATTTTAATTCATTTTAAAGCAGTGTCAGTAAGAAAAGCACAAAGTTGGTTCGCGCGTTTTGAATCCAGCAACGTTGGTGTCAAACATGCCACTCGCCCTAATCATAATGTTACGGATAAAGACGACGCCATTTTGTTTTCAATACAGTGTTTTATAAAAATATGCTATACTATTTCCATTTCTTTATTTTCTCGATGACAGTTCTAATTTGATATAATTCTCTCTAGCTCCATCCAATAGCTCCATCCCTGTCAATTTCTCCGGCTCTGGTATTATATAACCTTGTACGTGTGTAAACGTCATATTTTTATAAAATAATGCAAACATAATGTAAAAAACGCTCGCACGCTGTCATCGAGAAAATAAAGAAATGGAAAGAGTATGTAGTCATATAAGTACCAGCTAATTTCATAGTTCTGTTTTATCCCCTATATCCCGTCAAGTTGCCAGGATTAATTTTTAGCAACTATTATCAGCACTATTATTAACTTATTACTAAACGTCAATTTACAAAACCAACATGGTACCCGTTACTGCTACCATCAAATATTTACACAACAACGCCACCGATCCAGGCATAATTACTACTCACTTCCGTTTTTGGACAAATTAACGATTTTATTCGACATTGAACTCAAGTAATTGTTTGACAGTTCGTTTTATTGACTCTAATCTTTGAGGTTTTTTGAATCGACCACCTACGAGTAGAAGTTAGTTGATAGAGGCCCAAGTAGATATCGCGTCTGTCTCTTTTGATTGTGTAATAAAGTATGGGGGTGTGTGATTGCGTGTGTATGTGTGTGTTTGTCCGTGGGTGTGTGTATCAATGTGATATTATTGAGAACAAAAAGTTCAAGAAGGATCAAACAAGATTTGAAAATTCATATTCTAAATATTTGATTTCATCACATAAAAACCTTTTATATTAAACGAATGACGAAAATCGGTGGAATTAAATCGGCGGAAAAAAAATTTTAAACTTAAAAATACGATTTGAATATAACATGAAAGAAACAATTTGTTCGAATTGGCATCGTGATACGTATAATTACTCCTTGAGCCGAGCACAGTAACTAATTGATCAATAGAATTCACGTATTTGGATACTGATAACATTAATGCTGATTACGCACAAATTAACCACAGTATCTGGATTTGATTTGACACTACATCAACACCGATCGGAATCTATTACTGTGGCGACAGAACTAGCGTCCGGCTCTTCATGAAAAAAAGATTACGTAAGTTAAATTAGTCTTGACCACACAAACACCTGTACCGTTTACTACTCCTTAAAATTCCCGTAGTGGGCAATTAGTCTGTGCCTAGCAGTTGAGTGTTGATTTGAGGGTTTAAAGGGTCGATAATTTACAAGGACTTAAAACTACTTTAATACCATGGGGTGCGAAGTAATTTAGTTGCTTTGACAAACGAGCAGCGTAGTGGTCAGTAGCCCTGTCTCATACGCCGAAGGTCCCAAGTTCGATTCCTGGCCGGGGCATTAATTTGTGTGATGAACACACATTTTGTTCTCGGGTCATGGTTATTGATATTCATATATGTATGTTTATTCTGGGTTCCCCCCCAGTTCGCTGTATGGTCATCCATGACACAAGTTCTGCTTACTTTGGGGCCGTATAGTTGGTGCGTTTGTCTAGGGATTATTATTATTATATCATTTGAAACTGATTTATGACAATTTGAACACTACAGTTCACTGACCTCTTGAACACACACATACCTGTAAGAAGGTGTGAAATCCACTGATATCATTTATTATTATAAGTCCACACAAATTATACATTTGAAGTTTAATTTTAGGCTGGAAAATTGTGTGATAACTGATATAATAGTCCCCGAACAAACTACATACTTCTAATATTTTTAGTAAAATTTCTTTCCATTACTTTTGCACATTAATCACATCTTCGGTAGAGTTTATATTATTTAAAAATTCACTACTTTAAAATTTTTGAGAAGTGAATATATTTTATAATAATTAATAAAGCTTTATAATGTTATTGAATATGGATACATTTATTGCATAACAAGTTTATAATAGGACAAATGGTAATTAAACACAAAGAAAGAAAAATGGTAGTTATACATAGAAAACAACGCCTTAATTACTTTGCACATAGGCACACTCGCCAAAAGGTTGGCGGGATTACCGCGATAGATCGCTATCGATAAACGAGTTGAATCGAGAATGAGTTTCATTCACCAATCGTTCTGAAACTCAACTGGTGCGTTCCGTTTGCCGCTCACAGCGCTATCAGCGCTAAAAGTGCTCAAAACCGTTCCGATTTGTTTGAGCGCGCTAAAAGTGATTAGTGCTATTGCAATCGGAACGGTAAATAGCTTGTTGACATTCCGATTGTCCGTCGATTAAGTCTAAAGTTATAATTTCATTAAGATCTTTGACCTTGAATGAAGCAGGAGCCATTTTTTAACATTATTACAAAAGTAAATAAATAAGCAGGCTCTTAAAACCTTTAATCGGCTAGTTAAAACATTAACAAAGTAACGTCATGTGTCAGTTTTGACAGGCCGCTCACAGCGACCATGCTCCGTAGCTTGGGCACTGTGAGCGGGAAGATGGCGGCATTTATGACGTCAATGATGACGTATCGATATCGCTGGTAACGGGCAATCGGACCAGGTATATGAGCGCTCTGAGCGCTATAATCGGCAATCGGAACGCAGCAAACGTCAAAAATATATCCTTTACCTAAATGAAACCACCGCCTATTTTTTGTACCGCTCTCCTCCACAAGAATGAGTACCTTCTATTCTACAAATATCTGCTTTTCCCTGCTAGTGAACGCGAAACTCGTGAACCGCATTCTCGTAGCTTTGAGTGGATTCATAGTGGAGTCCGCTTGAACTGATTGCATCAAATTATTGCCAGCAATGCAGCTTGCATCAAGGAGATCTATGGTTTATGCAGTTTTATTGAATAAATCTATTGACATGCTTGTCAATTAAAGATAATGCATCAGGTAAGTAAAATTGTAAAATGATTTATAAAAGGTAAAAGTTGGAACTTGGATGGAATATTAATAAATACTTACCTCAGGTAATAACACCAGATTTATGGCTTTAAATAAATGAATTCTAGTGTTATCTTGACCTCATAAATAATTGGGTCATAAAACTGGTCACGTCCCAAGTGAACAAGATTAAAAATTAAATAGTCAATAATATATCCCATTATTCATTATTAAAAAAATACTATGATTTATTGATATGCTAAGTACGTTAGTGGATTCCATTGCATATAATAGATAAAAAGTTTCATGTTTTAACTGAAACTACGAGAATAATAGAAAATTTAATTTTAATTTATTATTTGTGACTTGAAAATATCTTAACTCTCTTAAATATCTTAAATATCTTATCTCTTTAACTCTTTCCTTAACCGATCTCCAAGTTCCAAGTTTATTATTGAATACAATTTATCGAAGACGGAGTGAACATGTTTTTTTCTACATATATTTCGGTCCTGATTTTTAAATTGGAACAGCCCCAATACTTTGATTTCCCGCAGGTATTTGTTGAAATCTATAATCCAAAATGTGACTGAGAATAGTTTACCGCAGCCAACTATAAACAGACACGAATTGAAATTGAATTCACCAAGTTCATTGAACCACCATTAGTGTAAATGAAGCTAGCTACAAATTAAGTCTGTATCATTAATTATGCGTTTAATCAACAGACGGTGTTAACGCCAGCACTAATTGCTGACGCCTATAACATCATATCTCACATATTGTGCTGATGTTCAATATATGTATGTGTAAGTTTGATACTCTAAAATTAAATAGAGTGCTGTAATGTTAATAACAATTTGGCAGTAATATACCGTAAGAAATTGTTAAAGAGTGAACATCTTTCAAATGTACGTAGCAAAGAAAGGTCTTACTAAACTTTGGTAGTTATATGAGAGCATTTATGAATAGACAATGGTTTTAAATCGTTGTCAACCCAAAACAATGAGCATGTATTTGTTAATTTCACATCAGTAGATCGACAAAAAGAGAAAACATTGCTTATGATTGTTGAATCAATCGATATGTTACAATATTGCCGCTAACATGCACTGTGTAGCGTGGTGCGTATGTCATAGTCGTAAAACGGTTCGTGGCTTTTCATTCCATAAAGTTACAGTGATTTAAAATCGCTACTTTATACTTCAGCTCCACCCTAAATATCACATTTGTAAATGCATAATCATAGGTAGGCTGTAATATATTAAATAAATTCACCCCACCAAAATGTCAAGTTTAATAGAAATGTTTTTTCTTAGCCGCCTAAGCAGCACCCCCGCGGGGTGGGAGTTGAAAGATGCTTCATGCATACCTCCGCAGGCACCGCTCTGCGGGGTGATGTGGGACTCACCAGAGTGGCACTTACCCACTAAAAACCACCAAGCCACCTGGCTGTGGCATGGCAATGCTAAGCAGCCTTCATCGGAGTGACACCCGGTTAGGGAACGGGGTGACTGAGTTAGAAATGTTTGCGTTTTATATACAAGCACACGCACACATAGGGCACAAGTGAGGTGAACATCTATGACGCAACAGACTCGTAAATAACTCTGACAGTACTAACCGCACCTTGCTACAAGTCTCAGAGCAATTTAAAATAGTCAGGGCACCAAATCTCTCAAGTTCTCGCTACCTTCAATCCCAACCAATTCTGCCTTGCTCCTATATTACTGCCAGCGGCTTCTGGAAACTTCGGCTGTTCTTGCAGCGGTGAGTGGAAGACTGAACCTAACGAAGCCCCACACAAAACAAGTCCATGAAAATCCTAACTGGAATAGATATTTGTTTAAAATCTGCGAGTTTTCTATTTAAGTTGTAAGTTCGATGAAGCGGAATCCTGTTGGTGAGGTTTTCATGTAAGTATACTGCGCAAACATCATTACGTGTCATTATTTAACAAGATTTGTACAGTCGAACCAAATTTGAAGAAATAGGCTTTACAGATATTCTGCTCCATTTGTTACTGGGGTTCATAAGTTTGAGGGTGTTCGTCGTTTGGATACTTGGAGGGAGCGAGATTTGCCGAGGTAACGTTTAAATAGTTTTGTATAGACATAAAGAGACTCAGTAAATTTATTTTGAAAAAAATATACCCGTGAACTTTCTTGCCAGTTCTTCTTCACGAAGGTTTTTTCAAACTAGTGGTAGAGTCATGTTTTATTTGACGTCAATAAGAACAAGTAATTGTCAATGTTGAGAAATAAATATTTCATTTCATTTCGTATTGCAAACCTAGATTGCGTAGTGAGCCTTTCTTAACGGCGTCAAGAAATTATGACTCATCAAAGTACGTCCTGAGGGGAATATGTGCTTCTCTGAAGTTTTGACGATGGAGCATTTATTCATGATTGTGTTAAAAAAACTTAAACAAACTTACTTTCGCATTTACAATATTGGATTACTAAAAATAATCCAACACTGGAAGTTTTCCCATACGCACTATGTTAATCCCGATAGTAATAAATATAACGAAATCCACATCCCTCTGAAACACTTCAGTCATCTACAGCAACGCTACTTATTAACTGCCTACGTCACCAGCAGCTGTTTGAATTTGACAGCTACTGTGACAAGGACATGTCAAAAACATAGTCCCTGCGAGTGCGGTATTGACAGCTGAGTCTCGTTTTAGCGTAACGCTTTGAATTTGTATTAGTAAGGGAGCTACAATTCTTGTATTAGTATACTTCAACGTAACATCCTACGTGCGCCTATTTAAAACACACAAGCAACGCAGTCGTCTGATGATGGATGCCATTAATCTTTATGAATTATGCCTAATTTAATTACTTATTGTAGGTATTAAAACATTGGAACACGTAAGTAAAAGACTCTTGCGAATACTGGTGAACATACCCCCCACCGATAGCTATAAGGAACACTTTCGAAATCAAAAAATTCTCACATTAACGAGCTTTTGAATTTTTTATTATTATTATATATTATTTTTGAAATAAGTACATTCCTAAGAAACTACCCTAACTACTACACTAAGCGTTGGGACATAGCATCAAAATATCCTCTTAGACCATCTAGAAAGAACCAAATTGTGCAACAGATATCAAATCTAAATATGCAATCATGTAGTCCTCTTGTAATTTAAATGCTGGTGAAAATAAGACACACTAACAGTAAATACGTCTTTGAACAGGCACAAACAATTACAAGTGAAAAAGTGAGTCAAGAGACGTTGAGTTCTCAATAGAGTACTATAATAATCACCTAAAACATTACATCCAGACACTGTATTTTACATTTCATTGAAGTAGCCAGCGGACAGGAGGGCCTCTCAAACAAAACCAGGGCTATTGTTTAGCTATTCCTCGTTATCTGAAAAATTCAGGAACAGGGACAAAGAAAGAGAGGGCCCTTCCTGCGAGCGCCCTCGAAAACTCTTTAAAATAATGGACCCGAAATGCAAATAGAATGGGAATTATATATTTAATAACTTTTTCCCGCTATTTCTAGCTGTCTTGTGTTGTTGACAATGAAAAATTACGCTGTTGGTCGACTTGGGACGTTTTACTGAAATAAATGATGATAAGAAGTCTACTATTGTTGTTGGTTTTATGTTGACCAATGGCGGCAAACAAGTTAGTAAAAATGATTACAATTGTTCAATCACTAACTATTTTCAAGACTGATGCATAATTACAGATAAATAAACAGATGACTTCGCCTCGATACATCTGTAGTGAGTGGAGTTGATATTGCTATTTTACCCAAAAAAAAATACGTTATTTGCATGAATTGACACGGTAGTGGTCAGAATCACATTGCACCTCGTTGATCGTGTATATTTTATCTTTTCTTAAACATCGCCACAACTATTACTTCAATTAATAACTAAACCTACGCATGTCTCCTCCCAGCTCCAGTTTTCGATAAATACATTCCTGAGTTTGTGTGTTCCGAAAATACGCAAGAAATACAAGAAAGTTATTTTAAAATAAAATTTATGATGATTCAAACCACATTGCTCCGCATTAAAAATATTACTACATTTATGACGGCTACTATATTTTGTATATAGTAGTGTATACTCATTTTATGATGAAAGCGATATAGCTAAGGAATATGAAATGCAATTCAATCTTCAAAATATCGAATTTACTGTAGCGTATATTTATTTAAAATCGACAGTTCAATAAACGAAGTCACTAACAGTTCAATGCACTTAGAAACAAATATGGCTAAGTAATAAATAAAATTCGTTATTCTAGAAAAAGAAAAGTGAAATATGTTTGGATTCTAAATATGGAACCTGACTGGCTGACTCATAACGTTTATTTTGTATTATCACATTTATAATACATACAAATATTATGACCTGAATGATTTATAATGGAGGTTAGGAGAGAACTTGAACCAATTGATAGGAAATGAAAATATTGTCAAATTTTATAATGACCCTGAGGTAAATTAAATTTTAGATTAAATTTTTACGGTTTTCGCTCGGCTGAAATCGCAGGCAAAGCTAGTCTTTCTGCCTAGCTACCCTTAGTGAGAATCATACAATATCTCGATTAAAGACCCAAAATCCTGAAAACTACACACAGAAAATTTTTTACGGTTAATTTTTCTTGATATTAACTGTATTTTTACAAAACAATGGGACAATAACACCTTGCACAAATGAAAATTTGATCCCTAAGAGATTCGAAGAAAACCTTTTTTACCGTAAGCAGAAATCTACTCAGAAAATTAAAAAGCCAATGACACAAACCTGTTGCAAGCAA
The DNA here is from genome assembly GCA_923062675.1 of Marasmarcha lunaedactyla. Lineage (NCBI taxonomy): Eukaryota > Metazoa > Arthropoda > Insecta > Lepidoptera > Pterophoridae > Marasmarcha > Marasmarcha lunaedactyla. The sequence goes on along the minus strand of OV281345.1, from coordinate 28,005,051 downwards.
CAAACGCCGCGCTCACCGCTCCACTTTGTACATTAATTAATTTTCAATACAACGCTATTTCGCCCATTTTCTAATTTAAGACAATTGCTGAGGAATGTAATTATCCGCGTTGTTTACACGTGTTCGTCTCCATTTACTTTTTATGTTCCAAGAGCACTTGTAATTAATTTGTAAGGTTATTGTTAAGGTTTTTATAAGGTTAGCAACATCCCAGGGGTGTTTGGTTTGATACAACTTGTTTGGCAAAAAAGCTATTCCGGATTTAGAAGGTTTCTTATTTCTATTTCTATTTGTATGTATTCCAGTAATGAAACGACACAGTCCAATTAAGCTTTGACATTTACTGACTAAGAAAAAGTGTAGGATGAGTAACGGAAAGTTACACGGTTTCAAAAATAAGTATTTAGAATACCAAACTTACATATTTCAGACCTCGCCATCGAAAGATTACAGCGGTCGTTATTTCGATTCACAGAGATCTTCAACAGCCTTTCCCTGATGAATTGTTTTAAAGAAGAATCCTTTACTTATTTGACACATGCAAAGACAAGAGGCACCTAGTAAGTCAACCTTGTTCTTTATTCCACACTCACAAGCAACATGGCTAGCAACTTCTCTCATCGTTTATTTTATTAAAGGTATTTATTTAATTTACAAACATATAAAAAAGCATATATTGACGCATTAACAATATAAAAACAAGGAACAATGCTATAAGTAATTAATACAATCGGAGAAGTGGCCAATGGCTGGCAAAATTACCACGATGAACCATGTTCCACTCCTTAAAATTCCCTTAATGGAAAATTTGTCTGAGTCTAGCAGTTGAATGTTGAAAATTTGAGGGTTAATAGGGTTGATAATTTACAAAGGGGTTAAACTACTGTAATACCACGGGGTACGAAGTAATTTAGTTGCTTTGGACATCATTAGAAAATGATTTATGACAATTTGACCCTGAGGGAGTTGGGGGCAAACTGTAGAGTTTACTGGCTTCCGGTAGTATAGCTATAATAATTTTGAAAGGAATCAGTGGCATAAAAAGTTCTACAGCTTTTATGTTAAAGCTCAATAATAAGGAGGTTTATAACATTAAACGCCCAATAGTGTAGTAATAGTAATGGAAACTTTCCTTACTAACTTAGCAAAAAATATTAAAATCTTTATTTTTGCATTTTTGCACGTGTTTCCGTTATCAATAGTTAAAATGGAATATTTTTTTCTCCAATTTTAAACTACAAGAAATCATCTATATTGAACTCCAAGATCTATTTCTTACAAAACTGAAGGAAGTAACGAAATATGTCAGCGTAGTCGACAATAAATTATACAAAAACCCTTACGCAGGGCAGCGTCACACCCTACAGCGCGATATCAAGGGCTCTCGATAGTGCCGTCACGTTCGGAATTTCCATAAGATTTTCGGAACTCAGCGTGTAGGTTTGAAACTGTACGATTGCGCAACGTCCACAGCGTTTGAAGGATGTCTAGTACGTTATTAAGACTGTGCCACAACTGGCGAACGATCTCGTGATCAACTTCATGGTAAGTAACATCCATGCCGATACACTCAACCATCTCATCAGATCATCAATCAAAGATATTATTTATTAGGTATATTGTTACTTGTTGATATCGATGAATGCGTTGCTGACGGTAGGTTTCCGTTGCTGGCCTTCCACCACGTAAGTATAGTCATTATGAAGGTGAAATGGAAGGTTGAACGGCCCAGACGAGACCTTAACATAAGAAGCTCCAGCTTAAACAGAAGTCTTTAGCAACTATTCAGCAAAACTCGCATGTGCGAGGAAAATATCCCCCAATGGGATTTCTGCTTTTCTGTCGATAACTTAAATGGAGCAATCTCATTGGAGGTTTTTATCTCAGCTCATCGCCGTATCCTCAGGTAGCTATGGTGGATACGCAGCGTTTACAATATCCGGGATACGTCGAAAACGCTTTTCAACGTTATTATCTACAAAAAATTAAATGCGGTTTGAGTGCCTTTACGCCTGTAAAGGCACTCAAACAGTTTAAATGGTTACTTAAGGCTCTCCTAATTAAAGACTTAGACGCTGTATAGATAAGGTATGAATTTGCTAAACAAAATCTATACTCAGGAGCGTACCGAGTAATTATTTGACATCTATGAGTCCTGCCATCTATCGAGTGACAGATGAAACACCATGTGTGTAGCAAAAAAGCATACCTTCGACATTTTATGTTTCAATTTTTATAGTTAAATATATTTCACTTCAAATATAAAAACAAACAAATAGCTCAGGTGTGTCGTAATTAAAAGTTACGTGAATATAAATAGTCAGAAGTTATCGAGGAAAACATGTTTACGATCGAACGTTCGGTCTCCGAGAGATCTGCCTGCACCTGTGACGTTTATATAATTCTGAGCAAGACTCATGTTCTGGTGTTTATCTAAAGGCCGTATTCAGGACTGTTTTATGTTTCGGTAAACAAGTTCAAATGTGCATCTTGCGTGTAAAGATTCAAGTGATTTATGAAAATCGTAATCGCCAATTTAAGTTGTGTACCGCGTATTAAAGAAGATTTGCTCATATTTTTTTTATTATCAAGATTCTTTACTCTGGTGTATAGATGTACGATATAGTTAATTTCAATTACAGAAGACAGAGTATTAAGGGATCTTGTTAGTGAAAATATTAAAAAAATAAATAGCGAGTACAAAATAGAAACGCATAGATATTAACAGGCGTTACAGAAAAAATCATTTTTGTTTTTTGGAATGTAAGACACTACAAACCTATTTTCGTAAGTGTCAAGCCTGCCAAAAGGTTGTCGCGCATCATAATGTAGCAACTTGCGCATGGTAATCCAGGATATATTTAATGCAGAAAAGTAAATTATAGGTCGAAATATGTCATAACATCTATACAATATATTGTGACATACATTATACAAAACAATGATACTAACACATACAGTAATGGTGAGAGGGACTGGGTGGACCAGCTATACAAATACTCAAATTAACGCAAGCCAAAACAAGTACACAAATTATGATTGTTGAACTATTTTAGTATTATTGTCAAATTGTGTATGGTATCAAATAAACATTTTTTGTTTCTTTCTTTCTAAATTGCACCGACCAGTCGCAAAACCGAGTCGAAACAATCTCGTTATTAATAAGCTACATTTTTTAGTTTCAAAATGTATAAGAAAGTTGTATCTTGAACCTCCAACAGTCAATTAAGTCGTAAATAAGTTACGTCTGTTTTCGTCCCAGAAGAAACATTTTCAGGACAAACTGTAATTTTAAATAAAACACTTTTTACCGGATATTATCGCGTATATTTTAGTTAATTTTAAAATTATTTCGACGTTTCGGCATCTTTGCAGTTGCCGTGGTCACGATAGACTGTAATTTTATTCGGATTTTTAAACCGAATCTCATCTTATTTATCTATATATACATCATATCTACACTGCTATCACAATCAGCAAAAAAAAACCATTTGGTTATTTAAACTATTCGATAAACTGTGAAGCGAATGATATATTTTTATTCAAATATAAATTTTATTCAAATTCAAATATTTATTTCTCAACATTGACAATTACTTGTTCTTATTAACGTCAAATAAAGCAAGAGTTCAAAGCACCAGTTCGGAGAAACCTTCGTGAAGAAGAACCGGCAAGAAATTTCACGCGTATAATTTTACATAATAAATGTACAATGTCTCTTTATTTATATACAAAATTGTTTCTTATCTGCATCTGTTAGCTCTGTTAACGATAACCTACAATATACGCCCGTTATTATTGTCTAGAATAATTGCTCATTAAGATTAAAAGTTATTAAATATAAGTATATAAAAGTAGACTATAACACCTACACTTAAGGTAAGATGAACTTCCGCGTTAGAAAGCTTAAACCGGCACCGACCAGTCGTAGAAACATTCCCGTTAATAAAAAGCCTAAAGCTTTATTTATTACAAGCAATAAGAAGATTTATACTTATTTAAAATTTAGATCAGAAGCCCTCACCTTTCGGATGACGTATTTGAAGTAACCCAGCGCTTGTCAGAGATAGTAAACCCTGAGGGGCCATCAATCTATGACTTAGGCACGCATTGTGACTCACGCAGTAAGGCTTCTTCAACCCCATATCGATTACCATATGTATGGTAAAGACTGGAATTATGAAGCTCCGAGAAACCGACGAAATGTATAAACTATCCGGTGTAACGGGAATTCTAGCTGCCCGCATATGTACGCGGTATTACAGCTTCATAAAGATGGCTATAAAGTCAGGAATTTGATTGAATTCGAAATTTGAAAGTGTCGTATTGGTTGGAAAGAAAGACCTACTCTGGGACTATTGTACAGTAAAGAGAACCATATGTATGTTCGTTCATATAGTGATTAGTGATTTTCTTTCTTACCCGACTGTGCCAGAAGGGTTATTTTTTGAGTGTGTGCAAGCTTCTTGGCAGGCTTTCATCCTAAACCGTTTGACGATTTTCAACATATGAGTTGGCATTAGATTCGGCTTAGTTGTGGGAGGGATATAGAGCATATTATTTTCCGTAATGCCCAGGAAAACCGGAATTACACGCGGAAATAGCGCTGTCGAGTTTTTAAATTTTTCGAATTCTGCAGCTTGTACTGACCTCATACTGTCTATTGGTAACATTGACGAATTCAGGCTAATTATTTTAAATCTCACCGGAAAGAGCCATTTTGTATACTTAATATTATTAAAGAAAAAATATCATATTTAATATGTTTATACGGATATTTTTAATATTTTAATATTTTCAGATTTATAGTGAAGTGATGTTCGCGGAAGTAAGTATAGTTTTTGAAAAGCTTATGTCTTTAAATAGCCTTTATTTTTGTAAATTTATTTCTTACCTAATTCTGTCGAAAGGGATATCGATAGTTTAGCATGTTAAATTAACGAGTTACGTTAAGTAGTTATCAATGTTCCTTTTTTAAACAAAATGTAGTTTATTTCTAGAATTTTCGATCAAGCTCTTTAAGTTATAAACTCATGAAGCTATATCAATGTCTACCGCAGTATCAGCCGATTAAAACAAAACTTGAATGTCGCTTTTGTGTAGGTAAATTATAAAATCCAATTCGAATTATTGTTGGATTTTTACCAGGTAAAAAGTCATAAAGTTAACCTGCCCATAGTAGAGCAAGACCTGGCAGCTTTAGCCAGAACGTGTGAGACATCTTACATCAATTCCGCATCGTACCGACATGGTCTCATGTCACGTACGAACATGGCGGCCTGATCTTCTTCCATCCGACTGAGCGCAATCCCTCAGATGAGCATTTGCTTCTAAATGACTTTTTCATTTATATTAAAATAGACAATTATATTGTATACTAATGCATAAATTTTACCGTTCCAACCGCAGTTCCGATTTCACTCCCGCTTCTGTTATATATTAAAATTTCTAGACAACAGCTAAAAATAATAACAGACCTAAATATTTTATAAAACCCACAACACCTATTATTTTATTATAATTTATAATAATATCGTAATCACACTAAAAATCACAATCTAATTCTTCGAAAATATTCAAAAAGGTTCTAATAAAATATTAACTATACGTAATAATAACAGCACTATAAATGTTTTCTTAATTCAAAATAATGTAGTGTATATTTAGTTTTTTTATTTTTTGATTTTTGCCTGGGCAAAGTTTCGGTCGTTCGGTACGGCCGAGGTTTGGGCGCGAACTGACGGAGGGTAGTCAGTCGCGGAGGCGGTATTGAGGCCGTCACCGCTTACACACTCGCCTATACAGTCCGGAGATGAATATAAAAAACAATATAATTACACTGTACTTATACAGCTTTCAGAAACCCATTTAGAAAATTAGCGTAAAATGTTTTAAGAAAATGAAATGAATGGAAACTGTTTACACATGTACTCGCTTGATGACAAGATAAATCAGCTTAAAGGTTTTCTCTTAAACTTTCCGTGAAATAACTTTGTTTTGGTTTACATTTTTATTTACTCTATATTTGTCAGTATTATAAGTAGTGTTTGAGCGATAATTGATTTACAAACAAACGTATTTACTGATTAATAATAAATCAAGATTAGTAGATATAGATAGAAGCAGATTAGATTAAAAAGATTTCAACGCCTGCATTACTTTGCACATAGGGCAGAATGCCCAAAAGGCAGGCGGAAATTGTTAATTAAGTCATTTTGCTCCTTTTAATGTGTAATTTAGAGTAAGTATACAATTGTAGCCAATAAATAATTATTATCTTTCTTTTTTATAAGCTTCTTTATCAATTAATGTTTCAGTAACTAAAGAATTGAACTACAAAAACAAACACATTAAATTCCTAGAACCAACACGTCACGTAATTACTTTTCCCATTTATAACAGCCAAGTTTACCAATAAATAAAACGTAACATAAACACGGCCGTATTCCGGCTACATAAAGTTCGATATAAAAGTGTCCATGATACATTTTCTAGTGCATTATTTAAAAAGTTTCGAAAACATTCTCGTTCGCTTCCGAGTCGTTTTAAATTTTAATTTATTTTCACATTTCATTTAGCAGGTATTTCAAAAATTTGTGGAGTCCATTAGGAAGAGGCACAATGACAAATTGTGGCCGCCTTGGTTCATTGACTTTATTGCACGGCGGGCTTTGCTAAAAGTAAAAAAAAAAATTCATTGTTTCTCTATTATAGAACCTCATTGCTTCATTGCTAATATGGTGACGGACATTCGATTCTATAAAGCGTTCCAATAAGGTCTCATAGTTGGGTGAGTTAAATACTCCGGATCAAGTTTTTGCTTCTTTCTTTATATAAAATATAGAATATATATATATAATTGCAATGCTAGGCGAACGAAAAAAAGTGCTTCAAGTTTTGACTCCTCCACAGTGTGAAGGGACGTGGCATATTTGCACATGCAATCGAATAAAAAAAGTAAAAATTATAATATTACTTTCATTTTTGTTTTTCAAAGAGGCAATAACACTAACAGTATAAATATTGTCTAAATGCATGAATGTGGGCGCTTTAATACTGATAGTTGCTTTGTGTTAAGTCTATTATTATAAAACCTTAATAAAGTTCTATATTCCGATCAAGAGTTTCGGGCTGATGTTGCAAAAGAATGGAGCCTGCTAACTTGAAACACCACCAGCTCCAGCATTTCTTTTTGAACTTTCATTTTTAAATATCGACATCTACAGCGCCATTGTAGAGTGCCGGTTATAGCACGGTTCAGGACGCAGTATACATGTTTCCGTAACAGAACCGACGCTATCCATCAGGATCCAATCAGAATTGACGGCATGATGTATCACTGGTTTACCGGTTTTAAGTAACATTTTAAAATTCTCAATGTCCATACTGGGGTTTTTAATTATAACGTTTCAAATATATTGAGGTTTTATTTTGGTGGCCCAGTAGGTATTCAAGTGATGAAAACATTGTGAATAAAACAGAAATATGAGCTGTAACAAAATTTACATGAGTTTTCCAAAACTTGTCAGTAATTGTGCACAAAGTACACATACTTTTCATCGATTAATTTGCAGTTATAGCAATCAGATGTAGATTTGTAGGTTATATGCAAATTTGTTTATTTTAATTTCCTAGTTTTAAATATAGAGTACGATCTTATTATTACATCTTACTACTTACAACCGTGCACTCGCCTTTCTGTGCATTATTACTTACTTAACATCAGCCTTACATTTACATCTGTACTTTACTTTACAATTATACATGTTGGATTAAGCTTCAACAAATTGATTAAAATCCGAATTCATAATCAAGTTATACATATATACAAGACATACGTAAATGACACGTACGTAAGTAAGCTTTTGTTAATCGCGTGGCTTCTTATTATTCGATTGAAAGCTCTTTCCAGGAACTTTTCCTGTTCATCTTGAACAAAATGTTACGCTGTTGTATTGTTATGCTGTAATAAAACGTAGGCAGCCTCTTTTTATTTCAAAATAAAAGTTTTACTAACATTGATTGGTTTACTCATTCAATCTCGATCGTGAAGCTAAAACACGGGTGTTCCTCGGGTAATTGTATTAAAACTCACAGATACTGTAGTTAAATACCCAATTGCAAAAGAAACAAACGTTCAATTGTTTTATGTGCTTCTTGAGTACAATAACATAAATATTAATTCTTGTTCAAAAATCTGCAACTACTGTAAGATTGACAATATGGAATATATAAATAAATACGCTAGACTCCACTCTGCCTACACGCGCGGCGCGGCGCTACAGTGACACTAAAGCATCCACTCTGTATGCATCACATAGGGCCAGTATTACGGACACAAACCTATTACAGGATTATTGCCCAGACCCATTGTCTATGGAATGCAGGCTGTATCCAGCACAGGATCCATTTAATAAGGTCAGGGATTCGGAACTAGTACTAGTAAGTAGGCAAAATTATAAACCGCTTCGCATTTTTTCCCTTTAATAGGCAGAGATCGATTGACGTGAATTTCTTTTAATACAATCTATAAACATTGTAAGATATTGAGATAACATTTTGTAAGCTATAATGAATAGAGGTTTTGAAGGTTGAACTTTCAAAATATCATAAAACGGGCGACCCATAAATTGGTCGTCATCCGTTAATGAGGACGGAGTATCCTGTGTAACAATGTCACTATGTCATACTAAAATTATGCGAAACCTGTGACAAGGACAATTTATATCAGAATAAAATATTTATAGTTTTCATCATAATGATCGAAGCTTGTAGAATGAAGAACGTATACAAATCTATTCAGAAAATATAAGCAATACAAAAAAACAGAAAACTATAAAATATTTAAATTCCCTCTAATATGGTTGGGGAGGGCGATGGCTGGATCCAGCGTTAACTCGTGAACGGGTGCCGTTTGAGGGTGTTCGTCGTTTGGATACTCGGGGGGAGGGAGAATTGCCGAGCTAACAGATGAAAATAAGAATAATTTTGTATAGACATACAGAGACAATGGAAATTTATTTTGAAAAAAATATACACTTGAAGTTTCTTGCCAGTTCTTCTTCACGAAGGTTTTTGCGAACTGGTGGTAGAGTCATGTTTTATTTGACATCATTTGTTTATTTATTTTATTTATTTATTTAGGACAGCCAACGCATTACAATACATTTACATATATATATTTTTACAATCTAATGTAACAAACAACATCACAACATGCTAATTTGAATGGCAAATAATTCATCACGTATATTTTTAAATCCCTTAAATTTTTGAACACTCCTCAAACAATAACTTTTCCCTACAGACTAGAGACTGCATCTTTGAACAATCTCATAAAGTACTCATCACGAAGTTCTTACGAGGTTCTTTTATAAATTAAGTTAATCTACTTTTAGTTCGAATGCTGAGGGATCATCTACTTTATATTTCTCTTAAGTTTAAACTTCTTAAACCTGTCACAGGATTAAAAAACGCTTTATATTTTAATTTCTATAAGAACGTATCTTAGTAAACGATTAAGTAATCATAGTTCTGAAATGAGGTATGGCACTTTAATTTTATGAGTTTTCCAATACATATATCACTTACAAAATTAATTCCCAATGGAATTCAAAAATATTTATACTATAGAAATCAGAACAAGTGCGAACCTCTGCGTACAGAGCGGACCCATTACGGTCTGTACATAACTCGCAACGGTAATTTAAATACATGTGATGCCAACAAAGAAGATTGAGTAAAGGACAGTGGACAAGTTGAAGGAGTTAAAAACGAAATTGAAAGAAAGCCAACATATCTTTCTGGAAATCTCTTTCTCAGTGGAAAAATCATAATAATAAATCCCCAGACAAATACACCGACTGTGGCCAAAAGTGAGCAGAGCTGGTGCTGTGGATGACCATACAGCGAATCGAGGAGCCGCAGAATAAACATTCATGCACAACAACAACCATGGCCCGAGAACAAAGATCTATATTTATCACTCAAATGAATGCCCCGATCAGGACTCGAATCCGGGACCTCGGGTGTATGATATCGGATGTAGGGCTACCACCCACTACGCTACTCGGCTATTTTACTCCGTCTCATCCTGATATTTCCCGCTCATTTTCCTTTCAAAGTGAAAGGCGGGCGTAACGAGCGCTTTGTCAATGTTATACCAATTTTACATTATTTCGGTGCAAATATTTTAGACATAAGATTTAACAACTTCTAAAAAATATATTTATACAGTTTTGCTTTGTAAATGAGCCCCAACGGTTTATTCACAAGCAGCTTTCACCGGTGCCACAAAACCGCCCTAAGTCCCGCCTTCTGCGGCCTCCCCATGCACGCTTGTACTTACATCTCCCTAATACTTGTCACGTACTATCCTCAACCCAATGAATTAAGGAAACAATGACGCGGCTTAAGTGTGGCTTAAAGGTTTACTTCGAAAGGTCTGCTCATTAATCTAGCCTGTGTTGCGAAAGTCAAACAGAAGTAACGTAGAGATAATAATAATAATAATAAATCCCCAGACAAACACACCAACTGTATGGCCCAACAGTAAGCAGAGCTTGTGTTGTGGATGACCATACAGCGAACTGCGGGGAACTCAGGATAAACATACATATATGAATATAAACAACCATGACCACATGATGTTATGTTTATCAGACAAATTAATGTCCCGGCCAGGACTGGAACCTGGGGCCTCTGGCGTATGAGGCAGGGCTACTAACCCCTACGCTATTTGGTCATCAGAGATGACAAGTTATCTTCTTACGTGAGGTTACATTTGATTATTAAAACTTAATAGGCTTTATGCTCGACTACGGCGTAGTATGTGTATGTTGCCGTAAAATTGTCGCCATCATGTGAAAGTTTTACAGCGACATATCTAATAACGCGCAGGTTGCATCCTATGTCACAGAAAATGTCAATTATGGGAGGTTTTTGATAAAAATATCAAAAATGCTTTGGTTGTTGTTGTTAGTTGTTGTTCAAGTTTTAGTTGTAAACAAACTTTTTTACATTTTATTATCTTTTTTGAAGGAAGCCTTTCGTTGTACTTATGTTTATTTATCAGAAAACCAATATGGGTGTAGTTTTACTTATATATGCCCTAATATGTTTCTAGTCGGCACGGGACCTGGCGGAATAAAACATGTGGTCTGCTCGATGGTTTCCATCAAAAGACAATTTAACGAAAAGACAAGCTAAGTAGCTTAAATACAATTGAGTAACAGCTAGCTAAGCATTAGTCGCGTCGTACTGACATCGCACAGTTGCAGCCCTATAATGTTACCCGACTCTCAGAATAGGGTTAATAATAATAAAAATAAAAACTCTTTATTGCCATTAACAAAACAAAAACAAAGTACAATAAAAATTAATTAATTAAAGAAACTGACAATTTGGGCGGCCTTATCGCTTAAAGCGATTTCTACCAGGCAACCCTCTACAAACTCTGAGAACAGAGTAACAAGTGAAACATAATTGGGCAGAGTTTTTAAAGACTTGAGAATGTATATATAAATATAGTATAATATAATGAATAAAAACCATAATTTTACACATACATATTAAGTATGTAATATATATAATATATAATATGTATATAATACATACATAAATACTATGTATTATGTGTTTCGTGTTTATGTGTGTGTTTCTTTCTGCAGCTTTGTAGTTGTTTATAATGTTCTGTACATACCACTGCGATGTGGATTTCTAAATTAATAATTCCTAACTGAAGCTTATCACTAGAAAGAAAACTTCTCAAACTGCTGGAAGCTTTATTAAAATATGTATATTTTTAATGAATTTACAGTTAAAATATCTCAACTTTCATATAATCAACTAAAGCGAGCACCGCCCTCGCAAAGCTCAGTTTTTAATCATGTAAGTACACATTATTTAAATTTCACATCAGGTCCAAATTTGAAATTATACCATTTGCATCCCATTAAATGAATTCAGTAAATTATGACTTGCCAGTATTCAGCATGCAGCAGTTGAACAAATATTCCATCAAGTTTGAAATCCTGTATAACTGGAACACTTCTTAAATGGAACGGAAGTTCGATTTCCATCCATTTTCATATTCTACTAACAAAGATTTCAACAATTCGAAACCTTAACTTAACTAGATAGAGTCCAAAATGTGTTCAAAGACCCAGGAAGCTGATCGATTTATCATCCTTAAACGCTTTTTGAATATCTAATATTTGACATTTTGGTATCACGATATTAATAAGATTTAAAAGTTTAGGGTGACACGGGGTGCGATGTTCGGATGAGCAGTAAAATATGTTATGAGCGAAGGAAGGGTTCATAATTTGTAACGTAGCATCGATCATCAACGCTAGAGGCAAAAAGTGACACACGAAGTCTGTCTCTAAAAGTGTAAAACGTGCAAAGCGGACTTGCGCCGCACAGCTACAAATTTAAAAGCTACTTGTCTTTGTCAGTCTAATACAGGGTTTCTCACACTGGGGTACGCGAACTCCTAGGGGTTCACCGATCGATGCCAGGGGGTTCACGACATGATTTACCTGATGGTGTCTAGATGACTTAAGGTTAAAACTAATCCTTAAATCTACTCAATTTGCGCAAAGAAGCTAGCCCCCCCCCATCGCATTAACTCAAAAACCTATTTCTTTTTGGTACTGTAGTTGTTACCTTTTATTGAAAGTTTATTAGTTTCTTGAGGGATAATTGTTAGGGGTTCGCTGTCACATGAAAACTCTAACAAGGGCACGTGGAGCCATAAGTTTAAGAAACCCTGAAGTCTAATGGAAATTGACAGAGACGGAGAGACATTTTAACTGACTTACCAGCAAACTCTACGTGAAATTGTGAACTCAACCTGCACGAGTCGGCCATAGAGTTTGGAGTTTTTTTTTTAATTTTCACAGCCGACAACCGAGCACCATGGACAACATAGCTGTGGGTCTTATTTATCAATATTGAATCTGATTAATTATTGACTAAAGTGCGTTGCCGACCGCAGCCTCTAGCTGGGACTGCCTCTGTTCCAGCAACACTGGCCGTCCCTTCCCTTCGGCCGGAACACAACCACGTCAAGTTATTATGAGGGTGGTTAAAATAGGAAGTACCCCGGAACCGCCCCGGAGGAGATCTCAACTTTTTACGAAACCTCTCTTTCTATACATCTTACTTAAGTCTGCCAGCTCATTGACAATCGACAATAACTGGTATGATGCAGATCTTACCAGAAGGAGGTTATAACCTAAAAAATATCAAATAAAATGAGATTTTCATATTTGCCCAAAACAAAATTGATTTCTAAATATCAAAACCAAGTAACCATTATTCAAAAACTTAACCAACCTAATTCTCTAACTGAAATCAAGCCGATCACGGGAAACTAAGTAATTGTGACTGATGATAGATCTCATCTCTTTGAAAAACTGTGGCTTGTGGTATAACCTCATTTATCTTTACTAAGTAAGCACTGAGTGCCTGTTTGATGGATCGAAGATCTACCAAGCGCACTCATACGATCCTTCCTTTAAGTTAAAACTTAGTATTTTCATTTCATTCGAATTTAGAAGAATTTTAGTACTATTGTCGTGGGTCTGATGTTTAAAAAATACTTACTCTATTTTACACGCACAGTCGCCCTAGAAAGCGGCCTACAACATTTTATGAAACTTCCGATGTAACCAAAATAGGTCTTATTTGAAGGCAGTAACGGTCAGAATGTTATGTGGGTGTACAAGGGAAAACCACCTCCTAGTTTTATGACGTGTATATGATTCTCACCCGTAGGATGAAAGACCACATTTTTCAACTGTACCAATTCAGGATACAATATTCCAACATGTTACTTGAAAGTAGACCTGGCTGTTGAATTTTTTTTTTCTAATATTTCTAACAATCACGCCACATTATCTATCCCAAATTAAGTATCCTTAAGAACTCGTGTTATGGATACTAGATAACGGATAAATAAACTTAAGAAATATATAAACACGCATACATTTTTTTATAAATATAAATATAAGAAATAAACTTAAATAAACATACATACACATCCATGACTAGAGAGCAAATATAATATAATATCAGCTCCTACCAGGATTCGAACCCGGGACCTCTGGCATGGAAGGCAAGGCTACTTATCTCCACACCAAACAGGCCGTCAAAATGACTATCTACTTGTCAATATTGTAATTGAAATCATAAGAAAAAAATGAATTAGTTCGTAAGTTATGAAATTCATTAATAAATATGCTCGCACGATTCACGTACCATACGATTGTTCCCAACCATGCAAATTTCAATGCCTCAACACAAAAAAAAATACAATTTTGATACACCATCCTATGTTACAATATGTCACCGGTAAATCCAGTAAATCATGATTTGGCTCAGCTATCAAATTATGTAACCGCAGCGTTTAATTTACATCAATCAGTTTAGACAATTATCAGCCATAACGTAATCCAACCAGCTTATTGTTCAGTACAGGGTGGCACTGCGTTCTATGCGTCAACGAACTTGTCACGTTACAAATGCTTCAGTTAAAATTTTTGCTACTGACGTTGGGGGCACTGTACATGCTATGTTAACCGACCCATAAGGGAGGCTTCGAAGTCGTCGGGAATCCGTTTTGGCGGGTCCCTTTTTATTGATCGTCTCCGTAGGAAAAAGATAGATACAGTAGTCTAAGTGAGAGAGCAGGACAGATATGTTTTTAGAGAAACTCCTCCAAGGAAGTAGCGTTAGATGAAAGCCTCAGGGTAGCATTACATGGATGATGGAAGGTTGAATATTTAAACGAATTTTGGTAAATAATATTTAGATAAAGTTTTATTTGGTATAAGTTTACAAAGTTACAATCGGTAAACAGACTGAAATATTCTCTATGAGTATACAGGGTGAATCGAAAGCAGTTATCGTAATTGATAGAGGGGCCTACTCCCTTTAGTAACAACTACGTTTTTGATTCATTTATTCTGTGAATACACAGCTTTAATACACAGAAGCAATAAATGTCTTTTGGTTCAACACGTGCCTTTCGGGTTTTCAGGTCGGCACATCGGCTCAGCTTGGCTCGCCAAAGCCGGCATTGGCAGGAGGCATTTTCCCGGACGTTCGTCTACACCGATGTACGCACACTTGACTGTGCCGCTCGGCAGTGCCGATTGATGTCGAATATGTGGGCAGCGCCCCTGACTGCATGCGGGCATAGAAATTTATAAACCTTTTCAAAAAATTGTGTAAACGTTATCGCTACATTTTATCCTTCTTGTAAGAATACCGCACAACCGTTTTAAACAACATCAACCAAATTCGTAATTAATTTTATACACCAATTTACTTGCATCAAGTCTGAAATAAAAGGATCAAACATTGAATGAGAACTATCTGATCTGGACATTCTTAAATTTCAATACCTACAAGTTTAAGCGACATTTTGTTGACCTCAATTAGTTATCTATGTTTAGAAAGTCTGTGCGCGCTTATTTCAATATGTCTGGAATATAATGTTAATAAAATCATATTTGCTGAATTTTTCTTCTCAAATTTAAAAAGAGATCATTTGGTTATAATTACATAGGGCTACCCAATACATACAAAACGGAATTTAACACTACATAAAAATGATAACACTTGCTCAGCCTACAGTATATCTTTCTCAAACACATTGGATTCTAACTAAGAGCTCACATTTGGAGAGATCACTTCTAGCAGTACGAAGCCTGTTGTTAGAGAGAGACAAGCCATTACTTCAGGCGATGTTAATTACAGATTTTGCTTAGCCGATCTAGACTTAGACAAAAGTACAGAAAGAAAGAAAAGAAGAAATAATTTATTTACAGAATATGGTCTAGGCTAGATGTTGCAACTGTGTGCAAATGTTAAACTTGACTTTAATACTATTTGGAATGCAATAGATAAATTCGCTAAACAAAATAAATACTTAGCTGCGCCCTTAGCAACTATTTGACATATCCGTATTCGGCCTTAAGTGATGTTAAACCTACGGTAAATCCCGTGGGAACCACCGCGGTTCAACGTGGCCATCGAGCCCGTATAAAACCATTTAAAAACCGGACATAAGATAAGGCAGATTGCCTTAAATATAATTTAGGTATTCAATCTTAAGGCGCAATTTATTATTATCGTAACTTTTAAACCCATGCTGCTTTGCACTGCGTTGTTTGCATTTCCACCAACCACAAAGCTCTGCGTGAACCAATCGACAAATAGGATCGCTTCATTTATTTTTGTCTTTTTTAATAAGGGAATTGAAGTGATTTTTTTGTTTTTTTTATAAACACCGCCAAGCTTCCTGTCACGTAGCCTTTACCAAAAATGTTTTGCTTTAAAACCAAGATTATCAATATAAACCAAGATTACTATTACTTTGTTTTAATTACAAAAGGAGGTTGACAAATTGACGTCAATAAGAACAAGTAATTGTCAATGTTGAGAAATAAATATTTGAATTTGAGGTTTTATTTAGGATACCTTTTTGGCCAAAACTAATTAGGTAATTTCTTTTTTTTCTACAAGAATATGGCCAGTAATATACCTTTCTGAAATCTTTATTTAAAACGTAATTTATTAGTGAAATGTGCAGTGACAGTCCAGTACATTTTTTTTCACCACCGAATGCCAAAGCTGAGGTAAATAATTTTTGTAGAAAAAAATAATGATTATAATATTTTTTCTCAATGATACCTATTGATATTTAACAAAATAATATTTGCATATGGTAGATCTACTATTCTAGAATATTTACAAAAAAAATACAAAAGTATCTGCTTGTTTGTACACACAGCAACCTAAAAACTGACCAAACGCGGCATTTTTCGAAAAAAATTAAACGTCGGCAATATCTCGAAAACGGTGACTCTTTTACGAGGTAATTTTTTTAATCTGGTAAGGAACACCTGAATCTTACTTTCATTTCAGTTTTTCGTGCAAGTTACGGGACACCCTGTATAATCACATAAGTATATTGAACATCATCCATGAGAAGCTAATGTCACACATTAATTTACCATCAACACATTTCATACATTCACAAAATTCCAAATACCCAAGAAAAGGACCTTTTAGCCTTACCTTGAAAGGTAAGACACAAAATACCTCGAAGTTTACCCAAACCCTGGGGGAACCTACCGGGATAATCATTATGCAAATCTGACAAGGGGATTACTGTTTAGAAAGCGCCTGAATCTGATTGTAAGCAAAACTAATTAATACTCAGTCTGAGCGGAATATTTTGCATAGTTTATAAAGGATGTTGTTGTCTAATGAATTTAAATGTTAAGTGTGGTTTTAATTAATATGTATGGTTACAAACATATATTTTCTTTAATATTTCTTTTTTTTTGTATGCCTTCGAAAGAACTCGTGAGGATAAACATACAAATATAATTATAACCTAGGCCATTAGGTTCTTATATGGTATAATTATAAAGGTTCATTAATAACTAACAACATGCAAACAAGGTAAAGAGTATTTCAAATACAAGTTATATACATATATACATACATATATTCAGAAAAGAAATTTTATAAGAAATTTTAAAAGAAATTCAATGGCCGTGCGATACCTGATAGGTGATTCACCAGGTTAATAACTTGGATTTGACTGTAACTTGACTGTAACAAGTACTTGAATAGCTTCTCACGAGCTACCTACCTCATGACGTACGATATGTTAAAATTTGCATAGTTCTTTTCCAGTTAATTTAAACCGAAGTTATCAGTCTAGGGGTACAGATGTACAGAGGAGGTTTATGTCGCTTTGGATAACTTACCTGACAGTTCAGTGCTAATAGGATTCATTTAAACAAACAATATATTCGTATAAACATCTTAAACATGTTTAAGAACGTAAAATAGGCTATAATGCCGGAGCTACGCTAAACGTGAAGATTTGCGTTGTCACGACACGTGTGGCCAAGCAATCTGTCATATCGCGAATTATTAATGCGAACTAAATCGACCACGAACTTTTTTCGCGACGACACAACACGAATTTAGCCCCAGCATGATACCTAATAAATTGTTTTGCCACTTACCGTTTGTGATTTGAAGAGTAGTGGTGAAGAGGCAAAGTAGTGACAGTGTCAGGCATCTGACCGAGTTGCGCCCGTGTGCCGTGGCCATACTGTATCCTAGAACAAAAGAAAATTCAAATTCTTGTGTTAATACATCATACACCAATTTTTATGGTTTTATTCCGTTCGATTACTTAATACCAAAACGTTCTACAGCCCACGCCATCTATCGGGTTTTTCCAAAACTAATTTGCTATGGAAAATAGAACGTGGCTTTTCTTGTAGGGTAAATATGATCCTAAACAAGTAGACGGGTTTAAAAACTAGGTGGCGTTAGTAACTTTTTATCTGAAAAGCCCGTGAGGTTTCTGTAAACTGTTATTTACTCCGATTACCCTGCCAAGATAGTACCTTATTGTACAGTAAAATAGGTAGCTCTTTAAGCGATTTTATGTACTCATATACAGAAATATGAAATTTATTCAGAACCTAGGTTCATATCATTAAAGGTATTTATTATTATCCGCCAATTATCAATAAATACGACAAATGTTCTGTTACAGAACATGTAGGAAGTAGTTACTTTAGATGGAAATTGGGGTGAAAGAGACTTAGTCTTTTGAGGCTTATTAAAAAGACTAGACTAATTTTTAAAGCCTTACGACTAAATTAGTGTTGTAACCTTTTAGTCTTCAGTCATAAGACTACAAACTGACGACTAATTTCAGACGTAGTCTTTAACCTTATAAGGTAAAAGGCTTAAAAGGACAAAAGCGCCTTATCACCTTGGGTTGGCGTGTCACAATTTTGATAACTATTTTATGAATAGATATTATGTTTTTTTAAGTCTATCTTTGTTGTTAGTAGGACACAACAGATGATGGATAAGTCATGTTTAAGGCGCGAGTCCTTTTAAAAACAGTGTTAGTCGTTTTAGTCTTTAAGTTTTATGAAAACAACTCTAGTCGTTTAAGTTGCTTAGTCTTTTAATACAACAACTAAGTCTTATTAATTAAAACTCGAACCTCTAGTCTTTATTTTAGAGTCGAATCCATTAAGATAGAGGCTAGTCTTTTTAGCCTTAAAAGACTAAGTCTCTTCATCGCTAGATGGAAAACGCACTGTCCAATTGTTGAACCTTGCTGCGTTCTGGGAGTACCATCCACAAAATTGCGCCCCACTCCACTCAGTATTCAAGTACATAACTATAAGCGATCAGTAAATGCGGGGCACGGTAGCCTCGGGTGACGGGTCGCTCACTTCCGTCTAATATGGTTGAGGAGGGCGGTGGCTGGATCCCGCGTTAACTCGTGAATGGGTGCCGTTTGAGGGTGTTCGTCGTCTGGATACTTGGGGGGAGGGAGACTTGCCGAGCTAACGGATGCAGATAAGAATAACTTTGTATAGACATAAAGAGACTCTGTAAATTTATTTTGAAAAATATATACCCGTGAAGTTCCTTGCCAGTTCTTCTTCACGAAGGTTTTTTCGAACTGACGGTAGAGTCATGTTTTATTTGACATCAATAAGAACAAGTAATTGTCAATGTTGAGAAATAAATATTTCATTTCATTTCATTTCACGTGGATAGATTCCAATGTACTGTCTCGACTCGTAAAGCGAACTAAAAAAGTACCTCATTTAATTCTCGAAACTTACTGGATGTGTAAAAGTAAAATGAGGCGCTATTGTTGACGATTTATAACCCGGCAAACGAACGGTGTTTGGGAACATTGATGTGTTGTAGGTTATTCTCGTGCCCATAGAATAATTCCACATATAACCCGTCGGAAATATGTGCGAACCTCGCTGGAATGCGCTTCCCCGCCCCTCGCCCCTTTTTCGCCTATCCAGTACGGTAGCCAACGCAAGCGCTGACGCACGTGTACTATTCTTGCTTTCGTAATTGCATTATTGTTTATTATTTCTCTGCTGGTGAAATATTAATAAACTACCTATTTAGTGTTCTAAGATGAGTATTGTTTGTTTTTTACCCTATAAAGTACAGTGATCAAAAATTTTTATAGAAGTGTAAAAAATAGATACACACAAATAAATATCTTTTTTATTTTTACATCTCAATTTTTTTTTTACTATCTCTCCAGTTTGCATGACGTCATTAAGCCAGGTACGCAGATATTTCCTACGGGTAATAACTTAAGAGAATCTTTATTTTTAAATACGATTGGTGCAATGGATCAGGCATGAACATGGTTCTTTAAAAAATAAATTTCACCAGCGCTTAAAGATATTGAAATCGTATTGTAGATAGATCAAGGGTTAATTATGCAACCGAATAACAAGAGACGTATTTGAGGGTTGTTTTTGCGGCTTATGCCTGCGACAAATATTATCGCAACGACATTATTTTTTTATTGGTAAATTAGGATGTAACGTAATTTCGTAACAACCATTCGTCGTATACGCCAGCTCTTTTAAGAATTATATTTTGGTGTGGTGAGACGTGAAGGCGTGTTGTTACCCTGTCTTTTCTGATACTAGATGTCACTTTTGTGCGTGCACGGATCTTGCAACTGGCAACGAACAAGGCAGTTATAGTTTTCGGTATAGAAATTGAGATTAAGCATGAGTTAGGTTAGCTAACACGGGCTCAATCCAGTAGCATAGACAAGTATACTTACATGATGGAGTAACCATATCGTCAGCCTATGAGCTCCCACACCCGACCGTTACCACACCGCAGATTACCTGCGAGAAAGGAAAATCAAATTAGATAACGCTTGCAATGGTGTCTCAATTTTTTTTAATAATGTCTGATTCGCAGCACTGGCCGTCATGACTCATGGAGGCCACAAGGTCAATGACGTCATCCGCAAGCATTTGCCAAGAAGTATCTACTAAATAATGAAGCCATGATATTCTCCAAACGTTGACCTTCTAGCAGTCTGTCTCTATATAGTTTGAGAGTTACGTAAACAAGCGAAACGTTATCAATGAAATACTGATTAATGATTACTTAGATACTATAAAATACACTATCGCCTGATAAAAAATAAACATGGTAGGCAAACAGCATTTTTACTTTAATTGAACTAATTTACGAGAAACAACTGATTCTTAACACCACATCGATTGCTACAAGTCTCAAAATGCATGTTAATTGTTTACTGTTTAGAGAGATCAAATTATTGTAGAGAGATACACTACGCAATAATATTCACTTTTGACTTACATTTCTCATATAACTTTAACCAAATATTGTCGGAAAATGTCAAATATCAAATCGGAATATTTGAAATACATACACCGAAAATTTATTTTCATATCTTGTTGTTAGTGTTCCTCTAACAACTATGGAAAACATTTTGTTTACAAAATATCCAAAAACACGGAATTTACTTTGTTACTCCTTTGGCGGAGATCAGAAACTGTCATTTTGCATTAGACAGACTCATTAATATACCACAATCTTGTCCTAAACCTGTTTTCAACATTCTTATTTTTAACATAGTTCATTCACCTCGATAGATGGCGCTAAGAAACGCTGGTCTGAATGGTTAACATGAAGCACCTAGCCTGGGTTAGTCAGAATATGTAAGGCAGGCTGAACAGCCTGTTATTAAAACAAACAAAAGTGAATTTACATTTACAGGAGACCAACTTTTACTACAGAACGGAATCGTGGGCAAAAACTAGTTCAAATATATAAGTACGAAATGATTTAAATTAACAATGTTGTGGGATAAAATAAAACCTGTTAACTCTGCGTTGTTAAGATTTTCAAGAGAAATATACAAATCAAAGGACTAAGACACAATACATAATTACTAATAATTCAGTTAACAATTAAGTTTCCACTTAGCTTTCTAACTGTAAAGGAAGTTATTACAATCGTCTCGCTGGTCCCCGAGTTTAACGACGACATACAAACAAACATACAAACGAACTATTCTGTAAATACATTAATTGTATGTATATGAAGAAGCTCTAATGTTGTTTTGTAATACGTTGTTTATTGAACCAAAATATTGGTTGCTGCTCTGAAAAGAGAACTTTATTAACAATCACAAATGACTTGCAAACATAAGCCCAATTAGTTATAAGTACAAATAATATTATCTATTTACCTGAAAAGAGAAACAACATTAAAAGCTTTTGCTTCAATCAAATATCTTACAATCTTACTATATTACAATCTGAAATAATTCTCCTTATAATACGTTAATACTGCTTTTTGCAAAGCCAGAGAGAATTTCTAATTATAGAATGAACACAGTGCAAAGTGCTGTCACCATAGATAATGCTTTGACGCATAACGTCGGAGTTAATGCACGGGCAATTTAAATTTTATGAAGAGCCAGTAGGGCTTCTCATTTACATGTATATAAAATTTGATCGTCGCATGATATATCAACACGGCTTAACGGGTTGTCGGACCGGCTGATGCAAGAGTTCGTTATGGACCAAAAGTCCTGCGTGTCTTTCTACTACTACTGCTCCATGCTCCAATAAATACTAGATATGCGAATATAAACTCTTGAAGTCATTCATTCTTTACCAAAACGCGACTCCTCTGTATTGTATGCAATTTTATTATCAAGGGCTACGGCGATGCTACGGCACCAATTCTACGTGACTACGAAAACTACTACGAATTGTAGTGTTGGAACTGTGTTTGAAAATGGCTATCTGTAAAATACTGGTTCTTATAATAGGTCTTTACCTATGAAACTGCCGTTTTGCCGTACTGGCCATTTCAAATGAAAATATTTTTTTTTGACTGATAATTCTAATTTCAAATTAATTTTATTTGACAAACATGGAATTCTTTTTCTAAAATCGTCATTTGTTTAATAGTTAGTGTTTTGTTTCCAACGCATTCGAACATTTTTCGTCATCATGGATAAGTTAAAAACTCGAGTAATTATGGAGTATGAGTACCGTCGTGGCAGCAAAGCGGCACAAGCGGCACGCAACATCAACGACGTTTACGGAGCGAACACTACAAACGAACGCACCACCCGTTATTGGTTTACCCGCTTCCGTTCTGGAAATTTTGACCTGAAAAATGAACCCCGTGGTCGTCCGAAAACTTTGGTCGACAATGACGAATAAAGGCAATTGTGGAAGCTGATGAAACTCAATCCACGGCTGAATTAGCAGCAGCTTTCGACGTTAGCATCAAAACAATATTGGTCCATTTGCGTCAAATAGGCAAGGTAAAAAAGCTTGACAAATGGGTACCCCACGAACTCAATGACCGCCAGCGCGAAGTACGCGTGGAGACGTGCCTTGCACTGCTCATCAGGCACACAAAGGAAGGAATTCTGAACCGCATTGTTACTTGTGACGAGAAATGGATCCTGTTTGACAATCGTAAGCGCTCAGCAAGTTGGTTGGACCCTGATTCAGCACCCAAACAATGCCCTAAACGAAAACTTACCCCTAGAAAAGTGATGGTCACTGTTTGGTGGTCTAACGTGGGTGTAATTCATCACAGCTTCTTGCCAAACGGGACAAGCATTACTGCAGATGTGTACTGTGAAGAACTGAACACAATGATGGAGAAGCTCGCACGTCTCCAACCAGCTTTGGTCGATCATTCGGCTCCACTGCTCCTGCACGACAACGCGCGACCTCATACTGCACAGCAGACGGTCTCCAAGCTACAAGAGTTGGGGTTAGAAGTTCTCCGTCATCCGCCGTACTCACCAGACCTTGCGCCTACAGACTTCTACTTTTTCCAGAATTTGGATAACTTCTTGGCGGGAAAAAAATTCAATACCCGAGAGGCAGTACAAAATGCCTTTGAAGAATTTGTTGCCTCCCGTCCAGCTGATTTCTTCAAGAAAGGCATCAATAAGCTACCAATGCGTTGGCAAAGATGCATTGATTGCATGGGTGATTATTTTGATTAATAGAAATAAAAAATATATAAAAAAATTACGCTTCATTTATTTCGTGAAAAACGGCAATTTCATAGGTAAAGACCTAATATTTCGCAAGTGATATTTTTAATAGCGGTAAAGGTAGGATAGACTGCAAACAGAACCTACAAGGGCTGTCTTGAAATAAAATACTATAGAGGGATTCATTGGGGGTCCACATTTCACAACTGTAGAAAATGCCGCGGACATCCAAACGATCTTCACTCTCCAGAAAAATTTGTGAAATATATAAACTAGGCAATAGAAAATCTCTACGAGAAAACTTAAATGAGATTGGAATACTAAGCCTTGCATTACTATTCATCACAATATTATTAAATTTAAAGCAGGAGGGATAACCATGACAATGATTACTTTGTAAGAATTAGAAATAATAGCCGTAGTTAATCGTTTTAAAAATGTAGTATGGCTAAAAAAACAAATCATTTATCAGAATGTCAATAAATGATTTGCCACTGTAATACAATAATATTCCGCAATCAGTTCCATCCCTGTCCCTCAATAAGTTCAAGATAACTGTTAAGGCAACACTATGTATGTCAAAAAGCTTAACATGATCAAAGAGTATTTGGATGACAAAAGGGGGTGGGACTGCAAATTAAAATATAAATGCTATGTAATAAAATAACTTGAGTAATAATTGAAAAGTAATTTTCCTCTAACTTTGACTTTTGCATGTAAACAAAATGAACATGTACTCAAATGCCGTAACGGCTGCAGCGATATTCTAAGGCGCAAAGATTACGGATCAGGAGAAGGTGATAAGGGATGGCGATGTGTCGATGGCGCAGTGGCTGAGGTGCTAGCTTGCCCCACGCTGCCAATATACCAATTAGTTTGTTGAGAGACTGTTCTGATGGTAATAGTCATAAGGAAATTGTGTAGTAATGTTAAGTGTACCTCTCCGCAGAGGGCGAGCGTGTTAGTACAGAAAGAGCCCAGAATTCCCAATAGTTGGATGAGACAAGGTTTTAAGACACAAATATAAAAATTGCAATAAAAGTTTAATATCACGAGCAAAGATAATAAAGCTGATTTATAAAATTAAAATGAATATAACTTCAAAGTGCACTTAACATTCAAATGTAGCTAAAAAAAGCGTATTTAAAATTCACAAAAAGATGAATAAGATTAATGGATAAAAGTTTCTAAAAATAATAAAGCGGTCACGTCGAGGGGGAGAGATCTAATAATTAAAATTTAAATCCATCCCCTACCGCGGGGTGGCTCATCAAATCTGACCAATGAATGTGTTGCGGACCGATCTGAAGTGAGTAAATAATGATTTGAGCAAATCTAGTTTATTATTCGGTTTGTTAAGAATATATTTCAGATTTTAATTCGAAAACCCTTTAGAGATATCACTTTTCTGTAGTATATTTTCTCATTCACACCTCGCAGCATAATGCGATTGAGCTTATTTTCACGATAAGCCAATTAAATTGACTCTCATTCAACCTCTAGACAAAGTTAAATACTGCACAGAAATCAGAAATAATCAAATTATTTTCTCACAATACCTAATCATTTAATAGGTCTTTACCTATGAAACTGCCGTTTTGCCGTACTGGCCATTTCAAATGAAAATATTTTTTTTTGACTGATAATTCTAATTTCAAATTAATTTTATTTGATTAATTATATTGGTTTATCCGCTTCCGTTCTGGAAATTTTGACCTGAATAATGAACCCCGTGGTCGTCCGAAAACTTTGGTCGACAATGACGAATTAAAGGCAATTGTGGAAGCTGATGAAACTCAATCCACGGCTGAATTAGCAGCAGCTTTCGACGTTAACATCAAAACGATATTGGTCCATTTGCGTCAAATTGGCAAGGTAAAAAAGCTTGACAAATGGGTACCCCACGAACTCAATGACCGCCAGCGCGAAGTACGCGTGGAGACGTGCCTTGCACTGCTCAGCAGGCATACAAATGAAGGAATTCTGAACCGCATTGTTACTTGTGACGAGAAATGAATCCTGTTTGACAATCGTAAGCGCTCAGCAAGTTGGTTGGACCCTGGTTCAGCACCCAAACAATGCCCTAAACGAAAACTTACCCCTAGAAAAGTGATGGTCACTGTTTGGTGGTCTTACGCGGGTGTAATTCATCACAGCTTCTTGCCAAACGGGACAAGCATTACTGCAGATGTGTACTGTGAAGAACTGAACACAATGATGGAGAAGCTCGCACGTCTCCAACCAGCTTTGGTCCATCGTTCGGCTCCATTGCTCCTGCACGACAACGCGCGACCTCATACTGCACAGCAGACGGTCTCCAAGCTACAAGAGTTGGGGTTGGAAGTTCTCCGTCATCCGCCGTACTCACCAGACCTTGCGCCTACAGACTTCTACTTTTTCCAGAATTTGGATAACTTCTTGGCGGGAAAAAAATTCAATACCCGAGAGGCAGTACAAAATGCCTTTGAAGAATTTGTTGCCTCCCGTCCAGCTGATTTCTTCAAGAAAGGCATCAATAAGCTACCAATGCATTGATTGCATGGGTGATTATTTTGATTAATAGAAATAAAAAATATATTAGGTCTTTACCTATGAAATTGCCGTTTTTCACGAAATAAATGAAGCGTAATTTTTTATATATTTTTTATTTCTATTAATCAAAATAATCACCCATGCAATCAATGCATCTTTGGCAACTTGGCTAATTCAGCCGTGGATTGAGTTTCATCAGCTTCCACAATTGCCTTTAATTCGTCATTGTCGACCAAAGTTTTCGGACGACCACGGGGTTCATTTTTCAGGTCAAAATTTCCAGAACGGAAGCGGGTAAACCAATAACGGGTGGTGCGTTCGTTTGTAGTGTTCGCTCCGTAAACGTCGTTGATGTTGCGTGCCGCTTGTGCCGCTTTGCTGCCACGACGGTACTCATACTCCATAATTACTCGAATTTTTAACTTATCCATGATGACGAAAAATGTTCGAATGCGTTGAAAACAAAACACTAACTATTAAACAAAGGACGATTTTAGAAAAAGAATTCCATGTTTGTCAAATAAAATTTATTTGAAATTAGAATTATCAGTCAAAAAAAAATATTTTCATTTGAAATGGCAAGTACGGCAAAACGGCAGTTTCATAGGTAAAGACCTATTATAAAAAAATTACGCTTCATTTATTTCGTGAAAAACGGCAATTTCATAGGTAAAGACCTAATATATGAGATATGAAAGGTGTGGCTAAGAAAAAACCAAAATACTGAAACAAAAAATTTAATTCAAAATTTGTAAAAAAAATCAAGGACATTAAAAATAACAACATCACTAAGACGACGTGTATTACTAAATCTGCTTAGTTTTTTAAAATATGTTGAAATTCCCACACATCCGAGCCTACGTTACTGAGTTGTGTGTGACGTCACAATGCAGTACCATTTTCTATGAAGCGTTTTCCGGGATGTTCAAATGCTTCCCATACATATCAATGTATCCTGTAAATGTTGATGTAGACCTTGGTTTCTTACGGCTATTTTATGCATTACTAGATATAAAACTATACAAATTACAACTCATTTTTAATTACGCGATCCACCAGACGGTAGATTTTATTCATAATTACGCGTAGATTTTATTTATTTATTATACTGTTATTTATTAATTATATTGTTATTTATTAATTATGGATTAATGAAGCGTTGCCACCCGCAGGTTTAAGTTGGCATTGCCTTTGTTCCAGCAATTGGACTGGCTGTTCCATCCCTTAAACGGAACACAATAACGTAAACTTAATTATTATGGCGTTAGAAGTTTCTCGTTAATATGAATATTAAAAACAAAAACTGATTAAAATACATACATGGCTGGAGTGACATGAGTATGGTGCTCGCATCTACTAAAATATTAATTTCCTCCTAAAAGCCCCTCGCTCCAAGACGGGGGATGAAATAGGACACGCTTATCAATTCCAACATTCTAAAACTTTTTAGCTAGCTCAAATAGCAGAACTAACCTTTTAAAATTTCCACAAATCCAACTACAACGGCCAATAAGTTGCCATCATTCTCAGCAAATAACTCGTGTATCAAAGGCGGATTAGCTCCGAATGCCTTCGTAATGGCGGCGCGCGGCGGCGCCGAACTGGCCCGAGCTGTACGCCCCGGCCATTGCCGTGGTTCATCGAGTTCGATTATCAAAGGTACAGACAGACTTAGTTTGTTAATTGATATTATTCACTTAGGTAAGCTATAATTTATATACTTAAACTACGAAACTTGAACTTAAAAATAATTGTTTTCGAGGGTGTTGGACGTTGAGACTTCATTGCCTTCACCAAAACGATTGGTGAGTAAAACTCGTGACCCTAAGGGCGAAATATTATAACACATGCTTAGACTTATTTTAGATTTTTTAGGCTGAAAACTTGTCAAAACAACATTACCTAGATTTTCATCACTATGCCGTTTGAAACAAAGTTGTTTTTTATTTTTATAGTTGGCGTCAGTGACATATTACATATTATAGACAAGTCATACCCAAACATTACCGCACAAAAAACGGCGTCAACGTAACTATAGATACCCGATATATAGAGTAATATAATTTGTGGGAGAAGGAAAGAATAATACGGTTCACTTGTAAGAAAGCGATACCTATATACTTCGTGACGTTGCTTCGCACTAATTGGTCGCGAGCGTACTTGACGTAGTACGTAAATTGTCGAAACTCTATGGCGTTGTCTCTTTTACTCCCACTTACAATATCATATTACATCTCGCTCTTCGAGTTTATTGAAACGAATAGCCATGTTAATTTTAAAACGTCATTTTAAATAGCAAAATAAAATATTAAATAAGATAGTAACAAAAAAATAGTACTTACGCATGAAAAGAAACGTTTATTCTATCTTTAACAGTAACAGTGTAATTAGTACACTGTCTCAACACACAAGAAGGCATTGTACGGTATTAAAACACAGAATAGGGAATAAGTTTTGTTTGATGTTTAGCCGTGACACTGGGTTGCACAAGACTGAGGCAAATAGCCGGCAACTACCTTGCATTTGCGTTGCCATTTTTGAGAGCGGATAATCTGTCTATATGTAATATGTCATTGGTTGGCGTAGTATCTTGCACAGCATTTGCCTGTTGCAATCTAGCGCGGTAACTCTCCCAGCCCTTTAACCACTTTGTCCATTTTACAATCTAATTTGGATCTTATTTAGTGTAATTTACTTGCCTTAATTATCTATTATTAAAATCTATTTCAACTGTCCCTCTTTGCCGTTGAAAATCTTATTGCGCAATTATCAAAGTACGCCTTTCAGTCCCATTCATTACCTTCTCATAATCATACATACAAAAAATTTATAATGCTTTAAATTCCAACAAAAAAAGGAGTTTTCATATACAATTCTTCTAAAACCAGCTATCACCGCAACAAAAATACCTAACCAATCAAAATTTACTCGCAAACAATCCGAAAGTGAATTCTGCACACTTCTAGAAATTTCAACTCGATGCGAGCAAACCTCCACAAACAGGGCCCAAGTTTGTCAACTCCTAATTGAAAAGTGCGAGTTTGTCGAGGCCGCGGCGCGTGGGGCGGGGTGCTGGGAATTGATTGCCAAGTTTTGGGACACCATGATTAACCGGTAGGCCAATGTAAGCTTGACTTTTTATCATTTCATGGACTGGATGTGGCATTAGTAGCTTAAAAATTTTTTTGTCCGCTTATCCCGATTGTAGATTGTGTGTTACGAAAGTAAATATAGTTAAACCCCCAAGTAATGCAGGATAATTAGGTATCTAAAATTAATTACCTTATCTTACCTATGATATGGCACCACCTTTCGAGACAGGTATCAAATTCTATGAAAAACATTACATAAACCGAATATACAATTTAAGAAACATTTTTTAAATAAATTTATACTAATTTTGACAACCGACACCGACTGTATGTTCCCAAAGTAAACGGAGATTGTGTTATGGATGACCATACAGTGAACTGGGGGGCGGGAACCCCGAATAAACATACACATATAAATATCAACAACCATGATCCGAAAACAAACATCTATGTTCATCAATTCCAGGACTCGAACCTGGGAGCTCCGGCGAGTGGGGCAGGTAAACACTACTCGGTCGTCATGATTCTAATCAGTGAAATGTGTTCAAAAGAAGTTTGCTAATTACACCTTACTGTATACCGTGAATAACAAGTACAAGTACAAAACCTTACAAATTAATTTTATCAATTAAAATAATATTTTTACTTATATTTCTTCAATTACAGGTTATTTACAATTTCCTCTTCACAAACCAGCGATCATATCTAATCAGTTTTTCAAACTTTATTGATATTTCCCAAGGATTCATGAAGCACATTACAACGAGTCCATCCCAAAATAATAATTCACGTGAATACATCCATCACCGTTGTATCGGGAATCAAAAGAACGTCATTAGCAACATGACGTGTTCCAGATCTTCGAATATTCCAGAGCAAGGTCTTGAATAAGTAAATAGCATGTGTATACCTATGAGCTATAAGTCAATATGTGATCAATCATAAATTCTTCATCAGTAACCAATATGGTATTTACGAGATAAAATAATTATTTAGGTTATGTGATTTTAGTTCGGTCGTTATTTAATGCAAAAGAAGCGCTCATGGTAACGATTTTCGGAACGCCTTGGATGGGCGACCGCCAGTGGCTCAAGACTCCGTCGGTCCTGGTTGTTGTCGCAGGATGACAGCCGTGAAGCCAGGCAGACGCCGTGGGGTTTCTATACGGCTTGATCTACTCTGACACTCACTCACAGGATAGGTAGTCTATACATATAATAAAATTCAAGAAACATGTTTACTGTAATTGATAATAAAAAATTAAAAAATAGCAGGGGTTGTTATTATATCGATGCCAAACCCAAAAATGTAATTAATTTTGTTTTGTCTGTTTGTTTGTTTGTTTATGTGTTTGTGCACGCTAATCTCAGAAACGGCTTATCCGATTTAGATGCGGTGTTCATTACTATGTTGTGGTATATTGTTTCATTAATATTTCACTTGACATTTAGTGTTTATTTCACATCAATCGGTTCTGAAATAAAAAAGTAATTTCAGTTTAAAGAATCACGTCGAACATTTTTTTAACTATTTTATATCTATCTTCTACCTTTTTTTCTCTGTTAGTAGCATTCTTGAAGGTGGACAAAGGATATATACTTCAGTGTAACGGAGCGTTTAGAAAACCCAAGACGAACCACACTGCTCGTTTTGACAGACGCATTTGCTAAGTCATTCTTATACAACGAAGTTCCATCGTATTACACCTATAATAACCAACAGGGTATTTTTAACCGCAGAAGACGTGGAACAGCTGCAGTAGGTGAACCAGGTATTTTTAAAGATCGTTATTGGTGGGGTTTTTTCATTGTTCGAGGGCCTACTTCTTTTGCCGAGTTCCGAAAGGTTGATAATATCGTACACATACCTAGCGGCTTGCCGGGCACGTCACTTACCGGATGGGGATCAACACTGGGATGAGGCTTTGTCCGAAGCAATTATTAGCGAAAGTCCTCAGAGATTGCGCCATTTTTTTGCAGTCATGCTGGTGTTCTATGCACTTTCTGATGCTTCACAGTTATGGCATAAGTATCAGAACAAATTAGCTGAGGGCTTTTTCAGGCACGCGCATCTAAATGATGACAACCCAGTTAGTGAGAGATTACGTGAAAGTCATTTGAATCGTTGTTTGTTGGCTATTCAAGATATAGTTACATCTATTGGGGGTAATCCTATTTCTCAATATGGCATGACCGAGCCATCCTTCGGTGGTGAACGTATTAATAGAGATTATGCGATGGAAATCAACTATGATGCAGTAGATTTGGCCGAAATTTTACAAACTGATGTCTCGAGACTAACTGAAGAACAGCGTTTAATATTTGGTCGGGTGTGTCGCAGCGTTGACAGTGCTTTGGGAGAAATGCTATATGTAGATGCTCCCGGTGGAACGGGCAAGATATTTCTTACCAAAGTGATTTTGGTGAAGGTACGAGTTTTCAACTGTGGCATTACATTTGCATTTGACATTAAATATGCGAGCTCGGTAACAGTGTATATCCACAGGAACAAGGAAATTTGTTCGTAATGAAAACCTACGCTGCAAAGTTTCATTAATGCGAAACCTCATATCATCTGTGAATGGAAACGCAACGCAAATACCAACTTGCGAAAATTCCTGGCTTTGCGAAAAAGCTATGGGAAGAAGAAGAATGTGCCAGCTACGTCTATACCCAGTTGAATTTTTAGAATCCCTCAGTGCTCCTGGACTAACAGCTCACAAAATAAAATTAAAAGTCGGCGTACCCTTTCTCCTTAGAAATTTAAGCCCGCCAAAACTTTGCAACGGTACCAGATTAAAAGTGACCAATTTACTACGAAATCTCATAGAAGCAGAGATGTTAACAGGATGCGGAATAGGTGAACGTGTTTTTATTCCTCGGATTCCTCTCATTCCAAACAATTTTCCATTTAGTTTTAAACGAGTCCAGTTTCCAGTGATCCTATGTTTTGCAATGACAATTAATAAAGCCCAAGCTCAGACGCTAAAAGTTGTGGGTGTGCATCTAAGCATTAGCTGTTTTTCGCACGGTCAGTTATATGTGGCTCTGTCACGT
Source organism: Marasmarcha lunaedactyla (assembly GCA_923062675.1). NCBI lineage: Eukaryota > Metazoa > Arthropoda > Insecta > Lepidoptera > Pterophoridae > Marasmarcha > Marasmarcha lunaedactyla. The sequence goes on along the minus strand of OV281345.1, from coordinate 27,972,466 downwards.
GTTAGCAATCCTCGCAGCCTGTATGCTTTCATCCCCGATGGCCATACGTCTAATATAGTGTACAGAGAAGCATCACAGTAAAGAAGATTTTTTTAGCTACCCAAAACGACGGTGTTTATGATCCAATATTAACCAAAAGCTATATCCAAAAAATGCTGCCGAAAGTCACTATTCCACGCGAACGAAGTCGCGGGCACAGCTAATGCTCAATAAGTATTGCAAATGGAGCAAATTACGAAACAAATTGGTAAGTTAAACACCGTTGTTTCTCAAAAGTATAAATACATTTATCGAAAGGTTTCAAAACAGGGGTAATTTGAAAAAAGGAGTTTTAGCTCCACTAACTAAAAATAAAAGAAAACCTTTAAATATACAATTTTCCTGTAAGAAAGGCAAGGTCTGTACACATAAAAGCTTCAAAGAAAGATTCGGGTCCGATCCACATCCGCTTCCTTCTTTTACCAAGTTTGGTTTAATGGCGGAAATACCAAAGTGTAATTTTATATAATATTAAGTTCATATGGAGGTATTAACGGAAGTCCCTATGGGTGGCAATGGGCTGACTTATTTTAGAATAGAATGTAATAAATGTAATAGAATGTACTTATTATTATTATTATTTTGTTTTTTAGTCAATTTGTGTGTATGTTTTTATTGTTGAATGTTTATTAAGTAGTATTTAATTGTATTACGTCAAGAATGCGTCAGTGATGCTGATTCTGTCCGAAAACCGATTCAACTAAACTATAACTAAAACTTTTCCAATTTAGTTTAATTTGGTCAATAGCTATTCTATTTTTGACTTTGAACTAAATTTAGTTTATGAAATGGCAGGACTAAATTGATTTTGACGTTTCCAAATTAAATGCTCAGGTGTTGCCACCATTTTCCAAAAATCACGTAAAGAAGTGTGTTCATTAGACAAAAATGAACGAATGATCACTAATGTCCATAAATTTTGCCAAATTTAAAAAATAAAATTACGGTTGACGTTGGAAAAATGCGCGGGAACCTCGAAAGAGAGAGGCGGCAATTTAAATTTTATTTTCCAAATGTTTATATTTTTAACTTATTTTTACTACTTTTTCGTGTTTTAATAACTGTACATAATGGGAAAACGAAAAAAGAAGAAGTTGAAAGATGATGAGGAGTGTGAAGCCAGTACCGAGGAAAAGACCGGAACGGAAGAAGATACTGACAATTTCAGGAAGTACAAACCCTACTTACTATGTATCTGATTATAGCAGAAGATATCCTGAGGATTCTCCTATTAAATATTTTGTAGTAATTGTAGAATCAGGCGATGAAAAGAGACCAATAGGCTCGCGGGATTTAATTTCCATGTCTACAGTTTAAAGAGATTTAATAAAGGGATTACATTTTTACAATCTATAAATAAATATAAAATAGGTGTACATTTTGAAAAGCCCACTAGCTAATGCTTTTTTAAATAACACAACATTTTGAAGTGAATATCTGATGAAAGCAACAATACCAGCAATAGGAACAGAAGTATCTGCAGGGCCGGATTTAGAGATGTGGAGGCCCCGGGGCAACGAAGGAGTTTAGTTAGACGTATTTGTTAATGCCCGTTAAAGTATGAAGGCAAGGAAAATTTAATCTTGTGGAGGTCCCTCCATTGTGGAGGTCCGGGGCTGTCGCCCCGGTTGCATGAGTATCTGGCGTCATTAATAACGTTGATACGAAATTTTTCAATTCAAAAAACTTTGGTATGATTTCCACTTTCAGAAAAATTATTTGCGTGAAGCGCATCACAAAGAGAGTAGGAGACAATGGAAGAAGCGTGGAGCAGCCAACACGCACAGTAATTATCACTTTTGTTTCGAACGTGCTGCCAGAATACATTGATCTTCACGGCTGGCGCCGTGAATGTTAAAACTATGTTACAATTGCTTAAGATATGGCCACTTAGCTTAATACTGTAAAAACTCAGTTTTATGTTCCATTCGTGCTGAAATTCATCACTTCAAAGAATGTAAAATAGCATCATAAAATGTAGTATGTGTCCACTGCAAAGGAAACCATATAAGTATTTCTAGACAATGCCCTTTTAAAAAGTAAAAAATAAAAGAAAACCTGATTAAGTATCAAAAAAGTTCGTTTGCTAACATACTTGACAAGGAATCTTTTTCTGAAAAAAAAAGGAATCCAACAGAGACATTAAAAACTTTATTAAGCAGTTAAGACATTTTAATATAATTTTAAATTCTATTACAAAATTAATAACCCTAAATAAATCTAAAGAAAAATTATAACTTCCAAATTAATAAAAGATGTTCTCATAGAAAATATAAAATCTAAGTAGCATCAAAGCAATTTATACCTATAGCTGAGAATGATATACATATTGCTCTTATCTGTTTAAAGCTAATAAATGTCGAAACTATAAACTCTTCCATCTTTACAACAAATCACACGTTCGTCGCGACACTTTTTTACATAGTTTAGTTTATTCCACACCTCTCGCCATGTACATTAAAATTGGTCTGACAACTCTAATTTTAGTCAGAATTTGATGAAAATAGGCGCAACAGAATACCAAATCTGCAGCCTGAACTAAATTGAGTAACTAAAATAATTATAGTCCTGTCAAACTAAATTTTGGTCTAGTCCTTCGTTTTCTGAATAGCAAACAAGAATAAACTTAATTTATTCCAAGTTTAGTCTAGTTAAGTTTATTTTGTGGAAACAGAATCGGCACCATTATTGTTGCACGTGTCTCTGCGCAGATGCCACTGGCGGTAACTGTAAATCAGTGGTTTCACTGAGGTATCGCCATTTTGCATCGGCAAACATGATATAGAGCCGTTTTATATAGGATATTGTTATTTGTTATTTTGTACTGTTTATTTGTAAGTTTCTTATTTTTGTTTTTTTTTATATTTGTACTTTTTATATTTGTACTTTTTTTTTGTAATGTGTGCCTGGTGCAAATAAAATGATTATCTATCTATCTATCTACATAAAATAAAAAAGAATTTAATTAATAAAATGTTTTATAATATTTAACAGACAAACTTGTACACGATCTACCTGGTAAGGAGCATCCGCACGTTGGTACATCACTAGTCGTACGTGTTTTAATTGTCAGTATTGATTGAGGTTATTATATCGCCTAATGACGCGTTGCCGAGCGCAGGCTCCGATGGAGTAGCCTTTGTTCCAGTAACGGCACTGGCTGATCCTTCCCTTGGACCGGAACACAACCACGTGACGTGATTATTACGGCGGTCCAAATAGAAAGGACTTTGGTACCGCACCAGGCGAAAGCTTAACAAGAGAAACTCTTTTTTTAAATATTTTTATCAAATACACCACATCACTCAGCCCAAATTAAGAACTTGTGTTATGGATACTAGATAACGGATAAATAAACTTAAGCAATATATAAGCACACATAGATATTTTTTTCATATATAAATATTAGAAATAAACTTAAATGAACATACATACACAAAATATAGCCTCTATCAGGATTCGAACCCAGGACCTCTGGCATGGAAGGCAAGGCTATTTAATTACCTCCACACCAAACAGGCCGTCTTAAAGTTTCTACCGCTAAATACATATAAGCTGGTGAAATAATTTTAGGAAAACAACCCGATACTTCTTTTCTCCAGCTAGCAACATAACATATTTAACAAACTACTCATTCCACGCGCGGATAACAACCCGTGCGTAATAAAAAATTTACCTTGAGGTTCTCATACTTAGAGTTTTACCTTTCCGAGGAGACTCCGGTAGTTTGCAGTATTTTCTAGATTAACCTGCGAAAAGGTACATGTCACTGGCCCCTCACTGTCCCTTTAAGAGACCATTAACCCAGATGCAGGACTCGACGTCAGTTTTAGATAATGGCCTGACAAGCGCGGGTTGCGGCCGCACTATTTGAGGGAGGATTGGCCAGGTTGAAAAATTGTTCGGTCTTTTTTTGCGCGTACTAGGGGACAGCGACAATAACGTAGAGACGAATGTCACAAATCACCAACTGTACGTGATTGAACTAGAGGCTTACAAATAGTGAAGCTGTTACAGGTTGCAGGCGTCAACTTTGAAACGCATCTGAATGAATTTTTATGTAAACAAGCACTGTGATTTTAATTTATTCTATAATTATGAGACCATAATGTCGCTGGATTTAAGAAAATAGCGTTCATGCGGTTCGTCCTTGATATTTTGACCGACGTAATAACCACGTGGGTCTGGTTGTGTTCCAGTCAAAGGGAACACACAACCAGTGCAACTACAGAACCAAACGCAATTCCAGCTTAAGGTCTTCTTATATACAAAACCAGTATATACCAGTCCCGTGGCTGACTGACAGACTCAAGACGAAAAAATCAATGTAGTTGTCATTTTAGAGGTTTTATGGACTTTTAATATAGCACTCTACTTTGTGCTTTTAGAATTAGCGATTTTGGGTTTAAGTGGAAGTGCTCTAAAGTAATATGGCCTTACCATAACCGACCACGTGACTTAGGAAACCTAGAGTATCTAAAAGAGCCTCATTACAATGTTTAGGATTTAGGGAGGAGCAAACATGTTCGTACGACAAAATTATATCCAGCGTCTCCTTTTTGGACGTTCCAGGAGGCACTGGGAAAACCTTTTTAATAAATTTGATATAAGACAAAATCAGGTCTTCCTGTTGCCTGAAATGAAATGAAATATTTATTTTTCTCAACATTAACAATTACTTGTTTTAGTGACGTCAAATAAAACATGACCCTGCCACCAGTTCGGAAATACCTTCGTGAAGAAGAACTGACAAGAAACTTTACAGATATATTTTTTTCAAAATAAATTTACAGAGTCTCCTTATGTCTATACACAATTATTCTTATCTAAATCTGTTAGCTCGGCAAGTCTCCCTCCCCCCAAGTATCCAAACGACGAACACCCTCAAACGGCACCCGTTCACGAGTTAACGCGGCTTTCGGAAGTTCAGGCATGTTGCTAGATGGTGATTGAAATTGACATTCAATTTTACAGCAACATCTGTAGAGATGCAACATCAACAGAGATTTTGTTTCCGAAGTTTAAAAAAGGTGTTGAGCCTATCAACAATACCCTGTCGGACATTCCCGGAGAAGAAAAATATGATAGGAGGCTGGGCGGTTTTATTGGCAGCTGAGGAAATTAAAGCTCTACCTGTGGTGTCTAGAGAAACACGAGCTGACGAAATTCAAACCTGTCTCAAAAGACCGAGGTGGTGGCCCGCAGTATCCAACTGCAATTTACAAAAACTATGTGAGTACACATGGGGGCTGATCTGACAGCTGCATATTTTTGAGATATTTGGTAGAAGAGTTTCTTTGTTACGATCTCGTCTAGGGCGGTACCTTTCTATTCTGACCGCCGCAATAGTCACGTCACGTGGTCGTGTTCCGGTCCAAGGGAGGGATCAACCAGTGCAATTTGAACCCTAGCGCCGGTGACGTATCATCACTTCATAGTATAAAACAAAGTCGCTTCCCGCTGTCTGTCTGTCCCTGTGTATGCTCAGATCTTTAAAACTACACAATGGATTTTGATGCGCTGTTTTTATTAGATAGAGTGATTCAAGAGGAAGGTTTATATGTATAGTACATGCGTAATATAGTAGAGAAACACTGATAATTTTAGAGGTTTCTAATGTTTTGTCGTAAATAAACACTTTTTTTGCGTTACGTTGCAAACGCTGGCTGAACCCTACGGGATCTACAGTATTGTATAAGTTAAATAGCTCTACAAGAAAGTCCGCGATGGAACATGTCTATCTCTTAGGGATAACCCACATTTTTATCCTTTACTTTTTACGAGAAATAATGGCTTATTTACGAAGCGATTTTAAGCAATACAGCATTAATCCTTATCCATTTAAGTACCTTAAATACATTTTGCATGTAATGTAGACCAATGTAGACCTTACAGCATGTAATTTAAATGAATATTTTCGAAGATGTTACAGATTTAACAGACCCGTGCGAAACCGGGGCGGGTCGCTAGTTAGTCGATATAATAATCACAATCTAAATAACATACCTAGGACTAGTGAATCCATTAGGTGAATGGAATGCCGACCATGAAAGTAATTTAAAAAAATCTATTATTAAAAATAGGTAACGATGACATCCTGCCAGTAGATGGCGTGATAATTATGTCAGACAATCTGAATATAATTGTAACTACAGTTCAGGGGTTAACAAATCATATTTACCCAGAAATTGCGTAATACAGGATAAGCTTTTGAAGTGGGTTTGTGAAAGGGCAATTTTGACCCCGACAAGTAATCGGAAGGCGTTCATCACGTAGCTAAATTCGTTTGTCCGGATAAATTGGTGCACGACTCGATCGACACGGCGTGCAACGTCGATGGCACCTTTACTACCTGGTATACTTTTTGAATCCCCAGATTGTCTGTCACAGCATTGGCTTATCCTGGAAAAATACGCGAATAACGCTTTTTCGGGACATTAGTCCGACAAAATTCTGTAAATGCAAGCGGTTACAGGTTGAAGCTTTACAAAAAAATGTAATGCGGCAGAGTCGCAGCGACGCGATCATACAAACTTAGTTTAAAAAGAAATCTTACATTAAGAGATCAAATTGTAAGTTCCTATGTGCACCTCTGCCTCTGCCCGATCAAACAACATGCAGGATCAATCAGTATATAAACATTTTGTGAAAAATCGCAATCTTCGTGGACGAAGTCGAGAGACAAGCTAGTAAATCGATAAAAAAATAATAGTAAATCCCCAAAGCAAGCAGAGCTTGGGCTATGGATGATCCTACAGCCAATTAGGGGGAACCCCGAATAAATATACATTTATAAATATAAGCTACCATAAACCAAAAACAAACATCGCGCCCAGACCCGGATTCGGTACTGGGACTTCAGGCGAATGAGGCGGAGCGACTACGACATACGCTACTCAACCGTCATAAAAATTGTTATAAAACAATAAACAAGATAACCTATCAAAAATGTGGATGTGAACAGTCACATGGATCGCGTGCTAGTTTGCTGGATATAACAAAGTTAAAAAAAATTCCTTATGCATACACAAAATAGGTTAATAATTTAAAAGGGTAATTAAAGTAGATTTATAAAAATTAAAACCTAAATTATCAATGCCAATTTAACTCAAGCCATAATATTTAATATCCCATCATTACTTCTCTTAATATTTTATTGATACACAATGAATAACTGATTCCTTAGATAGAAGAGCCATTTGTTGTAGTATCTAGGTCAATATGCTTCCTCAATAGCCAAGACAAAGTTTATAAATTAATAGTATTACTACGCCTGCGTTCATAGCTAGCGTTTAAATGAAATACATATTTCTCTTGATATCAAAAACCAGAACAACTCAAGCGGAGTTCGCTGCTGTCTGAAGTCAATCAAGTCGATCAATCAGGCAGGGCGGCCAACTTGACCCGACAAAGCATTTCATCGAATTTGTGCGCTACTAGTGCGCATGTAGGGCAAGTAACTCCGTGGGTTCTGACTAGCAGTACAGGCCTCAGAGATGATTGTGTATTGTTGGGAACTTACCTATACGAGTGAGTGACAGTATTTCTTTTTTCAATTGATGGTTTGAGAAATCAATTTTGATAATATAAAATAACCTATGAAAATTGTAGCGAAGGCTTTTTTTTTTATTTTTCGTAAGCAAACCCACGAGCAATAGCTTTGATTTAGAGCTTTTATAATCTTTTTAATTTAAAAGGATCTCTAAAGACATCATCGCACGATACAAACAGTAAGTATGGATGTTGTTACAAAAAAATATTAATATAGAGTGGCGGGGTAACAATTAAAAATAAATATAATAATTATAATAAATCCCCAGACAAACACACCGACTGTATGGCAGAGCTTGTGTTATGGATACCATACAGTGAACTAGGGGGGAACCCAGAATAAACATATACATATATAAATACAAACAACCATGACCCGAGAACAAACATCTGTGTTCGTCACACAAATGAATGCCCTGGCTAGGACTCGAACCTGGAACCTTCGGCGTATAAGGCAAGGCTATTTACCACTACACCACTCGGTCGTCGAATCGTGTCTGACTTAATTCCTCCTGAAGGGCATTGACCCTAAGGTACGATTAAAAAGTGCCTGCCGAAGTATTACCTCGCTAGAAACGAAACTTCTGTTCTATTTTATCAATAAACAATTTGCTTATTGACTCTTGCTGAACGCCATGTGAATAAGTTAAAAGTACTAAAAACAAACGAACATCGCCTGCCGGGCTGCATTCTCTCGCCTAGATAAAAGCATTCGGGTGTTAGGCTAAAATCTATAAAACGTGCTTATACTAACCTCAGACTCAATTCAGCAAATTGCCAAACAAAAAGCGACTTCGTTTCATACTACGTAGGTAACGTATTTTAAAAACGAGTGATTTAATTTTAAATTTAATCTTGTCAAATTTGTGCAATGCGATTTTCGTTTCTAAACAGTATATATAACAAAGTCGCTTTTTATTTGACTATTAAACTGAAATAAGTCTAAGACCTCCTTTTAAGTTTAAGCCTTACAGGCGAAGGTCTGACACATCAAAACATAATTTTCAAATTGTTGATCTTAAACGGATGCTTTATCAAACCATATAATACTAACGCAAACTTCCATACTTTAGCCAGCTAAGTGAAAATTTTTCCTTACATTCTAATTGTTCTGTTCGCTTAATAATGTTGATAAAATTATTTTAATACCATCCCAATTGATCGCCAGCTATCAATGGCCAATTATCCACACTAGTAATTAGGTCGCGTAATCTCTAGCCTTTTGACCAATTGCCGAACCGAAAGCACCGCAATACGAACTTGGAAAATTCAAGTTCCGAGAGAAAACTCTCGGACTAATTAAATTCCATTCTGAGTTTAATTAAACAATGCTTAATACTTCAAGCTTCCAAGTTGGCCAATATTTGAGGCGGAAGGTATGAAAAAGTTTGAGGAAGCTTTAAAACTTTAAACTGAGGACTTACATTTTTAGGGCGTTACATTAAAAGTTCATACAGTAAGCAAAATTAGTAGTGATCTGATTCGTTCATTCCTCATCTATATCTAGATACTATATATCCGAGTTATTTTTATTTAAAAATTGTTGTTCAGTTTCTTTGTTTTGTCCCAGGAGTTGTGGTTTATTTTTGTGGAAAGGTAATTTTTTTCAAATAAATCAAAAGTTTTAATAAAACGAATATCATAAGTAAGTCGTGCGTCTTATCTACCTACTGATGTGATTTATGGCTACTACACTACTATAATTTAATAAATTTACGAGATTCTTACCACGATTGTAAAAACTAAGATGCAAGACAGTCAAATCCCGTTACAATACATCAAGCTAATAGAACACTGCTTAACTTCAAGCTATTTCATCTACACGGGCGAGTTCTTTCTGCAGAGTGATGGTGTAGCGACGGGAAGTCCAGTAGCTCCTGTAATCGCGAACTAGTGGATGGAACGTATCGAGAACTTAGCCTTGAGTACATCTTTAGTTTGTGTCAGCTTGTGGAAAAGGTATGTTGATGACGTTTTTGCATTTTGGAAGGTGGGCCACCGGAAGTTGAGTTGTTCTTGAACCACATCAATAGGGTAAACCATAAAATGCGCTTTACTGTAAAACTTGAAAATAAAAGATCTTTGGCGTTCTTGGATATAAAGCTAACGATCAAGAGTGATGGCTATTTAAACTACTCAGTATACAGAAAACCAACACACACTGACAGATACCTTCACGCAGCCTCTCATCACCACCCCCGTCATCTCAATGCAGTAGTCTCGTCACTCACCAGTCGCGCTGACGATCTTTGCGATAAGGATCATGTTCAGGGCGAACTACAGCATGTACAACAAGTTTTAATTAAAAATGGCTACAACGTGAAGGTGTCAAATGTAAAAGCAACACGAGAACCAAACCAAACACACCCACGGTGAAGCGTCAGCCCTCCTTCATGCCATACTTAAAAGGAGTAACACATAAAATAGGTTGAATATTAAATAAATATTCTATTGACACGATTTTCGCTCCTTATAAGAAAATCAATCAGTGTCTGCGCTCACCGAAAGATCACATACCGCTTGAGACACCGGGTGTTTATAAAATTGACTGCAGCTGTGGCAGCTCCTACATTGGCCAGACGAAAAGAACCATTTCTTGCCGTCTTAAGGAACATATAAAAGCCATTAAAAACTCAGACACAAACAAGTCAGCCATCGCCGAACATTTGCTAGAATCAGGCCCTAACCATTGGATTGAGTTCTATAATTCTCGGATTTTATCTACGGAACGACACTACATACCGCGACTCGTTAAAGAAGCCTTAGAAATAAAAAAGTGGTTAGGCATTCGTGAAACGAAAAAACAACAATCGTGGTGTGTTCGGTCAAAAACCCAGTGGTACGGTGAGCGTGTAATGCAAAGACAACAAAAATGTGAGTTGCAGTAGTAGCAGATGAAAACGAACGAGAAGGCGGGTAGATCGATTTATCTGCCTCTAACTGTCATCGCCACCTCCCTACATCAGTGCCAAGAAACATTTAGATCTCATTTAGACTACAATTTTTTTACAACTCAAGACCATCAATTTCAACTTTAGACTATCAATTTAAAGCATCAGTAAATAGCTTCTTGTATTTATTAGTATATCTTGTATCTTTAGTTATAGTTGTGAGATCCTTACAATATTGATACTCTGTATAGAGGTAAAATTTTCAACACCTCTATCGGGGAAGTGCACTTCACCGGGTCATTGACTTCATGTGTCATACTTCAAGCGGAATATTGAATCTCTCTTGGAAGATGGATGTGTCTGATTAAAAATTCACTACTTTTGGATGGTGAGACAGGTTCTATGCAATTGTTTTAGACCTTACCGCAGAATTTCCTAGCTTATGACCCGAAATAGTACACAACATGTTAAGGCTTGTGTACTTTTTGCATTTCAACAAAACATGATTGCCAGCGTGGAGGATAGTTCCCAGAGCGCTCCATAAATTAGGTAGGTACCAGCGGGTCCACGACGATTGTTAAAATTCCAAACTAGTGGTCCACCAGCGCCTCCACGAAAATTATGATAAGTACAGTGAGCAACAACATTTACCTTTATATGAACTTTACTATCGTTCATTAGTCTTATAGGTATGAATCATATTGTTTTAGAATTTTCAGGTACATTTTTAAGGCATTAACTCCAAATCATACCATTTCTAAACTAACTATGAGAGTCTTTTCTATTACCTACGCGTTTAGTTGCTTTTTAACTTCAATGGCAAATTGTTTAAACCTGAGAGAGTGCGACGTATCTATAGGCGTCACAGGAGCGTTAGTATCCGATAACAACGCCGTCACAGGTTTCAGAATTCGTCTTTCCAGCCAGGAATCTTCAGTGAGTAAGTAAGAGAATCAAAAGATAAAAAGAAAAGTCAAGAAAAAGTAAGCAAAGGTTGTGATCAGGTAAAAAAATACTTAAAAAACTATGAGGAAACCTATCTTTTTGCCACTTTACCCCAGGGTACATACAACGTAGTTTAGGCGTCATATTCAATATTTTTTATGTAATTCCATGTTTTTCTTTTTCCCTTTGTTAATTTGTAAATATTGTTGTTTGTAAATAAATAAATGATTCCTAAAAGCATATTTGAATATAAAATAAACAGCGTGCCACAAATGCTCGATACGAAGAATTTAAATGCAAGACTTCTCTTCTTTCATTTGGAAGTTACTTTCATTTACATCGAAAGGTCTAAGTCTCAAACGGCACAAAATTTTTCCGCATTGAAGTGTAATTCAGCGATTCAGAATCAATATCCTTATAAATTGGTTTCCGATGAAGTGCGATTGGATTTCCTACTGGCTCGCCGAAAGGAAGTAGCAGCGCGGAACTTATTTAATTTCCGGCTGAGACCGGAAGCCGATGAGTGATTTACTAGAATTAAACCGAGAGCCTGCGAGGATTTATTGTGGCTTAACTATACTAGACGCTAATAGCGGTCCTTATTGTTTAAAGTTTAACGCCATTTTGTCAGGCGTAAGTTACCGTCTTCTTTTTTATAATTCAATCAAACGGCTGTTTCGGAGTCCTTGTTATCGTCAATTTGTATAATAAAATATATAACAGCGATATTTTCAAGCGCAAAGTCAATATAGTATTAGGTCCTTACATATTAATCATATTGGCGTTTTGCCCTACTGGCTACTTTGATCTGTATTATCTACTCTTTGGTTAAGAATTCCAATTCCAAATTTATACAGCTTTTCGAAACACGCATTTGTGTTTCGAAAACTGTAATTCATTTTTTTTTCCTCTTTTGGGTTTTTATTGCGTCACTTAGTTTACAAAATGGAAAACTTGAAATATCCCGTTATTTATGAGTACGAGTTCCACCGTGGCACCAGTGCTGCAGAAACGGATCGAAGTATTAATGCTGTGTATGGCGGCGGTGTCGCAACTGAAAACGCAGTACATTTTTGGTTCCAACTTCATCGAAAAAATTTCAAACTTCATCGAAGAAATTTCGACCTGCAGAACAAGCCCCGTGGACGGCCGGAGACCTAGAGAGAGACCAAAGTTGATAATGAAGAATTGAAGACTATTGTGGAAGCGGATCCATCTCAAAGTTAGCTGTAGCCTGCGGTGTTAGTGACAAAACTGTTTTAATCCACTTGAAGGAAATGGGAATGGGAATACCACATGAATTGAGTGCAGCAAACAGACAAACGCGCGTCGACTGCTGCGTTACATTACTCAACCGGCACAATAATGAAAGGTTTTTAAATCGAAAAACCTGTGGTGAAAAGTGGATGCTGAAGGACAAACGAAAATGCTCATCGCAATGGTTGAACCCGGGCAAACCAGCCAAATCCTGCCCCAAGCGAAAATTGACTAAAAGAAGTCACTTTTGAGCGTTTGTTGGAGTAGTGCCGGTGTCGTTCACTACAGCCTTCTTAAATCTGGCCAGACGATTATAGCATATGGCTATTGTCAGCAATTGCAAACCATGATGCAAAAGATAGCTGATGAGCAACCGAGGCTGGTCAATCGCTCTATGCCACTGCTGCTTCAGGACAACTCTAGACCACACACTGCACAACAGACCGCTATCAAATTAGAGGAGCTTCAATTAGAACGTCTAAGACATCCACCGGACCTTGCTCCAACAGATTACCACTTTTTTTCGAAATTTGGATGTATCTTGCAAGGGAAAAAGTTCAACTCCGATGGGGCAGTCCAAAGCGCCTTCAAACATTTTATTGATTCCCGTCCGAATGGTTTTTTTAGTAAATGGATAAATGAACTACCTGTGAGATGGCAAAAGCACATAGATAGCAATGGTACATACTTTGATTAAATAAATGTATTATATATTTTTTTTATTTACTTGAGTAGCGGAGTAGTTAGTAGCCCTGCCTCATACGCTGGAGGTCCCAGGTTCGAGTCCTGGCCGGGCATTCATTGTGTGACGAACACACATGTTAGTTCTCGGGTCATGGTTGTTGATCTTTATATGTTTACGTTTATTCTGGGTTCCCCCCAGTTCGCTGTGAGGTCATCCATAAATCTGCTAACTTTGGGGCCATACAGTTGGTGTGTTTGTCTGTGGATTATAATTATTAAGAAGAAAAACACTGACGGAACTGTGAATACTTCACGCGAACTAAATTCGAGAGAAGGTCTTATACTTACGCCTTTTGAAAGTTCAATACAATTGTGCATGCAATACGATGACCATTCAACTTGAACCGACTTGTATATACTATATTATACGACTATGTACTATATGTATACATACATAATAAGAATTTAACTCGTCCAGAATATCGCCTTATTGAAATGTAAGAGCAAAAGCATTTTTTTGTTTGTATCTGGTTTAAAGAATTGCTATGTGCCATTTTTTCAAAAATTTTACTAAACCTTTACCAACCCCTAACAAGTAAATAGCTAAACAATATCCGATAAGCTTTAAGCTAAAGCTTTTAATATTCAATTATTCATTTCATAAATTAACATTTTTATGTACATATGAGGGGTAGATTGCTGAAATATCTAGTGTAGATCAAGGTTGAATTTATAAGGGGCAAGGCTAATAAGGGGCTGACCTACGTGTAGAGACTTTATACAGGTCGTCCATTCCGGCATTGCCATCCCGAAGAGTGTGTAGCGCCTCTTACGCTTGCAATCACTTCAGTGTCACTCAAAGTTCGGTAGCGGAACCTCCTACATCCGGCCCTGTACATAACTTGTGTGCCCTCCTATTATCAATAAACGTATTGAAGTTACAAACTCAATTTAAATTTTCCAATCTGGCGAACAAACATTGCGTAAATGTGGGTCCGTAACATTTTTTGATGGAGTGTGGTCGGAACCGCGATCTATGGAGCAAGATCTTTGCCAACAGTCTTTATGGAGGGCAGATAAACTGCATATTGGCTGAACCAGTGGCAGATGAAGCTAAAATATTGTACAAGTTTTACATTGTATCATTGGGGAGTAGAACGTAGTTTTAAATATAGAATAATTGTTTATATTTGTGTAACATTATGAGGATGGCAAAGTCTACAAGAGAGACTGAAACCTCAAAAAAAAAAGAATAAAGAAAAAGAGGTGGGTCCACATTTGTGACATTTTAACGAACATTATCCTGAGACCGTATCAGTTTCACGTGTCAGTACCAATTAATGTGGACGTATTTTTGTTACGCGAATAATTGTCACAAGATGCAGTACGATTCAGTCCATTCCGAACATTGAAACAAACTGCTGGACACAGAGGAAACGGCAGGACAATGTACGGAGTTAAGATCCACTAGCCGAGTTCAGTGTCTATTAATTTGTTATTTAAATCATCGTATACGGTTTGTGACCGTATCAGCACAATCTAGACCGTTCACATTTAGCGTAACATGTCCTGTACGCCGGTCCGTCGTCTTGTCACTTAACAACGTAATTAGTCAGTGCACATTTTTAATCGTACATGTGCGTGCCGGTCTTAGATTCACAGATCACAAAGATCGAGTGTCGTCGTTACAAATTTATTCTGTGGCAGTACTTTCTACTTTCCCTGTATGTCTTGTGGTAAGTAGTGCTCATTTATATAATCCCTTCCGCTTCCCTCGTTCGCTAGCACTCTTGTTTATTACTATTCAAATTACACGGTTTTTATCCAGTTTTGTGCTTTATGCTCCTCATATTTTTTCGTATTTGAGTAAGCACGAATGCGTGTGTTGAGTGCCCGCGCTGTCGTGATAAAGTTAAACTTAGTTCATAATTAGATGCTTTGATAAAACATTAGTCCGATTTAATCTTACTTTTGTTAAATTAATTAACTATAATATTTTATTACGTGCCTAAATAATCTAAAAATACCGTAAACATGCTAACCAATGGATAGTTTTGTTCTAATGTTGTGATTTATCTCTACCACATTTTTTTGCACCCAGATAATACCAAAATGATATTATCAATAGAAGATTTTAGTGTTTTAATGGAAGTCAGATATTAAAAACATCGAAGCCAATGAACAGAGCTCCTAAAGGAGCTTATATGCGGTAAAGAGTTATAATATAATTTATAACTCAATAACAACCGCCATGTTTTATAATTCACACTGCTTGCAACACGCCAGGTTATCGTTCGATCACATACGGCCGAGTTTAGAAGCGTTTTAAGCTCTGTGATTAAGGTCCTTCTAATAATAGATTTTCATAAGCAACTCTGGATTAAGAAAAAGTACAGATAAAGTACAAATTTGCTTTACAAAATCTATACTAAGGGGCGCACTCAGTAACCATTGACGCGTGGGAGTGCGGCTGTTTGTAGGGAAATGCAGATTTTATCGATCAAGTAACAAAACTCAAAAAATATGTTATTAATAATTAAAAGAATTGCGGTTGCGGTTTTCTCATGTTCAGAACGAAACGTTAGAGAATCCATACCATGCTATGATGGAATATGTCCGGAACGATGCTGAGAGACAGGACTTTCAATCTAAGATAGTCTTTTTAGATAAAGTTTTTTAATCAAGTATTTTTTATGACCATGATCATTGTCTATGGCTACGAAACGCACCGACGCGACGCCCGCTAAACAACAACTCAACTGAAAGACACAAATCGAAGTGAAAATTTAATTAGTTTTTGAAATGTCCCAGTGCTGGCGGTAAGTAAGGGCACAGTCATAAATTCACTTTGCATTTTCCCTGCGTGTAGCGAGTTCTGTTTCAAAATCGAGTTATATTCAAAAGCGGCTTCCAACTCCGCAGCTGCTTCGAGAATCGAGAAGCATTAACGAAATGAGGTGAATAACTTTTATGTATGTTAAGTAGCGTATAATTTTGTTTTAGCTACGCGTTTAGTATACTTAAAGCTAAAGTTGATTATACTTTGCTCTTTCGCATGTTACATTTTGTAAAGGGAATACAGGTTTTTCTTTTTGTAAATTGGCAGGTGTTTGTCCTCCATATTGCCTGACTGTAAGTGCTGATACAAGAAATACCCATTCATTGTACCCTTCAAAGCTCCGGGACTAAATTCATCAGAAAGAACAGACACAGGCAGATCATTTAACTCTTTGGCTACACAAACCAAAAACTAGCTGTCAAAATGATTTGTTCAGCTTTTCGGAATGTCTACCATAAACGGATGCAACTCCTTTGTTACAAATTATACAAGGAGACTTTTTTTTATAAATACGTATATATATTTAAGTATATTCAGGCGAACAAACTTTTTATGAGTTATAAATACCAGAGAGCTGTTTATACACGAACAGTTAAGAAAATCCGACTGAATATTTATTGTTGCCACGCATTTCTAACGTGCCAAAGATCTAGGATTCCAATCAATTGTGGGAACCAGCTTCTGTTTTCCGAATCTATATGTTTGAGGTTTAATTTTAATATTTCATAAACTTTACATTGCTCAATCATATCGTTAGTTAGCTTTGAAATAAATAGGGTAATTTAAATTATAACAAACTTTAATATTCCGCTTCGTATTGGCAGTAGCTTAGAACCCAATCACGGATATATAATAAATTGATGTTTTGTAAAGTAAATTTTTCTCTTTCGTCTCTTTAGCGTACTTTTAAGGTACCTGATAATAGAATAGAATTGTTTAATGTTTCATTGTACTCTTTGCGCAGAAAGCCGTTGTTATTATAACCCCGTCAAACTAACTTGAAATAGATGTTGAAAACCCATACTAAAGTTGATAACATGTTATTGTTATAACTACCTACATTTCCGAACAAAGCATTCAGCAGAGCAGTTTTGAAATAATTCACATTCTCGGCCGCTCTACTACACTGCAGCCAGTTTAAAGGCACCCTTTTTATGGCGAACGTATGAAAATTTTACGACTCCTGTGATGGTATATGAAAGTGTTATGTTGGCAGATAAGTGCCTGCCCAGTCAACTTGTGCTACAAAATGGAAAATTCTGTAGGAAAATCTAAAGACTGCTCCGTTTTGCTAAGAGTTTTAGGGTTCAAGGATATGTGGGTTCATGTGCAAAGAAGATAAGTCCGTTGTTAAGCGACAGGTAACTTGATATTAAGATTTTTATGGTTTATACTTGAAATGAAATGAAATATTTATTTTTCAACATTGAAAATTACTTGTTCGGAAAAACCTTCGGGAAGAAGGGTATTTGTTTTTTCAAAATAAATTTACAGAGTCTCTTTATGTCTATACAAAGTTATTCTTATCTGCATCTGTTAGCTCGGCAAGTATCCAAACGACGAACACCCTCAAACGGCACCCGTTCACGAGTTAACGTGGGATCCAGCCATCGCCCTCCTCAACCATATCAGAGGGGAGTGAGCGACCCGTCACCCGACGCTACCATAAGAAGACGTACTTTAGTGACAATGACGCTTTAGATATTCATCGGGACGAAGAACTCAACGAGCAAACTTGAAGAATGTTTCAATAGAAAACTAGGCTCACAACTCTTGAAATCAAATTAATACAACGAGTTACACTTTACGAAAAACCCACCGTTGTCTACTTGATTCAAAATATTTAAAAAAAAAACGACCATTAAAATAAAGAACATTAATGACTTTTACTTTTCGTGTATATTTAATCTAGATTTCGATCCCGGGCCGCTTGGATATGGCCAGCTACCAGAAATACGTAACCCGAAGATTAAACCACTCAAGTTCACACTTCAAAGTCAGGCTTCAAAATCAGATAGCTTTTATCTTGTCAAGAAAAGAAAAATCATTCGGGTCCTTTCGTGTTTCCGGTCTCACGTAAACGCAAAAAGACTATATTCCCATTAGAAGGGTATCTGCCGTGAAATGTGGGTGAGGTTACTGAGCGAGTTACAAGGGCTGGAAATGGGTAAGAATAAAACGGTACATTATTTTATTTTATTTGATATTAATACCACACCACAATAGCCAAGATCTACGAGTGAGGAGTCAAAATCAATGTGATTTAAGGCAACTCACTCGCAATAACCTTGCCATAAATATATAACAGCGATATTTACCATGAATATTAATAAACATGCATCCACAATACCTTTTTGATTTGAAGACCTAAGTAAAGATGCGGTTTGCTGGATTTTGTAATCGGATGTTGTTTTGCCACCTGCGACTGGTTTTTCGTACATGCCTGCTGACATGAGAGCTTGGTTAAAGGCCGGTTTACAGTGGCTGGCACCAGTGTCACTGACTTTCCTCAAATCAATGTAAGCAGTTTGAAGTCAGTAAGCGTCCAGTCTCCAGCGCTGGATCGGAAGACACCAGCTGATTATTTTACAAGTGATCGCAACCCATGCACCGCAACCCCCGTGCCAGAAAAAAGAGTGTAAAATTGTATAAATGTTGAAAGTCTTTCTATTCTTCATCTTCATCGTGATTGCGTCATATACCATAACTTCGGCTTCTGAAAGGTATTATGGGTAGACGGAGCTGACTATACAATACTACAAGACAAGACAATACAATGACTATACAATAATACTGAAAATTTTATTATTGTATAATACATAAGTGGTGTTGATTCCGTGAAAATAAATAAACAAATAGACGCTGGATCCGTATAAATAAAAACACAGTCAGCCACTGGCGTCGGCTTGTACGGTGACCACGTTGGCTCAGACGTCTCGAAAATGAGATCGTAATAGTGGTCTGATGAAGAACTTATTAGGTTGGTATAATGATACCGACAAAATTAATGCCTCTATAACACAACATCAAAAATATGTGGCCTACAGCATTATAGAATATTGGCGTTGGAATTAACGCTGAGGGGCTAACCGTAGACCACGTTAAAAGTACAATAAAATCATTCACAATGTCTTTAATTCTATTCAAACTTTCACACGCGCGATGCTCGTTTCAATGAACGTGTAGTCACCTCAATAATATACCGATATCTACTGGACGCGTGTAAGCAGTGCGCGTTAGTACTCAAGCCAGTCAAGTAAGGGGAGCCAGTGGCACTGGCGTCCAGCTACTGCATCAGTGTAAACCGGCCTTAACGCAGTTGTCTTTTTGAGCTATGAAAAATAATGTAACTATGTCAAAAAACTCGTTAATAAAAGTATATTATAGAAAACACAAAGAGCAATAAAATTATATTAAACAAGGTCCGTGTTTGGTTAGTTGTGGTGTAAAAAAATTTATCACACTCGTGGTGGGTGTCTCTCGAGTTAATAAGTTGCTTAAAACGGAACAAGGTCTCAATCAGTCAATCATGTCGGTTTCAATCAATTTTTAATGTCATAGCTATTTGATTGAATAATAGTAACACTAGACTCTTGTTTGAGTGTCTTGTACAAAGCGACTAGACTTGTTATTAATATATTTCTACCTATAATGATACTTATTATCATAGTGTTAATAGGCAGTTCATTTCTGTAATTAATATTTATAATATTATCTTCATTTAATATTTGTTTGAAGTTGTTACTGGTAGTTACTCCGATTTCTGATAACTAAAAAAGTTTATATACAGTTACATGACGCCTATTGCAATTGAAACAAAAATCACTCGACTGAGTAAAAAAATTTATGAGTTCTGCGAAAACTGAGGGTAGAATTTCAGAGCTTTTTAATTGTATTTTGAGGATCATGTCCAGTTTTAAATAAACCTATGGTTTGGTTTCACTAATTTTCAAGTCTGGCTGCGAGTCTCGCTCGCTGAAAAGTTTAATTTGATTTATCACACAGGCAATTAGCTTCCGTATCTGAGAACATTTAAATAAAGCATACTCAAGTTTGTAACTACAAGTCATCTAGGTCCTGTTCTACTGTCGACGAAACCACTTTATTTACGGAATAACTAATAGAAAAAAATCCCTACAAAAAAAAAACTTTATTGTCAGATTTTACAAAACAAAATAAATATCATCTAAAAAAGAAATAGATTATAAAAGTACCGGTAAAAATTTCATTTCGGTAAAACTTCAACGGAGATACATTTAAGATTAGTCGCGGGCCGCACAAAGCGGCCGCACCCTCAGGACATTAGCATTTATATAGAAGAGCCATCGGGCCGCTACCCGCGACCCGATACAGGACCGATTACATGCGGAGCCGTGTAAGGGTATTTCACACTCCTTTTTCGTGATATTTTGGCGCGAAAATGAATATGAATGAGACAGGTGTGGGGAACGCGGGAAAAGAACGGTTTTTTATGTTTCGCGATTAGTTTTCTTCAGTTTGGGATGAATTTGGTTTCCGGGTCTAATGTTTGAGGTTACAGTAATTCGGTTAAGGATTATTTCTTTGGCTGCCCACGTTCGAAAATGTGTACATATTTTTATTGATTTACTTCAGCTCGAAGAAGAAGAACAACAACCACTAATGATAAATACTGAAATGATTAAAAACTGTGAGTACTGTGACATATTCATTAGAGTTCGAATTTCAAATAGACCTTTTTGTTTTTTTTGGCTAAAATTATATTGTTTTTTTTTTTGTGCTTACGAGATTAGAAATTATTGGCATTGGTGTATTTCATTTTTTATACTGTTGACATTATTGTATCTACTTTTTTAAAACTTCTAAAACCCTGTATGAAAATGTAAGAAGGTAGATTATTCGTTAATAACTCATTCTGAAAAATGACTTTTGCTTAGCTGAAGTTCTCAGCAAAGTTTAAATAGTTAAGTTAGGATAATGTAGAGCATCTTGCAGATCAAGTCTGAACTATGCTGGCGGCTCGCAACTTTGCAACTTAACTTTCTCTGTAGGTTAAGCTGGAATAATTAAAAATCTTTCACAAATTTGGTGGATTATACATAAGTATATATCAAAGTTATCGTTAAAGCGTGGCCGATTATTTACATAGTAATAATCGTACGTAGTAAATATTTGATTATTTTAAATGAATTAAATCACTTATTTTTTCAAACAAAATGGTTCTTTACCTTCGAAAGACGTACAGTCGGCCAAAAATGTGGTATATCACACGATGACACAAATATGGTGCACGTTCATTTGCACGTCATAGAACGACAAGGTTGATTTTCCCTTGTCATGGTATTCTGACAGAAACTGACTCAACCTAACAGTTTACACAGGAAGTTTTGTCAATATTGGTTTACCACTTTCTTGTGTGAGTGTACAAAAAATACTTCAGAATAAATCTGTTCAATATATTAGATAGGTATTTGAATTATTTTGCACGTTTAAGGTACATAGCAGGTTAGTAAAATCGAATTTGACGGATCTTAGCAAAATCTCATCCGTTAACGTAAATTTCCAAAAATTTATAATAATTGCGTATTAAATTTCATAGGACTGGATACTTAGCACTGCCAAAACAAACTCCACACTTCAGCCGGCAACAATGGAAGGTTCTTAAGTTCCTATTCATTCAATGTGCCTTGATGTAGCGAGAGTGTGACCTGGCCTTCCACCGACGGATTCTTCGAAACATTTTTGAGGTCAGTTTCGGTATTTTTATAGAAACGCTACTGAATGTTTTCATGGCACGTGAATATTCTTTATACCCCTGAGAGAGTTGGCACCACAATAAATCCGTTTCATGCTGACTATTAAATTAAACTATTTAATTTTGGAAACAATAGACGTGAAGGAAACGCAATTCTAAAGCTTTGCAAAAACAATAATATAAATCTTCCGTCTTTTGTAAATCTCCATCTTTTAGCGTGTAGTTTGGTAAACAATAATAAATATTTGTACAAAGACTTCAGAAGTAAATTATAAGCTGACGAGTATGTGTTGTTACAAATCGTATCGATTCATATACAATATGATATTTTAACTACATAGGTTTCTTTCAAAATATTATGACGCATAAATTACTAACCATTATGACCGGGGTATCATCCCCTCCCACCAGTGACTAGGGCGCAATGGTATTCCAGATAAGCGCTTGGGAAACCCGCTGAAATTTCCAAGAGACAAAGCATTTTAGCCCGAAGCTAAAGCCGGCAGGTCTGGAATAGCTGAGCTGGCCGGAATGTGTGCGTGGTACAGTTATTAAAGGAATATAATATACTATTAATACAAAAGTAGAAATACCGCTTGGGATAATTGTGTGCTTCAAGCTAACAGTTCAGGATGCAGAATTCCTTGCTTGTTTTAGTTTTAATATAAGCAACTTGTAATTTTACAGTTTTTTTCCTACTGAGTTTCTTGCTGGTTCTTTGGCAGTAGATGACTCTTCGAACCAGTGGTAGTTTCAATATACGACGTCCTGAGCCGAGGTCCGTGCCCTCCCGGGTGCCCTTAGTAGTTTTCGTATGTAGGAGTAGTTTTAGTTCCGGCTAACCGCCGTCAGCGCTAAGCCACAAGTCCCGTGAAATTTAAAAGGCCCATAGAAACAAAAATGAACTGTCAATTTCGAAAAAAAAAAGATACAGTTTTCGAAGAAGTGAGTTGGAATATATGGCACCATTTATAAAAAAACACACTGAGAAAGATTTCACACTGCCAGTTTCAATATATAAGGTCATACTTATACTCGGACAATAGTTTGCGCGTTGTTTGGTCTTCTGCAGGCGCCCCACAGAGTACGGGGCGACGACACCGCTGAACCTGCATCAAGCTCCCCGAGTGTACCTTCGAGCTTGTAACATATCGATAATAAAATGTGAATGTATTCAATCTGTTATAATATGACGTCAAACTGACGAGGGTACGCTAAACTATGGGGTTGTGACTTGAGCTAAACAACAATGTCGGAGTCGGAAAACAGTTTATATACTTACTTACTTTTTAGTTTTTTGTGTGATAATCAAAATGTAAAAATTAAGTTCTGATTTGAAAAATGGTTTGTAGGTCATATTTTATTTAATATAATATTGTACAGACTAGCAGTAATCATATTTGAATTCAAATTCAAATAATTATTATTCAACATTGACGACCTGTTTGGTGTGCAGGTAAGTAGCGTTGCCTTCCATGCCAGAGGTCCCGGGTTTGAATCCTGGTAGGGGCAGAGATTTTATTATATTTACTTTCTTGTCATGGATGTGTATATGTACGTTTATTTAAGTTTATTTCTAATATTTGTATATTAAAAAGAAAATACCTATGTGTGTTTATATATGTCTTAAGTTTATTTATCCGTTATCTAGTATCCATAACACAAGTTCTTAATGGTACTTAATACGGGCTAGACACTGTGGCGTGTCAGTTAGAAATATTATTTATTTATTTATTATTGACAGTTACTGATTATTGTTGAAGTTAGTAAAAATTTTAATTTTATTGCATAAATATCTAGAACTTTATTTTTGTCAATTTCTTATCTTTTTTTTTGCGATTGTAATATCCTTTGGACATGATTAATTGAATTCAACTGTGTATGCTTAGTACTGTATATGCCGCCTAGAAAATTAACATATTTAGTAGAAATCTTTATTGTATGGCTATCGATGTATACAATAAGTTACCCTTTAATTATAAAAACTTAAATTTTAATGACTATAAACGAAAAATATATGACTTATTGATACAAAAATGTTACTACGCAATTGATGAGTATTTTAAAGACACTGAATTGTAATTAAATGAATCTATATGTATAAGTTTAGGAATCATAATGTTTAGTAATACTTTTATAACATTTAAATATTAATATTTGTAAATACTAATTTTATTTAATGGGTTTTTAGGTAGTAAATCATTTTGTAATTAACACATTTTGTACAGATTTTTTCGCAAATAAATTCATTTAATTTGATTTGATTTGATTTGTAAGTATTCTTTAATACGTTCATGTTGACGTTTTGGATTTAGATATTTTCGTGAAGAAGAACGAGAGTCATTAGCGTTTCAATTTATACGTCTTTATTACCAATTAAAACGCAAAGTATCTTTTTACCAATTAAAATTAGGAAAGATTTTTTTTACTGATCTCTTGGAATGTTGGTGGTTCATAAATCCAAATGAGCAAATGCTTCAAGATTCAAGCGGCAGGTAGATCACAAGTAAATAAACATAATAGATCTATTGAAAGTATTCGTGAATATTTGTTGTGGATATCAGCTACGCCTACATAGATTTCTATAGTGTGGTATCGATATTTACAATGTTTTTTTTAAATTCAATATTAAAAGAATTTAATTTACAATGTTGCAAAACCATACAAGATTTATACGCAACGCTGGTTACTGGTTATTTTTCTAGATTGAAGAAAATGCGATATTAGGCATAAGCCGAATTATTGAAATAATGCGTTCGCTGTGAGAATAACCCATTACACCAAATACTAAATAAATTTGTTACACTTCATCTTACTGCGTTCGTCGTTTTGGGTGTGTGGATTTCTTAGATTGTCTCCGAAGATTAATAATGTTATTTTTAAGGTAAGTTATTGGTTAAAGACGTACGTCGAAAGAACCAAAGCGTTGAACTGTAAAAGAAATCTTAAAATACCTTTTAGATTCCTTCACCTCCCCTCGCAATTTGTCAAGCATATGAACTCGAAAGCTTTTGCCTCCAAACGAAACGAACTGGCAAATTAGATGGCTGTCAACAAGAGCGATTGTCAAATAAAACGCAGTCGACCAAGATATTTGAACATCTCGTCTGTGCTTGCTGGAGAGGCTGCTTCTGGACTGCGACAAGCATCTAATTGCCAAAACGACGCAACAACCAATGCGACGCGTTATCTCCGCCGTCAAAAATCGATAGGCTCATCTTAAGTTTCAGTTTGTTCTCAAGGCGTTGGTCCAGTGTTTTACGTTTTATATAATATTAGGTTTGTTGACAATGGGCGGGCTGCATCCTTATCAGGCGGTATCGGGAGCACGCCGACTCCGCATCCCCTCTCCAGTCGATGTCCTACCACGCCCTCGGCATTCCTCAAGGATGCTGCGTCGTGGACCACAAATATTCACCGCTATTAAATACAGCGAGACCCTGCAAGTGAATGTTATGTAATGACTTACCCGCGAGCGCGAGGACCCCGTCTGGGCGCCATTTAGCGCATGTTAGCAGCGCGACGGATACAGACTGCGCAGTGGTGCGGTTCCGGCGGCGGTCGGCGTGCGACTGCCGTGACAGTGGTGGCGCGTGCGTAACAGCTGCTCGCGCATGCGCCCTTGCTTGCATTTGTTTTGCTCTGTGACTTTCCACCGCCGAATCTTCACTAAATGCCGCAGAAAACAAGATAATAGGTAGATACGGCGCGGGTGTAGCGCCTACGGACGCAATGAGCGGTGCTAGGGGTTAACGTTCAGTCAGGTTTTTACGGTCCATCTTAATTGTACTTTAAGGGTAAGTGTGTATATACATCGTCGGCTTTTATAACTTGGACGTGAATAGAAACGAACATCGCGGTGGCTTTCAACTAAGTTGACTATCCGTAACTTTTTATTTTATGAAATGTGGTCTTACTTTGAGGTTACTGGAAATAAGTTTTACATTTTGAAATGTATGTAAACATTTTATGAGCGGTTCCTATGAAGCAAATCAACATACATGTTCAAAGCTGCCGAATACACATAAAAACGAGTGGGTACACAAGTTGGTATCACGTACCAGTCAGCTTTTCTGAATTCCGCGGAGGCTTCGATCTATCTTCGCGCGATCAAGTCACGTAACGATGTATACAGGCTGGTTGAAAAAAAAAACATATTTATTTTTTTATGTAATATATCTTATATTAGACGTTAAATATATCTTACGTCAAATATAAAATATGTATATAAAGAAAACATCGTTTTCACGATACACAAATATTGTGCATAGAAGATATAGCAAAGTTGAATCCCTTCGGCAATAATATTTTTTCATTACAGTTACTTAAAAACTTATCTCGTTTAATTGATTTTGTTAAATTGATCGAATGTACATGTTTAAATGAGCTCTGCATCTCGGCGCCTAAACTACTTCTCGCGGCTTCAATGCTTGAAGTTTACTTTTCACCCCAAGTAAAGATACGCTTTTTTACAGTTAAAGTTTGAAAATATGATTAAACATGATAAACATGATGTTAAGAAGTGTTTTATTCAATAAATTTGAATCGTAAAAACTTAAGAAAACATTAAAGTTATTAAAAGTCACTCTTTACAAAATACCTCTTACCTACAAAAGTTTCATTACAAAAAAATTGATACAAAATTACATATCACCATATAACAAAATCCTTTTATGAAGTAATTTAAAAATTAAGTTCAAAACAAAAAGCTATTACAAAATTCTTTATATTACATTAACCTTTTCTTAAGAAAAAACTGTTTTAAATAATCATTTAAAAGGCGACTATAAAATTTCTGTGCGCCCTGTATAGGTACAGCACATATTGCTTGTAAGGTTCCATGTACACTATATTAGCGGCATTTCGGGAACTGACGTGGCAACGCGCGATGGCAACGCAATGGGAGGAAGGAGCGTTTTCAAGGTGACGGTTTATGCAGGGCAACCAAACGGGAGCACCAGGTGCTAAAAGACAAGATGGCGAAGTTTAATATGTGTAGATCGTGTATATAAATATTTACAGAAGTCGTATGCAATGTGCTTCCCCAGTACTATTTTTTTAAGTAATGTGTTAGTAAAATATTGTATGAGGTTACTGATCGATTCTTCCTGAAAATTTATGGGGATTATGTCGTAACGACATATAATATATAAGAATAATAATAAACAAATTCCCAGACAAACACACTAACTGTATGGCCCCAAAGTAAGCAGAGCTTATGTTATGGATGACCATACAGCGAACTAGGGGGGAACCCAGAATGAGTATACATATATAAATATAAACAACCATGACCCGAGAACAAACATTTATGCTCATCACACAAATGAATGCGCCGGCCAGGACTCGTACCTGGGACCTTCTCCGTATGAGGCAGGGCCACCAACCACTACGCTACGCGGTCGTCAAAGAATGAATAAACATTTAAATAAATTATATAACTAATATTAGGTAATTATTCCAGTTAAGTTACACTATATTCTACTCGCAGTCTGAGCAAAAAAATAAGAATCAAGCTATTTAACGTCTTACAATCTGTATTAGAAAATTCTAGAGTAAAGATACCTGCTGTAAACTACAATCATATGTATATGAAAGCTGTTACAGGGCAAAATTTAACTTTGTGCAGTCTAGGCCTAACTGTTTAAAGGCTTAGAAACGTAGCGAACAAGTTTTCGTATTCGGCCCATCACGTATAAGGTGTTAGTACGGGGAATATGAGTAAGAAGAAAAATGACGATGGGTACTTACTAACGGAGAATCTCATAAGTAGAGAATGAAGCCTCAACTCACATCACGCGTCGTCGGAAGGATCCCCAGGCTGGATCAGGTGGCGAGTAGGTACTTTAGATTATCAGCAGTTGAGGTAAGACGAAGAATGTCTTCCCCTTTCCGATATGAATCGCTGAAAGAGAACCATATTTAAAGTACCCACCTCATGCTTATAATAGTATTATGCAAGTATTGTACAAATTTTTTTTTCAAAATTAATTTACAGTGTCTCTTTATGTCTATACAACATTATTCTTATCTGCATCTGTTAGCTCGGCAAGTCTCCCTCCTCCCAAGTAGGTATCCAAACGACGAACACCCTCAAACGGCACCCGCGTTCACGATTTAAGGCGGGACAGTCGAGAAATACTGTCTTATTTCTCGATTTTTGTCTTCCGTTTAGACATTTTGGGATTCTTTACATAATAAGTAATATGAAACTTTTATAATTAACCGCAAAAATTCAATCGTCAGATACCTAACTACTATCGGGTGCCGTTTGAGGGTGTTCGTCGTTTGGATACTTGGGGGGAGGGAGACTTGCCGGGCTAACAGATGCAGAAAAGAATAATTTTGTATAGACATAAAGAGACTCTGTAAATTTATTTTGAAAAAAATATACCCGTGAAGTTTCTTGCCAGTTCTTCTTCACGAAGGTTTTTTTCGAACTGGTGGTAGAATCATGTTTTATTTGACGTCAATAAGAACAAGTAATTGTCAATGTTGAGAAATAAATATTTCATTTCATTTCATTTCATTTCATTTCATTTCATTTCATTTCATTTCATTATCTGGAGCATAACTTTGAAAATTGAAAGACAAACTTCACACGTATCATTTTTTCGCAATAAATTTACAATTTTTCCTAACGGACAATACCCGTAATGCATACGGCGTGCTACACGCTTGTTCAGGCGGGCACGTTCGGTATTTGTTAAACGACGAGGCCTGCCGAACAATTACTTAACATACCTTATGTATTTTCGTTTCGTTGTTTAGATGTGCTAGTGCGGATCGGGAAGCAATTTCGAGTACATTGCTAAAACCCGAATGGCGTAAGCTGGGTTTTTCTATCTACATTTATACAATTACCTACCTTACCTGCTACCCGGCTGTGTCGATTAAAGCCCGCCGATTAAATAAGGGGTAGCGCCCCTAAAGCTTGCACTTGATTTTGTTTAATCCATCGTCGCGAAGCGAACGCACGTGATCTAAAAAATTCAACAACGCAATGCTTAAAACTTCTCGCGTGTTCAATGTATGAAGTTTACTTTTCACCTCGTGCCCCAATTACAACTAGACCCCTTCAACCCGATTCATTTTCAAGACTTTACTTATTAAATTTACATAATTTATTTTTTAACGTTATCACTACATTATATTGAATAAGATAAAATTGCAATTCCTATCAATCCCATATTTTTATATTTAGTCTGTAATTTTATAACAAAATCGTTTTTTAATGTTTGTCCTTATTGTTATTGTTTTAATTACCATTTGTAGATAAAAAAATTTTATAGTATTAGTCTTATGTTAATCTGATTGACTTGTAAACAAGTTTTTTCACCTTTTTTACGATTTTCAAGATATTTAAGATAATAAATCACCAAAAGAGTCGATAATCATCATTGGCGTTGTTTGTATTACGTTCTCTATATGTACTTCGGTGCATTTTCTCTTTTGTAGTTCTCTCTTATTAAGGTACTGATTAAGATAGAGATCTGCACCGGCTGTGTCTAAATCTGTATCCGAAAAAAAACTATATAAAAATAAAATAAAGACTGTGGAAAAAATAAAGTTTTGTTGTGACATGACATAAGCACACACAATCAGATGTCTTGTGATTGTACGAGGGTGGATTGCAAAGTTCGCGGCCTAACAGAGATAGCGTTGTCATATTATTATAAAACTACTCTCATATGAAACCTAGACTCTTTGTCAGTCTCTGTGCAATGTTTCTCTGAGATACATGTGTAATTATTTAAAATGGAATATAATTTTCAAAATGGATAGTTTAGACCAACGTGCCTTAATCAAATACCTCCACAAGAAACACTTAACTCCAAAGCAGATTCATGAAGATATGATGGCTACTTTAGGAACATCTGCTCCGTCGTATACAATGATAAAAAAGTGGATTACTTAGAAAGAGGTCAAACTATAAATTCTGCATACTACTGCACACTCTTACGTCATTTGCGCTGTAATGTTGTATACAAACTACATATCAATTAGGTGTATGTAATACTTATTGTAACTCATTTATAATAGATTAGTAATAAACCAACTTTACTCGATGACAGTTGTTTGTATTGGTTGCCACCTCCCTATATGGCGACCCTGCCAAACGCAGCAAACGGGATAAAATAACAAGTAACTCATTACGCATAATATATTAAAATGATTTTTTTCTTGCGATGACTTCTTCTACATACTCGTGTATTTAAGTGGTGAAAATATGGGAAAATCTCAATCAAAACAGGAAGCCACATCAGAAAACTTAGAGCTCCATCTTTATTCGACCAATATAATTCTTATAATTATATTGACTCTGCTGGCATTATTTGCCATTGTCCTTTTTACAAATATTATAAAAAAGGACATAAGAAATTGATTCGGCGAGAAATAACCCTAAATGATCTGCGACGATCATTTCACCGTCGATCTGCAAAAGGTTACCTGCCCAGAGACCTGCCCGATTGGTCTCCAGCGTCGGCAGCAGCAGCCAGAATGGAAAAAGTTTAGTGGAGTGATAGTGATTAGTGAAAGTGTGATGTTGCAAAAATGCGTAAATATAATATATAAATAAAAAAAATTAAAAAATAAATAAAAAATTAAAATATATTAAATATAAGTATTACCTACGTATATTATTTTGAACTAAAATGAGAAAAGAACTACATAATTATATATTTAGGGACATTAAGTGAATAATTTAACACTCTATTATTTTACTTGTGTTACTCTAATTTGATTTTAACTCCATGTATATTATCATATTATGGTAACGCGGCGAATTCACTGTAACAAACGTGTCCCCTACTACTGGTAACTCATAAAATGGTAAGTTGAATTTAATTATTTTATGTTTTAGGGTATGGAAAAAGAATTATTAGAATATTTATATGAACTTACAAAAATTAAGAAATACTTAGTAAGAAAGGGAAAAGCTAGATTTTCGGGTAAAATAGCTGAAAATAAATTATCCGAAGCAGAAAATATTTATAAAAAGAGTGAGATTATAATTCAGTATTTTATTAATCAGAAAAACATAGAGTCTAGTTTATTACAGATAGTTAATTCTAACTGGGATAATATTAAAATTACTTATAGGAATATTATTCAATTATGTACTCGTACTAAAATACATTCTAGTAGTAGTAGTTTAAGTGATTATAGTGAAACTAGTGAATATTTTTCAGCGACAATGGAGTTCGATTTGAAAACTGCTTGTAATTTAGTTCCAGTTATGGACGGTAATGAAAAAACTGTTAAAACTATAATTGATGCTATAGAGATGTACTCCGAAATGCTTTCAGAAAATGGTAATAAATTATTGATTAAGTTCGTACTAAAGAGTAGACTTTCCGAAAATGCAAAATTACGTTTAGGGCCAGAGTATTCGTCAGTAAGCGAGTTGGTAAAAGATATAAAAAGAACATTAATTACTAAAAAGTCTTTTACCACAATACAACAGCGTTTACAAAACGCTACGCAAGGGTATCGTACTATTGATCAGTTCGGAACAGAGATAGAACGGCTATTTTCGGAATTAACCATAGCCCAAGCAGATGACGATAATGAAAAATATTCTATCTTAAAACCTTTAAATGAAAAAATTGCTGTAAAACGTTTTTCAGACGGTCTGCGCGATTCACGGCTGAGCACGATTCTTTCAGCGAGAAATTATGAGCACCTGAATGATGCTATCCAAGCTTCGAAGGACGAGGAGCTTTATGGAGCTTCCACGTCCAAAGGTGAAGGTGTCTTACATTTTTCACGTCGGGGTAGAGGTAAGCCTTTTAATTATTCTCGTGGGCATTACGGTGGTCAAGCTCTAAACCGTCAAGTTTATCATCCACGACCCCAGATGTCAAGTGGTTTACAACATGGAAAAAATAATTATACTCGTTTTCCACAAACTCGTAATTACGCAAATCGTAGTACGGGTCGTTCCCGATCGAAAAATTTTTCTCGATCAAATTATCGAAATACAGGTAGTAGAGGTAATAATTCTCAACATCGTGTATTTTACTCGGAACAAAATACTAATAATTTAGATAGCGCAGCTACGACTTCAAAATTGGAAGATAATCAGTTTTTTCGATCTTAAGAATAGTATTTTATCTTTAAGTGGTAATAGCAAGTTCATATCGTTTTACGTAGATAATAAGAAATATTTTTGGTTGATTGATACAGGGGCATCCCTTAGTGTAATTAAACGAGAAGCTTTGCCAAAAAACATTACCATATTTAGAGACGAGACTACAGTCAACGGCATAGGTGGTCCGATACAGTCATCGGGTTATGTAAACTTAAATTTGATCCACAGCAACCGATCTAGAACAGAATTTAGTCATCACTTTTATGTTTTCGATCATGTTCCTTTAAAGGCTGATGGAATTTTAGGTTTAGATTTTCTGTGTCAATACGGTTCGAATATCGACTTAAGCTTAAATATTATTTCATTTTACAAAAATGGAATGGAATATTCTATTCCACTTAGTGATTTTATTGATTATTCAAAGGAAATTTTATTTATTCCTGCTCGAAGTGAATCGATTCATTATTTATATATTAATTTAGAATCACATGAAGATAGTTTAATCTTGCCTCAACAATTAAAGGAGGATATTTTTCTTGCCGGATCTATAGTAAAAATTAGAAATAATAGGGTACCAGTAAAAATTTTAAATACTAGTGACCATGACGTCATATTACCTTATTTTCATCCTGAATTACATTCAATTCAGAATTACGATATTTGTAAGTTTGATCCATGTACGAAAAATGTACAGAGACTTAATAGGTTGTTAAATATACTGAATTTAAATCATTTGAATTCGGAGGAAGCTGGCTCTATTAAGGAAATATGTTTTAAATATGTCGATGTTTTCTTTTTGCCAGGAGATAAATTAACTACAACAAATATTTACCAACAGTCTATAACATTAAAGCCTAATACTAGTCCTGTTTACGTGAAGCAGTACAGACTGCCACAATCGTTAAAGAAGGAAGTAAACAATCAAATTAAAAAATTAATTCAATGTGACATCGTAGAGGAAGCAAAGAGCGAATGGTCAAGTCCTGTTTTATTAGTGCCTAAGAAAAATATAAACCCAGAAAATAAATGGAGATTAGTCGTAGATTATAGAAAATTGAATGATTGTATAGTTGATGATAAATTTCCTTTGCCAAATATTTCTGAAATATTAGACTCACTCGCTGGTGCTATCTATTTCTCACATTTAGACCTCAATCAAGGCTATTTTCAACTGGATTAAGATGAAAACAATAGGAAATATACAGCTTTTACTACAAATACAGGTCAATATCAGATGAAACGACTGCCAATGGGACTTAAAACTAGTCCAAGTGCATTTAGTCGTGTTATGTCAGTTGCTATGTCTGGATTGAATTATGAACAGTGTTTTATTTATTTAGATGATCTTATAGTGTTTGGAAGATCCCTTGAGGTACATAATAAAAACTTAATTAACGTTTTAAATTTAAAATTGAATCCTGAAAAGTGTAACTTTTTGCAAAAAGAAATGCTCTATTTAGGTCATATTGTTAGTTCAGAAGGTGTATTACCAGATCCTGCAAAAATTGAAGTATTGCACAAATATCCACAACCTAAAAATGTAGAAGATGTAAAACGTTTTGTAGCTTTTTGTAATTATTATAGGAAATTTATACGAAATTTTGCTGAAATCACATCACCCTTAAATAAATTGACAAGAAAAAATGAATCTTTTGTTTGGACAGAGGAATGTCAAAAATCTTTTGAATCCTTAAAACAGATGTTAACTTCTCCACCAATATTAGAATATCCAGATTTTTCAGAAAATAATGAATTTGTTATCCAAACAGATGCATCAGGTTTCGCAATCGGTGCCGTATTATGTAATAAAAATATGAAACCAATAGCTTATGCTAGTCGACCACTTAATAAAGCAGAAAGAAACTATCCTACGATTCAAAAAGAATTAGTAGCGATAGTATGGGCTATTAAGTACTTTAGGCCATATGTATATGGAAGAACTTTTTCAATTATGACTGGCCTTTGGTATATTTGTTTTCGATGAAAGACCCCTCAAGTAGATTATTAAAGTTTAGGTTATTATTAGAAGAGTATAATTTTAAAATTTTGTATGTAAAAGGTAAAGATAATAGTGTTGCTGATGCTTTATCGCGAGTGTGCATAAAGTCAGATATGCTTAAAGAAATGAATGAGGAAATTATGTTAGTACTGACTAGAGCCCAAAGACAACAATTAGATAACAAAAATGCAGATGTTTTTAGTAAACCTAACTACGATTGGTCTGATCAGCCAAAAGTTGTAGAGTTATTAAAAATGCCTAGCAATTCTGTTGAATTGACTTTTATCGGATATGACGAATTAACTCGATTTAGACAACAAAATAAAGTATACCTTGAATACAATTGTTTTATTTATGATGAAAATAAACGTACAATTTACATAAATCTTAACTTTAAGGCACAATATACGCGAGCCGAATTTGTGATTGAGTTAAGAGAATTTTGTAAGAAAATAAATGTTAAAGAACTATGCATAGTTAAGCATGAGAATAATGATATTTTTATAAAAGATTTATTACTTGAAATACAAAGTATTAAGGAATGGACCGGTCCACGAATTTGTATAATTAGAGGTATTAAGAGAATTGAAAGTAAAGAAGACAAAGATTTAATTTTACATGACTTTCATTTATTGCCTACCAGTGGTCATGCTGGTGTGCGTAGGATGACTAATAATATAAAAAGAAAGTTTTTCTGGCCAGGACTAGACAGAGGCGTTAAAGAATTTGTAAGTAAGTGCACAAAATGTCAAAAAATTAAAGAAGTTAGACACGTTAAAGAGCCAATGCAAATAACTACGACTGCAGCTCACGCATTTGATAAAGTGTTTCTTGATATTGTTGGTCCACTGGATAGAGATATAGAAGATAATAGGTATATTTTGACTCTCCAGTGCGAGCTTACTAAGTTTGTAGAGGCTTATCCTCTAAAAAATAAAGAAACAATTAGTGTTGCTAAGGAATTAGTTAATAATTTTATTTTAAGGTTTGGGGTACCCAATAATATAGCAACGGATCGTGGGAGTGAATTTATGTCATCAGTAATGAAACAAGTTTGTGAATTGTTAGAAATCGAAAAAATTTATTTAACGGCTTATCATCATGAATCAATAGGAGCATTAGAAAATTCTCATAAAAATTTAGGATCATTTCTGAGAATTCAATGTGATGGTCATAAGGAAAACTGGAGTCATTGGATTCCATTTTGGTGTTATAGTTTTAACAATACTGTCCATACTGAAACTAAATATACACCATATGAACTGGTTTTTGGAAAACTAAGTAGAATACCTTCTAGAATAAGTAATTGTATTGAACCTTTATATAACCCAGATAGTTATCCATTAGACTTAAGATATAGATTATAAATAGCACAACAAGACGCTCTTAACAATTTAATTATAAGCAAAATAAAACGAAAATGTAACTATGATAAAAATCTTAACCATGTAGAATATTTTCCAGGCCAATCTATTCTTGTAAAAAATGAAACTGGCACAAAATTAGATACTAAGTTTGTTGGTCCATATGTTGTAATTGAAGACATGGGTGTTAATGTAAAAATCGCTAACAATAATAAAATTGATATTGTTCATAAAAACAGAACCAAATTGTATAAGCAATAAATATAATGATTTTGTTGTGTAAATATACTAAAAAAAATAATAATAATAAAATAAAAAGAAAGAAAAAAAAATTTTTGCTATTATTTAAATTTTTTTTTTCGATATTACCCCGGTGGTGTAATGTTGTATACAAACTACATATCAATTAGGTGTATGTAATACTTATTGTAACTCATTTATAATAGATTAGTAATAAACCAACTTTACTCGATGACAGTTGTTTGTATTGGTTGCCACCTCCCTATAGCGCGAAGAAATAAAGTCTAAAAGACCAGGATTGTTGACCAAGAAAGTTTTATTTCATCAGGACAATGCTCGTGTTCACACATCTGCAGAATCGATGGCTCATTAGTGAATTGTGGTTTCGAATTGCTTCCTCATCCCCCTTATTCACCTGACTTGGCACCTTCCGACTTCCACCTATTTCCAAAACTAAAAAACACTTAGGTGAAATGAAATTTTCTACCAATGAGGAGGTCAAAGTGGCCGCAGATGTCTTTTTGAAGACCTTGACGAGACCTTCTATTTATATGGGATCAAGGCTTTGGAGGACCGCTGGACTAAGCGCTATGACCTAAGAGGAGAGTATGTAGAAAAATAAATATAAAAAATTTCATTATTCCTGTGTTTTCTTGTTTAGGCCGCAAACTTTTTAATCCACCCTCGTATCTTTCATGTTGTAGACTAATTGTGTACCTACATTTCATGCATTTGACAATTTAAACGCTAAAGTTAAGAAGTTTTAACGCCATTATGATGACGATGAAGATGATGACGGAGATGAAGTAAAATAAATTCATTAGGTCAAATAGAGTATTATGAAGTTTATTAATTTTGCAATTTTAGATTCGTTCTGTGATTCCGGTATTTTTTTCTTAATGTTGTAATATTGTATCGCTCGCTTTAATTTTGAAATTAATTAAATTACTTTAAGCAACCAATATGGTGCAGTGGGAAAGTCGTTAACCGCGCTAGGCGCATTAATATTATGTCAGTGGGTTTGAAGATAGTGGCATCATTCCCGATCGACTTTTGTTGTCTTTTTAATCGCACCGTACGATTTTACCTATATAGAGCAGCGATTGGGAGCACTCCAAGTAACAAGAAAAAATAGTCACTATGCTCTAAACTCTAAAATGTCATATTTCAGAGTTATGCGCAGAAAAAGGTCATAACAGAAAACCTTAATAGAGAGCTACAAAACTTTTTACTACAAGATTTACTACAAGCTGGAGTGTTTAAGTTCCGGCTAAGCGCCGTCAGCGCTAGGCCACAAGTCCGGTGAAATTTAAAAGACTAATACGACCTTAAATAACTGACCATTTCTAAAAAAAAAAAAAGCTGGAGAGTGTTCAAATGGCAGTTCTGCACCTTATTCAACGTTAAACTATTAAAAAGCATACTTTTATCTTAGTTTTAAAAAATAATTCATTTATTTTTATCGTTTGTCTTTCTGTTTTATAAAATTATAGTTTTATTTATATGCAACATTAACCACTGTAACAGCGAATTCTGTACACACCTGCTGTATACACATGCTGTATACACATGCTTGAGAAATGTTATGTAACGTATGATTAATATGTTTACTGTTGATGTATCTTAATTAAAAAATATAAATATTAGTGTTTTTTGACCGCCTATTTGGTATGGAGGTAAGTGGCCTTGCCTTTCATGCCAGAGGTCCCGGGTTCGAATCCTAGTAGGGGCAAATATTTTATCATGTTTGCTTTCTAGTCATGGAAGTGTATTTATGTTTATTTTAGTTTATTACTAAAATATATACTTTAAAAAAAATATCTATGTGTGTTTATATGTATATTTCTTAAGTTTATTTACCCGTATCTAGTATCCATAACACAAGTTCTTAATGATACTTAATTTGGGCTAGATAATGTGGTGTGTTAGTTAGAAAATATTTATTAATTTAATGTGTTTAAACACTCTAAGGAACACAAAATATGAGTCTCAATGCTCTAAAGTGTCACGTTTTAGGGTTATCTGCAGCCAAAAATTTAAAGGAAAAAATATGTAGGTACGAGTACAAAACGGACTTTTTACGCAGCATGATGGATCTAAATAGTAGTTGTAGGCATTTAAATATTAAGTTACCATATTTACAAATAACTTTGTCAGGGTTACTTTATTATAAATTAAAACCACTGGTGCTCGTAAAAGTTATACAGGGTCCTAGAAACCAACGTCAATACGCAACCCATTCGTGACAGCTGTCAAGAAAATATTTCTAAAAATTTGAAGTTTTCAAATCATAAGTACTTATAAAAAACTTGACACCTCGAGATGACCTTTCAAGTCCTGTGACTACAAATATCAAAAATTAAATGAGCGTGTATACATTAAGTGTATAAATTGCATTTGAGTTTAACTTTAAACGATTAAATAAAATTTATATTTTTCGATAAACGGCTCTTAAATATATTTCGTTTTATTTATTTTTAATTATTTATTTATTTAATCCACAAAACTGGTAATAATATTTCTTAACACTAAATAGTAGATAACTTAAAACTAAAACATTTTCTTTACTATTACCTACTAAATGTGAATCTAACATTGTTTGAGTATCAAGCTCCAGTTTAGCCTCCTGGTGGTCTTGACTAAATAAAACAAGTTCTTCGATTTGTAGGACTGTATTCTGTTTAGGTTTTACAAGGAAGGCCAGTGCGTGCGTGTGCTCTGGTGGTTCGCTCACGCGATCTGTTGGCCCGGGCAGGCGGCGCGGGCGGGGAACCTGTCGGCCGTCGGACCGGTTCGACGGCTATGACGCGGCCCTATGTGATCTCGGGAACAAACATGCACAAACATATAATAATGTTAATAATAGAATACTAACATTTCAACACGCTAAATAGGTGAAATGTTTGTTAACAAAAATGTTTTGTCTGTACCAATAACAACTTCCCCTTTATAATGGCTAATTGATCACCGAATAATATCTATCTGATTTCTAAGATTATTAGCTGTTTGAAAAATTCGCTGCATTGGTGCATGTCTACCTATATTAGAATTAATTTTCGCAAGCTCAAAAGTCTTCCTGTTTAATAATCTACTGCCGGGACGTGAACAAAAGCCGATTGGAAGTTGGACAAAATCTTCAAATCCTTTACATTTTCTTTTTTCTTATTATTAAATAACGTCATCCTTTTTGGCATTGTAACATGAATGAAATGCGTGTGAATGTGTGCAGTCACCCTTTTATCGATGTTTTTGTAAGCTTATAACATATCTATAGAATATGATACCATTGGCGACGCCGAATAACAAACATATTGATCAAGTCGACATAAGGATTCAACAATTTACTTCATGTCGCTGGCAAAAGATACAATTTCATCGTTTTGATCATCGATCACCGGTATTTCGATATATCGATTTTTTTTCGAACATATAGATTGCTATTGTCACTTAGATCGAACCACATCATGAAAACATTTTGTCCGACCGAAAATTTGTAAAATCTCTATGAAACTTATAAATACAATTTAATTGAAATAAGATTTGAGTTACAAATATTGAGGTGAGCGTAGATTATGCGGAATAAATTGATCATATTTTGTTGTTTAATATTTTGTTTAATTTTATATATTAGATTTTATCACTTGGAATTTTCTACTACCGTATTCCTTATGCACATGTTTCTTAAATAGTTATGTGCTTATTTCATACGTTTATGCACACGAAGATACTTAAGGAATAAATAATCGATTAAATTTAAGCTCTTACTCAATATTGCATCTTTTAGATATTTTTTATCTTCCAAAATATAATGAGATTGTTTTAATAAGGATTAAGATTATTTTCAAAGCAAAATATCGAAGTCTCTCTCAAACTTATTTTAGCAGCGCTACTGGCAATAGACTAGTTAGTAGTTATCTGTGCTGACAACTTAAAGAACTTAAAAGTCATGCTTTATTTCATGTCAATGTCATATTTTTCATATGTTGGTAGTGTTCTTTCGGGGATAGAAAACTGTGGAGGCTGTCTGTAATTTCAACTTAACTTGTGACTAATTTTGTAAAATGTCGACTCTTGCAGCAGCTTTATCAGTGGCCGGGACCAGAACTTCTGGTGCTCCAGTCAGAACTCAAAATGGTAAGTTATTTTTACGCAGTAAAACAAAACACGAGGCAAACCCCGGTTCCTAGCGTGCAATGCACCTTACATACGGTTTTAACTTTGTAAATAATTCAATAAAAAGTCTAAGAATTTAAGTTGTATCCTATGTATTGATTAATTTTTTGGCTAAAATTGTCGTTATAGTGTCTTTAGTACTAGTTTTTAAAGATATTTGAATATTTACAAAGAACTAACCTAACAAACAATTATCATTATTTGTAATGGAATGCTTTATAAAACTTGTGAATGCATTCCAGTGATGGCAGCAGCTGCTATAGCCAACATTGTCAAGAGTTCCCTGGGACCAGTTGGCCTAGACAAAATGCTAGTGGATGATATTGGAGATGTTACTGTTACAAATGATGGGGCCACTATCCTCAAGTAAGCTATTCATTTAATATATTCAGAAATCTTTGATTAAGACAGTTAAAATTTAATCACATATACACAATCAACTTTATATTCAAAATCTCAAAATACAATTAAATCAAATTAATACTTATCACATTTACAGGATGTTGGAAGTAGAGCACCCAGCAGCTAAAGTATTAGTAGAATTGGCACAGCTACAAGATGAAGAAGTTGGAGATGGAACCACATCAGTTGTGATCATTGCAGCGGAACTACTCAAAGTAATGTTTCTTTGTTTGATGTTCTATTTGTTTTTACATATATTTTTACACAATGATTGTATAATTACAAATTGTTTTTATTTTAGAGTGCTGATGAATTGGTTAAAAACAAGATCCACCCAACTAGTGTTATTTCTGGATACCGCCTTGCTTGCAAAGAAGCTGTCAAATACATCCAGGACAACCTCACAGTCTCTGTTGCGTCCCTTGGCCGACCATCAATCGTCAATGCTGCAAAAACCACTATGTCCTCAAAACTAATTGGAGCGTATCCTTTTTTATCTGTTTAGCTATCTTAATCTGACACTATTATGTGTCTTGATAGAAGATTGAATCTGAACATTTTCAATATTTTAAAATAATTTAGATTTTGAAGTAATAAATTTAAAAATAGTCTTATTCTAATCAAATAATTTGTTTGTGAAGAAAATAGACAATTTAAAGTCCTTATGTTTTGTGTGTTGTGGCACAAAATTAAATTAAAAAAATGAATTAACCCACTTGTTACAGGTATGGTTTTTTATATATATAACTCTGTCATTTAAAAAAGGTTTGGAGGGACAGGCTCTTCTATTTGTTTCTCCCTCACACACTATTGCCATCTATACTTGCACACTGCTGCAAGGTCATCAAAAAAAAAATTATTATGGTTTTCTTTTGGCTTCATTGCCTACAATTGATTCTAGTTGAGATGTAGTTTTTTAACCGTAGTGTATTTTATTCTTCTTATTTTTATTAATGTTACATATATCCATAATAACATACATCCATTCTGCAGCTAAAACTGAGATTTATATATAACCTAAGATTATTTACACAACCAGCATAAAAGACTAAAATATGAAAATATCTACAGTTCCAAAACTATATTAAGTATATATAATAGAAATGTAAATGACGAATGTAATCAAAGTTATGAATGTCATTCAATATATTTTTCTTGAATATTGTGTGGAGTGCGCGCACTGGTGTCCACTTTTAATCCGTGCCACAAGGTCCCAACAATTGTGTAAAAGCAAAGCTCCTTTAAAATATAAGGTGTATACTATCCCTTTTTGATTTTATACAGCTCCAAGGAAATAAGACAGAAGTCTCACTGCTTTTGTCATTTGCTTGAGTGATATACAGCAATGTTCTGTTCCGTTGACAGTTTCACTGTAACATTCACTGCAAGGTTCCGTGTTTGATGATGGCGGTTCTTGTCTGGGGTACTTAGCTAACTGGGCTAATGGGTAGCTGTATTCTTCACCGTCGTCATTAGACGAAGAGTTTTGGTCTATAACTTCTGCTAGAGCCTGCTGTGACACAGACAAGTTATGGAGGTTCACTACATTTTCCTCACCCGAGTCTTCATCGGTGACGTCATCGTTTTAATTTAGGCGTCAAAATTGTGGTGAAACTAGGCTCAGGCTCAGCTTTGTCTCCAACTTGTCGATGACTTCACCGAGTGTCATTGGACTACATGTCATGTCTAGATCATGAACAATGTAATACAGCAGTCCATGTAGCTAGTGTTCCGTTAAGGACTAGGTTCTGCATTTAATTACGAACAGATATTACTAGGTAGTCAATTAGTTTGCTTTTAGTTTATAACTAGTGCACCGCAGGCTTACAACTTACTTATAAAATAAAAACATGTTATGTATTTACTCATCTTATAACATTGATCATAATATTGACGAAAATAACAATGTCTACTTAGTTGAAACATATAACTAATCAAGCTCAAAATGCAACTGACCTTAAAGGGACTCCTCAGCTAATATTACATGAACAGTGCACTTAATTGCAGCAATCTTGTTTCTTTGATAATCCATCAAACTATAGTAACAAGTGGGTTGAATATGTTAAAACTTACTAGATTACATGTCTAAATGCACATATTATCAGTTTTTATATTCTACTTTTTTATAAATAATTGAAATAAATACAGTTAAAGAGTTTCTATGGGTGTCTATGGATTCATTTATTACTAAAACTGTGAAGATTGTTCAGCCTAAGTTCACATATCTCGTAAATAAAAAACAAATAAAATGATAAAAGACTGTTTTTATTAAACTCGTATTTAACATTTTAAAAATGTCAGAACTATAATAATGAAATATAAGGAAAATAAATGTAAAAATATTGTTAGTCTAAATTTCTACCCATGCAACAAGTCCAATATTTTTGATAAATACTGACAAACTAAACGATTTTGTAAGCATTCCTCTATTCCGATACTGCTTGAAGGCTTGCCAGGCTTTTTTCTGGCTGTAGCTCATTTAACTGATTATTAAAATAAACAAATATTAATTACCTTTCAAATATCCTGAACACACAACACAGTGACGCAGATTTCTTCTCAGAGATGATTGTAGATGCTGCACAGGCTGTCAAAACCACAGACATCAAGGGCAATGCTGTATACCCCATCAAAGCAGTGAATGTTCTGAAAGCCCACGGCAAGAGCGCTCGGGAAAGCGTACTTGTTAAAGGTTACGCTCTGAATTGCACCGTGGCGTCGCAGGCGATGCCTAAGAAGATTGTGAATGCCAAGATTGCGTGTTTAGACTTTTCTCTACAGAAGACTAAGATGAAGATGGGTGTCCAGGTATGTTTAGTTTAGTAATTCAGTTTTATATTAGCAAATCATAATGAGTTGTTTGTTAGCTTGATAAACAAATGTTTGTCCTAATTCCGATTTCAAAACATCTATTAAACATGGTTTTAGTTTAAAGAAGTATGTATCACAATAATTATATTCCTTGTTTTTGATATTCTTACTCCAAGGCATAAGTAAAGGTAGTAGGACTACATACAATGTAGTCCAGCTGAACCTAAAGAATTCCAGTGTCTAATAAAGATTTATAATAACATTCCGTTTTTAGAATGTTCAGTTCCTCTGCACACTTTCCACCTAAAGTGTGCAGAGGAACTGCACTACAATCCATGACGTGTTGAACGACCGGCGAGTAAACCTGAGCGAGGTTGTAGGTATCATATCTTAGATTCAAAAAAGCTCTGCGCGCGATGGATGCTACCTTTACTGACTGTTGAGTTAACACGCATGCGTGTGACTATTTCGGAGGCAAGTTTGGCATAGTTTCAACGGGATAAAATTGAACTTCTGAGTCATTTTATGACAAAAGACGAAACGTGGATATCCACCATTGTACACCAGAAACCAAGCAACAATCGGAGCCGTTGACTGCTCCGGGCGAACCAGCTCCGAGAAGGCCAACGCAGTTTTATCGGCCAATAAACTGATGGCTACAGTTTTTTGGGATGCACGAGGGGTGTTCCAAATTGAGTACCGATTAATCGCGAATATAGCGCTATTTGAAGAAAATTTTACCTGGAAAATGACCGCATTTGGCTAAGACGAAAATTCTCCTCCATCAAGACAATGCACGAGTAATTTATATATTATTTTTTTTAATTATGATAATAAATGAAAAAAAAATATATCTGCACGAATGCCATGGCCGAATTCTATGAGTTGCTTTCTCACCCATCATAAAATCATTCGCGAGATTTAGCCCCTAGCGATTAATTTTCATTGCCGAATTTTAAAAATTGGCTCATTGGGGAAAACATTTA
This sequence comes from Marasmarcha lunaedactyla, assembly GCA_923062675.1. NCBI lineage: Eukaryota > Metazoa > Arthropoda > Insecta > Lepidoptera > Pterophoridae > Marasmarcha > Marasmarcha lunaedactyla. The sequence continues at coordinate 27,928,455 of OV281345.1, read as the reverse complement.
GCATGATCTCCTATGCACGAAACCAATGCCTATTTCAACGGGTTGCCTAAGCCGTATTTTACGAAAGGGATCGAAAAGCTAGAGGAACGATGGGTAAAGCGCATTGAACTAAAAAAAAACATATTAAAAATATAAAGGAGGCTGAGTAGTCGTGGGCTAGACAGTTAACAGGTGGAAATTCGTCTAAAAAAATAAGTTATATTTACCATGTCTGGGGTTACCCACATGAGCCAATTGTACCGAAATAGTTTATATGCTCCAGTTTATATGAACGTGCTGTTTGTCGTTGGGGAGTTTGTCTGTTTTTAAGTAAAAGTGACATTGGACTTGTCATGATGCCGTCACGCCGTGTGCGCACTTCACAGACACGAGCGCAAATTGTAAATGTTTAATTATCCGACCTAAACTGACTAAAATACTGCTTTATGTATTTATCAGTTCAATAAAGATAGATAGAGACCGAGGGACATTTTAACAAATAGTGGCTACTTAGATCTGCGCAAACGGGCCTAAGGGTTCCATTCATCCCGTTATAGAAACAGCATTAGAAACACTTCTCTAAAATGTTGAGCTGTCTACCCATTATAGTTCAATAGATGTCGGCAGATAGACCGGTGGACAATAATAGGGTCCCATTATTGTCCCAAGAGTGCAAGTTTTATCTAAATATGTTGAATGTTTTACCTCATCAAATTAGGTTTGAGCCTTCATTTATGTATCCCACATACTATGTCGCACAACCTTACTAATTCAGCATTCACAATTAGCACTCAATCACGATGGCGACTCGAAACACAAACCACATCGTTTTTCCTGAAGCTTTATACAAAACAAGATACTTTGCCTAAAGAACTTTGCCTTTCTGTCTAACACTGACCCCTGGTCCAATTATATGGGATGCTTTTTTTTCTTTAGCATACACTTAAATAAAACATTCCATGTCTTTTTTATATTTAAACTATGTTTCTATATAGTTTTGTCCAACTACAGAATTATTAAAGTTTGATTTGAGTAAGACTGGGTAAAAAGAACTATTGTCCCTAAAAAAAGTGATAACTTCGTAAAAATACATGATAGAAGTTTTAAAAAAGTGCAGTTTTTGCAATTATTAAAGACAATATTGCCGCAAGGGCCATTCAAGCTTCACATGACATTTAAATCATCATCCGTTCATATCCCCTCTTATTATTATATATCCTCTCTATACTATTGTTCTTATTGACGTCACAAAACTTAGGTCACGCGTATCGTATTTCTTTTAATTTTTCTACATGAGAGAAGTTGGTCAATTCATTTACGCACCGTGCACAAATAGGCAACTTAGGTCACAGAAAAGCGTGCGTAAATTACGGGCTTAGGTCACACTGTGCTATAAAAGAGATTATGCGGCACAAATTGTAGGCAAGTCAACCTAGCTTTGGTCCACCATTTTTTTCCCGATTTGACATACTTCAAAGCAGGATTAGTCAAACTTGTTCTATCATATTTTAACGCAAAAGCCACCAAAACTTGCCATTAATTACTACTCAGTATTCTCAATTGAATGACATCTATTTGCCAATGTCATATTGAAGATAGTTAATAGATCAACAAATAATCTCAAAACTGTCTAATAGTGAGCCAAAGTCACCCAAATTGAGTGTACTTATTTTCTGTTTTCTTTTAATATGTAATTTTCTTTATGTAAAACATTGACTTTAGTCAACCTAAATTATAGTGAATCCAAACTAATCCCTTCTTCTTCCCTACAGGTATTGGTATCAGACCCTGAAAAGCTTGAAGCCATCCGCGCTCGTGAGCTGGACATCACCAAGGAGCGTCTCCAGAAGATCCTGAGCACCGGTGTGAATGTGATCCTCTGCACCGGAGGCATCGATGACTTGTGCCTCAAGTATTTCATTGAGGCTGGTGCTATGGGAGTCAGGCGGTGCAAGAAGGCGGATTTGAAGAGGATTGCTAAAGCCACTGGTGCTGCATTCTTGACTTCTTTGACAAATATGGATGGTAAGTTGTAACTTCTACATCGGTAATATTCTTAGCTAAAATGGTATTTGATATGGTCGAGTTGCATAGTCAGTAGTAGCTAGGCCTCATACGTCAGAGGTCCCAGGTTGGAGTCCTGGTAGCGACATTTGTTTGTGTGATGAACATGCTGTTTGTTCGCAGGTCATGGTTTATATTTGTATATGTATGTTTATCCTTAGTTCCCCCCAGTTTGTTGTATGGTTATTTATTATATAAGCTCTGTTTACTTTGGGGCCATATGGTTGGTGTGTTTGTCTGGAGATTTATTTATTGGGTTACTTAAGTTCCCTAGTAGTTAATCTAGTTTGTGTTGAGTAGCACTTTTTTGTTGTGTTTTACTTATAGCTATTATATATATTCATCTTATATTTTATATCTATTGGTGCATTTCAAAATTCACTGTGGCAATCAAAAAATTGAACTAAGTAATAAATTAACTAGAATTACATAATTACATTCATAGAAAGAAAAGTTTAGGATAATTGTTTACAAATTGTATTTTGACTTTAGGTGAAGAAGTGTTTGAGTCAAGCATGATGGGTGAAGCCGCTGAAGTAGTCCAGGAACAGATTTGCGACGACCAACTCATCCTGATCAAAGGGTGAGTGCTAGAGGCGACAAGACTTGTTTTGCAATTTCTATATAAAATTTTTCTTTCAGCAATATTGATACTGAAACTACGACAGAGAGCAACCTTAATTTGACAATACATACAGTGAATACCTGTATCTCATATTGGCCCATTTATGATTTGTGGCCCAAATGTCATCACTTGATTTCACACCTCATAAATCTCCAAATACATCATTTACACCATGATCTACAACTCTAAAACATCTCTACATTCGCATTCCAGCCCGGTAGCTCGCACCGCTGCATCCATCATCCTACGAGGCCCCACGGATGCCTACTGTGATGAGATGGAGCGCTCAGCTCATGACGCTCTGTGTGCCGTGAAGAGAGTCATGGAGTCAGGAAAGCTGGTGCCTGGGGGTGGGGCTGTGGAGGCTGCGCTGAGCATCTACCTGGAGAACTTTGCTACTACGCTGGTATGTTGGGTTTCAATTTATAAACCAATAATTAAATGGGAATGGAAAAATGGGAATAATTAAATAAAATATTTGTTTAGTATATAATTAGGAAACCACAATAGCTTCAGGGCTTTGATGCTATTTATACAGTTTTAGGGCAAATTTACAAAAATCAGTAAATTTTTCACTTTAATATTTTTGTGGTCTTAAAAAAAAGTTAATCTATACTTTGTTAAATTTAAAAAAAGAAAAAAATACACTCTTCGGCCACTGTCGATGTGAACAATGATGGTATTATATGTTTCTTTACTAAATTTCCTACATGGGATAATATTACATTACGATACGCGTGACCTAAGTAGCCTATTTCTGCACGGCGTTTAGCTTAACACATAGACAACTTAGGTCCCAAGTATCGTATACTATTTTATAGCAAGTGTGACATAAACCCCCTCGGAGCGGGCGGGCGGGGAGGGGGGGGGGAGCAGGGGGCGTTTGGACTGCTATTTTGAAAGAGTATTTTAAAAGTAAAAAATCAAATTCTATATTGTTTTCGATCTATATTCGTCAAATTTCGTCAAATTCTATATTCGTTCCGCCAATTCTTGATTGGCGGAACTTGATTGGCGCCCAGAAAAGTGCGAAATTACCCGCACGCGGCCATACATTCGAGAACGAGACGCCCATCGCCACGACGAGGCGGCGCCGGCTACTTGTTATAGTTTTCTTGGCTGCCCATGGGCGTCATCGGCGTAAGCCTCTAGATTTCGTAAAATCAGTATGTTTTTATGCACATAACAAGCACTTAGATTTTTTTAAATAATTGATCTGTGTTCCCTGAGGTTTAGCAAACACAATCTAGGTTAAAACCGAAATAGAGATATTTTGCGAAAGTGGACCAAATTAATGGTAATATATCCATTGCGTAAACTTAAACACGATTCATGTACTTAAATATACAATACACCACAAAAAATCGTAATTTTAAAGTTTTTTCAAAAAGTCAGAGGTTACCACCCTTTTTTGTAAACTTCCGGTTTTTTTTTGTATAGGTTTAAAGTATTTCAATATCACGTTATATAAATAATCAAATTGTAAAGAATCCATACTATTATTATATGTCCAAAAATGTGTTTGTTGGTTTGTTTGTCCTTCTTTCATGTCAGATCGGAGCGAGTCATGATATAATTTTTGTGTGGAGATAGTAAGGAGCCTGGAGTGTCATAGGCGTTTTAACCCTGGAAAACGTTAAAGGGGTTGAAATAGGGAATGAATGGGAATGACTTGATGAAAGTATTGCCTATATAAAACGCCTTAATAAAATATGAAGCAAAACCATTTACAGGCCTATTGCGTTTGTGTACTTTTCGACGCTAAAGCAGCTGCGGGCAAAAGCTAGTATGTAATAAAAAACCAAGTTAAATAAAAAAATATTTATTTTAAAATCAATCTTTTTAAAAAACGAACATACAATTTACTAAAACAATGAGAGCTCGACTAGTTTCGGGTCGGCTTTCTTTTGTTAAAATTATCTACCGAGCATAAGTATCTATTTTATGGCACATGGGTATGTACACTGTGGCCAAAGTGACATATCCTTTGTGATAATTTAAATTAGTGCAAAATTAACATCGGAAGTGGCTAACAGAACTAATTACCTAAAACAATCACTTTGAGGTCGGCTTTCTTTTGTTAAAATTCCGAGCACACCAATTGTATGGGACATGCACTTAGCTGCCGAGAGCTGGGCTTCAAGCTTTTTTTATGTTGACGCGATCATAAATTCCGAAGATAATTTACCTCAAAAGTGGGCAAATCGTTATTATACAAAATAAACCAAATACAAAAGCAATATCATTTTACATGATGTTTGTTTGTTCACAATTATTCAAAAACTAATCGTATTATTTCTTAATGAAATTAACTCTTTAATAATTACACAAAAACATTTTTGCTAATAAGACAAACAACACAAACAATTAGTAGGCAGCAATACAAAACCTAAAATTTTTTTTAAACCTATGACCCGTTTTCTTTCGCATGCACAAAAAGTTTGTTAAACCCTGACTTCAAAACGAAGACGCCCTGTTTTTAATTTTAAAATTTTATTAACATAAGTCTAATAATCATTGGATCGCCAGGCCGTTTAGGAGTTGGATAGATTATAATATTATAGCGCATTTAAAAAAATCTCAGTGATTTTTACTGTAATTTGGCTTAGAAAGTCAGGTTTGAAACTGGATGCCCCAGGGCGTCCTCGGTGTCTGAGTAGAAATTCTAAAAACGCCGATCGGCGTTTGGTAGCGAATGGGTTGATCTAACTTCTAATTCTAACATATAATTGAAAAAAGAATCCAGGTACCACACTAATTCAGCAACACTTTTATTTTCGGTGGTGGACGTTTGGGTGACAGTGCAATTATTAAAGACAATATTGCCGCAAGGGCCATTCAAGCTTCACATGACATTTAAATGTTTTTTCTTTTATTTTTTCTACTTGAGTGAAGTTGGTCAATTAATTTACGTATCGTGCCGAAATAGGCAACTTAGGTCACGGAAAACCGTGCGTAAATTGCGGGTTTAGGTCACACTGTGCCATAAACTATTTTATTTGGTCCTACAAATGCAAAAAGTATCTAAACCTACTTTTTCCTTTAAGTTTTACTTTCCTTCAAGAAAACAAAACTATCTTCAGTATAAACAAATTGAAACCTGTGCACAGAGTTCCCGCGAGCAGCTGGCCATTGCCGCGTTCGCGCAGTCGCTGCTGGTAATCCCGAAGACGTTGGCAGTCAACGCCGCGAGGGATGCCACCGACCTCGTCGCCAAACTACGCGCTTATCACAATTCCTCGCAGACTAAGGTAATTTATTTTAATAACAAGCTTTGTCTCTGAATTGTGGTATTAAAATTTGCCTTTGTGTTATTCGAAATATTATTCCATTGTTCTACTCAAAATAAATTTTTTGCATTTAATTAAATATAAGTAAATAATGTCTAGACAAATATATTAACCATATGGCCATAAACCATAAAGTAATCAAACCGTATTACATCCTCTATCTTGGAGAAAGTTATTAGGTAATTTTCTGTTTTACAATATTGCAACAAGTCAAGAAATTAAATTATTGTCATTGCTGTTTGCAGTTTTAAACCACTTGTATCTCACACAATTTTGATTGCGGAAATCCCTGTACCTAAGATCATCTACATAAGAATATGTAAAGCTATTTGAGCTGCATAAATATGTACCTCACTCCTCTTTAACACACAAGTTGACTCTAGTAACAAGATTTTTAACATTTTATCATACACTCTGCAGGTTGAACATGCTAACCTCAAATGGGTTGGTCTCGACCTCAATGAAGGAGTGCTTCGTGACAATCTGACCGCTGGAGTCCTCGAGCCTGCAATCTCCAAGATCAAGTCCCTCAAGTTCGCCACTGAAGCCGCCATCACCATCCTCAGAATTGATGACCTGATCAAACTTGACCCCGAACAGAAAGGAAAAACCTATGAAGACGCTTGCAATGCCGGTGAACTAGATTAAACTTGTGAATGTGCAAACAGTGAAAGTGTTAAGACATTTCTTCTGTGTTCAACTGTGAAAATGCATTTTATTAGTGGTCTTCAACTGTTCTAAGTTAATATCAACGGCTTTGTCATATAACTATAGTTGTGGTCCAGTTTTTAAATTATTGTGTATTCAGGCAAATTGTCACAATATATATTGTATAGTAAGTATTTTTAGTTTCAGTTATTCGGTGCCTTTTTCAAATCTCAAAGATATTTCTTGCACTGGCACAATATTTGCTGAATAATTTAGAACATTCTCTTAATACCAAAATTTTCTTTGGAATATTTTTACAATATCACATAGTTATGCAAGGGTATTATTATATTTTAATTAAACTAACTGAGTAATTTGCTTCTTTTATACAAGCTAGCTAGGTGTAATAAACGCTAGATATGTCATTTTGACTACACTTAAAAATGAATAAATTTTAATATTTACTAATCTTGGTGTATTATTTCTAACCATTGGTTGGTAAAGTCCTACATACAAATCATGGGGAAAAGATCAAGTAAGGTGTATTTCTGCCAATATAATGTTTGTTACCCGACTGTATGATGCAAAGAAGTGGTACTGTGTTAATCAGTCTATGGGTATTCGATCCTTTGTGGCACTCCAGAGACCTAACGCGTGGGCCGATTTAGATGGTTCCGTGAATCGATTTGTCTTAACCCTGCGAGTCGCATTAAATATTATGTCACTTTTTATACTACATGGTTGGGATACTTGAGTCAGTATTGCGAAAACTATATATCGGATGTAAGTGTTCAACTTGATACTGGTCATGAAGTAGACGTCATATACACGGATTTCAGCAGCGCCTTCGATCGAGTAAATCGTAGCATTCTTTTGCGCAAGCTTGCGATTCATGGCGTCCATGGTTCTCTTTTGAAATGGTGTGCTTCTTATCTTACAAATAGAACTCAAACGGTAGCAGTAAAGGGATATGAGTCTAGAAGTTATTTTTCCAATTCCGGCGTACCACAGGGTTCTCATCTTGGACCTATATTATTTTCATTGTTTATTGATGACATTACTAAAGACATTCATCATTGTGAATATTCCATGTTTGCTCATGACCTTAAGATATACAGAACCATAATTTCTCTGGATGAGACTTGTGCAGAGCGATTTGAACAGAATTGAAGTGTGGTGCAATAATAATTTAATGGACCTAAATGTTAAGAAATGTAACTATATAAAAATAACCAGAAAAAGGCAACAATTTCCATCATCGTACGTCCTGAATGGTACTGGTATACAACAGGTTGATGAGGTTCGCGACTTGGGTGTTATCGTTGATAAAAAATTTGACTTCTTCTCTCGTATAGATACCATATTAAAAAAATCCTCACAGTTGCTAGGTTTCATAAAACGCAACACTAAAGAATTTAACCAGCGCACTAAGATGCTACTCTTTAAAACACTGATGCGTAGTGGTTTGGAGTATGCCAGTACAGTGTGGAACCCGTGGTATGCTGTTCATTCTCAGCGTGTGGAGAGTTTGCCACGAGCGTTCACTCGACATCTCGCTTTTGTATCTCAGCATATTTCACATCGGAGACCCCACGATGAGCGTCTTTTGTTCTTTAAATTATCTTCTTTGCGAGATCGTAGAAAGCTGCTTGACGTTTTGTTCCTTTATAAAATTGTCAGGGGCTATAATCATAGTCCAGAAATTTTGGAACAACTTAGATTTACCGTCCCCAGAACACTGCCATGTCATCCTGTAACTAAAGTCCTCCTTTTGTGCGTACTAATGTAGGGAAAAACTCACCCATTTAATGCTGTCAGTAACACATTGCCAGATATTGATATTCATTTTGACTCATTTCACAAATTCCGTTCCAAAATTAAAGACTGTCTCTAGATCCTGGCTCTTCTTCTTTCCTTTTAAATGTATGTTTTCACTAACGTACCTACTGTACTTCATCGCACATAATTTGAAAGAATAATTTGATTAAGTAATTGTTTTTATTTTGTTATTTTTATGGTGTTATTTGTACATGCCCGTAATTGGTGTGCACATAGGTTTTTATACGTGGTTTGTTATATATGTGGTTTGTTAGGTTAAAAATGTAGGTAAAATGTCTCTGCGTCTATACAAAATTATTCTTGTCTGCATCTGTTAGCTCGGCAAGTCCCCCAGTATCGAAACGACGAACACCCTCAAACGGCACCCGAGTTCACGGTCGAGTTAACGCGGGATTCAGCCATCGCCCTCCTCAATTATATTAAAGGGAAGTGACATTCGGGGTTATATAGTATAGTGAATTATTCTAGGACATTACTAGGTATTTGAGGATATTAACGGAAACGCTGAGTTGTCTTATACAGTTTTAATCGCAGACTGCTGCCTACCCTAGCAATGACAATATTGCAATGTTACGACTACCTTCATACATTACACCTCCCTTTTTATTATAAACATGGGTTACAAACATTTATAGGCGCAACTTTACCACTGCACATCAACAACATCTAAATACATTATCATAAACAATACAATTGAAAATACTATTAAATATTATTCTATTTGAAATCTAACAACCGGCTTCCGGTTTCTTTTGCCAGCCGCGGGTGGTTCACGTGGTGGTGCCTGAGGAGACGAGGGCGGGTTGCTATATGGGTCTGCGGTTTCACTTGTTCTGCAAAAGCTGCCCTCGCTATTTGACTTATCGCTCGGCGCCGCCACCACGCTCGGGCTGGGTTCCACTCCTGCACTCGGCTGGGCTCCCACCGTGCCACTCGTATCTCCCGGACATTGCCCGTCTAGCAAATCTGACCTGCGCCTGATTTGATCTACGTGCCTTATCACCTGCCGACCGTTCCCCCTATCTACTGCATACCTCCGAGAACTACTTGTCCTTTTACCCACTTATCAGGTTGTCCGTACCCCGCACCCACACTGGCTCCCCGGTCGCGGCGGACCGCTGCACCCCACCGGCACCGTCTGCCTGCCTACGCTGCGCTTGTCGCACCTTATCCACGAGCGCCTGCTCACTACGCAATAAATCTAGCGACTTCTAGGAAATTTTCTACGAAATGTACGTAATACCTCATCAACGCGGAAATTCGACATATTTTGTGGTGACCGTGACAGCGCATCCGCACAGTTTTTGTTGGTAGGTAGGTATTCTATGTCATAGTTGTACCCGGACAGCAACACGGCCCAGCGCTGTAAACGCGACGCCGCCATTACTGGGATACCTACCTTGTGACCAAAAATGTAAGTCAAGGGTTTATGATCTGTTCTTAACTTTCTACCATAAATAATTGATTAAATTTTTTTATACCATTATGCTAGTGCTTCCCGGTCTATCTGCGCATATGATTTTTCGGTATGTGTGAGTGCGCGTGATGCGTATGCGATCGGCCGCTCACCTTCCGGTGTCAGGTGCGACAACACTGCGCCGACGCCGACACCGCTCGCGTCTTCTGTCAGTACCACGGGCCAATCTAGTGTAATATGAGCTAAAAATTCACTTGAACTCAATTTATTTTTAATTTTTTTAAAAGCCGTTTGACACTCTTCACCCTATACATTGGTTTGAGCTGACATTGCCGTTCAACTAATACTGCTGCGTGTAGCGCCCATCGCCGCCAGGTAACCCCTGGCAGCGCCAGTTGGCGTTGTTGGCACGGAATATACGTTCTCTTTTGACAGGGTCAGGGTTCGAACACATGAAAAGACATCCTTACGGAGGTCCAGCTCTCTAATAACGCGCAAAACTGTTCCCTTTTTAGTAGGGTTAACACATGTTGAAAGAAAAAATTACACACGGAACAAATAAAAGCAAGTAATGTACTCAGTCGACTTATATTCTGTTAATTTCTAGCTGTAACTTTTTTGTGTACGTTCTAGCTGATATTCTTTTATTCACAGAGAATACCTGCTGCGAAGTATTGGTAACATAGGTCATTGACAATTGTATCGTCGACGAAGCATGTTCAACATAGCAGGTAGTTTTCAGTGAATATTTTGTTACCATGGAGCAGCGATATATGGATGGATCATCTAATAGATCGTCTATTGGATCGTACCGAGATTTATTCTCTCCAGTTTCTCAAGTGAGCGTCCCATATGCGGAACGAGAAAACAATGTGTGTGTTGAGGTTAAAAAGTATGGCGAGCTTTCGGAAGATGAAAAAAATATTTTTTGTGTAGAAGATAAAGAAGTGGAGTTAGGAGAGAATTTAGAGCGATTAATCGGTACTAAAAGACCAAGAGTACAGGGTGACACTTCGGAAAGTGCTGAAAATGAAGAGAAAGAGGGATGGCAGGACACTAGGAAGAGTAAAAAGGGGAAGAAAGAGAATAAACATGATAAGGTGATCACAATAACAAAGAAGGATGATATGCAAGTTTATTTAACTGGGAAAGGTCCATTACCTAAACAGTTTGCGATGGCCCGATTCCTCAAAGAAAATGATATTAATGGTATAGTTCAGGTTAAATACATTAATTCCAATAAACTGAGAATTGAGTTTGATAGTGTGAAAAATGCACAGCTACTTTTTAATTGTGAAAATATAATTACAAGGGGATGGTTAGTACATAAGCCCATGGAAGTAAATCACTCATACGGAGTTATTAGGGATGTGGATGCAGACCTGACAGATGAAGAGATTAAGAATAAAGTTTTGAGTAGTGTTGAAATTTTTTCAGTTAAACGTCTTAAACGTCGAGATAGAGTGGATGGTCACTGGTGCCCGAGTGAGGTTGCTCGCCTTGCATTTAAAGGCTCACACTTGCCTTCTCATGTTTATGTTGATGGATTAAAGATCAAAGTAGATCCTTATGTATTTCCCGTGACACAGTGCTTCAAATGCTGGAAAATAGGTCACGGAATAAGTTTATGTCCTTCCAAAAATTTCATTTGCCCTAAATGTGGAGGTAATCATTCCAACTGTGAAACCTCCTCTTTTACGTGTGTGAACTGTAAAGGGGGTCACATGGCGATGGCAAAAACTTGTCCAACGTACCTTAAAGAGAAGCGCCTCCGAGAATTGATGGCAGAATTCAATTGTACATATAAAAAAGCGATCAACCTTTATGATACATCATCTAAAATTCAAGAGTTAGAAAACAAAAATATTCACCCGCTAAAGAGACAGTTTCCCCCTTTGTACAATAGTAGTTTGGATAATAATGTAGAGATAATAAATGTTCATACTCCATCTTACAAAGAAGTTCTATGCAATAAAATTGATAATGTTGATGTGGAGGTTAAAAAACTACGACAAAGAAAGAAAGAGCAAATAATAAAAGAAAAACCTTTAAAACCAGAGAAGCCTGAAATGAAATGGAGAAATGATGAGGAGAATAATGAAAAGGAAGTTAGTGATAGTGAGGAAGAACAGCTTAAAGACAAAGTTTCATTTATAGAGTTGATAAATAGAGTTAAAAATGTCCTGTTTCTTAAAAACGTATGTTTTAAATCTAAAATTTTTAGTATCATCAAATTAGTTGTGGAATGGTTAGTTATCTATGCTGTGGGTTTAATTTCAGATTGGTCTCTTATTAAAATGTTATTAAATTATATTTCCAATGGCTTCTCCTAAACTAATTAAGTTAAACATTATACAATGGAATGCCCAAAGTATATTGCCTAAATTGAAATCTTTCGAGGAATTGTTACGTATTGAAAAAGTTCACATTGCTATAGTTAGTGAGACTTGGTTAAACGAAGACAAAATTGTAAAAGTTAACGGTTATAATATTTATAGAAGAGATAGAGTTGATGGTTATGGCGGTTTAATGATTTTAGTTCATAATTCAATTAAGTCTACATCTTTTGCTACTTGTTTAAATAATTTAGGTATTGAAGTGTTACAAGTAAAGGTTTTCAATTGTTTTCCTATACAAAACCTGGTAGCTGTTTATTGTCCAGGTAATGTCAATACTAGGCAAGAGGATTGGGATGAGATTTTAAATTTAAGTACAGAGAAATGTTTGGTTTTGGGTGATTTTAATGGACACCATTTAACATGGTCGACCAAAACAGACGTTAGAGGTAACCAACTTCATTCGGCCTTTTCAAATAGCAATTTTGTGATTTTAAATACTGGTGATATTACTCGTTTAAAACTTGTTGAAGGTATTTTAAAACAATCTGCACCTGACCTTTCCTTGGTAAGTGCGGATATGGGTCTTGATTTCACCTGGTCTGTGCTTAATGAGTCCTTGGGCAGTGACCACTTGTTCATTAAAATCTCCAAACGTCAATGTTTAAATACTAGTAACTCAATCAAAAGGAAAAATTTTAAAAAAGCTGATTGGAGTGCTTATACAGAATACTTAAACGAAATATTTACAAACGTTCAACGTACTAGCGATTTGCAAAAAGATTATGAACTTTTTACTCAATATATAAATTTAGCTTCAGATTCCTTTATCCCTTGCTATACAATCGAACAAAACCCTAGCTCTGTGTTTACCCCAAAACCGTATTGGACTCCAGATCTTTCTAAATCAGTTGCGGAGCGTAGACAAGCGTTAGGTAAGTTTAGGAAAAATCCGATACCACAAAATTTAGATAAATTAACTGAAAAAATTGAAATTTCAAAAAAGAAATTGAATCTGTCTATAAGAAATGGTTGGAACTCATTTTGTTCATCAATAGATGAGGGCACTACCTCTAGTGACATGTGGTCAAAAATGAGCTGGATGAAGGGTTATAAGAACCCACGACAATATATGGATCCTTTCAGAGTTGAGAAACTTCTATGTTCATTAACCCCTGACTATGCTACTCCTGCAATGCCTCCGCTATCTTCATATGATTCACCTCTCGATGCAGACATCTCTATCCACGAGTTGCGTAAATGTATAAAATCTAAAGATACATCTCCTGGTTGTGATGGTATATCTTACTCGATGCTAAAGCATTTATCTTTAAATGCTCAAGAGTTTCTGGTTGATTTATTTAACGATTTTTTAAAGCATGGGTTTGTTCCAACTCAGTGGCGTGACATTGGCATCATACCAATTCCGAAACCTGGTAGGGAACCAAATAGTGTATCCTCATTGAGACCGATAGCTTTAATATCGTGTTTGTGCAAAATTTTTCACTCGGTTATAAACAATAGACTTGACTGGTATGTGGAAAAACTTAATGTTTTTTCGAATAACACTTTAGGTTTTAGAAAGTGCAAATCCTGTTTAGACAATTTAAGCGTTTTGGTTTCGAGGATACAAGTTGGGTTTTCAAAAGGTTTGCCCACTATGAGCTGTTTCTTAGATATTGATGGCGCTTACAATAACGTGGAAAACACTGTTTTAATATCGACCTTAGATAAACTTAAAGTTGGTCGTAAAATATGTAATTACCTGTGGAATTTTTTGAAAGAAAGAAATCTCAAAATTTTTTTGGATGGAAAAGTTCTTTTTCAGAGATCTACTTGTCGTGGTTTAGCTCAAGGGGATCCATTGTCACCCCTTTTATTTAATTTGGCTACCTTAGAAATTTGCAAGTCCCTAGAAAAAGATATATTTATATCACAGTATGCAGACGATTTTGTTTTTTATTGTTATTATGATGATATAAACCTCGGTGAGAGGAAAATCCAAAAGACTTTGGATAAGATTCATAATATGTTGTTAGATATTGGACTAGAAATTTCACCGTCTAAAAGTAAATTGTGTCTTTTTAAACGAGGTTATAGGAGAGATTTTATTAACATAAATGTTAATGGTCAAGTATTACCTGTTGTTGATTCTGTCAAATATTTAGGTCTTTGGTTGGATCGTAATCTTCGTTGGGGAAAACATATCAACGAAACCAAAGATAAGGTACTAAAATATGTAAATATTTTCAAAGTCTTAGCTGGTTCTGGGTATGGTATTCATGTGAATCATTTGAAGCGGTTATATATAGCGTTAGTCAGAAGTCGTATTGACTATGCCAGTTTTTTGTATGCCAATAGTAGTGCAACTCATCTTTCTAAATTAGATAAGATACAAAATATATGTTTACGTGTGATTGGTGGATTTATCAAAAGTACACCTATACACGTAATGGAGGCGGAATTGGTTTTACCACCATTATCTGTTCGCAGACAATATCTGGCAGGAAAGTTCTATTTGAAATCTAGATCTTTTGATAATATGGTATGTAATGTTCTGGATGAAATGTGTAATTTAGTTCAAAACCGTTTTTGGAATCGAAAAATAAAACCTTTACTTGTAACCATGCATAACTCATTTAAGTCCACAGATATCCAATCCAATAGTAAGCCCGAAATGTATTCACTTGATACATGGGTCACAAATATTGATTTATCTGATTGTTTAAAACCTAATTTAAGCGGAATAGACAAGGCTAAATGTAAGTACACTCGAGCACATATTCAATCTGCATGGACTGATATTTTTGAAAATAGATATACATATTTTTACAAAATTTTTACAGACGGTTCGAAAACAGAGAACGGAAACGGGGGTGCGTTTTTAGATTGGGAAACTAAAGAATCTGTTAAAATACAGATTAATGCAGAAATTTCGATTATGGCCGTAGAAATGATAGCAATTTTAGAAGCATTATCGTACATTCAGAGCATAAATTTTCAAAAATTCGTTATTTTAACAGATTCAAAAAGTACTATTCAACATTTGATTCGATGTACTACCATTTTCCGAGGCTTTCCATTAGCTTATATGATTATAAATATGATAAATAGCTTAAAATTAAGAAAAAAAGATATTGTTATCCAATGGATTCCCTCTCATTCAGGTATCCTGGGAAACGAGGAAGTGGATCGGCTGGCCAAACAGGCCATGACGGAGGGTATTTATTTTCATTGGGTTCCATGGTTCGGTGATGTTCTCTATAAAGTTAAAATTAGGTGCTACGACATTTGGTCTGAATATTTTAATGAAAGATCGCTTTCTAAAGGTATCTGGTATAAAACCATCCAGCCGTCAGTTCCTCGAGTCCCTTGGTTTGAATTGATTAAAATGAGTCGGCAAGACATTGTATTAGCTCTTCGTCTCCGTTCTGGTCATATTCCGTTAAATAGTTTTGCTTACTTGATGCGTAAAATTGATTCTCCAAATTGTAGTCAATGTGGTGTGGTTGAGGATGTTTTTCATATTAATATGGAGTGTGATCGGAATGTGGTACAGAGGCGCCGCCTTAATTTGAAAAATTTCAATATCGGTTTGGTAAACAGTATATTATCATCCCCTATTTCGAAGGAGGCCAAATTGTTATATAATGTAGTGAAAATATGTTTAGATAATAGGTAATATTATATTATTAATTTTATTGATGTGGATTTAGAGAGTCACGATGAGGGTGGCTTTTGTAAAACCCTCTATAAATAAATATTGATTAAAAAAAAACATAGCAGGTAGTCTTCATACAAAAAAAACTAGGAATTATGTCTATGGATGGTTAGAACTTTTTGATGCTGACAGCTCTTGCTACTTTTCGAGCGAACAATTGTCATATGTCACTTCAATATGTATGATGAATGATAACATTATATTCAATCAATAATGTACGGTTTTAGGTTACGTTTCAATGTTTTAATTATGTTAAAACTACTTTTATTATATTAATACTTGAAATTGGCAGAAATAGTTATTTTGTAGTAACTACAGCTGATTGCCATAAAACACAACATTTAATTTAATTTTCAATCAATCAGCTCGATCTGCCATTACGGTTTCAATGTTTGACGAGTGAAGAGTTGGTATTGATCAATTTCCGAAACATAACCTCAAATTTACCAAATATAGTAATTAATTTGCGTTTATGGTGCTTCACAATGTACAACTAGTGCTGGTAGTGAATGAGAATGGCGAATGAAGGGGATGAGATAGGACTGAACAATGGTTACCGTGTCTTTGTGCTAATAGTGCTTTGTGCTTACAAGGTTTAAGTGTGCTAAAACTTTGTAAATTGTTTGTAAGCCACACAAAAAATGTTTTCTGGGTTACTCAATATGAATAACGGTGTTTAATTGGTGTAACATAATTAACAGAATATGAATAAAACAAAGATTTAAATCAATGGAATAAAAGGTACTGATGTCTCGCTTCTAGAAAATAAAAATTTGCAATACAATACAAACAAAGAATATAAAAATATAAAACAAAATTTAGATTTAAAAAAAAATCATAAATATACAAGTCTTTTATTTATTTTACCTTCTTTATCTTTTAGATTGTTAAAATATCTTGTGGATAAGGAGAGGGACTTTCGCGCTGCTACAATGGCATTACGCCAAAATCCAATGCCATTTTAAAAATTAATTATTAAAGACCATTGAACTACTATTACTAGCGTATAGAAAGGACACCGCGAACCAGTTTTTTGTCCCAGTGTTTTGTTGCCGACCGGCAACAACTCATTCGTAACTGGCTACCGCTCTTAGCGACCGGGTGTCGAGTTAATGTCAAAACAAATATTTAAAAATGCCGTCTTTCATGTTAAAAACTTGTAAAAACCAATCTACTGTGAATAAAAAGAGAGTGGAGTGAGTTATTATCGGAAAGTAAACAAAATAATTAGTTAAAACCAATAAAAACTGTACAAAAATACATTATTTTCTATTAAGCCCGGCATTTTGTATGAAAATCATAGATCAACGGTCACAGATTAAGAAAAATAAACCGCACAGAATGGACACGTAGTACTTACGGTGGTGAACTATAATATAGGGATGACTTAGATGTTACTGATCATTCCGACTGCTTCAGAAGGAGGGTGATGTAATTCGAGCGTTTGTATGTATGTATGTGAACCAAAAAAAGTAGTTCATGAGCTCATACACAGAACTTAGATTAAATAGTATAAAAATGGCTTTGTGTCAATTCACTAGCAGTACCACTGACACCGCATTTATCTATATACTATTATATTTTATTATACTATATACGACGCAAATAACTATAATTGTTCTCTACTTCACCCCACCCGTACGTTTACAAGCTCATTTTATAACAAGAGATAATGAACATTATTACCGTGACATAGTAAGAACTGCCAGCCCTAAAATGCACTTACATTTATAAGTACCACATTAAAGCTCGACAAAAAAAATATCGATAAAAATATCGATATGGAATATTGTTAATAGGTAATTTGTAATGAAACACTGTTGTAATATCTTAATTTAATAAATAAAATTTTGCAATTTACAATAAAAAAAAATAAAAAGCATTTTCAACAACATTTAATTGGATAGTTTTTTTAAGTCTGTTACCCCACTTCTCCTTCATCTATGAATCGATTTCGATAATTCTTTTTTTACTGCAAGATTTGTCTCATTTTGATCAATAGTTAGATTTGATTATCATATCTAGACACGCGGGATCGTGTCAAGTTCCAGCCAAGAGACGGACCGTGTGTAATAGTAAAACTACGGTTATAATATTTGAAGTTACGGTGGTAGGTTAAATAATAGTTAAACATTCTTGTTGTATTTTACACTGTATGCCAACCCCGAAAGTACTCTTTGTTGTTATTTAAATAAGAAATAATAATTTGAAATACGAGATATCTTTTACGAAAAATTCAATCAATGCCTTAAAGCTTTCCTTTTTAATTTCAGAGTTTATTTTTAAAGAAGGATATTTTGAAGAAATGTTAAAATAACTTTCTATATGAAACAAATAGCTTAAGATACGACAAGACATATGTAAAAATTATTTAAAGGTTATTCCAAACAAATATTACAAAACATAATATTTGTCTTTATTTTTTAAATATCAACTAAAAAGTCGCCCAGTGTGACAAATCCCTAATATGGTCGGTCATCTTCTCGCTATTTCATCCACGGCAGGCGATATGAAACTGATGCGGGAATGGGTGGTTTGTTTTCGTTTACTGTGCTACATTTTACATACCAAGAAATTATATTTGGTATTTAATCTAGTTTACTGATGCGTAGGTACAATTTGATATATATTACAAAATGTTCCTCAAAATTTTGTTAAAACAAATAATTTTGACAAATTTAAACCATACTATCAAGTTCAATATTTTTTTATACTTTGAAAATTTAGCATCGTTTATTAGTTAACACATAAGTTGTTTCTGTATAGTGTCAGCTTTTCTAAAGTATTTTTTTATTTGCAAAAGCTGCAGTAGTTTACTATAAAATAGATTTGAAACTAGATGAAGTCCTAGGGCGCTCGACGCGACGGCAACCTGCCGCGAGCGCGGACAAATAGCGCGTCATTACAACTTTTACTTGGACGTTTCAGTGGATAATTCGTTTTTAACATAATTAAAACATTGAAATATAACCTAAAACCGTACATCATTGATTGAACATAATATTCATCATTCACATTGAAGTGACAAATGACAATTGTTCGCTCGAAAAGTAGCAAGAGCTGTCAGCATCAAAAAGTTCTAACCATAGAAGACTGTATGAATGAAGACTACCTGCTATGCTTACACTGCTGCGGTGTGCTGGCTGTGGCTGGTGTGTCACTAGTGCATAGAATATTATTATTACTCCTAGGGGTGATCGATGTTGCAAAAACATCGACAATGGCATCGATAATGACATCGATAGCTGAACATCGATACTGGATGTTTAAAGAGCTGCAAGCATTGACGTTGGGCATCATCTATGTTTTCGTTCAGAAATTGATAAATACTCTGTATATTGATAAATAATCGTTCAAAGATTTTGATTATGTGTACGTGACGAAATTTTGATTATGTATGTGTTCGTGACATCGATGTTACGATGTTTTACATCGATGATCATCGAAAATCGATGAATTCCGAGTGACATCGATGTAACGATGTTTTAAATAATGCAATATCGATTTTAAAACATCGATGTTTTATCGTCTAACATCGATGAGAATGAAAAATGACCATCCCTAATTACTCCTGCTCCTAATGGAGCGCTATTCTCGAAAGTTTTATTTACTTTTTTTTACTGCATAAAAATATTTTACCGCGATCTGAGTGTATTTACGAACTCAACTATGTTGTCGCAACTGATTAGAGTACTCCCAATTATGAAACATAATATAAAAGTTTGTACCGCTAATTTATCAACAGCAGTTTTTAAAGTAAGTTTATCGTTCTTAATCATTTGTGGCGAGATAAATGATTAATCTTCCATAAAAAAAGTCTATTTGCATACTACATTCTAGGAGGAGAAAATAAGAGTCGACGACTGGCAAATCAACTATTTGAAAGCAGGAAATGGTCCTCACCACCTATTCTGTTTACCTGGAGCATTGGGAACTATTTGGACTGATTTTAAATATCAAATCGAAGGTATAGATAAGGATAAGTTTACAGTTGTTGTGTGGGATCCCCCAGGCTATGGAAAAAGTCAGCCTCCCCAAAGAGATTTTCCTACAGATTTTTATGAAAAAGATGCAAAGTATGCCTTTGAGTTTATGAAGGTATGGTGTATGTTATTTCTATTATTATGGTTATGTATGTCTTCACATTAACTTTTTTTATATTTTCAGGCACTAAAAATACCTAAATACTCAATTTTAGGCTGGAGTGATGGTGGGATTACAGGTTTAATTCTTGCTGCCAAATATCCAGAAGCTTTAAATAAATTAGTAGTAACAGGGGCTAATGCGTTGATTCTTCCAAATGAAATAGAAATTTATAAAAGTAAGAAAACTATAATTTAAGGCCTTTTGTTATTTAAGTAATCTTATAATTTTTATTGTTGCAATTTTTTATTCCTAACTATTTCCTCTTAGAAATAAAAGACACAAACTCATGGTCAAAAAGAATGATAGAGCCCATGGTAGCAGTTTATGGTGAGGAAAATTTTGCTAAATATTGGGCTCGTTGGGTAGATGGAATGGTTGCATTATATAATGCTAACAATGGTGATATCTGCCAGGATATGCTAAAGAACATTAAAGCTCCAACACTGGTGGTGCATGGTGAAAAAGACCCAATGGTGGATAATTTTCATGTTACTAATTTACAAACTAACATTCGAGGATCCAGGTATAACAACATTTTATTTACTTTGTTATCTTAAATTTATAAGACTGTGAAGGTTTAACCCTTGTAAGTACTTTAATGAAAAATTTGTTTAAAAATTATTTTTACAGAATACATTTATATGAAGATGGCAAGCACAATGTTCATATCAAATATGCGGAAGATTTTAATAAAATTGTACAGGAATTTCTTCTGGATGAAGATTGAAAACGAAAATGATATTTTGTTAATTTAGTTTAAGGATATTAAGTTTTATATTATATTGCCTTTATTGAATATATTTTTGTTAACAATTTTATCTTTTTTTTTTATTTTACCTGAGGTAGTCACCTAGTGCTGCAGGTTTCCTACTTATCTTTAAAATAAACAAACTTTTATTTATTTAACTGTTTGATTGAACATTGATTCATTAACCACAAGCATGTATTACATAATAAGTTGCATGGCGTGTTTTCGTATTCATACTTTAGGATGGCGGCGACGCGCCCAGCGCGTTTTGAATGTTTTCGTAAAAGTAACAAATTCAATGAGTATTGAGACTTCAAAATCATAGAGTTGAACAAGTACACCACAAACATAACTTTTTGCGGTGGCCCGCGTGTAAAGACCATTTTTAAATTTAGTGAAAAAAAGTCCTTCAGGCGATGCCATGAACACCCTAGGCGGGGTCAGCGACATGGGTTCTCAAACTGTAGGTTAGTTACCAACTGGCCGCGTCCACAGTTAGGTCCATAACATTACGTTTAATATTGTTTATACCATACCTACTCTAAAAAGCTTATTTTATTCACGCAAAACAGTGAATAAAAAGGCCTTTTATTCACTGTTTTGTTTTTATTCACTGTTTTGGTGTTTGAATTTGGAACACAAAATATATCCGATCTCCATTTCAATGCTTACACAAACTCCTTGCGCTAATATTCGAAATTCAAACTCTTTGGTGCAAATAAATTCTCGAGATTTGATTGGTCGATATTTGCGACAAGGAGTTTGGCATTAGATTAAATAAATATTGTTTCACAAGTTGACCACCCTAATGATAATAATAAGAAAATTACGCTTAATTTCAGTCATTGCTCTAATTTTAATGTCCATTTCAATTAATGTAACATTTATTATTTCTTGATTAAATTTCTATTTTCGCTTAAATTATGTCTTTTTCTCGTAGTCATGGTATAAAGTATAGTATGCAACTCCTGAATAAAGTACGAATTTATATCGAAGGCCATGAATCACTCGCGTCGCTCAGGATTCTAACAGTTGAATCAATCGCTGCGCTCGTGATTCAATCATCTTAAATCACTCGCTACGCTCGTGATTCAATCGTTAGTATCCTTCACTTGCTCGTGACTCATCTACGGCCCTCGCTTTAAATCCGTCCTTTATTCACTAGTTGCATAATATACTATATCGATATAAGTCATACAAATTATTGATAAAATTTTTATGATTTTGATATTTTGTAAACTTTTTTCAACACTTTTGTTTGGGTATTATTGTTAATTTTTAGGCATTCTTTATACTTAAAATTCTAAGTTTATGAATCAACTGTTAATAGTATATATCGCTTTCACGTTATAATATACTTACAATATATGAAAGAATTACTTATTTTTAGGGTTCCGTAACTCAAAAGGAAAACGGAACCCTTATAGGATCACTTTGTTGTTAGCCTGTCTGCCAAGGACCATTTTCAAGGGAACGCGGACCTAGCCTAGGCTATGGTTTATGTATTGATTTTATGTACTTAATTATGTTGCTTGATGATTCTCGGAGGAGTTATCTGATTTTGATGAAATTGGGTTGTTAATTGTTGCCGTTTCAACCACGCGGCCAAGAATGAAATAATTCATTATTTTACACGAGGATTTTGTCGAAATTTGTCAAAACCAAATGGTGAAAACTAGAAATTTGTCAAAGCGATAATACGGTTAATAATCTAAGTATATTAAAAAGATTGAGAATCCCTGCATAAATTACGTAATAAACTCAACTTTTACGTTATTTCTAGAGGTGTTTGACATGTTTTTGAGTTTAAAATGTCACTGAGTATTAATAAAATCACAACTTGTATGTTACAAGCAGTCAAACACTGTTTATGACTAAAAAAATATGAAACAAACTACTTTTCTTCAATGCCACTGAACGCCGCACGGCTCTTTTATTAATTTCCTCCTACAGTGCCGGCAACGGGCCTAGCGCGGTCTCCGCATTGTCAGGCGGCATCGCTTCAGTCATGTTCAAAATCACAGTGGAACTAAATGTGTTAATGAACATGGTGCTTGTTTACCTAGATTTCTTAATAGATCGTCAACATTTCACATAATAATCAACCAATGTAGGTACTATACATTTACATGTTATACATTAATTTCAGTTCATTTGCCTTAGAAGTTCACAGTCATGTCTACTTTAATATTATTTACCAACTTCATCAATCAATCTACATCCATATTGTAAGATACGAACCGAGGCCGACATAAGCCGTGTTTTTACAGTGGTCACGGTTTGACCTGTTTATAGTATTTTCTCATAATATAATTTATTTTAATCTAGTTACATTTCGTATAGTTCACATGTTGGCCATTTATGTCTCTTACATAATAATATTTGCTATCTATTTTTCAACTTGTGTTTACGTTTTTAATTTACATTTCATAAGTTTTCGTTCGCTTTGTTTTTATTTTGTTTGGTTAGTACCATTTATTGCAATATCTCTGCAGCCATAAACCAGTTTTCTAGTCACACCTTGTTGATAACAATCTACGTTTCCATCTTTTCAATTTTTGATGGTCGTTTATTTTTAGTTTTTAATATATTTTATAAAATTTGTATGATATTTATTTATTTGAGTGTGTATTTAAACACTGAGGCCTGGTATAAAAAAATTATCGCTAATCATAATGCCATCAAAACTATTTAAGATTGGACTATTTAATGCCGGATCGCTAGGAACCAAGCATGACGAACTGGTAGGGGCGCTGTTGACTTATGACCCTGACATTGTTGCAATAAACGAAACCTGGCTGCGGACAGGCGAGGAACACCGCGCTCCATCAGTTCCTGGCTACCGACTTCGACATATACCACGACCAACAACTATCCGGGGACGTGGTGGAGGCGTTGGTTTTTATTTGCGCCAGGGACTATGTGCCCGCATCGCACCCTGTCCAGCAGCACACAACGTTGAGCAAATGTGGCTAAGACTGACAGTAAATAAGACTAGACTTGTGATTGGAACTTCTTACCGACCACCGTGGTTAAGCACTAGTGAGTTTTTTGATGCCCTGACAGAATCAATGACTTCTTTCACTAACTATGACAGGCTTTTGTTATGAGGCGACTTTAATATAAATTTTATTGACAGTGACAAAAACTACAAAAATTTTACTGACTTTCTGACAATTTTTAGGCTTAACCAAATTGTCAACAAACCAACGCACTTCACTGATCACAGCCAAACGACCATTGACTTGATATGTACAAACGATAGTACACAACGTTGACGTGCGACATATACCTGACTTAGGCAGACATGCTCTTGTTACTGTGGAAATTCAAATACAACGTCAGAAACCCATACCTAGACGAATTACGTACCGACCTTTAAAAGATATTGACTTTTCTGAGTTCAACAAAAACCTAAATGCGATAGATTGGAAGCAAATTACGTACCTGGACAGCGTTGACGACATGATTACACAGTTCGATGATAACATGACTAGACTTTTTGACACGCACCTGAGAGAACTGTGGTGTTTAAAGAGAGACCTAAGCCGTGGCTTACTAACAATATATTGCTTATGATGAAACTACGAAATGACGCTTACAAAAGATTTAAAAGACTAAAGACGAGACATAAGCATTACTATAAACAGTTAAAGCACATGGTCATTGAGGCCATCATACATGAAAAGAAGGCTTTTTTTGAGCACCACATCAACAATAACTATAATGACTCGAAGACTCTTTGGAAAAATTTAAAGCGTCACATCCTTCCTGATCACCGAAGTTCGGCGATGCCAGAACACTTTTCTGACCCAGACATAATTAACAGACATTTTCTAGACCTACCCGGTAGCGCCAACGTGACAATTTCGGACTTGACCTACTTCGAAATGCATCGACATGGACCAGCGACGTTTGAACTCAGCACGGTCAGTTCAGATCAGGTTTTTAGAGTCCTTAGGACTATTCGAACCAAAGCTAAGGGCATAGACAAAATTGAAATCGACATGTTAGTCTTGACCATGCCAACCACTCTAGACACGTTGACTGCGATTATCAACAAGAGCATTGACATAAAAACTTACCCAACTGACTGGAAGACGGTCAAGGTGACACCATTGATAAAAATAACTATTCCCACCCAAATGTCTCACCTTCGTCCCGTCAGTATCCTTTCTTGCACATCGAAGATAATGGAAAGGGTAGTGAGTAATCAGGTGACGAAATACTTGGAGCAAAACTGCATATTACCAGATCGACAATCAGGCTTTCACAAGGGTCGCTCGACCGGGACTGCTTTGCTTGATGTTGTCGACAATATTCTGCATGCGCAGGATGCTGGTAAAAGCACCTTTTTAGTGCTTCTAGATTTCTCCAGGGCTTTCGACTGCTTGAGTATTCCCTTGCTGTTGTCTAAGATGTCATATTACGGGTTTAACGCTGCGACAGTGCAATGGTTTGACAGTTACCTCTCTGATAGGAAGCAAGTCGTTGGACTACAGGGGAATAATGGATTGACGCGCTTTTCATCTATGACCCTAGTACCACGAGTAGTCCCACAGGGTTCGATTCTCGCACCACTGCTTTTTATATTGTACAGTGCGGATATTACTACGTGTGTCAAAAGCAACAAATATCATATTTACGCTGACGATTTGCAACTTTATACATCTACTACACCAGAGAATATGACAGACTGTATACGCTGCTTAAACGCAGACCTGGAACGTATTGCGAACTGGTCGGAGAGGAATTGCCTCATATTGAACCCAAATAAATCTAAGTACATGATACTGGGTTCTAAGTATCAAATACAAAATACCTTAAATGCTCTCACTACGGATAACATTGTCATTAAAACCAAACAAATTGAGCGAGTGATCGAATCCAGGAACTTAGGGATACTGTTGGACGGAGAATTACGTTTTGAGAAGCATATCCTTGAAGTAGTCAGTAACTGCTTTTATCGACTAAAAATTCTTTACAGCGTGCGTGACTACCTTAGCGTTGATCTCCGAGTCAACCTGTGCGAGACTCTTATACTGTCAAGGTTGAATTATTGCGATGTTGTTTACAATAGCTGTATCTTGGGTCGTACTCAAAGGATGTTACAGCGGGTTCAAAACGCATGTGCACGTTTCTGTTTTCGTATCCCTCCCCGTTCCCATGTCACTCCATATTCGAACGGGGCAAAATTATTAAATATGCAGATGCGTAGGAAACTACACTTTGCGTCTCTGCTATTTGGTGTTGTGAGGACTGAAATACCTAAATACCTGCACGAAAAACTTGTTTGGTCAACACAGAGTAGCGGGAGAGCGATATTACCTCCACATCGTACATCAGCATTTCGGGGGAGTTTCAAGTTTGCGGCGTCCAAGTGTTGGAATGACCTCCCTCCCCCATCCGTAATGTGGCAGGTAGGTTCACGTTTAAGCGTAAGCTTAAAATGCACCTATTGAGCCTACAGAGCTCTTCCGCAACAACATCCTAGTTATCTTCCTTTATCCACGTGTAGTTGTTTTTGCTGGCGAATTTATTATTTTTTTTATAATATTACAAATTGTTACTGTATATTATTAAGTACCCATAATTTTTACCTTAAAGTCTATATTATGTCTATTGTTTCATTATAAGCAGTACCTATTGTAAGTATTGTTTTTTTTGCTTCGTGATTTTATTTTTTTATTTGTTTTGTTTAGGTATTTATTTATTATATTTTTATTTACAAAAGCCTACCTATTTGTGTGATTTAACCCGAGTAAGGCTTGCGATGTCAGTAAATATAATTTGAGCACAGGTGCTGACTGAAAATCAGTGTTGTAGATCTACCAGATCTACAGCGATTGCTGAGGCAGCACCTATTTCATGGCTGCGGAGATACCTACCTACTGTAGCACAACCGTTATTTTCTTGTTTCTTTTTTTATATTTATTTTTTAATTTTTTAAATGTAAAATTATTGTGTTGAGTAATTTTGTATTTTTCTTGTTCCGTGGCAATGAAATACATGTCCTTCTTTCTTTCTTTCTTTCAATTAGATTTAAAAAAATATTTTTGGTCCCTGAACTTTATATGGTTGCCTTTTTCAGGATTAGATAGCTAACATCATAAACTACAACGTTTGTCCTATGAGTTTTAAAGTAACTCAATATAGTAAACAAAGATTATTTTCAAGTTTTTACTGTACCGTCGTCGTGACGTTGTCATAAACGAACAGATGACTCGACGCTCGCGCGCTGTTCTATACATACTTGAGAGTAACACGTTCTTTACCAGATAATTACCTAGTTATCAATCGCGGCTTTTTTGTCCAATTGGCCGTCGCTTCAGATGAAGGCTGTGAGGCAAAACATCCAGAGTCATTCAGGGGGTTTTTAGGGGGTAGTGGCTCTGGTAGGCTCGGAGCGACTCCCACATAACATCGATCGCGCGCGCGGGGTGTGCGTAACAGCATTTGTTACCTACTATTCACTTTACATTTTCTAATGCAGTTTTTACAAGGTATTTACAATAATTTTATAATTGACGTATATTTACATATTATTCCCCTGAGGTTCAAGTTTTGCGCAGCATAGCTTCAAAATAGGCACCTTCACAACCACAACGAAGACCACACCTGAACAATCAACTGTTCATTAACTCGAGCTATCACTTCCGAATTAGTTTTAATTTGATTAAAGGCCCAAATCATTTTTTCAATGAGCCGGGGCTTGTGATTTCACGATCACTGAACACCGTTGCTTTAAAGTGTCCAAATAAATAAAATCCAGGGGTATAATGTCCGATGACCTGGAGGGCATGCATGAGCCCGCCACGTCCTATCCATCGACCAGTATAAATCCTGTTTAAACGGTCTCTAATTTGGCGAGAATAGTGTGCTGGCGCGGTCATGTTAACAGGCAAGAAGGCGAGGGGTATACTTTCGCATTCCAACACTGGCATTTCTGTGAGAAATTTAGGTATGCTTCAGCATTTAGTGTGTCTAAAAAACGGGGCTCAACGCGGAAAAAACTATTCCCGCCCGAACATTTACACTAAATCGGCTTTGAAAATTAGGTGGTTGGGTCGAGTAAATTTTGTTGCACCACAAATGTTCATTACAAGTATTACACAAACCCACTCATGTACCTTCATCAGACCACAGGATTTAAGGCTGTTCAGCATGCAACCAGTTACAAAAAGCCACTCGCGCAGGCTTACCGCGTTTCTGAGCACAATGAAGGTGGAACGGATATTTGCCTTTGTTGTGTATGACACTCTACGCGAAATACTAGAGATACATTGAACCGTCACGCTGCGTCATTGGTGCTCGCTGCTGGGTTAGCCTCAGGGCTCCGGTATCTTATTGTGGTCAATAAGATACCGGAGCCCTGTACTGTGTGCCTCGGTAGGCGACCATTGTCCCTCATCCCGTGCTGGAACTGCCCGTAATTCCGTAGTCGCTGTGTGGCGGCTAACATCGCCTCCCGGCTCGGTGTAGGTAAAGGAGACTTTTCATCTTCGGCCAGCGTGATGTACACCAACTTGGAATTTATGAAAAAATTACACACTAAAAATATTTAAAAATTACATGCTGCATTATGCTCTACTTTGAGACAAAAAACAAAACATCATGTGGCCACACCGAGGCAACGTTTCCATATTCTGCCATGTTGAACCAAAATATGAAATAGGATGCTTGTACCATTGAGTCTGTGGCAACTATATGTCTGTGGTTAGTTCAGGTCCATTTGGCGAACAAGAGCAGACTGTGTGGTGGCCCAATCGATAAGCTCTACGAGTTGTTATATTAATGGTAAATAATTTAATCAAACGAAAAACTCCAAAGGAGTAAAATGGAAAAATGAAAGTTACAGCACAATTAACCTCAAAACTTGAAATATAAATAAAACATTAACGTAACAGATGACGCCATGTATTTAATATGTACTGTAGTTTTACGAATTTGAAACTGTTTTCCTAAGACAAAACTAAACGAAATTGTGAAATCTTGGCATTCAATACTCGTTGGACTTATTTTATAAAACCCTGGAAACAACCGTACAAAAGCTAGCCAAGCGCCCCTTAAATATTGAAACGTGTCCTTTAGAAACCTTGTTGCATATTGGCGGTTATCCAACATTGTCATCATATCTAGCAAGCATACTCACCATTTGCGGGTTTTCGATATTGGAATACTGTTACGCCATGGTAACAAAACATAACAAAAACACTGAGGCAGGATGGATCGATCGATAGCGGTGACGAATGGCCGTGGCACTCAAGGACGCGTGACGCGTGCGCATCAAGCTGGCGGCCGTAGATAGATAGGTCGAATTCAAAGGCGCTAACGCCGCCCCGCCCCCATACCCGCGATTCGCACGGTTTACTAACCTAATATTGGTGATGCGCGTAGAAATATCGTTACTCGAGCGATAAATTAAATTAATATTTATTGTGGTATGAAAGTAATATCTAACGAATTATCAAGTCCGATAACAAACGTTGTTTATGATGTCAGCCATCTAATCCTGCGAGGTTGTTCGCGTTTTACAAATGAGCCTGTATGTGGTGGGTAAATCCAAAAAAAATATATACCCGTGAAGTTTCTTGCCAGTTCTTCTTCACGAAAGTTTCTCCAAATTGGTGGTAGAGTCATGTTTTATTTGACGTCAATAAGAACAATTAATTGGCAATGTTGAGAAATAAAATACTTGAATTTGATTGTGAATTTGTAGTTATTAGTACAGGTGAAACGGATAGCTATTTTGCGGATACCGGATACCGGGCGCCCTTGTAGCCGATTGTTTGGTATCCGTTCGGTTTGGTATCCGGGTGATCCAGATTAAAAAACAAAACGGCACTAAAATTCCCATATTTTATTTTCATTTACTTCTTATAAGCATGTTTTGTTTCAGTATAAAACAATGTACATACGTTAAAACATAATTTAAAATTGAGTGACTTGTATTTTTCTGTACACAATAAGACATGTCTAAACAGACATAACAAAACCGTTGCATTTTCACTGCAGATATTGTGACTGTGTTCTAGTTAGTTGGTTAATTTATACTTCAAAGATCTGAGAGTAGCATTTCTATGCATAAATTAAGTGAGACAAGGTTCCAACAACATTACATTACAACAAATTGTGAGTTGACAAAATAAATATTATATTGCACATCCTAAATACAAAAATTTCGAAACCTGTTGTTATCCGCAGATAACTTATGACTATTCACTTTGTTCCTATAACTCTAATGTTTTAGAAATTGTAAATTGTACATCGAAAAGTCAAGGCACAATTGTAAGCTTTTCTTGTTTCTAGAAATGGAAGCACTTTAATGGGAATATCTTAACACATGCCAATTACAATTATGTATGACTTGTTAATGTTATGACTGCATAAATTATCGTTTTACAATTATTATAAACAACACACATCTATAAGCGACCTACCTTGATAAATACGTAAGAAAATATACTGACAATAACAAATCATTCACTAAACCATGTAAGCTTGTTCTTATATCATAAATAATTTGCCTAGTTACAAAAATAGTTACATACAATGATGGAGAATCTCACACCCCGCGAGGGCCGGACTTCAGAGCACCATAGTTACACGAGCTATGCACTACATGGTCCATCCATTA
Organism: Marasmarcha lunaedactyla; assembly: GCA_923062675.1. Taxonomy (NCBI): domain Eukaryota; kingdom Metazoa; phylum Arthropoda; class Insecta; order Lepidoptera; family Pterophoridae; genus Marasmarcha; species Marasmarcha lunaedactyla. The sequence goes on along the minus strand of OV281345.1, from coordinate 27,898,005 downwards.
CATATATTACAATCAAATATGAATACTCTTAAAATTACATAACGATACATTATTACAACACATTATCACCGGGATTATTAACAGTACGCATTTAGAACTATAATTTAAATAACTAAGTTACATTCGTTACGTTTACAAAAAACTAAAGTTTTAATAGAGAGAGTCAAAGGCACACACTTTGTAATCAAATTCCTATGAGATAGTCCTCGAGTAATGCATGGGTCACACGTACACGGGGCCCTGGTTCTCGTTGTCGTCGAGGTTGATCTTGTTCGTGTAACCATCATCAAAAAACCTTCTGAAGGTGAATTCAAAGAAACCATGGAAAGTTTTCCCATTATCCAACAGCTCACTATCGGATTTATTTGAGTCCGAGCTGCCTGAGTTCCGTAATTTGTCAGGGTCTATTGGATCAAAGTTTGATGTGTCTGTAGGGTATTCTATTTTAGGTATGTATGGCGCAACTTGTCTTCGTAATCCCTTTTCAAAGTCGATACCCTTCAGAAAAGGGTGGTTTTTGACTTCAACCGCATCTTTTCCCAGTCTCGTGTCTTGCCCCGAACACAGTTGTAATATTAGATCTTTGCTCTCAGAAGATAGATTTGCTATGTCTGGTATGACAAGCGTTTCTTGCCAGTTTATAACCTGCAAAATAAAAATTATTAATATAGATTACGCTTTTCTAGATTTAGAACAGTTAGGAAAAACAGAAAGCTATATAAATTAAGAAGATCATCAAGTCTTAAATATAACAGATTAGATATTAAAGTGAGTTCAACAAATCCAAATGGTTTAATAATAAAATGATTCACCTTGAACTGGGTTTCAGCCGGCGTGTTCGCTAAGAACGGCGGCGACCCGACTAGCATTTCATAGAGGATGACCCCGACCGACCACCAGTCGCACAGCTGCGTGTATCCGGTGCGCTGCAGCACTTCCGGAGCGATGTAGTTGGGCGTGCCGACGAGCGAGTGCGCTAAACACCTCTGGTGCTCGCGTTTCCTTCGCCTTTCTAGAGGTTTTAGTTGGTGGCATCGGCACTCGCCCATCGCGCCCCACTCGCCGTCCACTGGGTCCATGGAGTCTTGTCGACCGTGGTCTGAAACAAATTTATTATTGTTATTATATATTATCAAAGAAAAGTTTATGTTTCTCAATAAAACAGTGTCATATAAATCTATACAAGGATTTTTCCGTCCACTGAACTCGTCATCAGTTTTAAGAAATGGCTTCTACACCATTACACTGCGCACGTAGGATGTAGGTACTTCGCTCATTCCGTAAAAACAAAAATGACATTCAAACCAAGTTCAAGTTATCCAAGTTCAATAAAATTGATTTTGAATGTGAGACACAGAGATGGTACATGCAAGTTTTGTACTTGTATTGTGTATTTGGTGGAGTAAATATTATGATCAGATTTTGGAAATGTTAATTTGGACTAAATTTAAATATTTGTATTTCTATTGGACTCACCATTTCTCTGATAGTACTTAGAGTTGTGCGTCCAGCGGAAGCCGGTGCAGAGGCCGAAGTCGGTGAGCTTGATGTGTCCGTCGCGGTCGATGAGGATGTTGTCGGGCTTGATGTCGCGGTGGATGAAGCCCATCTTGTGCACCGACTCCACGGCGCACGTCAGCTCGGCGATGTAGAAGCGCGCCAGGCTCTCTTCGAAGATGCCGCGCTTGATGAGCAGCGACATGAGGTCTCCGCCCGGGATGTAGTCCATCACGAAGTACAGGTTGTCCTTGTCCTGGAAGCTGTAGTACAGCTTCACGACCCACTCGTTGTCGGCCTCGGCCAGGATGTCGCGCTCGGCCTTCACGTGCGCCACCTGGTTGCGCTTCAGCACGTCCGCCTTGCGCAGCGTCTTCATGGCGTACAGGTGGCTCGTGTCGATCTTGCGCACCAGCGTCACCTCGCCGAACGCGCCCACGCCGATCGGCTTGATCTTCGTGAACATGGACTTGTCCATCTTCGCGCGCTTCAGCCGGATGTAGTTAGACTCCTTCTGCGACAGCATCTTGCGCATCTGGTTCTGCGCCTCGGGGCTGAGGCCGATCTTGGTCATCTCCTTTTCGAGCTGCATGCGGCGGAAGGTGCGCTGCTTATACGACTTGAGGATGTTCTCGACGTGCTGCTCCATGAAAAACTTGAAGGCCTGGGGGGAGTAGTTGCGGACCTTGCAATCGCGGCGCTCGTCCTCCTTCTCCTTGCTGATGTTGCGGCGCTCAGGGATGGGCGACTGGTGGCGGATCTTGTCGGCTGCGGCGGCGGCGGGCGCGGCGGCGGGAGGCGGCTGCAGCGCCCGCTGAGCCGCCAGGGCCTGCATGGTGCTGGCGTACGACGGCGGCTCGGTGGTGGGCACGGCGGGCGCGGGCGGCGACGGCGGCTTGGGCGCCAGCGGGTAGGCGGGCGCCTGCTTGTGCTGCATGGAAGACGCGTACGAGGGAGGCGGCGGCTGCGTGCCCGAGCCGGCGGCGGGCGCTACGGCGGTCTGCAGCACGGGCTTTTGCACCTGGGTGCTCTTGACGGACTGCATGATGATGGGCGGCTGCACGGCCTGGCGCGCGGACCAGGACGTGAGGGGAGCAGGGCGCGCGGGCGGCGGCGCTGCGGGCGCCTTGCGGAAGTCGGCAGGTGGCGACTGGCGCTGCTGCATGGACACTGAGTACGACGGCGGCGGCACCACGCCGGCCAGAGGGTACGGCGGCGGCAGCTCGCCCCCACCCGCGCCGCCCGCCAGCAAGCTCAGCGCCTGCATCTGCTGCGACAGTTGCTGCTGCGCCTGCAAGTCCACATTAAGGACATTTTAACTTCATGCATTCAAACCATTGTTTTTTCTACTGTTCAAGTTGTTTCTCTTGAACCATTTGTATCTACAACCAAGTTTGACTTGTGTATTTATGAGAGGGCTTTCTATTTATTACCAGCTGATCTGATACACATTGTTCTGCCAAATTGCCCTTTGTGTATACGATGCAGTTAGAGGGAAGGGATGTTCAATGAAATTACAGGAGATGTGACACTTTTACTTACAGGCCAGTTGAGTTCAACAAAACGTAATAGACTCAATATTAATTAGAGTTACATTTTTATTGTTTTTTTGCATAAGATTTTTACTCTGTAATTATAACGGAGAAATTGTTCAATTTAAAACCATAAATGTCAAAGCCGGTGTTCTGTAAGTTCTGGTGCCTGTATTAAATAAATTAAAAGAATGCCACAAGTTAACACTTCGCCAGCACTACCAACCTGCGGTCCATTATGCACCAACAACGGCGCTCGTTGCGACGGGGCCGGCGACGCCTGCCTCGCGGGCGGCAGCGGAGGCGCCGGGGACATGCGCTTTATGAGCATGGGGAGCGGCGCCGGAGGCGTGGGCGGACATCGCGGCGGCGGAGGCGGCGGCGCCTCCAGCGCGCCCGGGGACTGCCGCGGCGACGCAGAGCGAGAGCTGCCCGCGCCCGAGTCCAGGGCTGGGCTGGCACGCACCTGCAAGCATCATGGGGAGGATTTAAATAAAGTTTTGATGTATATTTTAAAACTCTTATGGAGAGGAAGAAGATACTAAGTCGAGTTCATTAAATATTTCCAAAATTCATCTTTCATATTTTTTATCTATTTTGTAGAAAATACATAATTTTTTTAAATCATTATAACTATACTGGTATAAAATCTTATCATCAAAAATAACTACTAAACTAATGAAAAGGAGTACTGTACCTGCACTGTACTGATGTCAATACTTATTGTTGATAAATTGACTACTCATTCTAGTTTATAAATTGTTTTATATTTATAAATATTTATTTATATCATAATGAAATAACAAAATATAACTGTAAAAAAAAACCTGCAACAAAATATATTTAAGGTAATGGATAATTTACTGTTTGATGTAATGATGTGAAGGCCTCAAATTACAACTTTTTAACTAAATGAAGATCTCAAACACAGGGTGCAAACTAGTATAGAGTAATGAAAGTATATTCTTTTATTAGTTTTATTCTAAAATGGGTAAGAGCTAGCGGAAGATAAGAGACATTCTTACATAGTGTATGTGAAAAATGGCTCTGTTACCACCAGATACATTTACTCATTCAAACTCAATTATATTGATCCCCGGCAGTGAAAAGAAATAGTGCAAACCATGTGCTTGCGAGCAAGACAAATATATCGTGTCTGTATAACTTCGTTTGTATTTGTGTCATTGTCTGTATGTTCCACAGAATGACTTAACGTTTTTGTGTCACTTGTCTCTATCATGCGCCATTTGACTATAATCAAAGGGTAGAAACTGTTTTGATTAAACTTAGACAATTTTTAGGTTTCCTTGGAATTCATCAAATTGTAAAACAATGCAATTTAAACTCCTGACGTAAAAAAGAGGTATGTTATAAGTTTCACATTTGTATCTGTATCGGAATACATAACTACCTCTCGCTCCAAACTAGGCTTTCGCATGAGCTTGCCCTTGAGCACTCCATTGACGTCATGCTGCTTGGAGAGGTAGTCGAGCGCGGCGTCAAACCGGCCGCCCGCGTACTTGAGCGCACGGACTGCTGGATCCTGCAATGGGAGACCATATTTGGTTAATAATAGAGCTTTTACTCACCACTTTAACTGGGTTTGGTTCTCATGTTTTGCAGCCTATATCTAGGATACTCCTGCCTAATGCAAAATCAAATTGCCACGCTAAGAGAGAGCATCCTCAGCCTTATTATATTAGTATAAAAAGTACTCTATGGATATTTTACTATAAATCTTCTTTGTACTTAGGCCCTTTGTGTTATAAATAAATGAAAACTTGTAATTGGTAATGTTCTAATTCTAACCCTCCAACTCATTATGTTTTAGCTGTAGGTTACAATATTGGTACAGCATTGGACTTCTATCTCACAAAGTAATTTTCCCTTTACTCATAGTAAAGAATAAGCCCATATACAAACAAGGTATACACACTTTATTTGTTTGACCTGCCTGGTCACACACACATTCGTAATGTGTTTGGACACAACAACAACTACAAGCAAAGCAAAATTGGCTTGGTGAGTTAAAAGCACTATAACAACATGTTACATTGTTTTGATAAATCATTCCAGTCCAAGAAACAGAAGGCAGTTTGTATGTTGAAGCTGCGCATGCACCTAGGCTGTGGAAGCAAGCTTGGCAGTGTGCTAGGAAATTATTAAAACAAAAATTAAAATATTTAAAATATTAAGCTACGGATTTTCAAAAAGTATTTGCAAAGGTCTTTTTTTTTTTAAAGACAGTTAGCAGCAAAAAAAGCTAGCAGAAAAAAGAAATAGCCCCCCCAATAGGATTACTGAATTACTAATTTATAAAGCAAATTATTTAATTACTTGCTGAATTTCGGCAGTACAGCAACTAAATGTAGGCCTGTATGAATATTATAATTTGATACACCTTCGATTTGTTCCCACAATTTATGTAAGAACAATATCTAATGCTATTGAATTAATTGTAAGAAATATGTATTTTTATGTAGTTGAACATTTTAAGTTCATTCAGCATTCATTCAATGTGGGAAGTAAAAAATATTTTTGTATCAATTACTTTTTCTGTGGTGGTGGATTTTCTATGTAGTAATCACAAAATTTTTTTAGTCAGTACTGTAATAATTGAAGAAAGCTTTAAATAGTTGTTTATTGTTTAAGTTACTATATTGAGAATTACTAATTTGATTTCAGATATGGTCTGATAACTTGATGCCCAATAGATATTTAAAAAGAATAAATAAATCACATCAAAACATAATTTTGGCTGCAAAGTACAAAGCTTTACAGAAAACACAAAACATTGATAAATAAAGATCCTCATAGCCTATAACAGTTAAATATGGTAAAAGAAAGACCTATTTTGAAAACAAGAGATAATTTTCCATCTTGTCCCTTAGTTTGTAACTTTGTTAACAAAGTATATGATGTGATTTCTCTAAGACTCATTGTAAAGAGAGCTATTGTTAACTGATTGTAAATATTATAATATCACTGATACTAAATTATAAACATTATCAATGTTGCACTATTCAATACACAAAGATCTAATTGATACAAAGTAATGACTATTCATATTACAATTACTATTGAGGGTTCATTAGTGTATCTGTATATTCAATTGGAACAATTTTTTTTCCAGCACAAACCTTCACTGAGTTTCCTTAAGATAGCAAACATAAGATCTCCGGGTCTACAAATATATTTGTTTAACTAGTCACCAATTTATAAAACTTACAAATATCTAGGTATCAAGCAAGGAAAGAAACCAATTAGACAATTAGCTTATGTCTAAACCTGATTAAATATCAATTATTATTAATCAAACGGTTCGTGATTAAAAAATAAATGTGTTGTAACCATACAACATTGTAGAAAATCAGTTTGGCATGACTTGAGTTGGATAGAAACAAGATTAGGCAGCGGAAACCACCCTGTTTCGTATGCAACATAATACAAAATTTTACATTCACAATAATTCAATCTATAAATAAGTAAATATGTTAAAAAATATAATTGAAGAATTTAGTTAATATTGTACATAAATATTTCCAAGAGTTCACCCCATTCTTAATATGGCTAATGAACACAAAATATACTTTTAGTAAGCAACTTATTCTGCAATAAAATAAAATAACCTAATGATTTAAAAATAATGGATGTAGATTAGGAAGAGAATGTGGCGTTTTTGTTTGAACACATCTATTATCTGCTAATTTAAATACCTGCAGTTGAACACCTCAGTCCATAGGATTTATCAGTACATTTAACTTGATACAAAGTCAAAAATAAAATTAGTACTTGACTATAGTAAGTGCAACATATTCAAGACAGCTACTTGAAAACCATTTTCTACCATAATCCCTTGTAAAGGTAACTGAATGAGGACAATTTTTGCAAAGGAAAGAATGTTAACAAATTGTCTATAGCACATTTAAGCCAGGTCAAAGCCTTGAGTAAAAATATTGCTTAATCTCACTATAATTCTTACCTCATCATATCCCAATGCAATTAACTGATTTAAAGATTGAGGAAGTACATTTAAGTCCTTATCAAGTCCATTTCCTGATGAAGAACTGAATCCAGAACTAACTCCTGAGCTGACAGTACTAGCTGCTGAAGAGCCTGGTGGCTCAGAGTTGCCAATGTTAGCAAATGGCAGGAGTGAGTTACGGATCTCGGCGAGCGCCTTCTGGTGGTAGCCGGAGGAGCGCGTGGCCGTCTTGCCGGGCACCGCCGGGTGCATGGCGGCCGCGCCGCAGCCTCACCCCGCGCCGCCCATCACACCTCTCGCCCACCAATATCACTATACACTATCACAATTAGCATTTGTTTACTTTTTAAACACACTTTGCAGTAAAGTTCCTTGAATACACTTTCCAGTTATTTGTAATCCGTTTAGTGTTTCCTAGCTCTTATTGACATTGTTTATACCAGGAATATAATCAACCAATGACGCTGTTTCAACACTGTAAAAGATAAACATTCAAAATATTAACTGTTGATATCAAAGGCAAATGAATGAGCATTGTAAATTGAAGCATTAAAATAATGGCAAGAAGTCAACAGCAATAGTAACATTGTTAAAAGTTTCAATTTGAGTACGAGTGAATCCAGGTTTGCTGGAGACAAAAGTGACAGAATCTGGAATGCCAAAATTAGAGGCAGCTTTGTGTCAATTAGAATATACTACTAACAAAATAAATAAATCTTATATTACTACCAATAAATGCGAGAGTACCTGATATATCCTCGTTTATAATCTATCTCAATAAGAATCACAGTCGTCGAAATCTTAGGAAAATCAATGATAGCTAGAGCTCTCACATTACCAATGACATCTCTTTTCACACATCTCATGAATTTTATTCTTTGTAGGTATATTACTTTGGATAAATCTTGACATGAAACAATAGATTGTGTTGCTGTTTGTTATATTTTCGAGTATATTATGAAAACAAAGAACTTTGAAACACAGACATGCAAGTTGGCAAACCATACAAAGCGACCATTTTGAAGAATTACCACATTCTTTAGGTTGATCGAAAAATGTACACAATACAACGATTACAATACAGCGATTACAGAATAATGTTTTGAAAATTTAAACCCGTAATAAACCTGAAAACAAAAACTACTTTAAAATCAAGTATTTGAAAGAAAGTAAAATCTAAATCATTACAGAAAATACGTATTTTATATTTTTTTATGTACTGTTATCTAAAGTATTGTGGATGTTTTCGAACACACGATACTAGTGGTATTGCCACAATAATTAAAAATTTTAGCTTTATATCTGTCACTTCCTTTTGTATTAGCAAATTATACAGTAGTTTGAAAAAGATTATAAACTAAAACATTAAACTACTCATCCATTCAATTGACAGAATTGGTTAACATGCACTATTGAATACCAATACATCAATCAATTAATAACTTGAAATAACCCGTATAGTGAACCTATACTTGGCTTAGATTCGCAGTATTTTAGTATCCAGAAAATACCGAGAATAAGAAACGAAATGTAATTAAATAAAATATTTTTATTTCTCATAAGTTTATTACATTTTATATTTTTCTGAATAGCTATTGGTACTCATATAATTTAGGATACTTACACGATCAAAGAAGGGTTTAAACTCAAAATAGGATGCTCTTCACGTTATTCTACAGAAAGAAATTTTTTTTAGGTGCCTTGTGTTGAGTGGTATCTGAATCACCCCTGTGTATATTATACAATTTTTCATAGTTTTCGAGTTACGATTTTTTTTATTAATTTTAGCAAAATTGCGACGGAATCAGTTTTAAAAATTTCTATAAAAAAAGTAGGTTTCTTCGCATTTCTATTTCTGCTACTAAATCTCAATGAACTGTGTGTTGCATAAAACAAACAGCCTCATAACTTTAGTGAAAGTTACTAAAAAAATTACCTAAAGTTGAGAATTTAAGTTAAGTGAGTTTTCATTTAAAATTTCAACTTAAAATTTAAAATCTAAACTGGTAGTTTAGATTTTAAATTTCTTACATTAAGTATAAAATTTAACAATCCGAACGCAAGAACCACGTTTCCGTCACACGACATTTTGGAAAAAACTATTGTCCAAAAGGCCCTGAAAAAGAGATTTTCACATAGCAAACTAAAAAGTAGGTACCTAGATTTCAATTCGGAATTATTCAAATGATATTAAAACTTTACTGTAGTTATTGAGAGGTAGTGTAGATACATGATCTTTCATAGGTAAATACTTATGTTATTTTAGAAAATCACATTTTAACTAGTAGGTGTATGCTATTATTACGATGTATTTCCATTTCTAAAACTGGGGGTCCGCACCTATGTTTGTCATGAATCAGTTTTATTTCGTTTTCCCTGTTTACGACAATTATGTATTCTAATTGATGTGACTTACTATTTAAAAGCTTTTTGATTTTAGTTTTTTTTTTGCTGAAGAAAATAATTCACTTTACCATGACATACGTATGTACATACGTATAAGTACAGTTAAGCTATAATATAATTTAGGTAATTCCGAATTTTATCTAACTACTTTTTAGTTTGCTATGTGCGAAACTTAAATTCACTGCTTTATGCATTTATCTCGACTTAAGGCATTTGCGCAGATTTTTTTAAAAGATTTGTTTTATTTCAGTTCACCGCTGATCTTACAGACGTGCGAGCGGAGTGCAAGTGTCTTGTTGTACTTTATAAATTTTTCTGATTAAGGTGTTTTAGTGTGCAGTGGTAATCTAGTGCCTTTGTTTTAGTTGTGTGTGTGAATGTGTTAATAAACGCACTAATGTGGGTGCATTCATATGACGAACTTCCGAACTTCGAAAGAGAGGTATGTACCTACGTACTTACTTAGGAAAATATGTCATTTTACGGACCCAAACACAACAGGGACTAATATTTTTTTGTACTAATATTATACCAACATACCTACGTGTGAAAGTGTGTGAGGTTGAGCGAATGTTTGTTATGTGATTTTATCTCTTGCGCGCAATAACTTCTAAATGGGTTAGGAAGCAATTTGGAATTTAGGTAAACCGGTTGCTTTCTTTCACTTAGTAAAAATAATTGTTAAGTTATTTATTATTGTTCCTTCGTATCTTTTGTGAACGTGAAGGTAGGTAGCTATTTTATTAAAGTTAAATTTTCTTAAAGGTGAATATTAACGGTGTATTAAAGTAACGAGTCTTATATAATGATACTTACTATGAGTAGAAGCCGCTCACATCGTAGATAATCCGAGTATCAGCACACGATGAGCTGGCGCTCTTTTGAACGTCAATCACATGGTGAAATGGCGCCTCAGATAGGAGGTTGTCTGTGTATGATTCACGCTACGTTATGAAGGCCAACATACTAAAGTACCAATTCCGATGGACCAATTGACCAATGGACCAATTCCGACCTAACACCGGAGCGAGTGCCGCGCCGCCTCACGCGCACCCTGCGTAAGTAGGTATGAAAACCACTTAGGGCTGTCAAAGATGTTGAAGAAAAAAATTTGAAATAAAAAATTATGGAAGTCTTAACCAGCCCCAATAACTCCAAATCTTTTGCAGTATATTCTAACAATAGTATATTTACTGACTCTTAAGTATTATGCTTTCTTTATTTTATACCCTGTATATTAATTTGTTACACGAATAAACGTAAAATAATACACATATTTTGTTTACATTAAATGCCTCACTTAAAACCTAATACTATCGACAAACACTCAAAACCAAACGAAGCTCATCTCTAAATCGTTGTGATGTCACCCACAAACAGTGTTAGTGCTAGCGAGATAATGATGTGCGCTGTCCTATTCAAACGGTTTATGACCGCGTCTGCCACGACTCTTTGCGACTAGTATAGCTGTTAAATAGTTTTTTCAAAAGACTCAAAATAAAGATCGCCCTCTTCATTTCTTCTATCATATCAGTCCAACTTTATTAACTCCTAAAATACAAGGCCTCGTCAATCTATTCCCTAATTAATAGTTTAGAGTAACTTAAATCTTATAATGTACAAATCCTCTCAAGCTATTATTTTCAATTAAATTTTAACTCTTTAACATTCCAACCGAGAATTATTTCCATTAGTACAGACAAAAATGACCCTTTAGCATATCTGAATCTTAGGCCCTCCGCTGCGTGGCGCGGATGTCCGCGGCGGACGTCCGTCACTGACTTCATCGCATGCGCCGAGTGGGACAGAAGACCCGCGCAATGTAGCGGTGTTCTAAGTTTTGCACAAAACGGATCGGCACGCGGACGTCCACGCGCATCTTCCACTCCGGATAAATTTGAAGTTTTCAAATGTTCAAGCCACAATCCTCACCAGGTTAGATACCTTTATATCTCTGGAATCTTTCATCGACTATTTCTGAGATTTGGCATGTCGTTATGACTATTTCATGACTATTCATGAATATAAACCAAGTCGATAGACCTTACCGTTTGCTTGCACGAGAGATGATTACAAGTTGACGTTCAAGCCATAATCCTCACCAACCTATAGCTATAACGGCGAAACTATAATACGACTATTTTTTTTACAAGCATGACTATTTATCACTATTTCATGACAATTTTTTAGCATTGTCAAAATTCGTTTTCATTGAGTTTTCAAATATGAGGATTATAGCTCGAAGGACACTTATTCACTGCTCTACGGAAGTCCACGTGGACTCAAAATAAATTGTCCCTCGCTTTTCGGCTTTTGCATGTCCGCGGCGCGTGCGGCGGCGATGCATCTGAGTTTAGCTGCGCCCACAATAATATTCATTTCGAAAATAGACTGGGTTCCATACTCATTATTGTTTATAACCTACTATTTTCGAAATTTTATTTTCCAAAGTAGATACTTATGAGAAACAACTAAATTGCTTTAGATTAGATTTATGATTAGTTGAAGTAAGTTAAGTACTTAAGTTGACCAATAGTTAATTTTAAGATTTAAAGTTAAGATAGGATTTTAATATTATTATGTCAGCAAAAAAAGCATTAGTATTTTACGATTGAAAACGACTTGACGAACCCTTACGAAAATAACAAAATAGAGACACTGCGCTGCCTTGAATATCGCTTATGGGTGGTCGACTGGAACTGATTACGATGGTACCTACTCAAAATTAAGGTTTTATTATTTCGTTACGCTGCACCCTAAGATTAAGGAAAAAAACTAAATGCATTCATTGACGTATTACGTATTCATTTTATTATTTTTTTTAGGATCTTAGTGTCCTTTGCGAATGTTATTTGCTATCCCAATTTTTTTTTGTTAATGTTAATGTCTCGACGTTATAGTAATGAAGAAAATGCACAGCATGTTTATTCGAATGTTTCGAATAATGATGACATGATGTTGTGTGTTGGCGCTGCTCGTAACCATTATTAAACCATTAATGAAGCTCGTGAAATTTACCACCAGCGTAAATGTTATGTGAAAAGTAACGTATATGCAAAGGAGTGCAATACGCGGGAAGAACTGCTAGAAAGAATAAATGCGGCATCCACATCCATAACCCACAGATGTTGCAGAACACCAGAGCGTCCTTGATTCGTAGGACAGCTTTGCGCATTGAAAAAGAAGGTGGACATATTTTTGACCCTCTTACTTTTTACTCGATAGATAGGTAAGTGACGATGGCTGCGCTTGGCGTCGCACCGAGCGCCCCCTCACGCGCCCCATGCATAAGTAGGTATGAAAACCATTTAGGGCTGTCAAAGATGTTGAAGTAAAAAAAACTGTGAAAGTGTGTGAAAGTCTTCACCACCCCCAATAACTCCAATTCTTTTACAGTATATTCTAACAATGGTATATTTTCTGACCCGTAAGTATTATGCTTCCTTTATGTTACACCGTGTATAAACTGAACTACAAACTTATTTCTTAACGCCTTCTGCAAATCTTGTTCTTGCAGAGTTTCTGCGTGACGAACACATTTTTGCCAATTTTTTATCACCACGTTTTCGATAGCATCATTAGTACATTTTTCCGCGTCAGCTATTTTAAACGTGTTATTTTTTGCTGCAACTTCTTTTTTTAGTTGTGCCCATATTAACTCTATTGGGTTGTATTGGCAATGACATGTATTCGTTTGCCAACTGGTCCAAATGATAACATTTTTCTCCGCGATTTTCTTTTACCTTTTGAAGTAGTTCAATTTTGAAAGCTGTATATATAATATTTAACAGTATAAGAATTACTAGTTATGGTCATTAGTTAGTGATTATAAAAGGTGATTTGTTTGTGCAGCGATGACTCACTCGTTTTTAAATTTATCGACAGTTTTTTAAGTCTGCACGTGCGCATCCCTATAACAAAAGTGATTTATGGCTTCTTCTGCCACGAGTCTCTGCGACTAAAGTTGAGCCATTACAAACGTGCGAACTGAGTCACAAATCATTTTTATCAGATCTCTCGCTCACACTTATAGGCATATCGGAAGTCTCACTCGCACTTCTAGTGTTGTGTGTAATAACTTAGAAGGTATTTGTCGTAATGTTGTTGTTTTATCATGCAGTTCGCAAGTTTGTAATGGCTCAACTATAGTATAGTAATTGAGGTCGCACTCGTCGCAGTAACCTTAACCTACTTAGAAGCTCTTTGGTGTATATCCGTGAACGCAATGCAACTACGAATTTGAACAGTACGATTGATTGACAATTGTTGACATTTGACATTTGTTCGATTGAAATGATTGAACTTGCATAAAATAAATAAAATCCACTTTGTAAATATTACAAATTGTTCAACGAGTTCTTCATGAAAAATTCTTCAGAAAAAAAAGTAATGGATTGTAATTGAAACAAAATATAGTTTTTTTAGTTTGTGTCTAGAAAACCGATTGTATGGCATTCTTTCTATTGACAGGTATTTAGTGAGGCGGCTTTTATAAATTACAATGATGCATATTAAGTTCATTATGTCGATATACATAATGTTCTTGCCGTATTTTGTTACACCCCAAGAAAACTCTGTCTTGGAATATGGCCCTGACAGTTTTAAACAGAAAATAGACGAAATGGATGGGAACTTCATTATGTTCTACGCTCCATGGTATTGATTTTATATTTGTTCAAGTTTGATGTGAACACTGATAGAAATTGAGATATGTAATTTAATTAAATAATTAATGATTATTGAAGGTGCCGCCATTGTACAGATTTTCGGCCTATTTGGGATGAACTTGGTGACCTCTTCAATATTAAAGATGCAAAGTTAGCAATAGCACAGATTAATTGTACTAAATATCCGAAATTGTGCCAAGATAATGATATTACAGGTAAACTTAAATCGTATCAATGAGACAGTTAAAATTTAAAATATATTATACATTCAATTGAATGCAAATAGTTTTACTTATAAGCTCTAACATTTTAACTAGTTTTAATATTGCAGGTTACCCAACTCTGCTCTTTTTCCACAAACACAAATTTACCCCTATTGAGTATAAAGGAACAAGAGATTTAACATCTTTAACATTATTTCTAAGTGAAGTTTTTGATATGCAAGAGGTATCTCAAATATTAAAAATAAATATAGTTGTTCATTTTAAGATTCTTTTGCTAATTTTTATTGTTTTATACTTCAGAAAAATGATGAAGACTCTTCTGTAGTTAAGATTTATGGAGGAATGGCATACCTCACAGATAACAACATTGAAAAGTTCATCTCTAAAGGGCAACATTTTATTATGTTCTATGTACCCTGGTGCAAGGCTTCACAGGTAAAAATATGATTTATATGTTTAATTCAATTTTGAAAACATAAAAAATTTGAGTTAATATTAATATGGGAAAGTTTAATAACAATCATAAATAAGTATTTGCGTACACACTAACTTTTTTCTACAACCCATCTCCCGTCATAGGTCTGTTGATAGAAAGGGGTTGGAAGATTTTACCATAACTTCTAATCATGTTATGGTATGTTTTTAATAACTGTGGTGCAGACTTTCCCCTACTTACTGATTAGGGAAGCTCTTATACACAAGAGAAAAATAGCCACTATGCTCTAAAGTGTCATGTTTTAGAGTTATTCAGAGAAAAATATCATAACAGAGAAACCTTCAGTTAAATTCTGCATCAACTAGCAAAACTATTGTCCATGTGAAACCTTTGCTATGTATGGTGCCTGTATGAAAAGTAAGTTTACACTATGGTAAAGGTTAATTCTAATGTGATAGTTGAATGTCTGATCAAGCTAAGAGTTCTTAATTGATACTACTACAGTGTGTAGAAAGGCATTTAAATAATTTTTATATATAGGGACATATTGATTTTCTATTACAATATCTTTCAGGGCATAAGTGTAAATATTTAGAGAATAGATTTTATTTTTGTGTTCCTCAGAATATTCCTAATTGATATAAATATCTATTATCAAGAGCCGCATTGCACAAAAATGACAAGACAAAGCCAAGCCCCATACAAAAATCTTCAAAACTATTTCTAATACAGTAAGGCAGTACCTTTGTAAATTTTTTTTTAGTTTATAAGTAATTTTAAAACTATGTACTTTTTCCCAAGTGTGTAAAAAATTTGTTAAATAAGTAAGTAAATTTTAGTCAATCATGGTGTACTCATCTGGAGATTTTATTTATTTCTGTTTACATTTTAGAAACTAGCTCCGGTTTGGGCTGATCTAGCAGTACGGTACAGTCACAACAAATACATACAGATTGGGAAAGTTAACTGTATGGGAAATGAAATAACATGTACAAACTTTGATGTCAGATTTAAGTATCCATCATTGCTCTGGATAGTTAATGGTAAAATAGTAAGTGTGACTTCATCATTACTTAACCCCTTTTTCTACATAAAATAAATTGTATATAGTCTTACTTATACTTTCTAGAATTTTCTGTATAGAAAAAAAAGGAGTGACTTCATGAATGATAAAATCAAAATATTTTATTTCATCATAGGTAAAAAGCTTTTAATAGGTATTATAGGAAGACCGAGAGGAAAAAGGCTATAAACCACTTCACTATAAACCAGTTCACCAGTACTATGAACTATGAACAGAATATAAGATCTTGATTTTTGTTGAATTCAGATATAACTCCTGCTTATTGCGAGTCGACATTAAACTACTAAATTCATAATAAAATAATCTATGTCTTTGGCTTACTGTTTCATAACATGTATTAATTCATAATCATTATTATCTGATAAGGTGAAATGTGAAATAATCTATATGGAAAACTAAGTGTCTTCCAGATGGGTGCAGCTGAAGGACAAACACTGGATGAACTCAATGCATATGTTAACAATATGCTGCTTACTGAAAATCATGACCCAGAGAAATTTATGAAAAAGAAAAAAGCTTTACCTGTTGCAAGGATTACAGAAGAAACTCATGAAACTTTCCTACAAAAAGAAATAGTTTTCATAAACTTTTTTGCACCCTGGTATTATTTTTATATAGTACTTTTAAAATCTCTATTCAAATTTGAGACAGTGTAATGAAATAAAAAAAAATTTTTTTTTCAAGGTGTGCACATTGTATGCAGCTGAATCCATTGTGGATTAAACTAGGAGAGAGATTTCAAAATGAAAGTAGAGTATTGATAGCTGATGTGGATTGCGTCAGATCGAAGCTTATTTGTGAAATAGAACAGGTACTGTTGGAGTTTTTTTTATAAACTCATTATTTATCTCAACATTTTATTTACTGCCTAATTAGATTTTGTGCTTTGCCACCTACGTCGAGCAGTCGAAACGATATGAGCCTATGTTGGTTAAGAGCCTCACATTTCTGCATTATAAGACAAAACTCAAACACATGATTGGTGTGCAATGGTGGATTGATGTGCAAAACCTAATGTAGCTTTACAAATATTTTTATAATAATGTGGTAATTGTGCTAAGAAAGCATTCAGTATGACCAAACATTGACTTATTATACAGGCATAAATTTGCAGTCACTGACCAATTCTGTTGAGAAAACAATTTTAATCCCATTCATTAGCCGCTACTGTAACAGCCTGTAAGAAAAGCCTAGAACTAAGTGATGGTTTGCAAAAATAGTTTTCATGTAGAAAGTTAAATGTGACCTTTATCACAAAAAGGTCATTGAAATGTTGTAAAAATTACTTTTCTTACATACCAGTCATAGTCCAGAAGTAAAATGAGGCTTAGGAGGTTAGCTTTCTTTAAATTGATATTTATTTACAGATTAATAGCCTCCCAACACTAATTTTATACAAGAATAAAAAAGTGGTAAGTTCCGAGAGAGGTGGAAAACCCTTAGATAGTTTGATATCTATGGTAAATGAACTATTGAAAGATGACACAGATAAAAAAACGGATTTGCCTCAATCAAACACCAAAGATGAATTGTAACATGTATTTATTTATTTGCATCCAATAAAATAAATTAATAGCAATATTGTTGCATTATTCTCCTACTATTTGCATTAACAGTGTTTTTGACACAACAAAACTTTTATCCTAGTTTTATATTATTGATACACCTTCATAGTACACTGGTAAACAAATGCAAAAGCCTATTGTGTATGTATGGCTTCTTCATGTTGAAAGGCTGAAGGACTTGCAAAAATTTTGTAAACCCTGAAACAACTTAACCACAAGGGAAATTAATTTATTCTTAGATTGAAAAAAATTGATTTACCTCAGGTAAACAGGTACACATACTTACACTAATAATATATAAACTTAAATGACTATGGTGAGTGAGTGACATGAAAATGCACCCTATTTCTTTTATCCTATGGTCAAAAACTTTATTTTATGTAATAGACCAAAATAGTTGCTGGGCAGGTTCATGGATGATATTCATTATATTATGTTCTAAGTAAATTGCATTTTCACCAATGTATTTTTATATTCACAAATATGTATCAAGCCATGATAAATAAAAAATATAGTCAATATTGTGAAAAAAATATTTCTCTGTGTTTCATACTTGAGTAACTTTTTTATAGTTTTCTATTGGTATTTGATTTTTTTAGCTGCTAAATTAAATTCAGCTTTATATTTTGTTAACTGTAAAGTATAAAATATTAGTTTTTCTTTTTAATTCATGTAAAATAGGAATGTAGGAAACTTTTGAGCTGCATAGGAACCAAAAAATCTCTTACATAATATTTAGAATATTAGAAAAAGAAATGACATGTGTAAAACCAAAATCTATAATTTTGGTTTTCCTGATGTGTGCAACTGAAAGAATGCTCCATCTGCATGTGTGGCCCTTTTATTTATCTCCTTATGTCTGTCTCTTGAAACTATTTCTTCTAAGACTTCTCCATCTCCTTTTATTAACCTGAAAAATACACAAAACTGAGAGGGGAACAACTTATTTAAACATAATAAAATTCAATATTTTAGAATGTGTGTATAGAGCAGTTTAAAAATTTTCTCAGAAAGATAGAATAACCTGTATCTCCCAGTTTCTTCATCCTTTATTCTTTTGACAACACTTTGCCGTTGCTCCCATTCCTCTTTAGTCATTGGAGCCATAGCCTTAGCCTTTCCCATCAGTTCTGAAAAGTGAAATCAGATTAATTTTATTATTTTCACATATGATAAATTGCAAAAACAATTAGCTACCTAATGGTATATCAGCAGATGCTTCGTGTGCGTGGCTTGTTTCACGAGAGTGACCCTCACTTTTACTATCCGTTCGCTCCTTTTTTAGCCTTTCTTTTTCCTTTTTCAATTTTTTCCTGAGAGACTTCTGTGTTTTGCGCTCTATTTTCTTAACCTTTTTCTTTAATTCTCGCAGTTTCTTTTTGGCTCTTTTGTCATCTGACTCAGAGCTGCTAGAACTATCACTTGTATCTGAGTGCTTATGCTTCTTTCTTTTAGATTTTCCCATTTTACTGCCCGGGTTTAGTTAGTAAATCGATTCAATTTTAACTCGCACGCAAAGGATGAGGTGAGGCAAGTAACCAAAACTAGTCAATCAATTGGTTGATGCACAAATTTTTTCAGGCTGTCATTTATTAGGTTGGTTGTCAATCTTTAAAGCTGATCGCCAAGGAAACTATATACCTGTACAGCTACTTGGAAGTTTCAATGGACTTTAAAATTAAATAAATTGTAAACCTTAATATAAGGTATAAAATCTACTTTCTAGTAAATACAAAATGGGAGAAAACCGTTGAGAGAAAGACCTACGACTATGGCGTGGTGTCCTTTTCACGTGGCTGCCACCATCGTGGGTTAGAGATGGGTAGGTCCGCCGTAAATTGGGAGTGGAATCTGGATGTGCATCCAGCTCAGGTGATGTACATCCAGATCCCGTGTCCGACGGACCCATATGGATCCGGTTGGCGGTCACTGTAATTCGGGTTGTAGGACGGAAAGGCACAGAACATGATTCAGTAGGAAGATCCAGATCCCGTGTCCGACGGACCCGTATGGATCCGGTTGGAGGTCATCGTAACTCGGGTTGTAGGACGGAGAGACACAAAACATGATTCAGTAGGAAGGTGTACTGGACGCAGACGTAGCTGTGCGAGCAGTAAATTTTTAAAAATGTTTTGAGCGATTTGATTGCTTGAATGTATGGATGGAAAAATTATACAACTTTTACTTAAATACAATGTTCTAAGAAAAATTATAAGCAATTACAAATATAATAAAACCTTAACTGTCAGTTATAAACAAAAATACCCCTTTTGGTATAAATAGAGAGAAAAAATAGTAACACTGTCTCATCAAATGAAATTAACAAAACTATAAAAACAACATTTCTTTGAACGATTTGAAATAACTACAAAAACCAATACGCTGCCCGTCAATCGGATTCGGATCGCGCCGACCAGTCCAGTCCGCCAATCCGATGCGCCGTGTCACCACTCCGAGGAACCGTATCCAATTAGCCGTTGGACACGCATCCATCTCTAACGCGTTTGATGCGCGTCCGAGGATTTACATCCAGCCGGACCTACCCATCTCTATCGTGGATATAAACCTGCATTACTGGAATTAAGGTCTAGACTAAACATAATAACATTAAAAATTAAATATACAACGTTGATAAAAGCGAGAGGCATTAAATGAAACCACATATTCTGTGTATCATTATCAGGCTACACAACAAAAATCAGATCAATGTAAGCCATAGTTTAGTCACAGGAATGTTTTTTAGTTTTTACTTAGTTTCATTTAAACACTCTGTATCTTCCCGATCACCTGATCGTAAGTTTGTACTATAGGCATACGTAGTTATCTAAAAGACAAAATTTACGCGAGCGATGTGACGTTGCCAGTTCGGATCGTAAGTTTGCAGTACAAACAAGGAAGTACTTGTACTAAATCTTTCCTTTAAAGAAAGTACAGATCACGGTTATCTCACTCGAATGTAATAAGCGTAACAGAAATAGAAATAGATCAGTATATTGCTATTGCGCCGGCGGCGGCTCGGCTAATTAGGTCAAGGGCACAATTTATACTTTGTTTAGTGCGAAGACGCGTTGCATCCGGGGTACACGTTGCGCAATTCAGCACGGATTATTGTCGCTCGCGCGTCCCATTTACTAATGATAAGTTTTTATTGTGATAGGACACGTAACTGAGTATTTTAGGTTTAGTTTTGTGAGTAGTTTTTAATTATTTTGTAAGTACGTAAGACATCCACAATGCCTCGTGCTAGATACACGGCGTCAGAATACACTGACATGATTTTAATCTACGGGGAATCCCACGGAAACGCAACTCTAGCTCTGCGAACTTACCGAGAAAGGTATGGAGACAGCCGCACGTGCCCTAGGAACGCTCGCACCATAGTACTGGCAGTACAACGGGCACGGGAAAACAAACCATTAGCAGCGCATCAGGAGGGAGTCCCACCGCAGCAGATACCTACTGCGCGCGAGCAACAGATTCTTGACTATTTTGACCGCAACCCCACATCGAGTCTGCATAGAGCCGCACGCCAGTTTAGAGTTTGCCATAGAACCATGCATAACATTTTAAACCTTTTAAGAAGGGATTTGCCAGTCAGGCGTACTCACTGCCAGTGGATACTTGACTAAGTAACGACCCGAATTTTTTTATTAAATGTCAGGTGGACCGACGAGAGCACATTTACCCGCAATGGCATATGGAACCAACAAAATCTCAGATACTGGAGTATTGAAAATACACGCATGATTCGGGAGTCAAAGCATCAGTACCGCTTCTCTGTTAATGTGTGGGCTGGTATACACACATTATTGGCCCTGTTTTTATTGACGGCACCCTTAACGCGGTAAAATTTTTGGAGATATTATCCGGTCCCGTTGCTAAATATACCGAAGAACTACCCTTAGCCAATAATCGGCATTTATGGTACCAATTGGACGGAGCTCCTCCACATTCAGTGATGTCTTCCAGAGAGCTCTCACCGAAATGTTTGGACAGCAGTGGATTGGTCGATTTGGACCAGTACGATGGCCACCACGGTCCCCAGATCTCGCTACAATAAATTTTTTTAATATGGATATTTTTGTGAAAAGTGAAGTGTACGCGACAGAAGTGAATACCGTAGAGGAACTTAAAAAGCGGACTATTTTAGCGTTTAATAAATTAAAAAGTTTAACAACAAACAGTGACCTTATTGCACGATTAAATAACAATATTATACGTCGTTATAATTTGTGTACCATTGCAAACGGCGGACATTTCGAACAATTGAAGATTTAATGTGTAAGTGTTACAATTAAATATTTTTGTTTATTATTTTCATTGATCATACCTTCCAACGTTACCTACAACACATGTTTACATTATCATCCACATCAAACCCGGGCGCTCCGTTGTGTAGGTAGGTGTGCGAGCCGGTGAGCCCGCCGCCGCACGCGCTATGCTGTTCAAATGCTACGTTGCCAATTTGTTACGCAGGGGGCGGCAGGCTACTCAACAAAGGATGTTTACATTTTAACTTAATTATTAAGCTATTTAAGTTCTTTGAAAAACGTTTTTTCGTATACTTCTCGTAAACTTTTTTTTAATAGTTTCGGATTAACAGTAGGCACTTATAGTATATGTGGTTTCATTTAATGCCTCTCGCTTTTATCAACGTTGTACATATATATATATATATATATATCAGTGTCTTCTCTTGTGTTCGATGGAATAAATAAATAAATGAAAAATATAAATTGCGTTCTGAAACACTCGCAATTCAATTTCGAGCTACCTAATAGAGTAGCACGCATAATAGAAAGTAAAATGTTAAATAAATAAATAAAAATACCACGCAATGTTTGCAGAATCAAACAAAAATAACAATTAAATAACACACAATTAATATAAACGTTTACATATCCAACTTTTTTCCCTGATTTAACGTCCGATGACATTCTCGCGGTAAGGTTAAATATAATAAATAATTTTAACAATTTATTTTAAATCAGATTTCAGAGAATATTTTCGTATGAAAGCTTTTTGAGCTTCTGGTTTAATATCCGTCTTTTTTAACAGTGGACAAGATTAACACATGGAATTACATTGCAGGATATAATATCAAAATTAATTTAGAAATAATTTTTCATGCTATTGTTCTGTTTTCGCTCTATTAAGTAATAGATCCACAAATTCATAACACGGTTTAACTTCGTTATTTGGCTGAGGAGGGCTGAAAGACGTCTTAGATTTGGAATTGTAGTTATATGACTGCAAAAGCGTACACAACGATGGTCTCAGGTTCAATTAAAGTAAAATATCACTTATTGTTGTTCAACATTTTCACAACAAATGAGAAACATCTGACCCTTCGCTTCCAACGAATTTAACTGATCAAATTCTAATTCTAATATTTATTTCTCAACATTGACTACTTACTTCATCTTATTCACGTCAAATAAAACGTAACATTATGCTCACATTTCATTATTATACATTAAGTGACGATATATTTTAATTTGTTTACCTCCACCACGGCCTTAATAATCCACTGCAGAAATATCATTCTCACCCGTCTAAGATAGTGGTTTCAGGGAATTTATATTCCACCGCAGACTTTACACGTACCATTGA
The DNA here is from genome assembly GCA_923062675.1 of Marasmarcha lunaedactyla. Lineage (NCBI taxonomy): Eukaryota > Metazoa > Arthropoda > Insecta > Lepidoptera > Pterophoridae > Marasmarcha > Marasmarcha lunaedactyla. Next base: position 27,874,996 of record OV281345.1, on the reverse strand, counting down.
AATAATTCTATAGGTGTTTGGGTATCGCGATGATTTGCTGCAACGCAAGAGTAATCAGTTTTATGAAGTTTAATTATAAAACATTGGTACATTTGACAGTCACCAGGATCGAACCCGGGACGTTATAACCAAGAATTCAGTGCCTTAAGCACTGCGACACCTTTATTATTTGTTGTTTATTAAATAAATATAATGTTTATTACCTAAATAACATATTATTTTGTTTGTCGTTAAAGTAAAATATTCTTATAATTATTTATGAAGTGTTAAACCATTATTCATATTTAACATTCGTTTAACTTTGCAAGCAACGTTCGGCTTGTTCACATGTTTGACTTGTCGAGATTTGCCGAGAAAGTAAAGCTAGCATTAGAAAAAGACGTCGGCCTTAAATGGCTGGTATAAACGTATTAAGTAGTTAAGTTGGTAACCATATTTTAAGTTAAAATAACGTGTAAACAGTCAATAAAGTGACAAGCGGCATGTTGAAATTTTGTACGCAAGTGAGTATTGTGTGATTAAGTAGATTAGGTTTCACTCTATTTTTCTGGTAATTAGGTGGGTGGAGCTTCTTAATTAACACGTTTGAACATGACTTTTTAGTTGGTGGCAAGAGCTCATATTTATTTCGCATTACCTACCTCCTGTTCTTTTCAAAATTTTGGAGTGGGGTTGGACTCTACTTTAAATTTTGTTGAAGAATATTTAACATAGGAACGGTTGTGGAATAAAACGAAGTGAAATCTTCAGACAAAAAACACAGTCTTTTAGAGATTTTGACTTCCGGAACAAATTCTTCTCTGTATTTGTCCAAAATCTCGCTTATCACAAATATAAGTACAGAATTGACGAATTTCTTGAGATTCATCACCGTTCATCTTTATTGAACTTATAAACTAAGCTACTTACCTCGTTTGGTCACAAGTGCAATGTAGTAACTTTAAATTTAGTTACTACTTAACTACTTAATACGTGTTAACTGCCCAATAGTTTTCAATCTCTTTCAGCTCGCCTTTCAAGCAGAAGTGTACCTTCCAGTTTTATATATTAATTCCATGCTTAATAAAATGTCAAAAATAGTACCAACTATCACAATAGATGGCACCGCCTCAGACTAATATGTCAATGTCATCGAATGGCAGGGCTAGGGCATGGAACTAAGCCAAAATATTTGAAATAAGCAAAAAAAAATTTTTTTGATTTAATGATTAAAAACAGGTGATTTTTATTTACATAAAAACGAAAGGTTTAGTGATTAGTGAGTGACAGTTGTCATTCACATGATATTGACATATTAGTTTACTACAGGTCACAAACTAATTAGTGATGCTACGCATCAGACGAACGTCTTCCTAACTACAACACTAGGAACCCACTTTTTCAATTTGACAACTATTTTTTTTAAATTCGATTGTCCTTCGTTTCTTAATTTTAAAATAATGATATGGATTTTGGCGTAATGCTATTGTGGTAGCGCGAAAGCCCCTTACACCAATTAAACACCGTTATTCTTATTGAGTAACCCAGAAAACATTTCTTCTGAAAAATTTTGTGGCTTACAAACAATTTACGAAGTTCTACCACACTTAAACCTTGTAAGTTAACACTATTAGCACAAAGACACGGTAAAGTCCTATCTTAGTTCTTGGCAAATGACGTCCTTTCGCCTACTTTCTCATTCACTACCAGCACTTGTTGTTCGTTGTGAAGCACCATAAACGCAAATTAATTACTATATTTGGGAATTGAGAGGTTATCTTACGGAAATTGATCAATGCAATTACAATATACATTATATGTATAACATTTTTTTCTTCTTATCATCTAAGCTTTGCAACCCAATAGGTCGCTATGACGCTCGAGTAAATCCCCATTTAGCATCGTGGGGTCTCCTACTATAATATCCTTAGCAACACGCAATTCGGCTTTCATAAGGGTTTAAGCACGATGGACAGCTTGAGCATTTTCACGGACGATTTAAGGTTAGCCCTATCTAGCAATGAATCGGCCGTGGGGGTGTTCTTGGATGTTTCATCTGCTTACGACCATCTCCAGCTTCCATTGCTTAGACTTAAGATGCTTTCTATAGGTATCCCTACAAGGCTTACAACTTTTGTTTTCAATATCTAAGTAGAACGCTCTATTCAAATCAGACACTCTCACGCCTCCATCGCCGTAGTATATAATCCTTGATGCTAGAGGTGATCATTTAAACGAAAAGCACTTAAAAAAGCATGCTTTTCAAAATAAGCGCTCAAGCAGTCTTTTATTTTAAGCCGATAACGTTTAATTGTACACCAATAGTTTTATTGACAACTCATGCCATCTATTTGAAATGTAATATGCAGTTGGCACGTGCTCCAACGCGTTACGTTACGTAGGTCTCGTAGGCTAAGTTCATTCGATATTAGTCCTTATAACAATACAGGTAAGATCGATTGACACTTTCGTTTGAAAACAATTTTCGTTTAAACAAAATGCTTGCTTTTTTGCTTTGCGTTTTTTTTCATTTTGTTTGCACTTACGCTTATTTGTAGATGTCGAATGTAATTTACATGGTCTAATGATTTCCATAATTTCCGATAGTCCCTAAAGTCAAGTATGAAGGGATTTCATTGATTATCAAAAATTTTCTTGGAAACAAGCAGAAAACATCTATAAGTAGCTACAAGCTATTTACTCTTTCTTTCGTTACGTTTATATGTTTAAACGAGTTCCTAAACGGTTGTGGAAACGTTATGTTGCGTTATGACAAAAAAGCGTTTTAAGTCAAAAGCACTTTTTTAAGCACGTTTTTTTTAAAGTACAACGTTTAAACGTATAAAAAATTTAAGCCGTTTTTCCTATCGCTACTTGATGCAAACTCTTCACTCGTCAAACATTGAAACCGATATGGCAGATCGAACTGATTGATTGAAAATTAAATTAAATTTTGCGTTTTATGGCAATCAGCTGTAGTTACTACACAATAATTATTTCTGCTAATTTCAATATATAAAAAGTAATTTAAACATAATTAAAACATTGAAACATAATTGTTATCATTCATCATTCACATTGAACTACGCTCGAAAAGTGGCAACGTAGCTGTCATAGTCAAAAGTTCTAACCATAGACATAATTCCTAGTTTTTTTTGTATGAAGACTACCTGCTATGAGTACAGCGCCCACGGTTCAGACGTTATTAAGACAATTTGGGAAAACCTCTTATTGTCTTAAGCGTTCGTTGGCTTAGGCGCGAATCCACGCAATACTTTTCGTCAGCCAAAGCGTGGATCCGCGCCAGTGGACCCGGTCCCTCTTTTAATCTATTTTATGCTCTAAATAAAAGTTCTATGTAACACTTATTTATTACATTGAGAGGTAGTTTCTCTTACGGTTAATTTCCCAAAGATGTATGAACTGTATTATTTTAAGTTTTTGATAACTTTGTTCGCGTGAAGAAATGTATAAATTTATTATAAATCAGACACAGGGGATGTGCGAAAACAGATGCGCATAACAGTTACTGTTTTATTTTCTTTGTAATAATAGACCAAGTATCTTGGGGTTACTACGCAAACTCAGTCCAATATGCTCTATGTAGGATTTATAGCAGGACGATATCAACTGATCTTTTCTTTTAAATATTGCAGGATAATCTATCTCGCGGACTGTTGTTATATTTACGAAGCTTTTGGCTGTATTTATATTTTTCACGCAATAAGTTAATAAGATTTTGGGAAAACCGAATAAGATATCTGTTTGGACATGACTTCGATATAGGTACATGGATTTCAATGGTTTCACGCAATTTACAGAAGCAAATCGATACCATTTCATCGACTGACTTACATTTGAGAAATTTATCCACCCAGCTTATTTTTTTCAACTCTTCAACGATTTTAGTGTAATCGGCTATATTTATTTATAAAATCCACAGCTCTTTAATACTATATATTACAGCGTAATAGTGAAACCTTAAAGCCAATAAAGGATTCTCATTTTACTATACAATTCAGAGTAAATTTGAATTAACAGAAACAGTGAACACCGAAAAAAGTAAAAAAAAAAAGTTGTATTTAAAAATTATATAAAAAAGAAAATATATATATGTATGTCTATAAATAGGTACTTTACTAAATTTGTGTGTGTGTGTGTATGTGCGTAGTTATGAGTGTGAGTGAGTGTGTTTGTAATCTTTATATGTATTATTATCATTATTATTTTATTGTTTATGCATGTACCTGCCCATTCGAAAAGTCTTATCTGTAATTAGGAATGTATGTTATAGAAGATAACAAGATAGAAGATTTACAATTTTCAGGATTTCATTTTTGAAGCTATCTTTTATGGTATGGATGATGTCAACGGCTGAAAGCTGTTGTTATATCTACGTTGAAGCCGATTAGCCACCGAGTGTTTAGGATAGTTTGTAGATGCCATAGACAATGCAAATAATTTTGTGTTTCTTGTTCGAGTTCGAGGGGCATTACAACAGAGGGTTCGGCTTATTAGATCTGGAGAGTCAATATCTCCATGACATAATCCTCATATCCCGTTGTTGTCCTAGACCCGTTAACATGCACTGTCTACTAACACTCTATAGTTCGACCTTTACTAATCTTTTGTGTAATTATATCCAGTTTAACAAAATTAAACTATAATTAAGTAAATGTTGTGTTCGTTTTTGTTTGTCTATATCTGTGTTTGTAATTTATTTCCAGACTGGTTGTATCAAATACTTAACAACACTTTTCACTGAACATCCTCCATTCAACATTTTGTTTACTCTTCGACGTGACATTGGCAGAATTATCAACAGATAGAAGCCATGCAATCAAGAATCAATCAATACAGTGCGAAAAATTACAAATTTTTTGCTGAACCAAAAAACCTAATTCATGTCAAAAACTACAATCCACAAAAAATGTATTGGGTTTTCTTTTTATAGTCATTTATTGACATTTGGTTTGCCACGAACGCGGCCAGTAAATATATGGTCTATGACACGTTTCGTTCCAAATAAAGCTCGAACTTACAATATTTCGAATTTGCTTATAAATTAATAGAAATATATGACTTTTTAAATTAAATTAATATTCTATTTGTTAATTTATTGAAATTAATGCACATCCATGATGAAATGAAAATGAAATAATCAATTATTTTTCTTAATACAGCTTAATTTAACTGTCATATTGACAATGACAAAAATTAAAACGTCAGTTCAGATTTGAATTAAAAGTTTCATTCCTTCGTTTGCATTTGCGGCATTGTGTACTGTGCGATACTACTCTGGATTTTTCTAACTTTTGATCACCTTGGCATTCCTCCCGGTTAACGTTTCTGGCTTCTGTTTCAAAGATTACTTGCGCTAGTTTTACACGGATCTCGGATTTTGCTGAACTATTGGATTTACGTAGTGTGTTCCTGTTCGTTAAAATGTCGGCTACATCTACGAGACTAGGGATGGCGCAACATATGCTGTGTATTAACTGTAGCATATGTGTTAGTACTTGTAACACAGCTCGTCATCACCTTGTTATCGGTTTTGTATGTAGGATCCTCGTAGTTTGCTACATGGTAACCCATAACACAAGCCTTTGCTTACTTTGGTGCCATGTTGTCTGAGGTCTTTTATTTTAAAATCCACATAAACCTACGAATCTGTGTAAAAAATCTATAATCTATCTGGATAAAATGAATCGGTGTTTCACTTTCTACATTACAATGCCGAGGCTTACTAAACATCAATGAACTCGTTTGAAATCGACATCTTTCATGTCATTTCATTACAGCGATAGAAGGTATGTCTACATTTTAACCAAATATGAGTTTTCATACATGAATTTCAACATAATTATTGAGAATACTTAGTAATTTGAGGTTTTGAAAGGCTTTTTACTTATTTCCTTGAAAAAAATTTCATATCCGTGAGAAATCCTGAAATGAGCTGCACTTTTGTTTTTCCAAGTTAAAAATTGCCAAGATGTGCTATGAAAACTGATTTTTAACATATAACCTCGAAATATATTTTTCAATGTAACTTTTTTTGAAAATTTCCATGATATGGACCCTAAATAAAAAAACGCCCATGATGGCAACATTTTCAAATTTATTTTGTTTCATAACCTAATCCGAATTAATAAGGAATTCTTCCAGAATATGACGTTGAATTGGGGGTGGAAGGTATACAGCACACAAATTAAGATTCTCTAAACTACCATTTTCCTTCCAAATCTCGACGGCAGCCCAGAGATCCTCGCATTTCGATTCACAGTTTGTTAAGCGACGGGAGTTCAGATGCTTGGAAACCGCAATGAAAACACCGCCCCCATTTTTGGACGCATGATAACCGGTAGTTTCCCGATCCCGCCTATACACCGCATAGCGATTATCGAATAACTAGAGAGTTGAATACGCTGCTATTCCGTCTGCACTAAACTTTGACAGCGCCTAAGTTGATACTTAAGTCTCTACGACGTGCTTAGCAACGAGAACTGCGTTACACTAAGCTTAAGTCAATGCCTTAAGACATTCCTAACTTCAAGACACCGATTTCCCATGTCATAACATTAAGCAACCAAGAACTTAAGCATAGGTACCGCGGCGTTCAAAAAGTTATGGGAATACACTAGTTAGAAAAATTTTAAGTTTGAAAATTTGAGTCAACTTTTAGAAAAATTACATTAAATTTCATATCTCCAACGCGAAAGTTTCTTTCTCCTTCAGTGTTCGTTGGTATATTGAAGAAACCCGAGCTACACAAGTTCCCACAATACTTTATACTGTTGTCATTACTTTTCGAACGGCCCTAAATTGTATGTTGATGAAATATTGACATTTTCGTTCATTGATTTGAGATTGACATAAATAACCTCGCATTATGCACTAATACTAGCATCTGCATTATGTATTGATATAATAAAATATATCGATTTCAAAACAAATAATATTTACGTTTTGTTTGAACTTTTCATTGCAGGGATATTCAGTTAACTTCCTATACCCGCGTCAAATTGTGTCCACGCATGGTCTTACAGGCTAAAAATTCATTAATTATATAATTAAAATAAGGGATATAATACATTAAATAAGCACAGTATATGAAATATATGTATATTTATTGAATAACTAACAGTCTTACAATACAGCCTCTGAAATATAGGAACTATTTCATAAGTGCTACAAAAATGTTAAAAAAATAATTTTTTTCCTCTAAAAACACAAAAACAAAATGTCAAATCTTATAGACTATTAGTTGACAAATAATAAAATAATATATAATCTTGGGCACAAGTCTCACTAAAATCAGCAGAGGATATCATAATAGCATGTTCCACACAAAAGTATATTTTACATTTAGCGCAGATGTACCGCGTCTTACGGTCCTTTTGATGGGCAGTATGCACAACGGCCAATTGTACTATTGGCAGCTGTTACTGAGGATTCTGGACATCAGTCTTGGCAAAGAGGAATTGACAGCTCGTCTTCTTAAAATTCTCCACCTCACTGTCGTTTTGATCTTCATAGTCAGAATCCAAAATATCGTCATCCAACAACAAACTCATTTAATGATCATCTATCTTGTCGTAAACTAAGACCTTAAAATAATAAAAGATTATTAAATTATGCTAAATAACACAATATGATAAAAAAAATCAGTAAAACAGAAATTGTTCCATACACAAAAAGTTTCAACACAAACCATGCAGCTAATAAAAAGCGCAAACCTCTAGCATATACGAAAGAAGAAATAAATACAAAAATTTACTTCGTTGGTCTTACAGATCAACGCGCGGGAATAGAAAGGTTAAATAAACCGTCAGGCAGGACAAGTGACAAGGAAAATCAAATCATAGATCAAAATCAAAGACAAAATAGACTTTTTCGTTTCGACCTTATCTCAGGTGTAAGATGTTCAGCAACAAAGATACCCAAGCGCGTGGAGGTTAGTTTCTCCGATTCGTTTGTGTTCTTAAATTTTGATACGGATGCCAGTAAGTGTCACGCAATCGACGGCTGCTAAGCTTGACAAGGATGGATCGCAAGAGGACACTTTACAACTTTGCCGAGTTGCTGCACTGTACTGTAAATGTTCTCGGTCTTATGTTCTGGAACGCACTGTATTTCAACGTTGTTTCTACGCGATAAGATTTCCATTTGGTGCAAGCGATGAATTAGGTTGCGGTTCGTGGGGGTTTGTGGGAATGCTCATGCGTTGTTAAGTTTTTCTAACTCTGCATTAAAAAAGATAGAGAATCGTCAATTTCATTCAATTTAGACCCAAATTTCCTGTCAAGTTCTTCTCTAATAATGTCGCGGATAATGTCTGCAGAGAGACAGCCACAGGTACTAGGCCTCACGCGAAGGGTAACGTTATCACGAGGGCACTGGTCGGTATCAATTGTTTGATACTTCGCTTCGCTGAGGCCGCAATAGCGCTCGTTAATTTACCAGTAATAGTACAAGAGCGCACCGGCGCATTTGAGTTATGTCCTTTTTTAGGCTCCTTGCAATAGCAATTGGAACACACCCAAATATAAACTTTTCCTTATTAATATTCACACAAGAGTGATGAAATGTATTTTTGCAACGACATCAAAGAAGATAACATGGACCTTTAATTTGGTTAGGACTTTTAAGGTTAGTTTTTTAAATATTATTTATATTTATGTAAAGAAAAATATAAAATACCATTGACTCGCCATCAAGCAAATTTCTTGTTGCTCAACACTTAGCCTATCGTGGATAAGAAAAAGTTCCTTTATTTTACGCCGCCGCTTAGATCATAAAATAATTGACTGGCATAAGTACGCGCATTATGAATAAATGCATGTCTGTGAGTGCGGAGCCTTTTTTTTTTCGAAATGAACAGTTTCTTTATGGCCCAATGGGCTTTTTAAATTTCACCGGACTTTGTAGCTTAGCGCTGACGGCGCTTAGCTGGAACTTAAACTACCCCTACATACGATATGCCTAAGGGCACCCGAGAGGGTACGGACCTCGGCTTAGGACGTCGTATATTGAAACTACCACTGGTTCGGAAGGATCATCTACTGCCAAAGAACCAGCAAGAAACTCAGTAGGAATGCGTACGACGCGTTAGCCTGGCCCACCGGTGGGTTAGGCGATTCGAATGCCGTGTTGCCCTATTTCTAACTGGAACGCCGGCGTTCCTTGTTGTAATATCATCGTCGGGATCTGTTAAGAGGTTACGCGGACGCCTATAACGGAGCCAATAAAGCAGCGACGCATGTGAAACGCGGCTATTAAACACCAGTTGTCTCTTTTGCGTGATTCTATCTGTTAGACTTTAGAAGAGCTCAAGGTCAACGTGTAGTTGCAGTCTGATGTGCTGCCGTCAGTACATACAAAATGATGTTTACGGGAGAGTATATTTGGTTGTCCACCTGGACTGAGTGAACCGTTCTTATTTTTTAATAGCATTTATACTTACAAATATTTCGGATAAATTTGACTTAACTTATTGCAAAAGTTACTGAACTATTGCGCGTAAAAATTTCAATTCAGATCAAACATTTGATGGCAACAATTAGTAAGTTGCGTATTTGTGCTGAGATCTAGTAGTATTCAGAGTGATCTGAAGTTATTGTTATAGATTCCTTAAAATACCTTTGACCACCGAGGATTCTTTATTTTTTTTTTATAAAAATGTTACCACATTTTGCTGAATAGGAAGTTACGAAGATTGAGCTCGTCACGGTTCCACAAACTGGGTGCCTAGATGCCATTTCAATCAATAAGCCAGCTGTTGCAGCAGTAGCTGTGCAGTCAGCACCCAACCCAGATGTGGTGGTTCATTATAGGCGTCCGCGTAACATCTTAACTGATCCCGACAACGCTATTACAACAAGGAACGCCGGTGTTCCAGTTATAAATAGGGCAACACGGCATTCGACTTGCCTAACCCACCGGCTAGCGTCCCAGGCTAACGCGTCGTACCTACGCATTCCTCCTTTACGCATAACTCCTTTATAATGAAGGTAAGTGTAAATCTACTAACCCGTAAAAGGCTAGCATGGTGTGGAAGCAAGACAATAAATTGCCTGCAACCACCTCCCCTTAGTCGGGTCAGAATGATGTCTCTGCAGTAAGACAATAAAGGCTGTTGTGGTGTACACACACTACATACGTATACTACATGTCTGTATATGCAGCAGGACCCTACGTTTAATCAGATTGGAAGCTAAAGCTTAACGTCCGTAGTATTTAATACCTTCCGAATTGTGTAGGTAAAAAAATTGTACCTAAATGGCTACAGCGAAATCTCAAATATTTTTCTAGCAGGACCCTGCCCTGTTTGAAGGTCTTCAGAACAAATGTAATTGGCCCCTTTGAGTGGTATTTTAGTACCTTTAAATACCTCGGTTTAAATTTAAAATAATTATTATCTTATGAGATATGCACCTGCAAAACTTTTTTGTTTCAAAGATTTCAGCTAGGCCAGACCATGATATTTCTTATCAACATTTTATTATTACTTTTCAAATAACCTTACGTTTAATTCAAATAGTTTGTATTTTTATTTTGTATTCTTCTTACTATTTTTACCATCAGGTTTACGTTTGCCGGTTATGAAAATTCTCATAGTGTAAAAAGGAGGAATTCAAAGATTGCACAAACATTTTGAAAGGGTGAGATCGTTTCGTTTCGCGAACTGTAATAGGGAGCTTGATATTTAACCAATGCAAAACACAATTGTTGCCAACGCATTTGACGACATCATATTCACTGCGTCACCTCTGTCGATCGAGCTGTCCTTATCTGCTCGGCGACCGCCGGCCGTCATATCAACCAACTCTGTCAGACCGAAATCTTAAAGCCGCTTTCTACTGCGACAGCTTCCACATAATGGTGGAATGGTTCAGGTTTGCTCGTTGTAGCAGGCAACGATAATTTTACATTTTATTCTTTGAATCTATTCGGGTTTCTTTAATTGTATACTGACATTAGCACAGTAATGCTGTAGTTTTAACCAAACTCTGAAGAGTTCCCAGGTCTACTGGAAGGAATTTCTTATGAAGTAGATAGTACTTTTGTATATGAATATATTTTTTTCATTTATTTATTTATTTACATCAATTATAAAAATTCTAAAAAATTTAACCTTCAGTATTAAACGCACTCGAAGACAGAAGTCTATCCGAGTACTGCCAATTTGTACATAATTATCTATAAATTTTAAAATCGCGATTGCCACAAAAATAAAAAAATTAATTCAAGTAGGGCCTAAGTGACGTCTATGGGTAGGGATATATATATATATATATATATATATATATATATATATATTATACCTATCGTTGCTTTTCATTTAACTTAAAACTTTCCATCAACGGAGATCAGCAACTCACTTTAAATTATCTATACAACTACAAGCCTGGTATCCTGGTGGGGTGTTTGATTCTTCGCTGACTCAAAATACAAATTATGGCTTAATCTTCACTAAAGATGTGTCATGTAGCCGATTGAGCGGTACACTCACCATGGGAGCCAATGAATAATTGAGGGCAGGACCGCGCATGCGCTAATCTAGAAGGGTCCCAGTCACTCGCTCGACTAGCGTTGCCGCACAAAACCCGCAATGTTCGCTTAGAATAGTAATGATTTAGTGAGAATTTAATAAAAATGCAAGCCGCAGATTCCGCAGCGGTGTCGGAGGCTCCGAGCAGCAGCAGCGAGGACTCTGACTGTGAACTGGTGCAGGAGGCGGAGTCCGATGCCGCCCTCACGGAAGAGTGGGCTCGGGAGCTCCTGGACAGCGCTGGTGTTACTGGGGCTAATGAGGTATGTTTCCTTAGCTTTTTTGTAGGATTGAAAAAAGGTCAGACGTTCAAAAGTTTTGAATCAATTTATCGTTTTGCACGGTCAGGTTCCTGCGTTTAAATATGTACAAATCTTTTTAATTGTGAGTAGACCCTTTACGTAAAAATAAAGAAAAGAAAGATATTTCCAATATTTTGAATATGTTTTATTTGGTATATAGATAATTATTTTTCAGAATTGAATCAACTAACATAAAGTGAACAAGAATAAAATGTCTATGCAACAGCCTTATAAGCTGTGACTTTAGACTAGTGTTTGCAAGTATTATTTACCAAAGCGAGTGATCCGACTACAGCTTAATCAGAATCTATCGAAAGCGTAAAGCAATTTGACTTATGGTCCACAAACTGACGCACCTCCTGTCGATCCTTTTAGGTTTATTAATTTTATTTATTTACAAAATCCACAGTTCTTTAATACTATATTACAGTGAAACCTTAATGCCAATAAAGGTTTCATTTTACTATACAATCCAGAGTAAACTTGAATTAACAGAAACAGTAAACACAAAAAAAGTTGTATTTAAAAAGTATTTTAAATAGGTTAGTTGTAAGTAGGTTGCATTCCTTTTTGTCGACGTCTGGTTCGATTTTTAAGCTAAAGGTTTTTTTTATAATAATATAATGAAGTAAAGTAATTGCTATCTACGAAGACGCGGCCCTCTTCTTTTTTGCTCTATGTTCGCACATTACGCTGAATAGAAAAATAAAGTAGAGGGGCGAGTTTTCGTGAATGACACTGTTATAGCTGTGTCTAGGTAGGTGAATATGTACCCTGCGCATTGTTTTTCCTATTGTCTTGAAAAAGGAGAGAGGCGTACGTTTTGTGAATAGGTAGGTACAGTCGGGGAACTTATGGTGCAGACTTAGAATCGTATTTTAATCCCCTGTAGTGTCGTCATCCCCTAGTATGCTAGTCGCCTACTAAAGACTGAACAACGCGCAAGCGATTCTCGCCATGGGCCTCCACCAAGTGCTCTCAGTGTACATAGGGAGACATACATGAGCATTGAAATATAACACCTGCGTTATCAAAACATCATAATATCTACTATTTTGTGTGATAAAAGCTTTAACTTGGAACTAAACTTACAACCGTGCTTTCAGGCGATTTGCATTAAGGGATAAAGTTTAATTGCACCAAAATTATCAAAACCGGTGAGATTAAAATGTTTCAGGTTGAAGAACACTATTAACATAGTTTATACACCGATGGTAAATCGTGACATGAGCTTTGCTTGTCACGAATCGTAACACTTGGTTCGATATGTCCCGAGACTAAATACTAAGACGTTTTTTTTTGATACTTTTTTATATTCGTCAACGTGTAACACAATATTTTAATATTCGATTTTCAAAAAAAATTTACAAACATCATTTGATGGCCAATATTTTCAATAAATCAAGGATTTTTTTATATATGTACGTATTTCAAAGTTTATTTTCCTTTTGTCTTAAATGAAAGGATGAGAGAGTGCCGCGCGTTTGGTGAATAGGTATGTGAATAAATTGATCTTACTGAGGGGCAGCGATTGTACCGATTTCGGTATTTTATTGTAGAAACGTATTGACATTCCAACAAATGATAGGCTGCTTTTAGCTAGACTAAGTTTTAGAAATTCTAACTGACGGTCGCGCCTAGTTCTTAAAAGGTTAATCATCGTCCTGATTATCTTTCTTATTTTTAAATTTATGAATATAATTTTGTGGGTATACAAAATATCTTCATAAATATATTGTGATACGAGGGTAAATATAACAGTTTTATGCCCACAGAAGGATGCGTGTTTAGAAAATATACAACACTAGAACGCAAGGCTTGGTACCGTTCGCGTATTGTTTCAAACTCTTAATACCTATGCAAGGAATTTTCATAAAGTATATCTTCGTGGTTATAACGCATTTTATAAGTTTTCTAAACATAACCACTAATATTGCTGTAGATGACATTGCGTACGAATTGCTTATATTATGTAGTTTTTTACGATTCTTATATTTCTTATTTATTTTCATTGGCGTTTCTCCGAGTGCTGCCGCACCAAACGCTCTTCGGTTACTTGGCTCGCTCGAATCGCATAGTGGCAAGTTATTTGAACAAAATTTCGTTTGTATAAATATGTAAAGTTGGACTGTAAGTCTTAAGAAAATAAGTTCGAAATGGCTGAAACATTTTCAATATTTTGAACATAAGGTTTTTTAAACGTAGGCGTTTCAAACTAATCAGGTTTTTCTGATCCTCCTCTCTCTCTCTTCTTTAGATACGTTCACTATATTTGCGCGCAAGAACTGCGCAGCTGCCACCATGGGAATACGAGTACAGGACGTTTGACACAAAAGCTGCGGAATAAACCTGATAATTTATTAATATTTAATTAAGAGCACTTCATTTTTACTTGCAATATTTAAGAATTTAGAATAATAAAATAAAATATTAGGAAATGAAAAAACAAAAGCACAATATCAACCCCAAAATCGGACAGAAGTGTGTAAAAAACAACACCATTTCAAAAATATTTGTTTTTAACATATGTAGGTACCTAGGCTGCCAAAAAATAAGGCGAAACGTGCAGCGATACAAACTCAGATGTCATAACTGTGGACATTTATATCTATTACGTATTTTGTCCGTTTGGTATCTGAAACCTTATTCCGACCTACACTCAATTAGTCCGCAGCGTACTGGCGCTGTACATTCTGGAACCAACGAAGTATACGCAGCTAACATACAATGTACTACAGCCGTGTAGTTTGGAAGACTCGCTACCTGTTTTCAATTTAAATAAACAGTACACGTAGTTTCCTACCTGGTACTTTCCAAAGTATTTCAGCACATCAGCATTTCAAAGCGTACTGCGTGACCATTACGCAAAAGTCTTTTATACTTTCCGAAACTTGACTATTCGATCAGAAACTTACAGTTAGTTACAAAATGGGCGTGTACTTGGCATTTCATCCCAATTCATGTAGTAGGTAGGCTGAGTTACTTATTAAGTAATTTTACATTCTTAAATAAATATAAATAATTATATTGAATTTTGTTACTCCTCGCGTCATAGGTACGCGTGGAATCCCGCGCTGGCGTGGCCGGCGCGCTTAGCCGGGTGCTGGCCGTCACCGTCTGCTATGAGACCAACGGCGAGAGTGGTACCCTGCCCCTCGTCGTCAAACTGCCACCCAAAGACCCTTTCGGCAGACTCTTCGTGGCCGAGGCTCAGTTCGACTCCAGGGAGATCCTATTCTACACGGAGTTGGCGCCGGCCTTGAACAAATTGGCGGAGGAGATGCTGGGCCCTGGGCAGGGGCTCGCGGTCCCGAGATGCATTAAAGCTAGGTTACCAGGTGATTTTTTGTATAAAAAAATATCAACCAATTCAAATTCAAACATTGACGTCATTGACGTCATCATTGACGTCAAATAAAACATGACTCTACTACCAGTTCGGATAAACCTTCGTGAAGAAGAACTGGCAAGAAACGTGTAGAATTATAGAGTTAAACTTACTTACATTACAAAATATGAAAGTTTACACCTTTGCGTGTAGCTGTAGGTAGGTATGCTAAACTGATCTGCTAAAACTGATTTGAACGATATTTAGTTTGCAGATGTGACCTGGAATAATACAAACCTGTGTACTGTAGTTAGGTACGTAGGTAGGTAAACGTGCGCAGTAATATCAACGATCTACGTAACTTTATCTTATAGTTTTGGAATTCGATATTTATAAAATCAGTAAGTACACCTACATAGTTATGAAGCTGCTACCTAAGATATTATAATTAGATTACGACTGATCCAGAAAAATACGAAAGTAATGACACGTGTCACGCTTAGAAGCTCACTAGAAGACTGCCTGACTCATCCGCTATTTTAAATCCCAAGGTCTATTCTATTATTTTTAATGAAAAGTTGCAGATGCCATTAATTTCTCTGCCATGCATGAAAAAATGTAGCTAGTGTAATTGGTACGTACGGCTTTATTTGATATCGGAATATCGCTTGGGTTTTACTCCTTTAAGAAGTCAAATTAACGGTTAAACTTGTAGAAATAACCGTTTTTATTTACCGTATTTAATTAACACCTACGTACCAGCCATAAACACAACGCATCGCAACAAACGTTAGATGAGTACAGCATTATAAAACATCTAGTGGGTTCCATGGTGACATATGCTGTCAAAGTTCGAGCGTCCCTATTAACCCATTCACTGCCAAGGACGCCGATCGACGTCTTCGAAATTTCTCCTCGGAAGCCGAGCCAAATTACAGTAAAAATCACTGAGATTTTTTTAAATGCGCTCTAATATAATAATCTATTCAACTCCTAAACGGCCTGGGGATCCAATGATTAGACTTATGTTATTAAAAATTCGGATTCTCACGCCGAAGCCGCCCAAAGGCGTCTTCGTTTTGAAGTCAGAGTTTAACAAACTTTTTATGCATGCAGAAGAAAATAGGTCATATGTTCAAACAAAATTTTAGGTTTTGTATTTGCTACCTACTAATTGTTTGTGTTGTTTGTCTTATTAGCAAAATGTTATTGCGTAGTTATTAAAGAGTTACGATTAGTTTTTGAATAATTGTGAGCAAACAAACATCATGTAAAATGTTATTCATATTTCTTTTGTTTTTGGGTTATTTTGTATAATAACAATTTGCCTACTTTTGAGGTAAATTACCTTCAGAATTTAACAGATCGCATCAACATAAAAAATCGCTTGAGGCCCAGCCGCTGAGCTATGTGCATGTGCCACAAAATTAGTGTGCTTGGAATTTTAACAAAAGAAAGCCGACCTCAAAGGCTTAATTTAAGGCGACCTTAATTTTGTGTAAATCACAATCCAAAGTTACGCAGAGTAAATTAATCATTCTTTTTCTGATAGTTAAAAATCGTTAGCATCAAGTTGACTATTAAAAACGGTGCTTGGTTAATTAATGTTTTTTTTAAGCCTTAGTTGAATACTAAATATGGCTTACGATGAAGAAAATAAGCAGAGCAATACTAAATCACAATTATATTTTTATAGAATTTAGAAAAAACACTAAATAACAGGCTGGAACTCGGACTTTTATGTAGTGTTTTTCTAAATTCTAAAAAATATTTGAGCATTATAAAATGAAAAAAAAAACACTTTTGAATATCACAATGATATACTTAAATTTCTTAAAACACCATTTAGTGATAGGGTGACCATTATTCTCTTTTAATCATAATTGTGTAAAGTAGGTCAGTAAAAACTATTAATTAATTTAAAGGTAATTTATACATCTTCTTCTATCTTATATCATGACATCGCTTCGGAGTGACGTGAAAGAAGGACAAACAAACCAGCAAACACACTTTCGGATTTATAATATTAGTATGGATTCTTTACAAGCCATACAATTAGATTCTTTCTATACAAAAAAAACGTTGGTGATCTCTGAGTTTTTGAAAAAGTTTGAAATTACGTCTTTTTGTGGTGTATTGTATATTTAAGTACATGAATCGTGTTTAAGTTGATGCAATCGATATATTACCATTAATCTGGTCCACTTTCATTAAGCGTGTAACTCACTTTCGCAAAAGATCTCTATTTCGGTTTTAACCAATTAAATTGTGTTTGCCAAACCTTAGGGAACACAAATCAACTACTCAAAAAATTCGAAATGCTTGTTTTGTGTATAAAAACAAACTTTTTTACGAAATCTAGAGGCTCACGCCGAGGACGCCCATGGGCAGCCAAGAAAACTATAACGAGAGCGTAGGGCGTCCCGTTCTCGATTGTATGGCGGCGCGGCGTGCGCGTAATTTTGCACTTTTCTGTGCCGGCAGTGAATGGGTTAAAGAATTATTTTGATGTAATTTTTTATTTTAGGTTTTAGGAATTTGATTTTAATTAAAAAAATTTTTATTGCGAATAAGTGAGAGTGGGAGTGCATGCAAGTGCGGCAAGTAGAACTGGGACGTCCAGATAACCGAATGTCCGGATAATCGGTGTTCGGGTATTCCGGATTCTACTGTACAAGTTTTCACTTTTACCGCCTTTCTACTACATCTGTATTAAATGTTAAGTTACAATAGCATGAGCATTCTTCGCGGTGTCCTCTCTTGAAGTGTCTGGACTTTTTACCGTCTACCATAATGTTCTTTGTTTAATTTCCTTAATTAAAATGTATGTTTTAATGTTTTCAGATGAAATAGGAGGAGACAGCGAGCTCGTACTGGATGACGTGACGTCATCAGGATACGAAGCAGCAGATTTCGCGGAGGGTTTGACTGAGAAACGCGCGCGCGCTGCGCTGCACGCCGCCGCGCGCCTACACGCGCTGTCGCTGGCCATCCGGGACCGGGAGGGCCCGCTCGATCAGAAGTTTGACTTCCTCTTCCCCTGCGAGCGAGCGGCCGCGGGCTACCTCCGCCTGGTGCGCAGAGGCTTGCCGCAATTGGAAGCCTTCCTCCGAGGCCGCCCAGACTGCATCGACGAAGCGACCGCCGTCACCTCGCTCTGCGCCCGAGCACCCGCCTTGCTCAGCACCCTGCTAAAGCCCACCGAACCGGCGCCGCTAGTTCATGCAGATTTTTGGAGCGGCAACCTTCTATTTAGAGAAAGAGATGGAAAATGCGAGTGCATGGTATTGGACTGGCAAATGGTTTCTTTGGGGAGGCCGATGGATGACGTGGCACTGTTGCTGCTGTCGTCGTTGACGCCGGAGTTGCGGAGGTCGATCGGGGACTCGTTGATCGAGGACTACGGGGCGCGGCTGGAGGAGGAGTGTGGGCGTCTGGGCGCGGCGGCGGCCGGGGTGGCAGCGCGGAGGGCACTGCGTGCGGACTGGCCCCGCGCGGCGCTGCGGGCGCTACTGCTGTGCGCTGGCAGCGTGGACGTGGCGCTACGGGACGCGCGCGCCGAGCGCCGCCTGCTCGCCGCCGTCCGAGACCTACACGCACAAAGCGTCCTCGCGCTCCGACCTCACACTGACTAAACATAACCCAAACTACCAAGATAGTGCCAAGCGATCAAAATTGTTTACCGAATAGTTTTATTTGCAGTTAAGAATACAACATTTTCAAGTCAGTCCATTAGTAGTTTTATGAAACTATATTATTATATTACTTCAATTTAAAAAATATCTGTCAAGTATTTAGAAATAGTGAAGTAACATGATCCCCACCGAGCCATGTGCTTGTTCAGTTACCGGCACTGGAAGAGTGATCACCGATGTGCCCGCCTCAGCCGGGTCACGCCTCAAACTAAGACTGAGTCTACATCGTGAGTTATACGTTATACAAAAGTGATTTTTTCTCATCATACCATGATTAGAACTCATTGTGGTCTATTGACTAATTATTTTATTTATGAATTAATAATTAAATTATGTAACTACTATTGGTGCTTTATTTTTTATTTAAAAAAATATATGGATTCAAGAAATACAAAACCTCAAACGGCAATATCTAGTTCACTATTCATAATTCCACTGTAGAGACATCAGTTTCACCCAGGGTGTCAGGTAATGTATACTCACCATGCTGCCTACTGTGGGTTGGCAGACTTAGAAATACCTTCAAAATAATTTGTTACACATGTGGTTTCCCGCGCGATGTTTTCTTTCACCCTTTGGTGAATTTAGAAGTCGCAGGGAACCAAAACTAGAGATCTAGAAGCTATAGTAAGTATATAAGTATATTATAATAAGCTTACTCATATTATGAATAAGGTACACTAGACGACCGCGTGGTGCAGTGGTAATTGGCCTTGCCTCAAACGCCGAAGGTCCCAGATTCGAGTCCTGGCCGGAGCATTCATTTCTATGATGAACACAGATGGTTGTTCTCGGGTCATGGTTGTTTCTATTTATTTATGTATGTTTATTCTGGGTTCCACCCCAGCTCGCTGTATGGTCATTCATAACACAAGCTCTGCTTACTTTGGGGCCATACAGTTGCTGTTTGTCTTGGGATTTATAATATGGTATTACCAAGTAGTTTGCATGTCTTTTAAATCTTTATTTAATCCTTTTTCAACTAGATCAAAGCTAAACATATAAGATAACCTAACATTAAGTTTGCTTCTGATCTGTTAGGTTTTGCTTATGACCACCAAGGTATGCAACACCGACGTACCGCCTGCCTCTGTCGACATCTTGAAATAGTCACCCTGGGTCATAAAATAACAAACTTTCTTACTGGAGACCTCATAAGAGTGTACATATAAGTAATAAACTAAGAGCGCTCAGAGATAAATTTTCAATTCTCAATTCAAATTAAATTTTCAATTCAAATAAAAACCACATTCTTAAAAAAATTTTAAAAATGTGGTTTGGATAATTATGGGTGCATCTACACCGATTGTAAATTGTATTACAAATCGGCTTAATAAAAACTATTGTACCAAAACGCATAAGAAAAATGTTTAAAGGAGACGAAAATGGCTTATAAAAGTATTTTAAAATGTATAATAAATGTTAACTTTAATAAAATAAATATAACATTCATACTTGATGAGAATCATGTAGACATAACAACATTTTTCAACAATTCAAAAAAAAATTTAAACCTAGCAAGCTACGTAAATTAAATTAGAGACCAAAATATATTCTACATAAATATAACAACGTGTACGGTTTATACAAACCGTACAACTCAGCATGTTCAGCAGTTCAGCATTTTACCTAACTTACTCTTTTAATTTTATAATTGTATAGCTTCAGTACATTTAACGGCATTGTTTTTATATAGTACAAGATAACTCCTCCCCTGGCTGGAACAAGTGCGGCAATCCTTTTGTTCACGCTGAGAATTAAGTTATCCAGCACATCTTACGATAACCTGTCCCATTCTTGAATAACGGCTTCCCTGATCTCTGGCACTGCCTGGGGAGGTGGCTGACGGCTCCAAACAGCTCGCTTGACAGCATCCCACGCGTGCTCTATCCGGCAGGCCAGTCTAACCTGGCGTATTCACACAGAGCAGCGTGCGGGTGCATTATCGTCAACCAATACGAGTCGAGGGCCATGGTTTATTCTAAATGACCTGACAATTCTATCAATAGCAATGGTTTGGTACAAAGCTGGAGTCATCCAGCCACGATACGGGATCAACGGTGTTCTAGCACCAATCATTATACCGCCCCAAAAGGATACCGATTTGCCGCCTTGATGAACGGTTCCGGTGTCAGTTCTTTGTCTTTCAGCGTTCCCACGTCTTCTCCAGATACGGAGACGTTGGTTGTCCAGATGAGTGCTAATTCTGGACTCGTCAACAAAGAGACAATCGTCAAATGTTTTCGTCATCGTCTTCTTCATTTTGGCGTAGTCTAGCCCACTAGAATATGCGTCGCTGTCGTTGCTGTGAGTTCAGTGGTGCTCGCCAGGATCTTCTCGCTCGTAATCCAACCTGGTGTAAGCAATTCCTGATGGTCTGAGTGCTGATTTCTAGTCCAGTAGCAGCCCGCAACTCAGCTTTTATTTTAGTGGCATTGATTGTTGGGTCTCGGGCAGTCAGCAATCTGATGTAACGCTTCTGAGCAGCAGTAAGAATAGTTGGCCGACCACTGGGAGGTCGATCAGCAAAGTTATCCACGCCGCGACACAGGGTTAGGATACAGTCGCTCTGCGAGCTATTTCTCTCGCAGAATGTCCTTCTTCCCCCAAAGTAAAAATTCTTGTTCGTAAAACTTCTGATAATCCCCTCGGAATCTCTATGAAATCTTTCTTCCAAAAGTCAGAAAAAACGCTTGAGTCAAGTTGGTCAGCTTTCTGAATGAGTGTAAACAAGGATTTAACCTCTTTGTATACAGATAAACAATTTATATTTTAAAATCTTTTGTTATTAAAAGATTTGATTTTTAAATGAAGAATCTAAGAAGAAAAAGAAAAAAACGTTTTATTCTACTGTAACAAAAAATATTTCGTATTTTCAAAGTGATCTCAAACTCTTTTTGATGTGTGTGTTTTATGAAAAAGTCATTATGCACGGTAGTCTCACACACACGTAAAGCTCGCTAATTTGATTCGATTTCTTAACTATTTTGTTCCTATTTTGTTGTTATTTATCTCCCGTCGGTTACAGTAATTTTAATAATGGTACTAGTTAATTCGTTTTTAAGAATAATTGTTTATTTAAAGAGATCTTCCTTATCCCTTAACAAGGTGCGAGCTAAAAGGGCAGCTAATGAAGAAGTTGAAGTGGTTTTAGGGTATGTGACTAGCGCAGAATTAAAAAAAGTATAGAACAGGGGATACCCTTGGGGGGAGTACCATTATTTTAGGTGGGAAATAATATCCCTTTGCCCGATTAAGTTTACGCATTGCTCTATGAAGTGGGAATATAATTCCCTTTGCCTGATTAGGTTTCGTACATTTCACCTAATTTTGTCGTAATCCATATACAAGCACTAGTCGATGGTTTTGCCTGTTTATTTTTAAATTCCTCTGAATTAGAAAATCAAACAACTTATTATAATGAAAACGTTCTATTATGCTTATAAAACAATGGAACATACAATAACTAAATTATAAAAAAATAAATTCTTCTCAGAAAAATAAAATATCTTTGAAAATGCTATTAAGAATTAATATTTATTATTCTTTACATTGCTGTAGGGCCTCGTGAAATTTAAAGCATTTTTTTGTTAGTAAGTTATAAAAAATTTTATATTACTCGGGCAAAGTTAAATAATTGCCCACTTATGAATTCGAACTTTGTGAGCATATGAATAATTACAGCGCCATGTAAACGGCATAAAACAGCCCCAGAATAGACCTATAACCACATAATAGAATCCAAATTCTATTTAAAAGTTATTCCTCGAACGAAAATTAGTTTTTTCTATGGCTCGTTCAAAAAAATAACGTGTTTTTCACTTAAGATTCAACCACAAACACTTTACATAAAAATACTACTATAACAATTGACATAAAGTGGAACAGTGTTGAAAGAGGTTGAAAGGTAACAAAATTTTAATACTGCTAAAATCTGTGGTGAATTGATTCGTTCATTCACTTGCCTCATTTTTAAAATAAAAATTTATTTGTTTTCCAGACTCTGGTGTGAAATAATGTCCCTTTGCCTTATTAAGGGTTAAACTAAATAAATAAATAACTCGATTCAAAACACACACGTTATATGTCAACGCCGTGTTTCAAGCCGAGCTCTTTGCAATAATAGGATAATGTGCCCTAAACATTCCAAATAATTCATCCCAGCGTTCTCGATCAACTTCATTTGAGATGACAATACAGCTGGCTCAAAAACAGACATCTGTAATTGCAAAAAATGTTACTGCACTGATTCAACAAACACAAAACGCAAAAAGGGCGTAAAGACGACTAGACGGATTTGCAGATTTGGAGTGAAGCTTTAAAGCAAGCACGCAGTAAGCTATTCAGATTCTACTGTTTGTAACCAAAAGACATCTCCAAAATCTCACTGTCCAAGATTATAAGTTTCGTAGCTGACCTGGACCTGGAATAGTTATTGTTAGAAGAGGGACAGTACTCACAACAATAATAAGGGAAGAACCAGGTTGCAGTGAGCAAAGAGGGCCTCTCCCTGAAAACCCAACCAATAACAATAATATTATCAATAATAATAATATTGTTTCAATATAAGTATAGTACAGAGTTATTCTATGTTTATGGTTACGTGATATTAGTTATTCTAAGTAATATCACGGCCACCAAATGCTTAAACATTTTGAAATCATTTTTCTTTGCATATACACCAAAAAGTCGAACCGAACGATATGATAGCTCATGATTCGCACCGCCAAAATGTGGAATGAGGTGCCGTCATCTAGTTTTCCTAGAACATACAGAGTGCCCCATAACTTATACGACAAACGGAAATGAAAGAAAGATTGAGGCGCGCCCTACCAGAAAAAAGAATATTACCTTATTAAAAGTGTCACCATTTTCGAGATATTCCCGACTTTTGATTTTTTTCGAAAAATGCCGCTTTTGGTCAGTTTTTTTGTTGGTGTGTGTACAAACAAGCAGATACTTTTGTATTTTTTTTTGTAAATATTCTAGAATAGTAGATCTACCATATTCAAATATCATTTTGTTAAATGTCATTAGGTATCATTGAGAAAAATTTCTACAAAAATTATTTACCTCAGCTTTGGCATTCAGTGGTGAAAAAAAAATACGCTACTGTCACTGCACATTTAATAAATAAATTACGTATTTAATAAAGATTTCAGAAATGTACAATACCGGCAATGTTATTCTAGAAAAAGAAGTAATTGCCAGTTTTGTGCCAAAGGGGCTGATTCATATTAAATCCGACTTCTAAATTTAAATTTAAATTACACATTTTTACCGATACCTGGCCATGGTAAATTGATAAATGACATGAAATTAACATGCGCTTAATTTTGTTTTAGACTAATAACGACAAACACAATGAGTACGAGGGGAGTACTACGGTACTACCTGTTCTGACCTTTATTATGATACCGATACCGATTTTTGAGCGTTTAGACTATTTCATATCCACAGTCGTTGCTATTGTGCTCGTCTATCCTGTTTGCTATCTCGCTCTTACGATAGCTAAAGTATGCGTCTGTCTCTGTCACTTTTTCCTGGCCCTCCCTCTGCCAGCCAGTTACTAGGCAGTACGATCCTTAAAGATCTCAGGGCACAAGTCGTCGCTCTATTACCGCTTTTGTTTTGTTTTTGTGCTATGTTTTTTGCTTTTCTAGAATAACATGGCCAGTATTATACATTTCTGAAATCTTTATTAAATATCCAGTACATTTCATTCAAAGTCCAGTACATTTTTTTTTCACCACTGAATGCCAACGCTGAGGTAAATAATTTTTGTAGAAAAAAATAATGGCAATAATACGGTTTTTCTAAATGATACCTAATGATATTTAACAAAATGATATTTGCATATGGTAGATCTACTATTCTAGAATATTTACAAAAAAAGTTACAAAAGTACCTGCTTGTTTGTACACACACCAACAAAAAAACTAACCAAAAGCGGCATTTTTCGAAAAAAATCAAAAGTCGGGAATATCTCGAAAACGGTGACACTTTTACAAAGGTAATTTTCTTTTATCTGGTTGAGCACGCCTCAATCTTTCTTTCGTTTCAGTTTGTCGTACAAGTTATGGGACACCCTGTTTAATCCTGGAATTTTCTAAAGTAGACTGAATATGCGCGACGTTGGATAAGCGTGCCACATCCTGTCTTCATCAACACTTCCCATCATAATAAAAAAAGTCAAACGTAACCAATACACACAACACTCTGTCATAAATAGACTGAAAACACATATAATAAAAACTTGTTACAATACTGTGACACCTTTAATGACAGTAAGCCGAAATTCAGGAAGACAATTACAAGTAATTTAACAAATGGTGATAAACATTAACATAAATAAAAAATAAATGATCACGCACACTTTTTCTCACATCTTTCATATTTACACAAACCCTCCCCTTCGTGTGTAGACAAGTATAAAAGTCACACACACACACATACACACACACGTATATATACACTCATAGGCATTTGAAGCTGGAAGCAGTTTTATTACCAGTATATTTTTAATTATCTCTTAATATTCCTCATATCTGTATTATTATTATTTTATTTTTCTCTTAATATATTATTAAGGGCCGTAAATTACACAAGTAATTTTTGATAAATTGTATAATTCCGATCCGAATCTATGGTACAAAATTCCATATGGTACAAGCTTTTATATGTCTCGCCTCTCCTCTCCTCTCCTAGCCCCTCCACACCACTTCCTCTTCGCTGTCCGCACCTCACCTCGCCTCGCCACGCCTCTTCCGTTACAGTCGGCCGTCCTGTAACAATTGCGCCCGCAATTGGTGCAAAAACAGTCATTAATATTGATTCAACTCTCTAATAAATCTATAAGATCATCTCTAGTAACGATGTCTTCATCACTACTTGATTCACTACAGGGTGGAGCACTACGATAAGGCCTTATAGCGTCGGCAGCTACGATACCAGAAAACTTCTAATGACCCCGCATACCTTCTATACTACGTATTTCGTAGCGCCCATTACCTAAAACCTTTTGAATAATATAAGGCCCAGAATATAATACCTGTAGTTTCGTGTTTACGTTTTTGACCGCCCCACCGGAAGGAGCCTCTTTCCACAAAAGTAAGTCTTCCTTATTATAAGTCTTTCAGGCTTGTGACGCCTGTCGTAATTCTTTTTCATAGTGGCAGCTTGCCGTTGAAGACGCTCAGAAGCCACTTTACTTTTTACATTTACCGTGGTATTGGTTATATTGCTACCTGCAAGGTTAGGAAGGAGCCTACCTCGTTCGCTAAACATAAGCTCGTAAGAATGGTAACCTATGCTTTCATTTCGCGTATTATTCATACCCCACACAACGTCGGATAAACATTCAGTCCACATGTTAGGATCTTTAACACGTGTGCGCATCGCATCAGGTAAGGTTCTGTTATAGCGTTCGACTTGGCCGTTTGCTGGCGGGCAAGCTATGGAATTTAATATATGTTAAATTTGATATTGTACACAAAATACTTTAAATATTCTACTTGTGAAAGCTAAATTCCTATCAGATATAACATGTTTAGGATAACCAAACAAGCTAAACATATCTTTTAATATACTTATAGTTTCAATCGAGTTAATGGTCCTGGAAGGGCGAGCAATAATAAATTTAGTGAATGAATCTACAATAACCAAAATATATTGATAACCCTTTTTCGCCCTACAAAAAGGCCCCAAGTGTTCAATGTGCACCGTATCCATTGGTACTGATAGCTTTGGTATAGGATACAAATGTCCTTGCGGTTTACCATATTCCACTTTACTATACGCACAATCAAGACATGAGTTACCATATTTTTTTTATAAACCTGGTCATTTTAGGGAACCAGTAATCAGCTATAATTAATTCCTCACATCGCTTTAAGCCAACATGTCCTATTTGATCATGAAATTTTTGTAATAGTTTCCACCTACCAAATGAAGGCACTACTAATCTATCACCATTTATTGTTTTCCGATATAACCTATTATTTTTAATTTTGTAATTGTTATTAATTGATATTTTATCATCTTGCAATTGAATTGTTAAATACAAATCTTCGGTCGATATCTCAAATAAGCTATAATGGTCTTTATGAGCTAAATTAAAATCAATTATAGTTTGTACAGTCGCATTTGAATTATTTAAAAATGAGCCCGGGTAATTGTTGACGGGGTTTCTACTGAGTGCGTCTACGTGTTTCATTCGATCTCCAGGCCTATACTCGACTTCAATATCGAATTCTTTTATTGATAACCACCAGCGAGCTATACGTGGAACTAAATCTTTTTTTTTGCAATGTATACCTATCGGCCAAGCAATCTGTGACAACTTTGACCGGTTTACCCAAAACATAAACTCTGAAACGTTTTAAAGATTCAACAACAGCTAAAGTTTCTAAGTCGTAACTATGATAAATCGTTTCCTCGCGAGAAGTCACTCTACTAAAATAAAATACCGGTTTTAATTTACCATTATCCTGCATTTGTAACAAAATACCAGCAATGCCGTTCTTACATGCATCCGTATGAATTTTACAGGGTAATTTTTCATCATATAAGGCAAACACCGGATGCGAACACAATTTATCTTTTAACAAGCTGAAAGTTTTAATTTGGCTAATTCGAAATTTCGAAATGGCAAATTTCTCAATAAATTTTCTGAAATAACTGCAAAGCCCTAAAAACTGTCGTAGCTCGTGTAATTTTCTTGGTGTTTTAAAATTAGAAACTGCAATAATTTTGTGATTACCTGGTCTAATACCATCGCCACTTATTTCATGTCCTAAAAATGCAACACTGGATTTTAAGAAGGAACACTTTGTCATTTTTAATTTTAAATTACACTCACGCAACCGTATCTATACATTTTCTAACAACTTCAGACCGTCCTCATTATATATTAAATGCCCACTTTTGTTGCACCTGTAGTAAATAGGGGGACTTCTCGGCGCACTTACTCCAGTTTCAGTACTATAAGTAGCTTTTGGCATAAGCGGTCTTGTGTTCGTCGTTTGGTAAGAATCAAGCGCAGATAAAAACCCTTCGTACGGCTCATCTGGACTAGAACATTGAAATGCTTGTGCATTAGCTTGGAGCTCAGAAGGCAAGCCACGTATAATACATGACACTGAAGCTTGGTGACTTAATTGACATCGGTAACAAATCGCTAGTTTTTCCTGAAAATACTTCGTCATAGTTTCATTCGGTAATTTATTCCTTTTTATCAACTCATCTAGTATATCAGCATAATTATGAATTCTAGCAAACGCTTTGACTATCATAGTTTTTCACTCCTCCCAAGAATGATCGTATGAATCTAGTCGATTGAACCACACACGTGCTTGCATATTAAAAGATTTAACTTCATCCGACCAATTATACATATTTCCTAATTGTTCAATTTTCTTAATCCAGCTTCTTATATTAATATCACTGCTATCAGGGTCGAAATCAGGAATCAATTTCTCAGTATTTCGTAACGTTTCCAGTCCAATGGATTCCATAGGTTTTTTGTTAATAACATCAGAAATTCTTTTGTCCACGTGTTCGATAATATGCGACGATGACGAAGTCGAAGCGTCATTGTCAAAACTATATCGTCATTGTCAAAGAAATCTTTCTTCTTTTGTACATGAATCCCTTTGAACTTTGACCGTTATAATTTCTTTTAATTCTCAAAAGTTTTTTTTTTACGTATCCCACTTCTGAAATATTAAGGGCCGTAAATTACGCAAGTAATTTTTGATAAATTGTATAATTCCGATCCGAATCTATGGTACAAAATTCACAAAAATAATGGGATACAAATTATAATTTTTTTTTTTTTGCTGCCGAGGCACCCTCGCGGGAGGGAGGTGGAAGATGCGTCATGCATACCGCCCGCAGGTAAAGTCCTCTGCGGGGGGTTATGTGGGACTCACCAGAATGGCACCTACCCACTAAAAACCACCTGTTGGCTGTAGTTATTACCGTTAGCCTTCATCGGAAGCGACACCCGTCGGGAAGTTGGGCGCGCTGGCGGAGACCCGCTAGCGGGTCTTCCGCCTGTAGTGAAAGTTGCACTGAAGGTGCTCAAAGGGACATGAGTTGGTGGCCGTTCTTTTCCGGTCCGATTTAGGGATCAATTCATTTAAATGAACCTATAATGAATTGAGAAGGGAACTATGCTCCGCCAGAGCTAGCAAACGCTCTGTCGGAGTACGTGAAGCCCTCAGTTTACGGGCTAAGACTGCGATTTCACTAACATCGATATTTTTCATAGCGTCGCAGACGATACGCATATCGTCTGCTACGGAGGATTGAGGAGTGGGTTTGTATGGGCGAGGAGCCGGGATGGGATTCGATGCGGGGCGCTGCCTCCAGTTTTCTGGGGCAGGCCTGGACTGTGTAGGCTTTGCAGCCGGAGGAACCCGGCTACGCAGCGGCGGAAAGTTTTCTTGAGAAAGGCGCGGGGCCTGTTTAGGTGCCGCCCTCTTGGAATTGGAGCGTATACAACGGGGTGCACGAGGGCAGCCCCTGTAATTTGCGGTGTGGCCGGACTGGCCACAAAGCACGCAATCGGGAGGAGAGGGAGTTTCAGGAGTGCGATTGCACTCCTTAGTGAAGTGAGGGACCAGGCACTTGACGCACCTGGGCGGTGCGCGGCAGTTGGCCGCCGCGTGCCCGTACAACTGGTACCGATGGCACTGGCCGGGATGACCGCGGCGATGAGGCTCCTCGATCGAGATCCCAGAGAGGCCGCATATAGAGCTAACCCCTTTCAGGATCTCCCTGGACTTGGGGACGTTGGCGAGAACCACCAAAGCGAGAGGGTGTTGCCTCCCATACTTGCTGTGCATTTTATGCACCGCGAGTGCCGGGAAGCCTTGGGACTGCAGATCCTCCAGGATAGCCTCGTTCGATAATTAGAATTATCGAACGGGACTCCCCTGAGTACCGCTCTGATCTTACGCTCTTCCGACAGAGCATAAGTATGATAAGCATATTGCTTATCGGTGAGGAGCTTTGTTAAAGCACGAAAGTCGTCTATCGACGAGACTAAGATTTTAATAGATTCACCCGAGTTGGCCGCTCGGGTGTAATGAATCTTGTGCTCATTGCACAATGTCGAAACCTCAGTCCATTTACCCTTTTCCCGAAGGAAAACGGGTGGTGGGACCTTGGCCTTGACAGAAGTTGGGGCCGGAGCGGGTGTTGAAGACACCGGGGCAGCTGGCGTTGAAGACGCCGCAGGGGGTGTAGGGACGGGCGTGGAGGGCGCCGGGTCTTGTTTCGAGCGCTTCTTAACAAGCGTAAAAGAGGGAGACTCAGGGCCAGTTGGGGTGGCGTCCGAGGATGACTCGGTCGCGGGTGCGCGCTTGCGTCGCGGAGGGACGTCTACTTCGCACTCCATGTCACTGGAGGAAGGGGACGCGGGAGGGCCTAAGACCTGAGGGGTCTGGGGAACCTGGGGTGGCCTGAGGGGCCATTGTGGACATTATTGTCATGAAATGAGGGATAAGAGAATCTAAGAAACGGTACGTATCAGCATTTATAGACATGCCTTCAGCACCGGTACTATCAAGTAACTTCTTCCTAATCTCATCAGAGCTTAGGGAAGCCATTGCGGAGGGGTTGGGGAGGGACAACAATATATAAATATATATACTATGAACCTATCAACGATGACTAACTTCCTAAAACCACCCTACACGCAGTAGGGCGGTTGAGGACGACGCGGATAACTTACTCGAACACGAAGACTCGAGGCACCTGGAACGACGAATTCCCGTCGACGAAGCTCACGTTCCACGAAGTACGGTTAACAACCCACTAGTCGCCGTGAAAACGGCGTTAGAAACTTATTAGATGTACGGTTAAAACCCACTTTCCGCCGTGAAAACGGCGTTAGAAACTTATTACGGTATACAACTATGAAATTATTTATTACGGCAACACAGTGAAATTTGGGTGCTCGATTAGCGCGGGGGCTAAGGGAGCGGGAAGGCGTCTGCGATCGACGTGCGCTCGAGAACCCACGCAGACCGAGACTGTATACAAATTAACAACCATATAGCTTTTATATGTGTCGCCTCTCCTCTCCTCTCCTAGCCCCTCCACACCACTTCCTCTTCGCTGTCCGCACCTCACCTCGCCTCGCCACGCCTCTTCCGTTACAATATATGTCTGCATCTAAGTTAGTCTGTTGTAACTCCATAATTGGCCTTCAGCCAGTTGTGGATTTTGTGATAAATAAATACAATACCAAAAGATCAAGCAAAACGTGTCAAGGAATTATTGCATCCGAATCCATGGTCATCATTGTTCGAAGGTTACGTACGTTACAGGTCTCAGTTTTTTGGGAACGCAAAGTCAGGAGAATTGCCCGAGTTGAGTTCAGCGATACATGGCAGTTTATAGTTTTTGACGTCAATAAGAACTAGTAATTGTCAATGTTGAGAAAAAGATATTTTTATTTGAATTTGAATATGAATGGTGCTTATCCTGCCTTTTAAATATAAAAACACCGGCAAAAATGCTGACTAGTGGGTTCCCTAACAGTAAAAATTACAATGCAGCCACTGAGGATGTTGTTTTGCGAGCATTTGTTTACAGATTTTATATTTTTTTATTATTTTTGCAAATATTTCCACTTCCGTTTACCATATTCCGGCTCGAAGAACCATAAAGATGTAAGGTCCGAGTCACACTAGGTTGTTGTTGGTTGCTTAAGTTAGTTTCTAGTCCAAATGGTTTCAGTTTATTGAGCACAATCGAACATCCTGAGTTGTAAGGTTTGTATTAGTGTTGAAAATTACCTCCAAAGTTTCCTATTCGAAGGTAAGATTCGCGAAAGTTACCTGAAAATTTCTAATTCTGAAAGTTTTAAAAAAATATTTTTTTACTTAAACTAAGAATGAATTCGTATACCCTGCACTTTAAAAAATATAACGTCACTCAGAAAAATGCTTATTTCTATGTACCTAATTCTGTAGTATAAATATACGTTCGTTTTAAAAATCTTATGTTTTGGGACTCTATACACATGTACATCGTTAAGTCTTTTTTTTATATATTATAAGTAGGTAGGTATCTACTATCTACTACTTAGGTCAGTAGCTGGCAGCGTAAAAGTTCGGAAAACTTACCTTGGAAATGGAAATTTTCGAGGTAAATATATACTTATTATGACCGCACGCACATACAAATTGCATATATTTACAATTGCAAACAAAGCCCAGCCCCATACACTCGTTTCACCACCATTGTTTAGCTTGTATGACAGAGAATGGGCGCTAAAATTTACTATACTATGGAAATGGAAATAGTATAGGAGTTAAATAACGGGTTAGACGTTTTTTTGTTTTTCTTTGTTCCCTCCACAGAGAGGGCAGGAGGATAAAAAATGCTCTGACGCATACTCCGCGTGCGCGATCGGAGTTATGTGGGACTCGCTCCGACCCTACCAGAGCCCTACCCACTAAAAAACCCCCTGAATGATTTGTGCAATTATTTGCCACAAAATGTGCGCGTTTCTCGGTCTAGCGACTTTGAATCTAAGACAGGGGTCGTACATGAGACTGAATCTCGAACTAAGGGATTGGGGTGGGTTTCGGAGCGTTTGAAGAACGATTCTGAGAGTGTTTTGAGGCGCTGTTGTATTGTAGGTAGTTCAAGATTTCTGTGCAGGTGCGCGTTGCGCACGTACCAAGGTTCGTTTGTGGCCCTGCGGCAGAAGAGATTTTGAACTACCTGCAGTTTGTGCAGGACGGAGGGTTTGGCGTGAGCAAAGATTGGCGAGGCATATGTCATGACGGGTCTAACGCAGGCCTTATAAAGCGTACGTTTATTTCTGAAAGACATTTTACTTTTCCTACCTAACATACTATGTAGGCGGCCTAAGTAAAAACGTGCGAGTTTCGTTACTCTATTGACGTGAGGTTTGAAAGAATTAAAGCGTCTGGTCTAAGGTGACGCCTAAATATTTGGTATTGCGCTTCCAGGGGATGGGTATGCCTAGCATTCTAACGTGCAAATTGTCGGCGAGACGACGGCGTTTGCAGTCGAAGTAAACCGCAGAGCTCTTCTCTGGGTTCACATCGATACGCCATTTTTGAAACCATGCACCGAGGGCATTTACAGCCTTTTGGAGTCTGATAGTGAGACCCGGGACACTGAGGCCTTTAGTGTAAAGGGCAGTGTCATCGGCAAAGAGGGCGAGTTCGCCGCCTTTCGGCGGGAGGGGAATATCGTCAGTGTACACGGTGTATAATAAAGGGGCGAGGACTGAGCCTTGAGGGACTCCAGCCTTTACGAGACGGGGCGCGGAAAGCGTGCCTTCATGTTTAAATCGAAACGTACGGTCTTTGAGAAACGACGCGATTATTCTAAGCCAGTAAGCCTATTTTTTAGAGTTTATAGACGAGACCGCTGTGCCAGACTTTATCGAGAGCCTTGGCTACGTCAAAGAAAACTACAACCGTTTTAAATCGCCGCGGGTAGAAGCCGTCAAGTATGTACTCGACGATTCGATGGACTTGCTGTGATTATTTGATAAATTTCCAGTGTCATTCAGCGTGCATGTGTTTTTACCATGTTTTTACAAGTATTGTTTACTTGATCGTAAGAAAGAGGTGACCTATTTATCAACATATTAACCGTTCGCTTCTAGTAGGCCGTCTATGACCGTTATAAAATGACGTCACAGGCACATTAATTGGTACCGTCGACAAATAATAATAATGATAAAGATAACAAATTTGAAGCGTGAATTTTTTTGTAAATATTTTTTTATGAATTTTTTTCCTATTATTTTTTATTTATGACTATACATTATTTATTTATTATTAACTAGTTTTTCACCGCAGCTTAACTTGCTCAGTCGTATGTCTAAGTCAATTTTCATCCAAATGGCTATTTAATTTTTTATTTCAAATTTTATACGCCTTAATGTACGTTCGGAAACCCCAGTAGCTGCGGTACATTTAAGAATATTACTATACGATTTAAATACTTCTGATATTTTTTTTCATTTTATAACAACTGCAACTCTATATTTGTTGGTTTTTTCCCTTTTTGACTCATTCTTCCAGCCGTTCTTACCAGCGAATACAAAAAGGTTGAATGATTAATCTTAGCAACAAGCTACGGATCTAGAGATGCCAGGTCGCCAAACCTAATAGCCGAACAGACCAGCCAGTTTGGCAAAAAAATTGTATGTAAAATCAAGCTTTTTCGCTGGGGGCGACTCTCGTCGCCTGCGCTCGGCCACGCTCGGCACTCGCTCGTTTGCGAAATGTAAAAAGCCTAACAAAAACCGGACAATGTTGGACACTGTTTATTTTGGCGGGCATGCAATCAAAATGCCTACCGATGTTCGGTTTTATCCGGACGCCTGGCAACGCTATATGGATTTATGACAGGTCAACGTAGCAATTAGGGTGACCATGAGATTTTTTAACTAACGAACCATCAAACAACGTTTGCGTTTTTTTGCCTGTTGTCACGCCCACATGCTTAAACTGAATTTAAACAGTAAGAAACACATATTTCTGTTTATGACTTATGTTTCACCCGGTAGAATGATTTGTGTTAAGAAAAATGAAAGTAACAATAGGCTTGACATATGATAAGCTGACAGATTAGAGAAATGTATATGTGACATTGACAAATGCGACATTTGTAATCGCTACAAAGAAAGGATTCGTAATATCTGTTTTTTACTTATGAATTAATTATACTGTGATTTTTAGAAACAAATATGGCACAGACTAATCAAGTTACTTTAGATATTGACGATGATGCGGCGGAAGAGAACACTCAACCACGGAACAACATTCACAGACTAGATTCTGTTTCTAGAGGTGCTAGTCAAAATAGAGCTAATTTAGGGCTGGGAGACCGCCTTAATAGCGTTTTTAGAGAAATAAGACCCTTGGTGGAACATGCTCGAATGGTAAATATATAAATTTTCTAAAAAATTGCAATATAAAACTGTTTACCTAACATTACATGATTATTATATATAATTGCCTAAAATTTAATTTATTTTAGGGTAACAATGCACGGTTATCATTACCAACATGGCTGCCGAGGACGGCCCCTGGCACCCATCAGGTTCCAGAAGGCAGTGTACAGAGGCCACAGAGTTCTATAGCACATGTAAACTTGGGACCTCATTCTCAGACTTTTATACTGTCTGAAAGGGGTGTCCCGCCAGCTCAGAGGTCTAACAGCCAAGGAATGAGTGCAAGTGCTTCTAATGATTCAAATCTCTCGGACCAGGATGACCACCCAGATATAAATGTGTCAGTGAACCCTGCCAACAACAATAACATCCATGATAATGCAGACAATGATAGTCAAAGTGAAGATGGCACTCAGCAGGTATGTGCAATGTTTTTGAAAAATCTATTTTGAATTTTGATATTGTATCAGTTCTTTACACTGTAATGTGATGTATAATGGAATGGTGAGTCATAGCATGAATGAAATTAATAATTATTGTGCAAATCTTTTAATAATTGTTATGTTTTTATGAGCAGAATTCAAAAAATTTATTCCTATGCAAGACCCAGGGTTCATAAATCATATTGTCTTAAACTAAATGTTATTTTGGCAGTTGACCAATTTATCATAATAGGTGAAGAACGCAATAGTCTGTAATAGGCAAATTATTATTGGACTCTGACTCTGATAATTGAAGTGCAAACAATAACATGACTTAAAGAACTGTCCTTTTTAAGTTTATTGATATAACAAACAGTTATATCTAGGGTAAAGAAGCATTAATGGCTGGTTTACATGTGTTAAGTAGTTAAGTTGGTAACTAAATTTTAAGTTAAAAATTATGTGTAAACAGTCAGTGAAGTGATAAGTGGTAAGTTAAAATTTTAAAAAGAAGGATTCATTATGTTCTTCGTATAAAGAGATTGGTGGGTCTACACACTTAACCATTTATGGCTGGTTTACACATATTGAGTAGTTGGTAATTAAATTATAAGTTACTACATTTCACTTGTGTCCAAACACATTAAGTAGTTAAGCTCATAAGTTCAATAAAGATGGAAAGTCAATAACTTGAGGAATTTGTCAATTCTGTATTGAGGTTTGTCAATAGGGGGATTTTCGAGGAGGTCAAAGAAGAATTTGTTTCAGAAACTAAAATCCCTAGAAGGCTATGTTTATTTCTATAGTTTTTACTACATATATTCCACAAGCAATCTTGTTTTAAATATTCTTCAATGAAGTTTATAGGAGTGCCTAAACTCCACATCAACATTTTGAAAAAAAAGGAAAATATGTGAAATTAGTACTAGTGCTTGCTGCAAACCGCTTTATCAACTTAAACTCGAAAGTTTTCAATAATTTAGGAAGATGCTGTCTTCCAAGAAACAGGATTTCCTAGTTTGGAAGACAGAGATCATAATTGTATTGTAAATCAATGTTTTCATTATAAAATTATTATTATAATTGTTAACAATGACATGATAACGTAATTTTAATATAATACATTCACGAAAATAAGTTTCTCGCGTGGGAAAATCAAAGAGCATTAAAGGCATTGTGAACGATATTATTTTATTTTTAACGTGATCTATGGTTAGGCCATCAGCGTTAATACCAACGCCAATAGTCTACAAAACATATAGTAATATGTTCGTCGCGGTAACCTTAGGATTTCATGTTATAGAAGCTTTTATCCTGTCTGTATAATGGTACAAACCTAATTAATCCTAATCAGACCTCTTTTACGATCTCATTTTCTCGAAAAAATTTTTGCCTCGGCATCCAATGAAAAACGTGTTCACTATACGAGAATCCGCTCCGTAGGCAAGCGGTAGTACCACGATGATTTCCCGGTATCAATTGGACGCGTGTAAACAGCGCGGGCAAGTCCAAGCCAGCCCAGTGAGGCGAGCCAGTGGCCAGTGACACTAGCTCACCTAACTGGATCAATGTGAACCGGCGTTTATGCGATCAAGCGCTTCTGGCACAGGCTGCGTTCTCTGAGCTGAACCGATGAATAGACGGTCGGTCTATTCTAGTCGTATTCTATCCTGGACGCTGTACTAGATAGAGAAGTGATAGTCATAGATACAGTGGCGATCCAGTGAACTGGCACCAGCTACTTGATCAGTATCAATCAGCCTTTACTAACTTCTTAAATGAATTTCTTATTGTTGCAGGTGGTTGATGTGAGAGCTACTCTGAATCTACTCATTAGATACGCTCCCTTCTATATATTACTGTTCATAAAGTTTTTGTACGACAGTCGAGAAGGCATATTGACATTTAGTATATTGTTCTGTATGTTTACACACTGTAATGGTCTAGTAAGGAGGTAAGTAGATTTCTTTATTTCGGCTAATATGTGGTCGCTCGGTGGTTAAATTAACTGCTTGGTTAAAAGGCATTCCCTGAATGTAACTAGTGTGCCAAACTTTGTGGAGCCCTTTCATTAAATATATAACTCTCTAAGAAAGCTCACCTTATTTTTATAGTCCATCTCATGAAATGTTCTTCTTACGGTTTGTTTCATTTCAGCAGTTTATCAAAATGTAACTGTCATTCAACCAACGTGCTTAACGACCAATGATGGTGCCTTCAACTTAATCGGCTAATGTATCCATCGATGACATATACCTACATTTCGGAACTAAGCTCACTTTATACTTTAAAAATCCTTTTAATTCGTTTCAGAGAACACGCCAAACAAGTAAACCGAAGCTTAGTAGCGCTATTTAGCGAACTCCTATTTACTATAAGCGGTATAAACGTGGTGCACTTCCTCTGCGGCTACGGGAAGCTGCTGCCGAACGTCGTCATGTTCCCGGGGTACACGGAGCCCATAGACGTCTGGGAGTTGATCTGGCTCGTGGTTCTGACAGACCTTATCGTGAAGATTATAACGGTCGATGTCAAACTGCTGGTCACTATGATGCCAGTGTTTCTGCTGCCGTTTCAGAAGAGGGTAAGCTTTGAGTTTTTTAGCTGTTGTGAGTTGGTATGGTTTGCTAGTAACATTGTTATGAAATTACTTCGCGTACTTTGTAATCCGATACTTGTGTGTGCAAGACTTTGAAGCGTGTAGTAATAGCACCGCCCTCTCTCCCACTGCGTTCCGTGCGGTGTTTATTGCGGAAAGATCAAATACACGGAACGCTTCCACCACCGAAACCATTGCTAAAAATGTATTAAGCAATGTAATTGTCATATTTTTCATGTTTTTTTTTTCGAAATGGGTAGTTCATTTATGGCCCTACGGGCTTTTTAAATTTTACCGGGCTTCGTAGCTTAGCGCTGACGGCGCTTAGCTGGAACTTAAACTACTCCTACATACGATATGCCTAAGATGAAACGAGAGGGCACGGACCTCGGCTCAGGACGTCGTATATTGAAACTACCACTGGTTCGGAAGGGTCATCTACTGCCAAAGAACCAGCAAAAAACTCAGTAGGAATGCGTACGACGCGTTAGCCTGGCCCACCGGTGGGTTAGGCGCTTCGAATCGAAAAACGAACTGCAGCAGGGTTGGCTGTGTATTCAGATGACTTATTGACCAGTGGATCTGGATGGTGGGGAGTTCATGAATGCGGCAATGGTGGGCAGTTAGAGATCCTGTGCAGATCTAGGTTGCGGACATAGGGCGGGGTCCCGACGCATTTGCGTACGAACCTATTTTAAATAACCTGCAAGTGATTGAGGTTCGACTTGCTGACGTGAGCGAAAGCCACACTGGTATATGTCATGATGGGGCAGATGCAAATTTGGAAAGTGTAAACTTATTTCTAAGCGACATTTTACTCTTCTTGCAAATCAGAGGGTGCAGCCTACCCATGAAGAAGCTTCAAATAGCTTATATAACAAGCCGTTGTGCCAGACCTTGTCAAAGGCTTTAGCCACGTCAAAGAAAAGCGCTCCCGAGCATATCGGTTTTCGACCTACGTTCCTTTGCTCCAAGATGTGCTCCGTGATGCGGTGCGCCTGTTGGACGCAGGAGTGACGGGACTTAAAGCCGAACTGTTCATCCGGTAACAAGTGCTTCGAGTGGACCTCTCGGAGCCTGTTCAAAATGATCCTTTCGTATAATTGGCCTATCGCGCTAAGCAAGCTAATAGGACAGTAGCGGATAGGTAGATTAGCCGGTTTTCCGGATTTCCTAATACCTATGACAATCGCTTCCTTCCACGTTTGCGGAAAGGAGCAGTTTGTTAGTAAGTTATTGATATATTTTTCATGATTGATCCAGTGCCTATATGAGAACTCGGACAAAAATTAGAATGAATACACGTTCAATTTAAAACATTTGAGATCATCTAGATCCGAAAAAGTATGTACCGTAATAGATAGACAGTTGAAATTTACACAAAGGGTTTATTTCTATAACAGCTGTACCACAAATAATAACAAAAAGAATTAAATAATTATTAACCTCACTACCATGGTACGGAACCCTCGCGTTCTGAGCAGTCCCATTCCCACTTGGTCACATTTCGGTTCGCTAAACTAATAACAACCGTATTTGCACCACTGCAAAGTATATAATTACATTTTTATACCAACTTTTACAGGGTAAAGTGTATCTCTTCGTAGAAGCCATATCCCAGCTGTACCGGTCGCTGCTGACCATCCAACCCTGGATATTCTTCCTGATGCAGGCTTACGAGGGGTCGGAGAGGATGGTGGGCATGTTCCTCACGGCGGTGTACGTCATCGCCAAGATCGTAGAGGTCATGGTCAGGCTGAGCCTGTTCAAGCACGCCACCTGGACCCTGCTGCAGAGTGTGGTGAGCACTTGTTGTATACTGAGCTCGGTTGTTGCGAGCGACTATCTTTTGTAGATCCCGCGGGAATAGTACAAATACTAATAAACTACAATAATTCCGTACCAATATTTTTCACAAATAAAGATTTTTTATTTATTTAAGAAATTAAAAAAGTTATAATACAAAATTTTTTATCTGTACCGGAAATCGGAAAACGGAGAAAGATTTTACTGACTCGTTACTTTGTGTTTATATTAAAACTATTATTATACTATTGGCTCGTTGAATCCAACACATTGTCACTGTGTTGCTAATACGAACTGGTGTTTTATAGCTGAATCCTGTATAAACTAATTATAACTAACAAAATCGACGGCAGCCCGTCTATTGGACCAGTTGACGGCGCGTCGTTTACAACCCCGCCCGATGCTCCTAACACATAGCAATTCATTATGCAATGATATGGAATCCAAGACACTTTTATGATTTTAGTTTTTAGGTGGAATTTGCGTGGCCAAGTGAAACAGACAATTATTT
The DNA here is from genome assembly GCA_923062675.1 of Marasmarcha lunaedactyla. Taxonomy (NCBI): domain Eukaryota; kingdom Metazoa; phylum Arthropoda; class Insecta; order Lepidoptera; family Pterophoridae; genus Marasmarcha; species Marasmarcha lunaedactyla. The sequence goes on along the minus strand of OV281345.1, from coordinate 27,834,845 downwards.
ATTATTCTTTTATTTTCCTTAGGCACTTATTACAGAGCGCAGGCAGAGATCAGTAAAATGGCGGTCGCTGGTCACACAGAGTATCAATATAATTTTTTTTTATTTAAAGTGGTGCAAAGGTATTGCCATTGAGCTTGTATTTTACAATACTCCTCCTCGATTTTAATTTTACAATATCAAATTAAAATCGCTAAATATAAGCAACTTTAAAGATTTCTTACATATGCATAATTTTTTTTTTACTATTTTAATTTTACATGAGTACTAAAACATAAGGTTTTAAGAAATTAACTTTACATTTATCTGTTACTTTACTTATTAATACATGAAATTATTTATAATTTTTGAAAATTTTGGTAAACATAGGCTTTTTGTTAACAAGTCGGCTAAATTATTTTGAGTACTCACATATTTTATAGATATTACATTTTTATTTATTAGACCTTTTATATAGTGAAATTTAATGTCTATATGCTTGGTTCTTTTTGAGTTTTCATAGCTTTTGGTCATACATGTAGCTCCACGTGGTGGTATTATATAAACTTCAGATTTAATTTTACCATTTAGGAATGCTGTTGGAATATCTAGTTGACGAATGGGTAGGTCTTCATTTACTGCTTTAGAAATTAACATTCTGACTGTAGGAGCTCTGGCAACAGGTGAGTATAAGATATTGTCATCATTTCGCTTTAGTTGAAATCCCTGTACCACTAATCGAGCTTTCTTTGTGCCATCTTCTTTCTCTTTAAAGATCCATTTTGTTTCAATAGGTTTTTTGTTTTCGGGTAAGTCTACTTCTTTCCAAGTTTCTAAAAATTTTAAAGCTGTTAATTCTTTTTCTATTGCATCTTTCCATTCTTCTCTCTTCATTGCATCTTCAAAGGTTTCAGGAGTGTTTTCTTGAGTTGTAAGACAGTATGCTATATTGGTTACATAATCTTTTAGGTAGGTAGGTTTTCTAATTATTCTTCTTGGTTTTTGTGTGTTTTCCTGTATATTTATTGTATGTGTATTCATATTTTCTGTATTTTCCTGAACGCTTTGTGAATCTTCCTCTATACTTTCTTTTAAATTTTTCTGTATATTTTCTGTGTTTTCCTGCATGTTTTCTGAATGTTGCTCTATATTTTCCATATTCTCATTATTTTCTTGATTATTTACTTTGTCTTCAGTATAACTCCCATTGTTTATTATTAATTTTAATGTCTTATTGTTGTAGTCTTGCCTTTCTTTGTTTTGTGATTTGCTAGTGAACACAACATCTCTTCTTTCTAAAATTTTCCTTTGTTCTGCGTCCCATAGTTTATATCCAGTAGGTGTGTATCCAATCATTTGGTATTTATTGCTTCTTTTATCTAGCTTTTTTAGGTGTCCTAAATTTTTACTGTATGCATCACTTCCAAAGACTTGTAAGTATTTCAAGTTTGGCTTTCTTCCTGTCCATTTTTCTGTTGGTGTTTTAGTTTGGCCTTCAACTGATATTCGATTTACTATGTATGCTGCTGTCTTGGCGGCTTCACCCCAAAACTCTTCATCAATATTGTTCTCATAAAGCATTGCTCGGACTTTCTCCATCAGGGTGCGATTAAGTCTTTCAGATTTTCCGTTTTGTTGGGGACTATATGGGCTTGTATAATCTAAGAATATACCTTTTTCTTTACAGAAATCCTTCATAATTTTACTTGTAAATTCTCCTCCGCAGTCACATCTTACTGTTTTTACTTTTAGGTTTTGCTGTCTTTCTGCTGCATTTATGTATTGTTTCAGGTATTCAAATGCTTCACTCTTATTTGTAAGCAAGTATATTTTAGTGTAGTTTGTGTAGTCATCAGTGCAGGTAAGTATATATCTCTTATTATCCCAAGTAGTAGGTGTAATAGGGCCACATATGTCTGTATGTATTATTTCTAGTGGTTTTTCAGCTTTGTATCTTTTTGTAGAAAATGGAAATCTAGTTTGTTTTGATTGTAGACAGATTTTACATTCTGGTAATTTATCAATTTCTTGTTTAGTTATATTCATACCATCAACTACTTCTATAATTTTCTTCATTTTATCTTTTCCTGCATGTCCTAGTTTTAAGTGCCATTGTAATGCTGTATTGTTACTAAATGTTATGTATGATGATTCTTCTGCTTTCAGTTGAATTGAGTACAAACCATCTGCATCTTTAATTCCTTTTATTATTTCTTTCTGGTTTTTCTTTATAATCACATTTTGTTTTGTAAATATTACTGTAGCATCTTTTTCCGTTAGAGCATTTACTGATAGTAAGTTTTTTTGTAAATTTGGTTTTCCAAATAGTAGTTTTCAGTTTAAATTTTTCCCGATGTTTCTGCAGTTAATATCTCATTTTTCTTAGCTGTATTTATTTGTATTATTTTCTTTTTCTTTTCACTAAGTATTTCTTTATCTTTGGTCATGTGTGATGTACAGCCTGAATCCACAATAAATGTTGTAATTTCTGGAATTGTCTTATTAATTGATGTTACTAATGCTTGTCTATTTCTGTTTTTATCTTTATTAAAGTAGCAATCATTTGTTTTGTGGTTTGTTTTCTTACATATTGTACACTGTTTCATCTTAAAATAACAATCTTTTTCTTCATGATTTGATTTCTTACATATTTTACAGTATTTTACTTTACTTCTTGTATTTTTATTTTTACAGAATGCTGCTACATGTTGGTTACTATTACAGATAAAACAGTTCTTTTCACTTGCCTTAAATGCTTCTTTCACCTCATGTGTACCATTTATTCGTTTTTCTTCTGTCAACAGTCTTGTTGTTAGATTATTTAGAGTTTGCTCAGCTAGAGGAGCTGAATCCCAAGCTGTTAAAAAGGGTAAGTATGTTTCAGGAAGTGTTGACAAAATCTTTGATATAATCATGTTGTCATTCACCATTTCATTTATATATTTCATACGGAATGCAAGGTTTTCAAGAGAACTTATATGGTGTGTCATATCTTTACTTCTATCATAACTGAATTGGAAAAATTGCTGCATTAAATCACACTTTTGCTGCTGGCTTGATTTTTCAAATATAAAGCATATTTTGTCCATCATTTGTTTGGCATTTTCGCAGCTCATTATGAGAGGTATGTATTTTTTGTTTATTGTGCACATAATAAGTTTCTGTACTTGTGCATCTCTTTGTGCTGCTAATTTCCGGTCTTTTCCGACCTCATTTTCACCATGAACAATGTCGTCCAATCCTTGACTTTTAAATACAATATTTATTTGAAATTTCCACATATGATAGGACTCTTCACTGTCTAGACGCTGTATTTCATTATATTCTCCCGGTTTATCCATGGTTGTACCGGTACACAATCACTCGATGCAAATTGAGAACGTGGTTTTTAGGTTATAAATTTTATTTTTCACTTGTTTTTCGTTTTTACTGTTTTTACGTCTGTCACTAATAATCTGGGCCCATAACCTTTTATGATTTTAGTTTTTAGGTGGAATTTGCGTGGCCAAGTGAAACAGACGATTATTTATTATTCTTTTATTTTCCTTAGGCACTTATTACAGAGCGCAGGCAGAGATCAGTAAAATGGCGGTCGCCGGTCACACAGAGTATCAATATAATTTTTATTTATTTAAAGTGGTGCGAAAGGTATTGCCATTGAGCTTGTATTTTACAATAGACACAACAATTGTAAACGTTGTTTGCAATTGTTGTTTAAAATTTGGCCGACTTAAGAACTCATTGTGTTCCTACTTCGAAAGTTTACTTCGGTTAATCTGCTCGACTTCATCGCCTTATCAACTATACCTACATAGTTCTAATCAATAAACTTTATATTATTGTTCGAAAATGCTGAATCATGTCATTGTAAACTTATTAGAAAGACTAAGATGCGCACCAAGTCACCGCTAAGTCGAATATTATAAGTCAAAGTGTGGATGTACGTACGAAAATACTGCCGCCCGGACGAAGCCATTCGGGATTTGCTGAGACGACCCGAATGTGCGATAAAACGAACTGGGGGGAACACAGAATAAACATACATACATAAATGCAAACAACCATGACCCGAGAACGTCTGTGTTTATCACACAAATGAATGATACGGCCAGGACTCGCACCTGGGACTTTCGGCGTATGAGGCAGGGCTACTAACCACTACACCACTCGGGGTCGTGACTTGCTAGCGCGTGGATCGTGTGCTTGTTTGACGGCTGTGCCAACGAATAAACTACTTAACTTTATGGATATATATAGTCCTTTTTGTACCCCCGATAAAAAACCAGTACAAACCAGTTTGCAAAATTTCATGATTACACTTGAGTATCATCGTTAAGAGTTAACGCCTGAATCCATACCGAACGCCACCTTTTACCATGGCACTAAATCTGTCCTTTGTAATATCCACAGAACCTCGGCACGAAGCCGACGTGCGAGCAGCTGCTCTCGGCCGGGGACTCCTGCCCCATCTGCCACGACGACTACAAGACGCCCGTGCGCCTCGGCTGCAGCCACATCTTCTGCGAGCTCTGCATCTCCGCCTGGCTCGACCGGGAACACACCTGCCCCCTCTGTCGAGCCAAAGTCGCTGATGAACCAACTTGGCGAGATGGCTCCACTACGTATGAATTCCAACTGTACTAAAGTGTAAAAAGTGAATAAGTGCTAAGTGAAAGTGTATTTGAAGAGCTAATACAGGATATGCAGTGATTAGTGAATTTATTATGATCTCTGAACAAATGTTGGAGGTTGTATTGAGCTTGTGTATTACTTGAGTTGTAATGAGTGAGCATGTGTGTATACATTGTGTAGTTAATACCAAAAATATTGATAGCTACTTGAAAAGATTGTTGCTTGAATTGATTTCATTTACCAAGTTATGTATTAGTTTTTGTAATATGTTCTTACTTCAAGTTAGTTACAAGAAAACTTTCAGTTAAAACTACATAAAAAGTATTCATTCCATCTTATAAATTATGAATTTGAAACTTCTAGTTAGACCAACTAATCGTTTTTTATCAAATGTACACATTCCTTTTACAAATGCACCCTACTAATGCCTGTTTTAATTTTTTATGGATCATTGAATGTAATAAAATGTATTTTTATGATTTTCTTAAACAAATATTTTACAAACTGTTACATAATATTAAGTTGTTAATTCATATCTTTGAAAATATTCCAAATAAGCATTTACTTCATTCTAATCAGATATTGGTACCACTGATTTGTGCTTCGGATATTTTATGTAAAATATCAAGTGTTCATACCTATGGCTTATAATCATTCGGTTTCATATAAAATTGTTGTATGGAATGTGCTCAAATGCAGCCAAAAAAAAATTCTCATATTAAAAGTTATCTGTATATAAATAAATAAAAATATTATAAAATAATAAAAAAGATTGCTACCATATTATATTCATTAATTTTTTATTGGAATAACTCACTTAATGTGTAATGTAATTTGACGCTATACCATTACTAAATGTATTAAGTTTATAATTTCCAAGGCAAGATACTACGGTTGAAATATATAAAGCATGCTTGCACTTAAGCAGACCTCAGACTTGCTAACAGTAAAAATAAAGTCACTTTTTATTTGATCATTTAACTGATATATGTCTGTTTATAGATTTCAGTCTTAATATGTTAGGTTAATACTTTTATGTTGTCTTGGCTGGGTAAGGGCAGTGTAAGGGTTTATTAATGTTGTATTAGAAGCGCAAAATTATTTATTGTCTAATGTGTACATTAAGGAACGTAAATTTTTCTGTCCATTTGTAAATAGCTCTTACATTATGTACAAATAGTTATGTAAATTAAATCAAATTGATATATAAGTAAGTAAATAAAATATTCTATACAATTAGTGATATAACATAGAAATTGTTAATATTCTTAATATGCAGTAAGTGGGCCTAATGTATAATTATTTTAATATACTGGTATTTAATTTATATTAAATCAGATGTACTTTAGCTTCTGTGTGGTAGATAACCGCAACAATTTCAACTCAAGTTGATCCTGTCGTGATGGTATTATCAAAAGTGTTAAATTTAGGTAGTAAAGTTCATTTCGTATACATATAGCTATCCTTTCCTCCCAAGATAAAGATTCATATGGAACATTCACACTTTTGAGTTTGATGGAAACACCAGTTGAAGACTACAAACCTTTGATAAAAGTAAAATATTGGTGACAAGCTCCTTAAGCATGGTCCTCAGTAATCTTGTCCCCTGTCGCCTGATTTTACTTGTCAATGGTTTAGTCACTTCATGAACCGAACCGACACATACAACACAATTACAAACTAAATTATACAGACACAATATATTTTGTCTTGCTCCAAATACCATGATTCTATCTCTTTCATACTGGGTATGTAATTGAGATTGTGTGAGTAAATGTACACAACACCTATATCTTCAGCTATTGTACTACAATCAAAGCAGTGCACGTGTAGTTCTTTTTAAAATATGCTTAGCAAAATTACCGACCGAGTGGTGTCGTGATAAGTAGCCCTGCCTCATACGCCGAAGGTCCCAGATTCGAGTCCTGGCCGGGGCATTCATTTGTGTGATGAACACAGATGTTTGTTCTCGGGTCATGGTTGTTTGTATTTATATATGTATGTTTATTCTGGGTTCCCCCCCAGTTCGCTGTATCCATAACACAAGCTGTGCTTACTTTGGGGCCATGCAGTTGGTGTGTTTGTCCGGGGATTTACTTTTATTATTATTACCATATGAATCTTTGTTGTGTACTTCATTGGTACCTCCTACGAAGTGTCGTGACAATATTGTTTATAAAAATCTGCACTAATTACTACTAATTATTATCTATATGTAGATAAACAAAAATAAATTTCGAATGTAATTGATTCATTGTTATCATATGAATGTATTATAATAATAAACCTATTAAACCAAGAAACAATGTATGATATAATTAATATAAATGAATTGAAAACATTTAGCAGGTAAAACAAGATGTTGTTGGTTATTGTGGCAGATGTAGGCAGTTGTCCCACCGCCGGCGAGAAAACGACTATCGGCTATTTTCTCGCTCAAGAAACGTACAAAAGATATACATTCCGTGTAAACAAAAGAGATGCATATACAAATAGTTGATCGCTGACTGTTCACTCTGCCGGCGAGGATTCGCTTCAATAGTTTGACGCTGATGGCTGGTTTACACGCGTTACGTGGTTAAGTTGGTATTAATAATTTAATTATTTAAAAAAAAAAATTTAATCCGTTTAGACACACAAGTGACATGTAGTAACTTGTAGTTAAGTTCATAAGTTCAATGAAGATGCGAAGTGATTAATGTCAAGGAATTCGTCAATTCTGTACTTGGATATGTGGTAAACGTGATTTTGGACAAATTGAGAGAATTTTAATCGGAAATTAAAATCTTTACAAGAATATGCTTTATTCAAAATTTTTGACCTCGTTTATTCTACAAACATACCTATTTTAAATATTCTTCAACAAATTTTAAAGTTGAAACTGAACTCCACTCCGACATTTCAAAAACAAGAGTAAATGCGAAATAAATACGAGCTCTTGCCGCCAACCGCTTTGTCAACTTATGCACTTAACTAAAAAATCACGTCCAAACGTGGTAAATACTTATCCTAATCTACTTAATCACTTGCGAACTAAATTTTAAGTTACCACTTGTCACTTAACTGACTGTTTACACGCAACTTTTAACTTAAAATTTAGTTACCAACTTAACCACTTAACCCGTATATATATATATATATATATATATATAAAGCCTTTTGTAAGTTAAAGCTATTCATAAGTTGCATTTCTTCTATAGAAATATTGAACATGTAATTAACTGATACAACAGTATGATGGTTGACGAGAGTGCCTATGTGTCAACAGATGTGATCCGTATAAAGTAGGCGCAATGTTGAGTTTTTTGGTTATATGATTAAATATTCATGTTTTTTTAACAACTGTATTTTATTCGTAATTCTCTTAGAACACATATTCAAATACGACCACCATGTTATCTATAATTAAATAATAATAAATATGATGTTATGGATTGATTCAATTTGCTTTTCGAAATCTACCGACCGAACGTTAGTGTAACATGTTAAAGTAAAGGGAGGGAGACAGGGGGAAGGTGGGGTCAAAACAGTTTTAGATTCGTTCATAGATTTAATTAAAAGATTTTCGTGGAGATATACATGTTAAATTATTATGAAATTCATGTGAGTAATTAATTGGGGTCCCTTTTTTAGCAAATACATCTAAAAGAGACCGTATCTCACGCATGATCAGCATGGGCACCATTCGCCGGTTTTGGTTAATCTTAAAACAGAAAAATTAAAATACCAATATTTTATTAGATAGAGTTAAACATACGTACCAAACAAGGCGGTTTATTTCGTGTGTCAAACGCTAGCTTGAAGTTTATAGTAGGACGCCAGTGGGTGTTTTATTTTACGACAAACGCAAATACGTTTGAGGCTGATTTAAGGTAAAGGCACCAGTAATTGACCACTTAAGAGCGCTGCTAAAATGTTTTTTTTATGAGCACATACATTTAAATTTTAGAATATCAGTGGGTACTTAAAGAAAATAATTATACCCTTCAGATTAAGTTTTGCTAATAAGTCTTTCAATTTAACAAATCAAAAACACTTAAAAAATGTTTGAACCATATTAAGTTTTTGCTTCAGTAGTTGACCAATAAAAATCTGAAAAAATTAGTAGTTGACCGTATTTAGCATCAGTAGTTGACCATAAGAATAAAAGCTACTTTTATGGTAAATAAGACCACAGATATGTCAAAACTCAAAATTTTAATTTTCACATAGAAAATATATAATATTCAGCGACGAACTCAAGAACTGGAAGGGGCACACACGTCTTTTGGAAACTTAATTCCACATGAAATCTAACTCAGGAACAGAGTAAACATTACGCGTTTTACTGGTCTTTTTGGGTTCATTTATGTGGGATGTCACATTTTTCCACTGGTATTCAAGGACATCAGGTCTCTCGGGCCATTTCCATAAGCGACCACACTGTATCATTGATGAAATTGTTGCAGTATGTTCAGTAACATTAATTATTTATCCAGGATAATATTTATTATCGTATGTGAAAATAACAAATTCATTAATTTGTTTTAATAACGGTTTCCTAGAAGGGTTAAAGTTGCTTAAGTTTTCATCTTCCGAGGATTCTGAAACCACACTATCTCCAGAAGAAACATCGACACTCGAGTCAGAGCTATCTGAAATAATCTTTGATACACTTTTATTGTGTTTATTTTTCACCACTTTAACCTTATTTTTCTTTAGTCTTTCATTCTCTTCCTTCTTTCGTTGTCTTTCAGTGGCTCTTTCTATCTTCAATTGCTCAAGATCCTCTTTCTTTTTCTTTTTGATTTCAAAATATTTTTGGCACAATTCTCCGGAGACAATCGTTGGCATTCTTTCCCTCACTATCCTTTTTTTCTTGATTTCTTCAAAAGCTGGATAAAAGAAGTGCCTCTTAAATGGACTTGGTATTTCTTCTTGTGAAGGTCCTGCAACGTTTTCTTTATTTAGACTGGTAGATGCCTCTATTACTTGTGACAGATCTTGGTGTCTAGTAGAATGAACTAAAACTGAATCTGAAGCATTTGGATGCAAGTCACTAATGACATCTACGCCCATTATAGAAGCTTCGTCTATATTTCTTCCGTCAGGAAGAACCTCTGGAGAATTGAGAGATGTTGATAAGTTATCAGCAAGGCTGGTATAGGCCTCTGTTGCAGCTTGTGGGAAATCTTTCCGCGCAGACTGTGTGTCTGAATCAATTGGGTGCAAGTCACTAATGACATCTACGTCCATTATAGTAACCTCGTCTATATTTCTTCCGTCAGGAAGAGCCTCTGAAGAATCGAGGTGTGCCGATAAATTATCAGCAAGGCTAGTAGAGGCCTCTGTTGCTTGTGGGAAATCATCATTTCTAACCAGCACGTCAGAAATATTTCCCCTATCAACACAATCCCCAGTTTCTGAAGAAAGTTTGTGAAGCTCTATTTTTGTTTTCTTCCATAATTTGAACAATGAGGTGTCCAGTGGATCTCCATTCCAAGTACCGGCAGATGCCTCAAAAATAGCTACTTTTTCTCCTCCCATCATGTCGTTAAGAAAATCCAAACCTCGCTTTAGGTATTGCGTTTTCATCATGGTTGAGTTACATTCTTGTTGTTGGGATGATCCTTGGCCTGGTATCACAACAGCTTGCGGATTCCACGGGAACAATCCACATTTTTTGAATCCATTGGACAACATAGATTCTGTAATATTTTGAAGTATCACTTCTTGCAGTAACTTTGCGAAATCTTTTTTTTTTAGGATATGAGAACCTCCTTGAACAACATTGTCCATCCTCCATTGATGGACTCTTTTCCTCCATCCTTCTTTGAGGCTTCTAAACACTGCAACATCCATAGGCTGGCGTTCGGTAACAAAGCTACCAAAATTATCCCATTTTTTTGGCAAAATTGGCTTGTTTGTAAACATAAATGGGACGCATGGCCATCCACGAAAAGAATGACTGGAAATGTTATTTGTTTTTTTACTAACCAGGGATGAAAAATATCGGCAATAAATTCAAAAAATGCCTCACATGTCATCCTTCTTGAATCCGTTTTTCCTAGCCCCCACTCTTTAGGAAAATTTTCTACTATCTCCTGAGGAATACGCTTATATTTGTAAGCGCAAGTTGTGGGAGCTACTACACCACTTGCACTACCTGTTACGAGAACTGTAACGCACTCCTTCTCATCAACATTAACTTTTTGATAAACCGTTTTATCTCCTTTTCTAGCAAGAACTTTGGGGCCTTTTGGATTTAAAAAAAAAGCAGACTCGTCACAATTGAATATTCGAGATGGATCTTCCAAGATCTTCTCATCACCATACTCTTTTCCAATGTAGGACTCCACTTCTGAAAACCAATTCAGTATGTTTTCCCTTGTGACTGCTGCCCGTGAGACAGTTAAGTTTTGAGAAACTCTTTTTGAAATCGAAGGATTTCTCCGGAGAAAACCTAAAACCCACGTCCTGCCTGGTCTTCCATCTTTGAAAGGGGTATCACGCTTCACCTCTTTCATGTACTTCTCCACACTGATGCACAGCTGCTCAACAGTGACCGGAAAACCAGCCTGTGCCATGTTCTCCACCCATTTGCTTATTTCAGCCTCCTCTTTGCTTTTTAGAATTGAAGAAGGGCCCATTTTTCTGTCCATTGGTGATTTACCCTCTAATTTATATTTCAATGTCGTTCTGGGGACTGCAAATTTTTTTGCAGCGGCTCGGATAGATATTTTGTGCAGGCGAACATCTTCAACGGCAGCTTTCAGTGAAGATGCTCACTGTAGTTTAAAAATGTGTTCTTGTTTCCAGGCATCTTGAAAATAATATTACTCCCTGGAATAAAAACAACTTTTCAATATTTTATAAATTGTGTTAAAAGTTGACCACATCATGCTTTAGTAATTGACCATGTGGTCCACTAATAAAACCCATCACATTTTATAAATCTGGACAAGTGCTGTAATGTTATGTGTCTAAGTTGATTATGAAAATACATGTATAAAACAATAACAATGTTAAGTCAATTGAATCAGTAGTTGACCATCACGGTCAATTTCTGATACTTTCTTAAAAAACCATTCAGTAGATGACCACCCCAAACAATCACACGACATGTTTGGTTATATTGTTAGAAACTCTTGAACATAAAAGAAAATACTTTTAGAAATATTATAAATGTAAATCTTACCTAAAGAATTTATTTTTGTGACGTCTATAGCTCCACAAAAACACTCGTTCTCTAGTTAAATAAGATAATAAAACCAAGAAACGTGTAACACAGCGGAACTTGTCAACAACAACTGTCGGCCACTGCTACACACTATGCTCTTTAGTTCTGAGCTTTCCGCAGTTGTTAATAGATGGCAGCAGCTACTTAAATATTTTTTTTTTATTAGATACAATAAATACAACGCTAATTATTTAAAATTTCATACAAAACGGTCAACTACTAGTACATGGTCAACTACTAATGCCCTTACCTTAGCTGTTAAACAAATCACAGTTTACTAAAACCAATACCTAATTAAACATCGAATATGCGGCCCAGGGTTCGATATCCAGACAAAGTACCTACATAGTATACGTCGTGGTCCTTGCAGTAGACGCGGCGGAGGTACGGGTGAGAATCGCTTGCGCGTTATTCCGTATTTTGCAAGCACTGCGCTTACTAGGGGACGACGACACTACAGGGGATTCAAATATATGAGCCAACCGTTCCGACGCCGATCACCTGACCCGTGAATGCGGCGGCGCGGCGCAGACGCAGCCGGCTGACGTGTACTTGCGTGTGTAGCGAGGATGGTGCTCTGACTGACACGACTTGCTGGCACATTCTAATCAAACCAAATCATGTCATTTTATTTGCACAAATATGGGTATATACGGGTATAATCATCATTACAGATATAAAAACAAAATTAAGCCGTATTTCACCATCAAGGTACATATGTACATTACAATTTTATATTAGTATTTTTCAATAAAATAAAATTCTTATAAAAGTCCAATAATATTATTAATAATATATCATTAAAATAATCTTGTACAGAATATTAACATTTTTCTATAAAATATTTCAATTTTTGTTTGAACTCATTAATATTATTAATCTCCTCTAGGTATATATCTCCTCACTCTTAGTAGTTGGGTTAAGCACTCACAACCCAAGGGCCAAGCGGTTGATGTGACTTAGTTTCGGCTCTGATGGTAGCTGCAAGTTCAATAACGACCGTGTTGTCTCAGACTGTAAAGACGTAATTACGAATTTGAAATGACACAATGAGCAGCTGGCAATGTTGATAAGCACTCACAACCCAAGGGCCAAGCGGTTGATGTGACTTAGTTTCGGCTCTGATGGTAGCTGCAAGTTCAATAACGACCGTGTTGTCTCAGACTGTAAAGACGTAATTACGAATTTGAAATGACACAATGAGCAGCTGGCAATGTTGATAAGCACTCACAACCCAAGGGCCAAGCGGTTGATGTGACTTAGTTTCGGCTCTGATGGTAGCTGCAAGTTCAATAACGACCGTGTTGTCTCAGACTGTAAAGACGTAATTACGAATTTGAAATGACACAATGAGCAGCTGGCAATGTTGATAAGCACTCACAACCCAAGGGCCAAGCGGTTGATGTGACTTAGTTTCGGCTCTGATGGTAGGTGCAAGTTCAATAACGACCGTGTTGTCTCAGACTGTAAAGAAGTAATTACGGATTTGAAATGACACAATGAGCAGCTGGCAATGTTGATAAGCACTCACAACCCAAGGGCCAAGCGGTTGATGTGACTTAGTTTCGGCTCTGATGGTAGCTGCAAGTTCAATAACGACCGTGTTGTCTCAGACTGTAAAGAAGTAATAACGAATTTGAAATGACACAATGAGCAGCTGGCAATGTTGATAAGCACTCACAACCCAAGGGCCAAGCGGTTGATGTGACTTAGTTTCGGCTCTGATGGTAGCTGCAAGTTCAATAACGACCGTGTTGTCTCAGACTGTAAAGAAGTAATAACGAATTTGAAATGACACAATGAGCAGCTGGCAATGTTGATAAGCACTCACAACCCAAGGGCCAAGCGGTTGATGTGACTTAGTTTCGGCTCTGATGGTAGCTGCAAGTTCAATAACGACCGTGTTGTCTCAGACTGTAAAGAAGTAATAACGAATTTGAAATGACACAATGAGCAGCTGGCAATGTTGATAAGCACTCACAACCCAAGGGCCAAGCGGTTGATGTGACTTAGTTTCGGCTCTGATGGTAGCTGCAAGTTCAATAACGACCGTGTTGTCTCAGACTGTAAAGAAGTAATAACGAATTTGAAATGACACAATGAGCAGCTGGCAATGTTGATAAGCACTCACAACCCAAGGGCCAAGCGGTTGATGTGACTTAGTTTCGGCTCTGATGGTAGCTGCAAGTTCAATAACGACCGTGTTGTCTCAGACTGTAAAGAAGTAATTACGAATTTGAAATGACACAATGAGCAGCTGGCAATGTTGATAAGCACTCACAACCCAAGGGCCAAGCGGTTGATGTGACTTAGTTTCGGCTCTGATGGTAGCTGCAAGTTCAATAACGACCGTGTTGTCTCAGACTGTAAAGAAGTAATTACGGATTTGAAATGACACAATGAGCAGCTGGCAATGTTGATAAGCACTCACAACCCAAGGGCCAAGCGGTTGATGTGACTTAGTTTCGGCTCTGATGGTAGCTGCAAGTTCAATAACGACCGTGTTGTCTCAGACTGTAAAGAAGTAATAACGAATTTGAAATGACACAATGAGCAGCTGGCAATGTTGATAAGCACTCACAACCCAAGGGCCAAGCGGTTGATGTGACTTAGTTTCGGCTCTGATGGTAGCTGCAAGTTCAATAACGACCGTGTTGTCTCAGACTGTAAAGAAGTAATTACGAATTTGAAATGACACAATGAGCAGCTGGCAATGTTGATAAGCACTCACAACCCAAGGGCCAAGCGGTTGATGTGACTTAGTTTCGGCTCTGATGGTAGCTGCAAGTTCA